>OY776113.1:84884983-85625429 GCA_963675035.1 Allygus modestus
CTAAACCCCCCCCCCAAAAAACATCCCTTTGAGTAGTGGGAAAAGGGGGTTTCTGGGCCAAGTGATTGACAGCTTCCGGTCATGTGACCGGATGGGCTGAGTGTATACGTCAATATATACGTCATCTGAGGCTGAGCCAGTGACGTAGGCGGTTTTGTGACGTAATGAGGGAAAGGTTAAAGTTCAAGGTTACGAAGAGGTTATTCTAAAAAGCTGGGCTGGGCGTATAGTGATGTAGCGTTTGCGTGTAGGTTAGGTAGTCAGCTTTTTCCACACCACACCAGCCCCACACCACACCAATTCCCCCACCAAGATTTCACATCGCGCAATAACCACGGAGCATTCGTTAGTTATGGTTTAACTCTTACACTGTGAGGTTTGTAGCTCCGTAACTGAAAACTTCAATCATCTTGCTCAACACTGTGATGTGTACAATTATAACAGTCACTGTGATGTAAACTATTGCATGTATCCATGTGTTGCTTCTTGTGTAGCAGACTACCGGCTAAGAGTGTTTCAGCCTTCGCTATTCTACGACGGAACCGCTCACTGTCCGCTAAAAGCGTAGGCATTCTATCTTCATAGTCGGAAAAGTAGAAGGTGGTGACAAGCGGACTACTGAAAGACACCTTCCTCATATTTCTGTAAAACTGTGAAATTTTTAAGACCCTCTAGGTATATGTTCATCCGTCAAGAGCTGGAAGTATAATGATGTAGCGCTAGCGTGTACGATAGGCACCTACCCCCACCACAACGTTACCGTTTCCTTCAAAAACGTTGTTTTTCGCTACTGTTGCTATACCCTTAGACGAATCTAGAATAAGTTTGCACCTTCTTGTTCGTCTTGCCAAGCCGCGTAATGTGAGTACCCACATGTTATACTTTAAGCCAAAATAAATAAGTTATTTAGATTTATCCTTCAAAACAATGGTGTTTTCACTATTGCTGCTATACCCTTAGTCGGAACTAAATTCTTACTACACCATCCTGTTCGTCTTAACGAGCCGCGTACTTTGAGTACCCACTTTATATACTCTAGACCATAAATAAAGTAGTAATGTAGGTTTATCCTTCAAAATAGTGTTTTTTTCGATGTTGCTGTTATACCTCAGGTCAGATCTGAATTCTGATTGCACTTTCTTGTTCGTCTCGTCAAGCAGCGTAATTTGAGTACCCAAATGACATACTTTGGACGAACTTTATACCTCCAAGTTGTATTTCGACTATTTCTGCAATACCCTTGGTCGGATCTGAATTCTGTTTACACCTTCTTGTTCGTCAGATCAAATCGTGTAATTTGAGTACCGACATGACATACTTCGGACAAACTTTGTACCCCCACCCCCCACCCACCACCACCCCCACCCCACCCCCACCTCCGCTTTTGGGTCATGTTCAAGGTCAAGGCCACTTGCATAACCGTTTAAAGGCAAAGTCCCTAACTTGAAATGCTTAGGCGGTCCTTTTGTTTAAAAGGAGCTTTTGTGGAGGAGGAACGGTTAAGGGTTTTATTTTACAATCCACCTCACGCCGCTCTCTTCTTTCATAAAGTACAATTTCCGCTCATAAGGTACTTCTGGTGGTGATGTAATTGAATTTGGTAAGTTGACCTCGAAAATAACTCCATCGGCAGATAAATAATAATTGTTGTTGTTCTTTGCCACCACTCTGTATGCAAACCCTCGTCTTAAGTTCTTAAATTTCATTCTTGTAATTTCAATTGGTGTTACCAATTGTTCAATCTTCTTAACTAGCTTAATTATCTTCTTAATTTTCTTCATGAGGGAGTGTTGGAGTGTTTTAACAGATGATGAAGAACCTTGGACGGAGCGATGGAGTGTTGCAGTAGATGATGAAGAACCTTGGACGGAAAGATGGAGTGTTGTGGTAGATGACGATGAAGAACCTTGAACAAAGAATATGGGATTGTTTCTAAAATTCTTCTTTATCCTCATCCTGAAAGAAGACGGTCTTTTAAAACCGCTGGCTTTTGGAGCTGCCTTCCTTAACGACTCCTTGATCCTTTGAAGTTTCTCATTATTCAATGGTGTAGTCATGATCAAAGCGAGAGAACGAGAGGGGTGTGGAGAGTGCGAGGAGTGTACCAGTCAATGGTTGAAGCTGGATTGAGGTGGCAGACGGAGTAAAGCAGATTGCAAAGTGAAAACTTACCCTTTCCATATATGGTTAGAAAGCTGGGGACTGGTTTAGAACCTGTTTGACCCCCCAAGGTCACCCCCCTTTTTGGGTCATGTTCAAGGTCACAACCTCCTCAAGGTCAACGGTCAAGGTCCCGCCTATAAAAGTGGGAGCAGCCTGCAGAGGGTTCCCAAACGCAGGCCGACAGCCTAGCTAGCTATTTGCCTGTGCTGTCCGCAAAAGTATCTCTAGTATAGAGTTTGTACCACTGTATATTATAGATGATACCTTAGCTTAAGGCATGTGTGTTTATTACTAAACATGTTAGAATAACGCTTGTAGTTAGTTTAACTGATTGTGGTGTTTGGTGTTGGTTTTTTGAAGTGTTTTATTTACTAATTAAATATTTACCTTTTGTTCACGCTCTACAAGTGGGTAAAGTATTTAAATATGTCAGGGGGGTTTATGATATGTTTCTCAAATAAACACCTTTCCTCACCCCTTACAAAAAGGTATGGCTCGAAAACCGACCTTAAGTCATTACGGCGCGAAAACCGGATGACTACCTATCTTAGCCCTCACTCACGAGAAACAGATTCAGTCAGTTTGTTTATTTTTGGTTAAATTTAAGGGGATCTTGGTCAGGTGATTATTGTACTCCGGTTCGTAGTACTCTGACGCCTACACAGTGATGAACGTCCTTGCGGTTTCAGAGTGCGCGACTGTTGTAAACTGACCATATTGCTTATTTTTGTGGGGTACATCTTCGTGGGAAATAAAATTAAGGGGAACTTGGTCAGGGATCATTGTACTTCGGTTCGTAGTACTCTGATGCCTACACAGAGATGAACGTCCTTGCGGTTTCAGAGTGCGCGACTGTTGTAAACTGACCATATTGCTTATTTTTGGGGGTACATCTTCGGGGGTGATAAATTTAAAAGGGCCTTGGTCAGGGATTATTGTACTTCGGTTCGTAGTACTCTGACGCCTACACAGTGATGAACGTCCTTGTGGTTTCAGAGTGCGCGACCGTTGTAAACTGACCATATTGCTTATTTTTTGGGGGAATAATTTTTCGGGGGAGAGGTTGGTGCTCCGTTATGCCTATAATTGTGAGCTTTAAACTAGTCCTCTTCCCCTAATACAGAGCGGGGAATAGAGCAGTTTGTGGGCTAAGTAACATATGTAAGCGTTGCTTTGCCTACTTTGACAATCGGCCTAACAAGCTTGGGCTGACGGTCGCTCAGTGTCTGGAGGAGCACAGACGCTACTGCTATGCTAAAGCTCCCATCCACTTGGACATACCCAAGAAGAAGAAGATCCAGTTAAGTTATCCCGAGTTCTCCAGGTGTAAGAGGTTCTGCATCTATGCGGACTTTGATTGTGCCCTTCAGCCGGTTGAGGATGTGACAGAATTACCAACAGGCACCAGGCCCATCAGTATACACGTTTCGTACGCCTTCACCTACCAGATCACAGACTCGTTGGAGCAAGAGGAGTGCGAGCCCCACGTCTAGTTTGGGGACGATGCGTCCAAGGTGTTTATGGAGAGTTTGAAGATGAACGTGTTGATGCTGTGGGAGATCCTTTTTAGCGCGAGAGTTCTACAGCCCTTCTTGACCCGACAGCAGATGAACGACTACCTCACGGCGAACTACTACTCCCTATGCAATAAGGAGTTCACCAAGGAGGACATCAAGGTGCGAGACCACAACCACGCTCCACCATACGAGTTCCGTGGAGCGGTGCACCGGTCATGCAACCTGCGATATAGGGAGCTAGTCATCAACTGCTTTTTCCACAACCTGACACCAGTGATGTGGAGGTTTTGGCACACACCGAAGAACGCTATAACGCCTTTACAAAGCGATTTCAGTTTGGTCAACCTGGGGACGATCCGCGAATGTGACGAGCTAGATTCACAGTCAGGTTCCTGGGAGGCTACAGGTTCCTGTCAATGAGCTTAGCCAAACTCGCAGCGGGCCTTCCCAATGACAAGATGCATCCAGGAAGATGCGTCCAGGAAGCGATTCCCTGAAGACCGGTACTTTGACCTTGTGTGCAGGAAAGGCGTGTTCCCCTACGACTTTGTGTCGTCATACAACAAGTTGTACACCACCAGGGAGTTGCCACCCAAGGCAGCATTCAAAAATAGCCTCACCCTGTAGGACATTAAGGACGCTGAGTTCAAGCACGCCCTCAAAGTGTGGCGAGTCTTCGACTGTCACCACCTAAAGGACTACGCTGACAAGTACCTGCGCTGTCACATCGCCCTGCTCACCGATGTGTTTGAGCAGTTCAGGGATACGTCGTTGACTGAGTACGAGCTGGATACTGTCCACTACTACACCCTACCGTCATACGCCGTGGATGTCATCAAGACCTGCAATATGGATCTGGACACGCTGCAGGGACTGTGATATGTACCTCTTCATGGAGCAAGGCATCCCAGGAGGTACCTCCCAAGCCATCACTCGCTACGCCAAGGCCAACCACGACCCGTGCCGCCCTGAACACCAACGCCCCGACGAGCCGACACGTCAGCTCCTGTTCCTGGATGCAAACAACCTCTACGGTTGGGCTATGTCCCAGTATCTGCCCACTGGAGACTTCCAGTGGCTCAGGGGTGAGGAGATTGACTCCTTGAACATTGCGGAGCTGGACGCTGAAGCCGAGCGGGGCTATTCCTACGGAACGTGTATACTGATGGGCCTGACGCCTGCCGGCAATTCTGAGGTCCCCCTCAACAACTGAAGAGCTTACTCAAAGTCCGCATAGATGCAGAACCTCTCACACCTGGAGAACTCGGGATAACTTAACTGGATCTTCTTCTTATTGGGTATGTCCAGGTGGATGGGAGCTTTAGCATAGCAGTAGCATCTGTGCTCCTCCAGACGCTGAGCGCCCGTCAGCCCGAGCTTGTTAGGCCGATTGTCAAAGTAGGCAAAGCAACGCTTACATATGTAAATCCTGTGCCCATGTTCAGTGAGCTGGGGGCGGACCAGTCGGCTCAGGTCCCTGATGTATGCATAGTGGCTGCCACCGTCAGTTTTCACGTACAACAGGTCCCTATGGTCTTCAAACTCCCGCTTGCAGATCTTCAACGGATACACCTTGTCCTTGAACTCGGGGGTTCCGTTGGGACGCCTCCCAATCATCGCACGCTCGATCCCATAAACGTTTACGCGGATGTTATTCTTGAACTCGAAGGTCTTGATGTCCTTCAGAACCATGGGGAAGCGCAAGCCGGTCCAGTCGTATCGGGCAATGATGTCCAAGGTGTACTCTTCGGTTCTCTCCTGGTGCTGCGGAACGAACTTGGTCAGGATAGCGTACATGAAGCACATGTCATCAGCGTTATGCACATTGAAAACAGCACCCGTATCAGCAATGACCTTTGGCAACTGGATAAAGGCTCTGCCTCCCAGTGGCGTGTACTCGTTAACACGGATCTCCAGACCGCGTATTTGTAGGTATGTCCAACCGCTGCCTACCACCTCACACTGCTCCTTCTTGTTGATAATCATGCTGAACGTCGCTGACAGGAAATCCTCCAAGTCAGAGGCCTCGGTCAGCTGGACGTTTACGGTATTGAAGGATCTCAGGCAAGTGGCTCCGTGGATGTTGGTAAACTCACACTCCAAGATCATGTTCACCTTGATGCTGGGATGCCTATTCCTAACATCAGTCAATAGGTCGAGGACCTCCTGGAACAAAAGGATCAGCGCCTCCTCATTAGTCAGCAAGGCGTCCATTGGCCGTGTCAGACGGTAGGTAAGAAGGCGTGTTCGTAGTGCTCGGTGTACAAGCTGGAACGTGGGGAGACCAGCACCCACCATCGGCATGCTAGGTCCTGGCTGCAGCTCCCTGCTAGACCCCGGCTGTGGCTCAGACTGTGGCTCCGTGCTTGGTCCTGGCTGCGGCTCAGGCTGTAGCTCCGTGCTTGACCGTGGCTGCGGCTCCCTGCTTGACCATGGCTGTGGTTCTGGCTGCGGCTCCGTGCTTGACCCTGGTTGTGGCTCTGGCTGCGGCTCCCTGCTAGGCCCTGGCTGCGGCTCGGACAGATCATGGACCAGGTTCTCACAATTGAGCAGTTGTGAGCCTGATGTTGGTCACGGTTGTAGAGGCGACAAAACCCCTTGTCGCTGTAGGTGCAGCGGAACCTGAGTCCCCTGTCCTCGCTGTGGAGTCGGTCGGTGTGCTGATGCAATTTGTTCTCCCTGCGGAAGGTAGCATCGCACTCTTCACAGCGGAACCTTGCTGCATGGACTGTTCAGACGTATCGTCGCAGGTCTTTGGCCCTAAGGAAGCGTTGACCACATTGATCACATTCAGCGTCCACAGAGCTGGAGGATGTGGGGCTCACAGCGTGACTCACCTGCATGTGGCGGCGCAAGTCCTCCAGACTCGAGAAGACAGCTGGGCCACACCAGCTATTGGGCACAATCGGCAGGGGTGGACTCCGTCTACACAACATAATGGTGATTAGTCAACTAATAAAACGAACATTTGTGACATTAACAAAAGAAAAAAACCAGACCCTGAACACAAACTACTGCAATTTAAAAAAAATTTAAACGATTTTATCAAATCATTGTCTGAAGACAAACTACTAAAGTTCAAAAATAATCTATATTAAAGCTGATTATTCTTTTCAAAGTTTTGGATGAATGAAAAATTATCTTTAGAAACGATTTATAGAAGTTAAAATTAGCAAAAGGTTAAAATTAACGAGAATATTTGTTGGAAACCTGAAAACCTTGTCTTAAAAGTTGTGGTTGGGGTTCCTCAATGGGTCGTTGTCCATGAACTGCAGTGACGTGACGGCTTAAGCTGTCGCTTCGTGCAAAGCGTCCGGCGCAGACGTTGCAATCATAGCGTCTGACGTTGTGGGTAGACTCTACGTCTCTCCTCAGGTTTTTGTTTTGGTTGAAGGCAAGACCGCGGATCTCGCACAGATGTTGATTGTTCATATACAACAACGGACACACTAAGTCTCTTTCATTCACAAACACATATTTATCACGACAAAAACACTTCACCATTGACATTTGAGAATGAGACACACTTGACGCGTTCAAGGATAGACAAGAAAATATGACATGTTCTATGAACAACATGGTTAAATTCATTTCCATCTGAAAAATTGGTCTTCAATGCCGGATTTAGAAAGTAAAATTTAAGTTCAATTTAATGTAATGTAAGATTTGCATTCGCTACAGAAATAAGAAAGTTATTTGAAAAAAGATATTAAGATACTTATAAAACATTTCTACTTACGTTGGAATATGTAGATCTTCGAAGCAGGAAAAAGAAATTACTGACGTAGAGCACACTATTGATCACTCCGTAGCACATTCACAGAGAAACTAATGACATCCACGAAGAACAGCGGTTTATATAGACATTGGTGGAGAAGCGCGTGCCTGAGGTGGGTAAAAGCGGTTAACAACTCTCAGATGACGTACTGTGGAGGATGATACCGAAGCCTCAGGTGGTGAAAAATAGGGAGGCGCCGCAACTTTGCTGCTTGTCAGGCCGCACTTGGGGGGCGGGCGAGGGGGGCTCCACATGCTCCACCGCAACTTTACTTACTGACGCAAGATTACTTACTTAACAGCTGAGATCCCATGAGAAAAAGACGTTTATAAATTAATAGCGTGGTTGTTTGATGTTCGATTTTCAAATTTCTTTCGACATTCGCTTCCTTAGCATCAGGCCTTCCATCTAGCATAAGCCCTGTTACAATCGGCTGATAAATCGACTCGATATTCATTTTTTAAAGGTGTTTTCCTTATTGTGAAAAAACGTCAAAGGACATGGGGGGGCTCCACACTTACTTAACAGCTGATATCCCATAAAGAAAATACGTTTAGGAATTAATAGCGGGTTTGAAATCCAATCGAGTCCCGAATTTTCTTTTGGAGATAGTCACCTTAAGAAAAGACCTGACAAAGTAAAAGTCCATGGAAATCGGCCGGTAAACAGCTGAGATCCCATGAGAAAAGACGTTTATAAATTAATAGCGTGGTTGTTTGATGGCCAATTTTCAAATTTCTTTCGACATTCGCTTCCTTAGCATCAGGCCTACCATCTAGCATAAACCCCGTCACAATCGGCTGATAAATCGACTCGTTATTAATTTTTTAAAGGTGTTTTCCTTATAGGGGGGATGACGTCATGCGGAGGTGCCGCAACGTTGCTGCTGGTCAGGCCGCACTCGGGGATTTTCCACGCGCGGTAAACATCGGAGATCCCATAAGGAAAGGACGTTTAGAAATTAATAGCGTAATTATTTTATGGTGGATTTTAAAATTTCTTTCGACATTCGCTTCCTTAGCATCAGGCCTAACATCTAGCAAAAGTCCCGTCACAATCGGCCGGTAAATAGGTTCATTATTAACTTTTAAAGGTGTTTTCCTTATTGTGAAAAAAACGTCAAAGGACATGGGGGGGGCTCCACACTTACTTAACAGCTGAGATCCCATAAAGAAAATACGTTTAGAAATTAATAGCGGGTTTGATTTCCAATAGATTTTCGAATTTTCTTTCGGAGATAGTCACCTTAAGCAACCACCAAAAGTCCATGGAAATCGGCCGGTAAACAGCTGATATCCCATGAGGAAAATACGTTTATAAATTAATAGCGTGGTTGTGTGATGGTTGATTTTTAAATTTCTTTCGACATTCGCTTCCTTAGCATCAGGCCTAACATCTATCAAAAGTCCTGTCACAATCGATGATAAATCGACTCGTTATACATTTTTTAAAGGTGTTTTCCTTATAGGGGGGTGTCAAGGTCATGTCGGGGGGGGGGGGTCAAGGTGATGTCGGGGGGGGGGCCACATGGCTCCACCGCTAGTTGACTCGCTGGTTTTGTATCGGCCATAGCCCCCTACTTATATAATTAGGAAATCAACATTAAGGTAATTCACACACAGAACCGTGTGAAAATACATATCTTGTTGTGTTGTATTAATATCATCCTAAAATAACCCCACAGCACCAAACCTTCATACAGAGCCATGTAAACATTGGCTTTGTGTTTATCCCATGTTTTTCTTATGGGGAACAAATATATTCTATATCTTCCTTATTTATAATTATATTTAGATTACATTCAGTATGTGCCTTCATGGGGTTGTGGTAAGTTTATATTTTCATTAAAATACTGTACCTTTTTTTGTAGTTCTGGTTACAGCGAACCTAGACATCCTAATCAATGTTTTTTGTTATAATTGTTATTAAGGTTGAATTTTATTTGATATACCGCTAATTTTACAATATATTTGCCGGATTGAAGCATAGGCTGTGTAGGCGCATGCCTAGGGGCTCGCGCCACAACGTGGGCCCGCACAACAAAAATACACATATAACAGCTTCATACGACAACATAAAGTTTTCTAACCTGGGCGGCAAGGGCCCGCACCACAGGGTGAGCCTAGGACCACTACAGATAATTCTTAAATTGCTTGTCCGGGTTATTATTTAACTCAACATATTATTGTAACGTTTAACAGTTTCCCAAGATTGTCTAGGTACAAGCTACCTGCATGCCAAATTTCACGATTCTACTTCATCTAGAAGTGGTCTAGAATTCGTATATGTGAGTGAGTGAGTTACACATTGGGCTGTATAGTTATTTAGATTAAGGGAATAACATTAGAATATTAGAAAAACGCCATACCAAGCTTCAATCAGATCTTTATCAGAATGTGTCAGTCGGATGTAACAAATTGATAAACAGAAATTTACGTCTTGGAAAACAATAATTTATCCCATCCTTATTTTCAGAATATCCATAAAATGGGAAGCAAAATTAGCATGCCACATTGGTTAGTTTTATTAAACTTTCCTTACTCACAATAGCATTTAACCCAAAATGGGTCAAAATTGTTCAAAACCCAGAACTTAGTGAGTTGGCACATTGTAGACTTGAGAGTATTCACAACAAACCAAAATGGCCATTTTCAAGTAAAAAAGAAGAGTCTTGGAATAGAATGAGTTATTATATATTTGGATAAGATTTGCCACATTTATACGCAACTGGAATTCCAAAAACCGGAGTTACAACATTCCCATCTATTAATAGTCAAAAGTGAATAGACAAAAATAACGGAATTATCGATACAGATTATAATATTGATAAAATTCATGATTATCAAAGCGAAATATTTCTCGATTTCGAGCAACGGGTTTACTAGTGTGTTTTAATTTATAGTAATAAATTATATATATATATATATATATATATATATATATATATATACTTGTGATTTTAGCTTTACACAATCTACTGTCATTTCACATGTTAAAACTCGGCAGATTATTGAATTGATGGGCAATCGGCCCGTAGTTAATGTTTATTTAATGAAGGTTGGATGGACCATCCAGATGATGTGCAATAGAGCCTACATTATAAAAATGTTTAAATAAATTAGTGGCTCTATTACACATCAGATCTATGGACCATCGACCGTCTAATATTTACTAAACGGTTCGATGGGCCATAGACCCTCTTGTATTTTTTAAAGTTTTACAAGAAGGTCGATGGTCCATCGATATGATGTGTAATAGAGCCGCTCCCATAATAAACATATTTAAATAGCCGAAGGTACGGGCAGAGCATATGGAGCTAAAGGCTGTGGACGTGTTTGATGACACCCCAGCAGTTATGTAAGGTCACGTGATCGTCCAAACACTATCCCTATAATTTCCGATGACGGTCACGTTTTTAATGTGTTTTCAGGGCGCATCAAAAGACATGGAATCGTGACACGTCCAAAGGCATCACGAGGTGTTTCAGTGCATTAACATCCGCTTATAAATGATAAAATCGAATATATCAGTTGATAAAACAGCTGGAAGCTCCAAAACTGGTGGTAAGTCGATGCAATGTATTACTGAGTGTAAATTCATGTCTAGACCCCAAAATTCTTAGGAGAGGAATTACATTCACTTTATAGTGAGAAATCAAATTATTTTATAGCGTTTCAAATACTTTTAAACTAGGCAACGGAGCCGGCTTAACTCATAGTTCAAGCGATCGAGTGACGCCAACATGTTGTTAGCACAGAAACAACCAAAAAGAAAAAGCTTAACATCGGTAATAATTCTTTGTTTTCTTTGCTATTTCCCATTTAAAATAAGTAGTAAAAATGGCTATTGATAATAACACGTTTACCCACACTTCTGTAAATGGACGACTGAGGGGATGAACTAAAATATAAGAAAACCCGAATGAACTTCGTCAGTTTGTCATGAAAGGAAAATAATTGTTCTTAGAACCGTTTCTAAAGTGCTTCTTTACTATATAAAAACTCATCGTAAAATAACTGTTTTCTGTTTGGTGAGCGGATAAGTCCCACCATAATGAATAATTCCATAACGAATCGAGCTCTCAAACCATATAATCTAAAAAGGTTCCAAGTGATCTATTTATTTTATTTATTTTGTCATGTAATACAATTTTAAAAGTGTTTTAAAATCCAAACATACAGCCAAACCTTCTGTTTTTTTTTACAATTGAGGAAACAATTTCACCTATGTGACGTTCTATCGCTAAATCTGTACCACGAATAGGTAGAAATTCAAATTGATTGAGAAATACTACATCGCCGGCAGCTAGTCACTTGTGTTTTCCATCTCTGAGACACAACCTGGAAGTCGTGCGAAGGATATCGTGCCCTCGCATATTCACACTGAACGGAGTCTGAGCACATAGAAGGGAGAAATCAGATTCATCTCATCAGTTGACAAAAGTCCCATGAAGAAGTGGAGTGACTCTCTGTATTGCTGCTGTCACAGAGATTAGCAACAGTGAGCTGGTAAACAGACGGGTTGGCGGTGAAAGTGTGAAATGGTATGGCACATTCAGCACTCACTTGCTGCAACTGCGACGACCGTGAGATCTGGGATCTGAAATCTGAGATGGTCCAAGTGTCGGGCGGCTGCGAGGCGAGACCCAAGCGTGGACCCGCCATCAATGTCGCTGGCCCGGTCATCATGGAATCAACTAGTGAAATAAGGACCATTATTTAGTACCGATTTCGTACAAACTTAGGTACCACCATTAACAATATTAGCGCTTCTCAGGGAACTCAATTGTTTAATTAAACATGCTAGCCCCACTAAAAGTCGTATCAATTATGTCTCATTATTCGACATACTCGTTTGTATTGAGACGTTTAAAATGCATTACATATTAAAATATAAGTTATGAGGCTTTTTAAAACAGTGTCAGTCACTACTTAGTTTGCCAGACTAACTAAGAAAAATTAATACATATTTTAGTTAGTTAAGTGATTATAATGAATGATTGTTAGTTTTTGTATAAAACTGTTTTTATACACTTATCACCAATTTTATTGACATCACTGTACATATTTGTTCTGTGGTTCGATACAGATATTTGATTTGATTTGATTTGATTTGAGCATGATTATCTACATATGATTATCTATAAAACAGATATCAAAAAAATCTTAACGTAACGTGCTCCAGACCCCCATCCCCCAAACATCAATGTTAACGTTATGCCACCCCTTCTGATACGCAATACGCACCCCCTGGTTCATGAGGTGGACCAGGAAAAATACATAATGATACTTTGTGGATTATAAATAGTGTCACTGTGTAATAGAGTATAACAGAAAATACCTTGCTGATCTAAGTGGTTTCAAAAGCAGTAGTCCCTGTTTGACTTGGTGATGACATTGTCGTGCCCCGAAATCGTGCGCGGGCGCAGTTGGCATAACACCGTTTCATCGAGCCGTGAGTACGGTAGGAAAACACGGCTGAAATATCTAAAACTGCAGAGTTCAATATTGAAGCAATTTTTCGAGTCATAATGAAGTTTCTTTGTGGAAAATATTTAAAGGAGTTCGCCGCGCATCATTCTGACATGAGGAAAGGGAATTTCGACATTGCAAACTTCTTGAATTAAATATGACGTTGAAAAGGATACCGGAGCTAGTTATAAAAATACGTTGATTGAAACTTTATTTTTGGTATTTTAAATTTGCTCTCAAGCTCTTGTTTAGATTTTGTTAGCGTTTGGTTATATTTAATATTCTGCTACAAGTTTGATAATGTAGACGGAGGATCTAAGAGGAGATTAGTCTAGTCTAGTGGTTGCGAAATTTGGAACTAGGGGTTAAGAAAACATCTTTTAAATGTGGTATATCAACACCACAGTGCACTGTGATAAGTAAATGTACACTTCAATATCTCAGATAATATTTATCCTAGAACTTTGTAAAATTTATTTTAGCTTTTTATTCTTTAAAGGGGGCTCTAGTACTCTGCGTACTCCTGATTATCCCATAAGACCAATGTTAACTTTCAAAGTCCGTCCCTCCTCAACATATTATCCAAATTCGGTGATAAATGGTTCATTTTAAAGAACAGAAAACACCTAGTGATTTCAGTTAGCAGAATTTCGATATCACAAGTAGCTCGCCCATAAAAAAAACTTGTTAAACAGTTATTATTTGTTATATCGAAATGTTGTATCTGAAATCGCTTGGCATTTTTTTCTCTTTAAATCAAGCCATATCAGCGATATCGAATAAACCGATGATGAGTGATGGGCCTTGAAATTTTACATTGATCTTATGGGGGAGAAGGTAGAAATGCGAAAGGTTTCGTGGCTGGAGTTCCTTCTTAAATTATTTTGTTTATACTATGGACGAATTTCGCCCTTTTTGGGTAGTTGCTTAAAACGGCCATTACAGCTCAAATTTGGAATTAGGGTTATCCGATTTTTTTGTCCGACGATCGTATCCAAACTTTTATAGAAAGGAACGGTTCTATCAAATGTCAAGTGATCGGTACAATTTTGGCCTCAAATGGAATGTGAACACACAACCTTCTCACGGTCCGTCTAGTCTTGTTGTCATGGGGTCAAGTAAAAATCTTCGGATGGTTCCGGGTTCAATTCCCAAGTCTTGCTAATATCTCACTTGTCCGCAGCTAAAAATCTATAATATATAATGGCTAGGGATTTATTCTCTAACATAATCATTTTGGTTATCCAGTTATAGTAACTTATATCCAACGAAACATGTGATTTTGCATAGTTTTATCTACAACACATTCCATTAAGTCCACACAAAAAATATGTTTATTAACTTAAGTTTAAATTAATATTAAACATATCGTTAACGCATATTTTAAACTCATATATTTTTAACCTTATATTACTTTATTAATATTATACTAATAATCACCCAGAGGTCAAAATTCGACCAAAAATAATTATACGTGAACCCAAAGCGGCACACACGGATGTTTTTGTGAATGTTTTGCCATATCCTGCGTGAGCAGTTAAACATAAGTTTTTGAACCAGTTTTATTATAAATGTTGAACTTCAGAATAACCAGTCTCTCCTCTCTGTCTCTCTTTCTCCCTCCCCCTCCTCCTCATCACCCTCTCTCACCGTTATCTCCAGGTTAATTTGTTATGTGGAATTAAAGCAGATAACTGACGGGCGTTGCCATTCCAGTAGTGAGTAATATTGTTATTTAAATTATGCATGAAACAGCTGTTTTTTCTGTTGTGTTAACATTTGCTATTACACCAACAGCTGACAAACACACAATTTCATTGATTACTGTTCTTCCATAAGATTAACAGTGAAACTTTGGAAGCCTGTTGGGAGTAGCCCTGAGGACCGATATAAATAATAAGGGGTTTCTGCAAATCTATACAATACCTTTCTTTCGGGATGCTTGAAACTCTCCAACGATGCACACACGCTGAGAAAAAAGGAGCCACAGTTTTGTGCTTGTCTATTAATATAATGATGATGGTAAGATGACTCTTTCTCTATGTCTCGCAACCTGACCCGTTAAAGTGCGTCTTAAAGGCATTTTAATGACAAAGTAATTCAAATTAGACCTAGCGCAGCTGATACAAAACAAATATTGCAAAAGAATCAAATGTACTAAAAACATAAGCATATTACAGGGGGGATTTTTTATATTATAGGTTAAAAACATAATTTGGTCTTTGCATTTTAATCTGCTATAGAAAAGTAACTTTACATTTTCTAATGATTATATATTTTCATATTGTGAAGCACTGCCTGAATCTCTTAACAGTTAAAAACACTTATTTTCACTTTACATCGTCTTTAAAGTAGACGATGTAAAGGCACTGTTTTGGTATATATATATAAAACAAATATCACTAAACACTTTATTTGTACACATAACGTAAATATCGTTTTAAAATGTCAAAATAAAAATAAGCTGTTTTCAATCTGAAACATTTATGTTGTATTTACTTGAAATGTATTTTGTTTATACAAACGTTTTATAATTCTACCTCAGTTTTACTTGTATTAATGGCTACATAGAATAATTCTTCCGTTACACATTCCCTATTGTGTTTTAATGATCCGTTTACTTCTACTTTACCGTATACTTCTACTTCTACTTCACTCCCGCCATTGCCTATTGTCTTTGTATTTTATTAAATGTCGTTTTTATTTATATTTATTTTAAATCAGTGTTTGATATTTCAATGAAAAACCAATCTTAATATTGTTCATGGTTAATATACATACATACAACTGCCGATACTGTTTTTTATTTTGTTTATGTGTTTTTGTAGCCTATTTAATCATCAAAAAGTAAATGTCATTTTTGTTAGCAATAACACGACGTTTTTTGTTATTTTTTAAGTGCACTGAATTTGAGCCAGAGCTCGTTCTCACGCACAGGCCAATGGGCCCATGAGAAAATTTTGTTTTCCGCAATATTTTTTGTGTACATGATCTTTTATTTGTTTTTATTTGGAAATAAATTTGATTTGATTTGATTAGATCCAAAAATAAACTTTGGGTTGCCATTTCAGATGAAGTTTTATTTACATTATGTCTCAAACATGTGTTCTTGCTGTTTTTCTAGAATTTGTTATATCAACAGCTGTCAAATATAGAATTATTCAATCAATTACTGCTCTTCTATAAGATTAACATTGACACTTTGAAACCGATTGACACTTTGAGGACCGATGTAAGTTATAATGGGTTTCTGCTCACCTACAGGACAATACCTTTCCAACGGGATGCGTGAATTTCTCCTAGGATGAGATGAAAAGAGGGACGATGTTGTGCTTACCTATTAATATAAAGGTATATTACTTTTCATAAGTTAACCTATTGCCCAGGTATATAAAAGATCCACGATTTGAGGGCATCTGAACTTACCCAAGACTCATTGTTATATGATGCAGGGTACACGTCTCCGGCGGGTCATTCTTACCATATTGGCCGACTTGATTTTCTTACCAAAGTAAAGTCTTCCCAATGTGAACTGTAAACAGTTGGTATCATTCAGTTTGAAGGTCTCTCCAAGGTACTAAGTTGAAAGCGAAAATTTTTAAGTTACTGTTATGCAAATACTATATTAAATACAAGGGACCACACTTAACTGAGACTTTAGACTAAGACCAGTAGTTTAACTATAATTAAGCTCGTTAAATTTGGTCTAAAGCTGCGCCAGTCATTGTTTTCAATACCTGGAGCTTCAACAATAAAGTCAATTGAAATCTAAAAAGTCACAACTTCTTTTTTTAAATATTATTTAGATTTGTTTGTGACAGAATATTTAAATTGAGGAAAACGTTGTTATACGTGGGTCTACTATACAAATCTACCGTATGGCTCATATAATATAACAATTACAAGTAATTTTCCCGTCCTTGTACAAACGGAATAAACGAAAAATCAATAATTCACAATTACTAAATTGATCAGCCTCGCCTGGCTGCAAAGTAAGCGGAGAAGGAATTCAACTGTTGGAAAATTGGCTCCAGGTTTGAAATAAGCCCGTTATCCCATCCGTCAACTTCCGGTCGAGTATTGTTACTGGCATATCCGGTCGATCAGCTGATCATAACGTCCAATGCCGCCTGTTGATGAGCTTTGTTTGACACTTTCCATCCTTCCCGGTCGTTACTCCACCGTAACCATCGCCCAACGTTCGCCATGCGATGAAAGCTGCCTCTTGGCAGCAGCGTAGAAGGAAATAATTTTACCAGTTTTGCTGGTTTTGTAAACTTTTACAGTAGTATAGTTTTCGTTTCTATGTAATTTTTGGAGCCCCTTTCTATGTGGTAAGAGCATTTTTTCAATAACGGAGCAAATCACTTTTATTTGCTTTAAGGCCAACAAGTTATAGAGCAGTATTTTTTATATAAAGCATAAAAAGCTAGAACTTGATGGCACTTAGCATTCTTTAATTGACATAGATTAAAATGTTTTGAATAGGGACTACTACAGAAAGGCACTGTAAAACCAGAACGATCTTTACTTATTAGTGATAACCTACGAAGCAAGGACGGAACATGACTGCACACCCACGAGTTTTGGACCTTCAACAGAGTTCTAACCCGATCCTGTTGATAAAGACGTCGATGTGGCTGACAGATGACATGCACGAAAGATCCAGAACATGTAGTGAAACTGGCTCCAGCTGCCAATTGTCATTAGGCTATTAATAAATTATGCTTTTTTTAGATAGTAACCACGGTTTAGACCGCTCCATATCAAAACGTTAAAAAATACCATTGGCGTTGATACACGCAAAACAAAATAAACAAGTTTATGTTCTCATAAAAAAACAAGGCTTCGCTGATTTATATGAAGGTGTTTCCTGTTCTGCCCTATCTAATGGGTAGGTGACAACAAAGGGGAAATCAAATTCCGAGATATATCAGGTCAAGTAAGGCTCCAACCAAGTACAATTCGACAACAGTAGAAATTATACTTAATAACATCTAAATCTAAATAACTATACAGCCGCATGTGTAACTCACTCACTCACTCACTCAGGTATACGAATTCCAGACCACTTCTAAGTGAGCTAGGAACGTGAAATTTGGCATGCATGTAGGGTGTACCTTGTAACCCCCAGAAACATTGCCATGATTTAATATTTAAAACTTTAACCTCTCCAAAAAAATGCAAAATGGCGGTAATTTTGGACCTTTCAAAAATAGTGTTTTTTATTTGGGCTCTAGCGGCCGAACGGTTTGTCCTATCGAGAAACGGAGACCACCTAGAAACACGGTTTTCAGACGATCTAAAACTTTGGATCTATGACTTTTTGCCGTATCTCGTCTCCTTCACCCTTAGGTAGCGCTAGATTTTTCAATTTTTAGTAATTTTCCACGAAAACTATTTGGTTTTAATTTTGTTGGCACTCTAAAATAGTATTTAGAATCATAATATTTGGGTCAAATTATATCTACATTTCAGGAAGTATGTGGCAGAAGTCGCATGAGCATTTTGAATTGTTTGAACCCTAAACAAATTTGAAAATTATCCAGTTTTTGAGATTTTCCGGTTTTTTTCATTGATATTTGGGAATCAGACTTACGAAGTGGGTCAAAACCAGGACCAATTTGTTTAAATTAGTAAATGTCCTATATACATCACATGTAATATAGTAATGGTATATCATGACCATGAAAACCTATCCCCCTAAAAAAATAAAAAATAATTAAAAAGCTATATTAAATCCGATATATACCACATGTATTTTAGTTATTGTATGTTCTGACGGTGTCCCCCCATCAATAATGTAAAAATCGTTATTTATGGCTCTTTTAATTGTTAATTCCCTTCTATTTATATGTATGTTGAATTTTTTAGTTTTAATAATAAGAGTAGTAGGATTATGTCGGTTCTAGGCCACTAAATACAACACCACTCCTACTTGAGCTAGGAACGTGAGATTTGGCATCATCAACCTGAGGCTAAACAGCGACCTGGAGGCGAAGCCCCTCACTGGGGTCTGAGGGAGGAGCCCCCAGCAAGCGAAGCGAGTCTAATATACTATACAGCCGCATGTGTTACTAACTCACTCACTCACTCAGGTATTCGATATCTAGACACCTTCTAGAAGAGCTAGAAACCTGAAATTTGGCATGTACGTAGCTTGTACCTTGTAACCCCCAGGAAAATCACAAAAGTTACAATTTTTTATTTTAACCTCCTCAAAAAAATTCAAAGTGAAGGAAATTTTGAACACCTCCAAAATAGTGCATTTTTTTGGGCTGTAGTGGCCGAACGGTTGGTCCTATCGAGAAACCGAGACCACCACGACACACGGATTTTAGACGATCTACAACTTTGGTTCTATGACTATTTGTCGTATTTCGTCTCCTTCACCCTTAGGTAGCGCTAGATTTTTCAAATTTCGACATATTTTCGATATTTTGTGGCCGTTTTTTATTTCCTATCACGTTAATATACTTGATGGAGCCTAATATTGGGCACGCAGTATGTCTGAGTCACACTTAGTAAATAGCAGCAGAAATATGACCAGTTTTTATTAATTAAACCTGACGAGAAATTAAAAACTCTAAATATTTTTAGATATTACCGTTTTCTTGGTATAAGTAGTAGTGTATTGGGGGTTCTGTGACAATTTATATTATTGGACATGCACGTGACACCAATAATACTTGAGCTAGAGACGTGAGATTTGTCATGCATGTGCCTTGCACCTTTTCTTCCCAAATCCTACTATTTTTAGTTTGAACTATCTCAAAAAAAAAAATAATTGTGAATAAAAAAACTAAATGTAGTATTTTTTATTTGAGCTCTAGCGGCCAAACGGGTTGTCCTATCAAAAAACAAAGACCGCCACGTGCCACGGATTTTAGACGAACGACAACTTTAGTCCTATGACAATTTGCCGTATCACACCCCCTTTATCCTTAGGTAGCGCTAGATTTTTAAAAATTTAAACTTTTCCCCAAGATTTGTTCGTTGTTTTTAATAGTTTGTCGTTCTAATATAGAACTTAGTGGTCTAATATTTATCACACCGTATTCCTACATTACAATTTGTACCAAGCAACACTCACTCGACCAGATTAAATATCTTAAACACCTACAAAAATCTAAGTCTTTGAGCTTTTGTCGATTTTATAGTGTTTTTCTGGTATAATTCTTATGTAAGCTCTACCGAGGGTAAAATACCTTATAAATCATGTCATATTTGCTGTAGAAGGCTTGTAGTTACCCAAAGTCACAGCATTGCAGGTAGTTATCGGTGGTCGTATTCCTAATAAGTTTCAAAAGACGCTTTATAAAGGCTACATTATACATCAGTTAAGGATATTAATTTATTTCAATCACTTAGGTAATACATGGAGGCTTAACATTTAACATACTACGTCTCCATGCCAAGTAGTATTCATTAACAGGCATATGGCCATATTTTATAGGTTAATCCCTTAAAAATAATCAAAGCCTTGCAATAGTTGTAGAATTTAGGTCTTACATAACATTTGGACCAATTTACAATAAACTTTGGCCAAACCGCGACCTGGGGGGGAAGCCCCCCACAGGGGTCTGGGGGCGGAGCCCCCAGCGAGCAAAGCGAGTCTAATATATTTACAGCCGCATGTATACGAAATCTAGACAACTTCTAGACGAGCTAGAAACCTGAAATTTTGCATGCAGAGAGCTTATAGCTTGTAACCCCAGGAAAATAGCCAAAACTGACAATTCTTTATTTCAACCCCCCTAAAAAAAATATTTAAAACCCTCCCAAAAAAGGCTAATTTTAAAATTACAGTTTTTGAGCTCTAGCGGCCGAACGGATAGACCTGTAGAAAAACGGACACCACCACGTGACACGGATTTTGCAAGATCTACAATTTCGACGGTTATTTTCGTGGTTTTAGCGAATTTCCCCTATAGGGAAGAAGCTATTACCGTAGGTCTCATGATAAGATTTAAGCCCGAGACCATGACAAATTTTTTTTAGGTCCCCAGATGACTAAAACACTATTCGTTCAAATATATATATATATATATATATATATATATATATATATATATATATTTATGTGTGTGTGTCCGTGAATGCGATAACTTGAGTAAAAAACGTCCGATTTCAATGAAATTTGGCTCAAATGTGTAAAGTGACATTTATGACTTTAAGTTCGAAAACCAGAAAAATCGGGCCATGGGAAGGGGGGTTTATGGGGGTTTTAAATTTTCCAAAAATCAGTTTTGCATTTTTACCCTAAAATTTTTAAAACACTAATTTTGGTTTGGACCATGTTATAGAGCTTAAAAGAATAAATAATATGGTATTTTGAATTATTAAGCTAGGTTAAGTGGTTGTGGATAAAATCCAAAAAAAACCTGCTCATAAAATCTCCTATGTTAATCTTATGGGAAAAAGGTTTTTGGCTTTTCCTAAGTTAATTTTAATGTAAACTTCACATTTGCTTTTACCAATCAACTCAGCTTGATAATCCCCGTAGCAGCGAACCTTCGTACTCAGCCCCCATGTTATTCTTAGGGAGAATAAGTAAAATGTAATGACTCCCTTAATTATGAACATAAATTAATAAAACTTGGTATGTGGCTTCACCTTGTTGAGTTATATTGATATTTGCATAAAAACCCATTTTTTAGTTTCTTGTTGCAGCAAACCTGCTTACTCATCTCCCATGTTATTGTTATGGAGAATAATTAAAATGGTATATAGTGCTTACTTATTATTGAATATTGATTAAACTTGGTATGTGGCTTCACCTAGTTAAATTATATTTATATTTGCATAAAAACCAATTGTTTGTGTTCCTTGTTTCAGCAAACCTATGTACTCATCACCAATGCTATTCTTATGGAGAATAATTAAAATTGTATATATCGCTTATATATGAATATATTTTTATGAAACTTGGTACGCGGCTTTATATGGTATTAAGACATATATTATGCATTGGAAATTCGCTGAGTACGCAGGTTTGCTGCGACGGGGGTATTTAATTTCCTATAACTTTAATTTATTATATAAAGGCTTGATATTTGGCACTCAATATTTTTACACATTACCCTTCACGAATTAGTCAATAAACTAACATGTTTTAATTAGTAAACACCTCAAAAAAATTAAAACCCCTAATTGACCCATAAATGACAAACTGCATTATCGACTTACTCAGGTAATTCTAGACAAGCTATACTCGAGAAATTAGGCCTACATGTAGCTTGTCCATTAAAACCTCCAGGGAAATTTCAAAAAGGTATAATTTTTAATCAAAACCACATAAAAGAAAATGGTGGAAAATTTAAATATGTCCAAAATAGTGCTTGTTTATTTTAGCTCTAGAGGACGAACGGATGGTCCTATCGATAAACTGAATACATCCACTTGCCAAGGAATTTAGACGATCGAAAACTTTGACTTTTGACTTTTGTCGTATCTCTTCTCCTTCACTGTTAGATAGAGCTAGAGTTTTCAAATTTCAACATTTCGAGGTTTTGTGGTGGTTTTGCATTTGTTATCACGTGAACAGATTTTATGATTTACACCAATCGATCTAGGGGCGAAGCCTCCCACAATGTTCTAGGGATCTAGGGGTTGGGGAATTGGGGTGGTAGGGGAGGTCTAGGAGGGGAGAGGGTTGCAAATTATCTGTTTGGGTTTATAAGATATAGCATGCATATGCCTTGAACCCTCAAATATCCTTAAACATTCCCAAACTCTACTATTTCAATTGTAACCCCCTCATATTTAAATAACTGTGGATTTGTCTATTTTTTGTATAAGTAGTAGTAAAATGTCGGTTCTGGGTCACTTAATATGCCACCACTTTCATTTGAGCTAGGTACTCAGGTCACTGCCACGGGTACTAAGCACCCGAAAAATACCTGGGGCGGAGCCCCCAGCGAGCGAAGCGAGTCTAATATATATACAACTTAAAATATATATTTTATGGCACCTTCCAAAAAATTAAATAATATATATATATGGATAATATATACCATATATAATATATACATAATAATATATATTTTATGGATTTTGAAAACTTCCAGGTCCATAAAAGTCGATAGATAAATTGAGTCATAATGAATACACCAAATCTTGAGTGACATGATAATGTTATTTTGTGAAGAGCGTCTTGGAGAGGTTGATGTTCACCAGTCAAGAGCCGGAGGTGTACTGACCATTCGCAAGCTAGCGTTGTTCCGGTGGGGGTAAACGCGTAGGATGCGGGGCAGGTGGTCACAAAGCAGCTGGCATGGGGCAGATGGCGCGGGGCAGATGACAGCTGGTGCGGGGCAGATGATTGCTACTACATTCAATCAGCTTACAGCCGCATGTGTAGCTGACTCACTCAGTCACTCACTGAGATATACGAATTCTAGACCAATTCTCGACGAGGTAGAAACCTGAAATTTTGCAAGCAGGTAGCTTATAGCTTGTAACCCCCAGGAAAATCGCCAAAACTGACAATTTTTTATTTTAACCTCAGTAGTGCGAAAAGGGGGTTTCTAGCTCACTTGATTGACAGCTTCCGGTCACGTGACCCGATGGGCTGAGTGCATATATACGTCATCAGAGGCTGAGACAGTGACGTAGGCGGTTTCGGGACGTAATGAGGGAAAGGTTTAAGTTCAAGGTCACGTGGAGGTTATTTTAAAAAAGTACTACCTCGCACGCGTAAAATTCCAATCGTGACTCGATAGTTTAAATCGATAAAAATATCGAATGAAAACAATCGAATGAAGCAATCGAATGATACGAGTGCAAGGTAGTTCTATTACATATGTTACTTCATTTTTTAACTTTTCATTTTATTTACAATAATTTATGTTTACAATAGTTCCCCATTGCTGGTTGTCATCGATGTTGTTGTTGATCCGGACGAGTCGCGGCCATCATTTCGCTTTCTGATGAAAGACGGTAGATACTTTGATTACTGTACAGAGCCTTCTACGTTGTTTGTTGCGAACAGTTCTAAAGATAAACTGTAGCCAGTCGCTAGGAGAAGTCTTAACTCTTCTTTAAAAACTTCCAGGTCCATAAAAGTCGATAGATAAATTGAGTCATAATGAATACACCAAATCTTGAGTGACATGATAATGTTATTTTGTGAAGAGCGTCTTGGAGAGGTTGATGTTCACCAGTCAAGAGCCGGAGGTGTACTGACCATTCGCAAGCTAGCGTTGTTCCGGTGGGGGTAAACGCGTAGGATGCGGGGCAGGTGGTCACAAAGCAGCTGGCATGGGGCAGATGGCGCGGGGCAGATGACAGCTGGTGCGGGGCAGATGATTGCTACTACATTCGCCGCCAAATAATTGAAAGTAATGTAATCCGTCGCCGTAATTCTTGTATTTTATTTTGTCGGTTCATTTGATATGTTTTACACTTACATTTGTAATAGCTGAAACACTGGCACTTACGACAAGCTTTCCCGTCAACTTGATTGTCTGGTATTTTAAAACATTTTAACTCGCAACAATAAGTCTTCAAATTGTTACCGAATGGTAGATTGTTCATCATTGGTAGATTCTCCCCCTTCACATTTATAATACGGTTTTGCATTACCCGTTCTGCCTCCAAAGAACGCTTGTCTAGGGTCAAGGGGAAGGTTGTTGAGGATCGGCAGGCTGTTCAAGTGTTTAAGTTTGTTATCCTTCTTTAATTTACGGAACTCACACTCCCACATTACTACAACTTCGTAGTCACTGATTTTGGAAATTTTTTTCAAAGTTCTTTCATACCTTAAATTAAGTGAATCTGAGGGATCCTCCTTCAGAGGAGCCTCTCGGTTGTAAGGAAAACATTTTAGCCAACCGTGCCAATAACACCCGTGAAACTCGTAAATTCTCTCACCATCAAACCCGTCTACTTTTACTCCGTTAATTTTAACTTCTTTGCCTCGGCCAGCGTGCTCAATCCTCACTACCCGTTCCTCCTCTTCCCAGCTTAGCCATTGAAGGGCCGCTGTGGATTGGTTGTCAGTCAGTCTGTAACCGTTTTTAGGGATCAAGCCAATTGTGTCTGGTTTTAGAAAATTGCGGCGGAAGGCCAGGTTACAGGCACTGGCAATAGTTACGGCCTCGAGGAAAGGATCAACGTTACATTCTTTCAAGAAAATACGTCTGAATTTAAGGCAGGACTGGGCTAGGATTTCTACGTCTGAAATACAGTACTCCGAGATTTCTTTTTGAAAATCAAAAATATAGTTACTCGCTACTTGTTCCTCGTACCATATCTCAAAGGCCTTGTGTTGTTTCTCAAACATTGATTCCGGGCAGTAGTATTTTTTGTCGGGCATAGGGTCAATATAATTTTTGTTTGCCAGAGTGTTGAATAGATGCGGGAAATAGCCCTTCTTTTTCTCGGGAGGCAGCTTAGGGAGTCGATAAATCTGACATTGTCCATTTCCATTAAAATAATTTTGGTTCCCCTCATTACCAGCTCCGGCGTAAATTTGGTTTCTTCCATGATGTGTTTTAGTAAAAACTGAAAATCAAAGCCCTGCCCGTTGAGGGCAATTACACAAACATTTTTGAACTTTTTACGAACTTGCATTACATACTCCATGAAGGGTTTTACTGGTTCTTCCTTAAAAACTTTATTTCTGTTTCTACATGCCATGCAAAATCTAGACTCGATACAATTAAAGCAAAATCGTTGTGATACGCACAGGTTAACTTGATGTACTTTTTTATCAGGGTCTGAGGGGAGAGACTCGTCTTGGCGGGTCTCCAAGTCAAAGAAAATGAAAAGGTAGTCTTTAGTTTTAGGTTTTCCATCATTGGGTTGCATGGAGCATTTATGATTGGGATCTTTGAATGCATTGCAGGGTTTACAGAAAACTTCACCGCACTTGTGAGGTCCTGATCTCTCTTTTAAGTTAATCAATTTGTCACAGTTAAGACACTTTTTTACTGTTTTGCATTTGTCAACCTGATGGGCGATAAAACAGTGCTGGTTTCTCATAGTCATGTTACAGTCCGGGCAAACTATTCCCCCATGCTCCTCTTTACAGGGAGGTGAGATGGTTTGACATTGAGGGCAGATGTTTGAGCATCGGTGCTCTGCTTTGTGTTCGTAAGGGACATGGCAAGCTTCTCAAAAGTAAGTGCAGGCGAAAGCCGCAGTCAAACTGTTGATTACGTTGTAGTGCCGATTGTGAAACAGAAGATTTATTTTAAATTTAGGATTTTCGACAGCTCCTTCAAAGTAAACATCACGACCTTTTCTGTCAAAGTTGTAGACTGTGATTTTGAAATTAGTTAGCAAGTCCTGACATTTTCCAATTGGGGGATACCGATGCCTTCCTCTGAGATCCCTACCATTGCCTTTTGCATCAGTATTTGGGCCCTCACTGTCTGTCGTTTACCCTTGTCCATACGGACAAGATATTACTCTGGGTCATTTGTCACTTTAACCATGGCCACCACCAAAGCCCGGGGGAGACACAAGTTGCCTTTGTTATTACAACTATTCCCTTCCTGGATTTACACTCCTCATCAAATGTGTTGTAAAAGCCGGGTCTTACCCTCCTAGAACCTACAGGGAGATTAACTCGGGTACATTCCACTTTAACCGTGTCTGTAGATTTAATAGACTCTGAATTTGACTGAACAATACCCCCGAAAATTTGCCAAAGGATGTCTTCATTTACTTCGTTCGCGGGCCGAAAAGCTACAAAACCAGGTTCTTTACTTTTTAAGTTTAGACTATGCAAGGTGAAACCAAGCTGATCATTTTCATGGGCCCGCTCTTTCATTTCATTCACAATTTTAGCAAAACCTTGTCTTAGCCAATCAATTTCGGTAGTTTCAGGAGGAGGATTAGTAAATTTGAAAATAGTTCTTGTTCCGTAAATTCGAAAGTGTTTAACATAGGTGTCGTCTGAACTGAGAACCTCGACAGGATTTACAGCCATTTTGGAAGGATTACTATAGAACAAAGTAAGGTTATGTAACTCTACAAATTATTAATATATTACAAATTAAAAGTTAGGTTATGTAACTCTAAAATATTATAATACAAATTAAAAAGTGAGGTTATGTTACAAGTAGGATAGGGTAGGCAAACGTTCAAGATTGAGGTTAGAAAAAGTGAGGTTATCTTCGCCAAACGCAGCAAACGGAGCAACACAGGGACACGTCCGATCGCAACGAAAGCTGAGAGCAAAGAGAGGGAGAAAATGCGCGGCAAGAGAGCAGGTGTTGTGGTGGGGGAAACGTCTGGACCAATCAGAGCGCAGTACGCCTAATTACAGCCAATGGGGTGCGAGCTTATTCCGACCAATCACAGAACAGTATTTTAACAGGTTACAACGAGTTTGCTGACAGAGACTTGTTGCGGATGTTGTGATTAGATAGTGGCTAACCTTGGGATTTCCCTGTTACAGTTGACGGGGGAAGGCTGTGGCTGGCAGGACCTGAGGAGAGGGGAGCAGGGGAGGAAGAAGAAGAAGGAGGAGAAGAAGAAAACGCCCGGAGGCAGTAGCGGGAGTCTGGAGACAGACCATGATATATATATATATATATATATATATATATATATATATATATATATATATATTATAGCGTCCCAATTGTAATTGAAACGCTATATATAATTAAATATACTATTTGTTATGTATTAAAATAATTAATGTATAAAAATATAAAAGATGTTTTGTGAATAATTGCTGGCAGTTGCAAATAAGAATTGCTGGTGCTACTTGGTTTTGCAAGTCAAGGCAAGATCGCGATTTTCTTGTTCGGGTTTGTCAGGCTGAGAGTTGGAGACAATGATTTAAATTCTTCCTTGGCTGGATTGAACCGGAGCTAGGTCACGTGACGGCCGGCGTGGTCGCGTTCTGGAAGTTTCTAAGCCAAGGGGTATATATTCACGATCGCTGGGAGGCGACGGCATTTTTACGTTGACCATTGGTCTTGTGTGTGTGTCATACGTCGCCCAACGAAACGTGAATCTCTTCTGATTTGAAGGTACAAAGTTGTTTTAAAATTTAGAGTTTCGATTTAAATAATTGCTCCAATTCCTCATTTGTTGTTTTTCAAAAGGGGAACAGTTAGTAAAACAATTATTTCTTTTTCAGGTTTCGAAGCGTTTCTTGGTTTCATCTTTTGATCTTTAATTATTAATTAAAGTACAGTAATATAAAAATAAAGATCGAACAGTTAATGTAATATTTTGAAAGACAGAAGTGATAAGCAAAACCAAGTTAAATTTTATTTTGAATTTTGAACTGTTTTATTTGACAAGAAAAGTTTTATTTAATTTTATTTAAATATACAAGAAGAGTTTATTCATTTCTTTTATTTTATTTATGACCACAACTTCTTAAAATCCACAAAAATATAGCCTGTGAACCAGCGCTATAATATATATATATATATATATATATATATATATATATATAGCAGAGTAGTTCTAGTTATATATGAATATGTATAATAAATTAGTTTAGTTATATAATGATTCTTTTTATTACTTACCTTGATAATACGTACGGTTGGTAGCCCTGCTAACCTTCGCGCCACTGAGTAAGGTTATGGCGCGCAACGTTCGCGCCATTTTTTTTTTTGCTCGGCGCGTAAGACTTCTTCTTACACTTTTCGCACCACTGAGCGAAAAGTGAGGTTATGTTTGACGCGTTATATGGTACATATAAATATGTATATGATTATACACTGTAGCGTTATATATGGTACATATAATTATGTATGGTACATATAATTAGCTCTGCGAAGTTGGCAACACTACCTGGAGGGAAAAAGTGGCGGGAAGAAAAGTGAGATTAGGTTTGGTGCCAATTTTTTTTGGCGCGTAAATTTTCTTCTTACTCTTTCCGGAATAACGCGCTCTAACCACTATGCCATTTCCGGTTCTATCCTCCCGGGTATCCTACTAGTGAGTGAGTGAGTGAGTTACACATGCGTCTGTATAGTATATTAGATTAGACTCGCTTCAATCGCTGGGGGCTCCGCCCCCAGACCCCTGTGAGGGGCTTCGCCCCCAGGTCGCTGTATGGCCACAGTTTAATGTAAATTGGTGTTAATTCCATTTAAGACCTAAATTCTACAACTATTCCAAGGGTGTGATTATTTTTATGGGTTTAACCTATAACATCTGGTCATATGACTGAGTACAATATAGCCTTTATAAGGCGTCTTTTGAACCATATAAGGAATACGACCACCGTTAAGAACCTGAAATGCTATGACTTTGGGTAACTACCAGCCTTCTGTATAAAATATGACATGATTTATAAGGGATTTTACCCTCGACAGAGCGCAACATAAAAAATACACCCGAAAAACACGATGAAATCTACAAAAGCTCAAAGACTTTGATAATTATTTTGGGAGTTTAAGATAATTAATCTGAGCGTGTGAGTGTTGTTTAGTAATAATTGTAATGTAGGAATCACCCTTTATAAGGCGTATTTTGAACCATATAAGGTATACGACCACCGTTAACAACCTGAAATGCTATGACTTTGGGTAACTACAAGCCATCTGCAACAAATATGACATGATTTATAAGGGATTTTACCCTAGACAGAGCACAACATAAAAAATACACCCGAAAACACGATAAAATCTACAAAAGCTCAAAGACTTTGATATTTATTTTGGGTGTTTAAGATATTTAATCTGAGCGTGTGAGTGTTGTTTAGTAATAATTGTAATGTAGGAATACTGTGTGATAAATATTAGGCCTCTAAGTTCCATATTAGGGCAAAAAACCATTAAAAACTACGAAAAAATCTTAGAAAAAAGTCTAAATTTAAAAAAAATCTAGCGCTACCTAAGGGTGAAGGAGGTGATATACGGTAAAATGTCATAGTACTAAAGTTGTAGTTCGTCTAATATCCGTGGTACGTGGTGGTCTTTTTTCGATAGAACAACCCCTTCGGCCGCTATAGCTCAAATAAAAAAGACCACATTTTGAATTTGTTTACAATTATTTAGTTTTTGAGATAGTTCAAACTAAAAATAGAAGGATTTGGGAACAAAATGTGCAACTCACACGCATGCCATATCTCACGATCCTAGTTAAAGTATAAATGGTGATACGTGCATTCTAATTGATAACAATTATTCCAGAACCAGCATTTCCTTACTACTTATATTTAGAAAACGGTCAAATCTATAGATTTTAAGAGTTTTAGCGAATTTCCCCTATAGGGAAGAAGCTATTACCGTAGGTCTCATGGTAAGACTTAAGCCCGAGACCATGATAACTTTTTTTTTGAGGTCCCCAGATGCCAAAAACACTATTCGTTCAAATTTATATATATGTATATATATATATATATATATATGTGTGTGTGTGTCCGTTAACACGATAACTTGAGTAAAAAACGTCCGATTTTTATGAAATTTGGCTCAAATGTGTAAAATAACATTCATGACTTTAAGTTCGAAAACCAGAAAAATCGGACCATGGGAAGGGGGGTTTATGGGGGTTTTAAATTTTCCAAAAATTAGTTTTTTGGATTTTTCACCATACAATTTTTAAAAAACTTAATTTTGGTTTCAACCAGGTTATAGAGCTTAGAAAAACAAATAATTTAGTATTTTGAATTATTAACCTAGGTTAAGTGGTTGAGGAGAAAATCCAAAAAAACCTGCTCATAAAATCTCCCATGTTAATCTTAAGGGAAAAAGGTTTTTAGATTTTCCTCAGTTTATTTTAAAGTAAACTTCACATTTGCTTTTACCAATCTGTTCAGTTCCACAAAACAATCATTCTGGTGTTTAAATTGTGATTCTACGACCAACCGTTGCAGAGATATTCAAAGTGCTAAACACAGTACGTTGTCCAATGTTATCCTTATGGAGAATAAATAAAATTTGATATCTCGATTATTTATGAATGTATGTTGATGAACCTTGGTATGTGGCTTCACGTAGTATTGGTATATTGATATTTGTTCAAAAAATTGATTTTTTGTTATTATTCCCGTAGCAGCAAACCTGCGTACTCAGCCCCCATGTTATTCTTATGGAGAGTAAGTAAAATGTAACGACTCCCTTAATTATGAATATAAATTAATAAAACTTGGTATTTACCTTCACATGGTTGAGTTTTATTGATAATTATATAAAAACCCATTTTTCTGTTCCTTGTTGCAGCAAACCTGCTTTCTCAGCCCCCATGTTATTCTTATGGAGAATAACTAGAATGTTATTTAGCGCTTATTTATGATTGAATATTGATGAAACTTAGTATGTGGCTTCGCCTAGTTAAATTCTATTTATATTTGCATAAAAACCAATTTTTCTATTCCTTGTTTCAGCAAACCTACGTACTCATTACCAATGTTATTCTTATGGAGAATAATTAAAATCGCTTATATGTGAATATATTTTTATGGAACTTGGTTTGTGGCTTTACGTGGTATTAAGACATATATTATGCATTGTAAATTCGCTGAGTACGCAGGTTTGCTGCGACGGGGTTATTTGATTTTCCGACAGGTTTAAGTAGTAAAAATTGTTATATTTCTGCTGCTATTTACTAAGTGTGATGTAGACATACTGCGTGCCCAATATTACGCCTCCATCAAGTATATTAACGTGATAGGAAATAAACAACTGCCACAAAATATAGAAAATATGCCGAAATTTGAGAAATCTAGCGCTACCTAAGGGTGAAGGAGACGAGATGCGACAAAAAGTCATAGGACCAAAGTTACAGATCGTCCAAAGCCGTCGTGGTGGTCTCCGTTTCTCGATAGGACCAACCGTTCGGCCGCTACAGCCCAAATAAATGCACTATTTTGGAGATGTCAAAATCTCCTCCATTTTGAATTTTTTGAGGAGGTTAAAATTAAAAAATTATAACTTTTTGCAATTTCCCTGGGGGTTTTAATGGTCAAGCTACATGTAGGCCTAATTCCATGTTTCTAGCTTATCTAGAATTACCTGAGTAAGTCGATAATGCAGTTTGTCATTTATAGAATAATTAGGGTTTTTAATTTTTTGGGATGTTTAATTATTAAAACATGTTAGTTTATCGAGTGTTTCGTGAAGGGTAATGTGTAAAAATATTAAGTGCCAAATATCAAGCCTTTACATACTAAATTAAAGAACATTAAACTGTGGCCAAACACCTGGGAGCGAAGTGAGTCTTTATATATAATTCTGTAAGCGACATTTTTAAGACAAAATTGTGGGAGTTTGGCAAGTCGCAGAAGGATGGGAGGGGGCTTAAATTAAAGGTCTCGATCCCAGGGACTCGGAAAAAATAGCAGTATTTCTAAAACGATCCGAGTAAACGAGAAATAACATAAAACAACTCCCATAATAAAAGCATGGTAATTTAAAAACGTCTGCTTTATTTACATTAAAACATGTGATTAAGCGTGTCTACTTTGTTTACGAACTGAAGACAGAGTATTAGAGCAAGGTTAGAGGCTATGGCCCCTTGAAGCCACTAGTTTTTATAATGGTATTTTTCATTGCATTGACCTCATTTCAGCCCTATATTAACCACTTTTCTGTCCATCCAACAGACAAGGCATGTCAAAAGATACCTCTCTGGGGTCACTACTATTCTCGTATTTCTCACAACCGGCACAAGATGCTAGAGCTACGTCGCAAGCCTTTTCAATCAGGAGTGGGCACTTTCTCGGGACTCAATTTTTGTCCACAATGGCCTTGTCTGACACACAGCCATTTTAATTGTCGCGGCTTAACGACTTTCCCTTTCATTGATTAGCACCTCTAAAAAAACACCCTCTAGCGTTTAGCACGGTCATCGATTGCATAAGGGTTGGCGTGCATAAAAATACTGATTCCTGGTTTTAAAGTATTTCAGTAAATTAGTCTCCAAATGTGTCAATACAAGAATACAAAAATACGTACTCATGCGTCTAGCCTGTTTGGCATGTCATTTATACTATGGAAAACAATAAATAAAACGTATAAATAGCTAGGTCACTATAATATATATCTAGCTAGGTCACTATATAATAGCTAGGTAACGATTTGTCTGATTCCATCAATGCCTCAAACATGTTTCATAAATATCTAAATGAGTTTGAATATTCTAAAGAAGGCGAGGTATTAGATTTTGTAAACAATTATTTAGTTTCAATGCTTTATATTATGATTTTTTTTTCGTGCAATAGCTTGCAATAAGTTTATTATATTATCCACTAAATGAGCCAGAGTTAACTAATTATTTGTATTTGTAACTGAAAAGGGTGGTATATTTACGCAATACTTAAAGCTCCACAGAGTGTTAAATTTGTACAATGAAAAATTCATTGCACTTTGTTCAGTAAAATTTTAATTGAAGAATATTTAATATATACGTTTAAGATCTCCCTCAGATAATCCTAAGTACTGAATTAATCTTCTGCAGATTAAAATACTCCCTACTTAAGAGTAACAAGTTGTAAGTTATTATTGTCTTTGTTCATGTCAGTGAGCACATATTCCTTTTGGTTATAGCATACTTTAGACATAATTGAACCTATATTAAAAGGTTGAAAAAGTACACTTTTAAGAAGACAAATTATTTTCTAGTTAATATATAAAGACTAACCACAAATATTAAGGATTCTAAATTTAAGATAAAAATAAAAATACCAATTTGGATTTTGCAGCTTTATAACTTGACTCGTGTGTGAACATACAAAAGTGTATTCTACCTAGATTTCAAAATGCTGCTCACAATTTATTTAAACTGTATTGGAGGTTGGCGATATGTTAACCCATTGTAAATCGCTTCTTATACGCCATGCACGTCTCTGCAATGGAAATAACCAACTACCGCCCCTTTAGCCAGGTGCCTTAACAGAAAAGTGTGCGTTGTATATTGATTGAGGTCACAAACACAATATAAATAAACTAACGAAGCTCTTAGACTTGCTGGAAAATCGGAAAACACTATTCACGGATGTCGTAACTTTTACCACAAACTAACAGAGTATACAATACAATAGTTCATATTAACTTATATGTATTACCGTTAAACTCAATTCAGAAATGTGGTCCGATGCAATGGACTTTTCAGAGATAACACCTTATATGGGTACGGGTTGCATTGCACTAAACTATGTCACTACCAGTACACAAAGTATTTACACAACATAACAAATTGCATTTTTGTTTCGTAAGAAATAATAAACATTGACATCAAAACATACATGAAACTGCTTTCAATTCAGGTGACTACCCAACCCTTATCAGAGTAAAATTTATGTGGGAGTTAGATCCAAGTTGATCCAGCAGATCCAAATTAGATCATTGACTGTGTTACAGAAACCCACTAATACGACCTCGGATAGTACGACTCCTTAATTAGTCCGACCGTGCCGTTGTCGGTATTTATTATTGTTCACGAATCCGGTGTGTCACTCCGTTCGGGTCTTCTGTTGGACCGGTGACAGTTAACAGTATTTATTATTTGCAATAATATTAAATATGAAAAAATGTACATACATTAAAACAGTTTCTGTTTAAACTACAATTTTATGATGTTTTCATGTCAATAAATAAATGAGCTACTCTGATAATCCGACCTTTTTTTGTTCCGACCATGCTCTCAGTCCCAGTGGTGACGGATTCATTATTTTAACACGATTCAGTTTGTGACTTTAATTACCAATGTGAGTATTTATAGAAACATACCTCTTTGAATAATCAAGACCATACTGTTTTATGTGCACGGAACATCTGAGTCAGTGTTCGGATTTAGTGGCGTCAATGTGCTTGATGTATCTCTTCTTAAAACACCGGGCTGTTTGGCTGATTTGTTGTCTTTATCAAACAATCCACGACACTCAAGCATTAAGGAGTGTAATACTTCATACCTTGACAAGGATGACACGGGCTTCAACTGCTGCAATATTATGTTTGCCAATAATTATCCATTAACTACCTTGTGCCAAAGGTTAATGACTTGTTATTTTTGAATAGTTATAACGAAAGCATTTTGCACTGCCTAGAAGAAATCCCAATGTCAAATGTATTTTTTAAATATGAATTTTAGTATGTTTATCTAATTGTTGCTGTCACCTAGTAATATCTCAATACTGGAATTATCGATTCCAAATATAATGCGCATTATTATGGGTTGTGAATATATTTATAGGTCTTTGTTATAATTATCAGTCCAGTATGCATTTCAAATCCATGCAAGATGCCTTATCTTTTGGTCTCTCACGTTCCACTTTAGGTTCGCTCTAGAATGTTTAACAAATAAAATATAACTGTTTAAACTGAGATACAGTTGGTGTTGATTTAAAATATATATTTCTTACATGGGTGATTCCCAAAGGGAGAAAACATCACTCGAGAAAATAAAACAACAAAAATAATACGATAATATTGTGCGTGGTTTGATTTTATAATTATTTTATAACTGGCAGCAAAATTTAAAACCCCGGTTTTATGTGGGTTTCTTACAAATAATTATTATCTATTTATTAAGAAATGTGCTATAATACAAAAGGTTGTCACGTCTAAACAACATCATAACTATTTGGACGAACCTGAACATTGACGTCGTTGTTGGGATTTTCAATGTTGAAGCTTGTTTATGTTCAGCACCATTTTCCATTATAAACGTTCTCTTAGCAAATATATCTTTTGATTATTTACTTTTAAAAAATGTACTTATTTGATCGATCAAAATCAACTTATCATTAGGATCACACCATGCTACACGGATTTCAGTTCCTGCTTGCAAGTGTGTGCAGAACTGTAGCATCTCGAAAGAAAACCCTAGAAAGAAATAAAGCACGAATATTATGATTTTTACTTAGATGCAAAAGGAATAAAAAAGCCGCAGGAGCGGTGCGTGATGTCTTATCTGGGAATCACATCGAGCCATGCGTTCGCTGGGTTTCGCACTGTAAAACATTAGCATCTCGTAGGGAAAGCATGGGAGAATCACAGACGCATGAGTTTTGTAATAATTGCTACTGGAAGGTGCACACACTTTACTGAACTTATTGCTGAGGAATACTTGCGCACCAATACAGGGTCAATTAAGTCTCTGACTGGCTTAGCATCATTTTTACCATTAGAGATAGCATATAGCAATTAGTATTATAGCTTTATTATGATTATTGATTTAATTGATGTTAATAAATTGATTTTTCTCTGTTACCATTCCTTTGTCTACAGTTAAAAATCATCATTAAAATGTCAACTTCTTACTTTATTATATCACAAGTTAGCTGAACTCGTTATTGATTAATTGTTTTGCTAATTGTTATTTGTTTGTTAATACGTTTAATTTATTATTCGAGATTTACCTGTTAGTTGTGGTTGTAAAACCATCATTATCAATGCTATTAATCTATTGTACATTATTTTAAATTATACTTAATCTTGTAAACGTTCAAAATTAAGTAGCCACTAAAATAATTAAATAAACAAATAAAATATGAAACACCTAAAGTTTCACTTCCAAAGGCGAATTCAAAATAATGTTGTGATGTATTTACATCGTAAATCAATACACGACGACATTGAAGGAGTCATAACAAATTCTTAGATAAACCTTAGGTAAAATAAACCATCAAAATTGTATTTGTTTAGTAAACACAAAGTCACAAATCAAACTCATAACAAACTAAGTCGGAAATGGTGACAAGTCAAACTGAGCGTGTAGTTTATGCGAGGAAAAATTAGAGATCAAGTAAATAAACCATAACTGCTGTAAACCAAAACTGTTTAACAATTTACCTGTTGAAACATCTGGCAACTGTCTTTCTCAGCAGGTAGATGTTCCGCAATGAATCTGAAGGAAATAAATTAACAACATGTATTGTACATTATGTGCGGTGTTTAGCACGGATTGATAATGACAAACTAGTTGTTATTTTACTTACGTCATCAATCCAATTTTGTTGCTGTTGAATGCGTTTCGGCGCTAGGCCACCATCAGCATCTATACACTAGATTACTCATACGATCTACGTTGCGTAGGTCTAGTAGCAAACTGCATCATGTTTTAAAAAAATAATATTCACACAATTCCGGACATACACACGACTAAACAAAAATACTATTATAAAACCTCGTGCGCACGGGTAAGGGAGCCGGCTGGGAACTGCAATATAGTATATAACTGTAATATAATATATTGTACAGTTTGATACAAACAAACAAAACTGTACGTTGTTAAAGGAATTTATTGGCAGCACAGAAATCTACAAGTCTGACCTGATTGTATCTTAGATAAAGATCTTATATAAAGGTATCATATAGAAGTCTCATATAAAGACTAGTTTTTGGATATGTACATGTATTGTTAACTGAAACATTCAAAAACATGTATTTCTCTTATACACTTACTTCATATCGACAAAAATTCCGTTTAGGTACATTTATAAAAAGAGTACTCGAATATATTAAAATGTTTTACACTTTCGAATACTCAAAGACTATATCATTTGCTCGGCCGTATCTGAGACTGCAAGTAAAACATTGCCATTGTGGTACCCAGTTTGTACTGATAAAATACCAACCTTTAAAAAATTAGTTCCTCTTACATATCGGTGCTATTTATTAGCATATTTAAACAAAGTTATCTGTATGGAGATTTTTTATTTTTCATACGGTTATCATAATATGTATAGTCCTACTACCTTTTAGCGAATTTCCCCTATAGGGAAGAAGCTATTACCGTAGTCGGCATGGTAAGCCCGGGACCATGTCAACTTTTCGTTTTGAGGTCCCCAGACCCCAAAAACACCATTCGTTCGAAACTATATATATATATAATATATATATGTGTGTGTGTGTGTGTGTGTGTGTGTGTGTGTGTGTGTGTGTGTGTGTGTGTGTGTGTGTGTGTGTGTGTGTGTGTGTGTGTGTGTGTGGGTGCGATAACTCTCGTAAAAATGGTCCGATTTTGATAAAATTTGGTACAAACGTGTAAAGTTTTATTTTTTACTTTACGTTCGAAAAACAGACAGATCGACCCATCCGAAGTGGTATTTTTGGAGGTTTTTGTACCCCAAAAATGTTTTTTTTGAAGTTTTTACATGCAATATTAAAAAAGTCAAATTTTAGATTTCACCATTGGATTCAGCTTAAAAAAAACACACAATTTGATGTTTTGATCATTTCTCTACGTTAATTGGTTACAGAGATATTGAAAGTGGTAAACACAAGACGTTGTCCAATGCTATTCTTATGGAGAATAAGAAAAAAATTATAGCTCGCTTATTTATGAACATATACTAACGAAACTTGGTATACGGCTTCATCTGGTTATGGTCTATTGTTATTTGCACAAAAACACAATTTTTACTGATAATTCCCGTAGTAGCAAACCTGCGTCCTCAGCCCCCATGTTATTCTTATGGAGAATAAGTAAAATGTAATGTATCCCTTAATTATAAAAATAAATTAATAATATTTGGTATGTTGGTTCACCTAGTTGATTTCTATTGATATTTGCATTAAAACCAATTGTTTGTGTTTCTTGTTGCAGCAAACCTGCGTACTCATCGCCCATGTTATTCTTATGGAGAATAATCAAAATGGTATATATCGCTTGTTTATGAATTTATATTGATGAAACTTGGTATGTGGCTTCACCTAGTTGAGTAATATTGATATTTACATGAAACCCCATATTTGTTATTCGTTGTTGCAGCAAACCAGCGTTCTCATTCCCAATGTTATTCTTATGGAGAATAATTCAAATTTGATTTATCGCTTATTTGTGATATTTTTGTTATATTTTTATGGATCTTGGTATGCGGCTTTATGTGGTATTAAGACATATATTTCACATTGGAAATTCGCTGAGTATGCAGGTTTGCTGCGATGGGGGTATTTTGTATTCCACATAAACGCTTTTAACGGAAATCAGTCGAACCCCTCAACATGTGTGGACATCCCAGGGGTTGAACCCGTGACGCCTTGAACCGAAATACAATACGCTAACCGTTAGGCTAGCGAGATGCCCATCGTGTTGCCCTTGTGTAATTTGCGTGCTCTTCCGCTTGAGTTATTCCTGGCTTTTCAGTTATTTTTGTTTCGACACTTAACAGTTCTCTGTTTTTTCAAGCTTTGCCAGGATTGTCCCACTAATTTGGTTATTTTCTAGGTATTACTTTCACCTGAAGACAGCATCAGATTCCAGATCCCGAACCGTAGTGAAACTTGTTTTTCTCATTTAGTGATGGCAAATATCTGCAATGTATAAAAAAGCATTAGTGTTAGGCTTGCGAGGATTGATATGATGGAATGATACGGCCGGGCGAATGACACTGACGATATGACATCCGAGGGCAGGCAGCATGTGTGGGGGCCACGGCCTTGGCAATGACTGTGAACTGACAGTGAAAGTCTCGGATGAAGTATAACTGGATAGAGCTTTCAATGGATGAAAACCGTGCCGGTCCCCGAGGCCGCTGGGTGGCAAAAAGGCCGAGCCGGCCGCCGCACCGTGAAAACTAACTTAAGTTATGCCTCACTGTGACTCTATACAAACACTCTAATATATTAAAAGCTATATAAATGGTAAGATTACATACTATAGAATATAATGGTATAAATATTATTGCTTAAATTAAGTGAGAACATTTATTTTTCTTTAAACAAATTTAGGATTTCACGCGCATTGACATTACTTTAATTAAGTCGCACGGTGAGCGACTATTGGTACTTAAGTCGGTTGAAACTTATACTAATGGCCATATTAGGGTCTGAAGAATCGAACAATGTAAATATGATCACTGAAATAAAATAAAAACAATTTGTTGTTTTTATAAGAAGTTGGAGTTTGTGCGCCGCAATCGAGACCGCAATGTGACTTCTGTTACTAGTAGCTGTGACCAACTGCTAACATTATGATTGATTAAAACTTATATAAATGTGGACGGTACAAATAAAAAATGTCTATCGGCCTTTATTTAAAATGTGTTAAAATAAAAAAAATTGTTTTGTCGTAAAAAATAGTGACATAAAAAAACATAAAACTAAACACTGTAGTTATTTACGTGTATTATTGAAATTGGTTTAATTTGTATGGATATTCGCTTTCATTGTGTCTAACCAACTTGCTCACTTGCTAACTGATAAACTGTTGAATTAAACTAAATTAATTTAATGAATGAAACAAGTGCGATATTACCTTACCGCTAGTTAAACTGTTTTCACAATTGCCGCTCATGTAAATTGTTTGTAATAAAGCAAATACCTCATTTGTTTGATTACAAATTAGGTAGCCTATTTGTATTAGTGGAGGGGAACAATAGAATCTATAAATAAATAGCACTAAATTAATTGAATTTCACAGTCTAGATCGTTCATTCATTCCAAGTACTTCCATTCAGTTTGGACTTTTTCATAGAGCAGATTTCGTGGAAGTGCGCAATTCCACGAACTCCGCTCTTCAAAATAATTTTTACCGACAACGATTAGCCCTACAAAACAATTGTTTGAATAAAAGTTAATCTTTGAAATGTTATCTACAACTTTCCCGCTAACAGTTTTTACCTGACCAACAAATAAAATATTTCCTCGCTTATTACTTTTTTTAACTCATTCTTGATAAGAACTAAACATATTTCGTGTTTAACTAATTATTAAAATTAGTTATATTACTTCTTAAAAACTGTAATGCATATTGTTTGATTCTCCAGTTCAAGCTGTAAAATTCCATATAAAGTTAAAAATTATTATCTCAGTTTGTTGTTGGTTAAATGCCAGTTGGAGTGAAGCACTGTTCTATCGTTTGACATCGGGGTCTCGCGGATATAGACTCTTTTGCCACCCAGCGGGCTTTATGACGGAACGGTTTTCGGCTCTCCTTAGCATTACAAGGCGCTATCCATTTATAGTTCATCCGAGGGAAAAGTGACCGGGGGATCCGCCAACTCCGCTGGGATCAACGACCTGCAGATAACCTTTACTACTAAACCCTGCTGCTCGAACTCGAGCGTATGTTCTTTTCATGTTTCTGATTTGTGTTAACTGTCGTAACAAATTTTTGCATACTGCGTTGTAATTATAGTAATAATTTTCTTTACATGTCTTTAAAAACTGGCTTGTAGTGTTGTGTCTTGTTAATTCCTTAACAACTGTTATTTGAAAGTTAAGTAAAGTCTAGTCTTCAGTTGGGTTTACTTTGAAATTTTAGGGCCTGTGCTGCGGAGCCCTAATAACTAATTGGAATTATAAGGGAATTTGGCAAATCTACGCCCTACCTTATTTAATTGACAGTTTTTTCTTGGGACTCACTATAAAATAAATCCACCTGACTATGAATTTGAAAGGATATTATTCTAAGATATTATATAGACTTGACTTTTTTTTATATTAACGGTAGTTAAATACTTAAAATATTTCTACTTCAAGAAACATTAAAAACAGTCTGGGAACCTAATTTGTAGCCTACATCCGCCTTGGCTATAGATGTTGTTGTATATATGAAGTATATATGTTCCGTCTATTGTAGCTGTAGACCTAGTGATCAGGCATATAGAATATAATTATTAACATTAAAAAAAACACGTATGTTTCGTAAGTAAAACTCACATAAATAAAATTCGTAAATACTGAATATTTTAAAATGTAACTGACGGTTATTATTTGTAATATCAAAATTTTTGCTCACTTAAATCGTTAAATATATTTTTTGCTCTTTAAAATTAACCACAAATGAACGATATCGTTGAGGAGGGACGGCCTTTGAAAGTAAACATTGGTCTAATAAAGGGGAAGCAGGTAGGAACGCCAAATGTTTCATGACTTGAACCCACTAGTTTACCACTGACTATGGTCTTTAAGTAGTATTCATGAGCACAAAACTAGATCCAAGAACCTCCTTGATATTCCTTATGTTATGCTAAGTAAGAATAAGAATGTCTCTCAGATACTTAGCATTAAGTTGTTTAACAGGATTCCGGTCACGGCTTGGAACCAGTCCTTTGCAAAATATCAACAACATTTTCAGGGTATATTATTGGCATATCCCCTTTACTCCATTAGGGAGTTTATGGAAATTAAGTACTGTAAGTACATTTTTTGGTAATGTGTGAAGTTTTTGTTTTGTTTTTCTCTTGTTTAGAGTTTGGCTTGATTGATCATGTTTTATGAATTTTCTTATGCATGAACTTTGCTGTGTGGTGTTTTTTGACTCGAAATTATTTATGACAGTAGGGGAGCATAGCCGATACTGGCACAGTGAGTAAATGAGGATAAGGACCCCCCCGTGACCTTGACCTTTGCCGCCCCAATGACGTCATCCTACCCATGACGTCATCCTTCCCAAGAATGCTTAATCCCTCGAGCTACGCTTTGTTTATTCTAAGCATCATCGCTTTCTCCTGCAGATTTCTCCTGCCAACCCGAACTGTGGAACATTCCGCCGGTTATAACATAAACAAGCAGTAAAAGCGGAGGATCGCTCCTCAAGCCTTCTCCTCATTCTATCATTAGCGTTTACCTAGTCCGGTACAATATGCTTGGTCGAACGGCTACTTACAACATGTGGACAACGGTGATAGTTGACGACATCTTGGCCCTGATCCACGTTGAGGTGGCCGACGGAGACAAGCTTGTCCTCGTCCGAATTGGCTACGTTGACGAGGGACAAGGCCGGAACCACTACTTCCGGCAGCGGTTCATCGCCAATGTCCCGGAGCAGCTGAACGACGTCGCCACGAGGCTGCGACAGATGGTAACGAAGGGTGGCATCAGCCTGGTTAGTTTTAGGGTGGCAGACTTAGTTTAAGATTATTTGGTTGTGTTTATGAAATGAAAAAACAACAAAAAAACAACAAAACAAATTAGTTGTGGACTTATCCACCGAGCCAGTGTGCGGTACTCTTGCCGCATTACACTACATGACGGTGACGTCATCCCCACCCCGTTACGTCATCCTCCCCATTACATCATACTCCTCATGGCACCCCGAGGCTATTTTTTTGTTTTTCTTACCGTGCGTAGACTCTGCCTATTTAATGAGCTGCGCTTATTGAGTTTCCTCAGTTCTTCTGTTAATGTGTTACTGAGTGCTCTACGTGATTCCTTCCTGCTTTTCAATATTTAAACGTAAGTATAAATGTTTTATTGAAATAAACCTTTTAAGTGTTCTTTTGCTTAGTATACTTTTTAAAAGTTCATTATTAAAGACATATTTCATTTCTTTATTTTCAGATGGAAATGAATTCAACCGTGTTGTCCTTGGAGCTGTTGTGTCTTATAGCGATTAAACGGAATGAGTCAGGTCTTAAAAATGAAATCGGTAAATTAAAGTTACGTGTTAAAAACAGTATCAGTGGAACTGAATTAGTTTTTTTCAATAAAAAGGAAAATTTGTGATTTCACATGGAATTGATTCCGAATCTGATATTAACAACAATAACAAAAAACGCAATAACAATAAATTAGTGTACCAATGCTGATTAATTGTCATTATGTGGTGTAGATGGAGAGGCTCATACAACCGGGTTCCACTGCACCTACTGTGACAAGAGGTTTAGTCGCCCCTACAACCGGGACCGTCACCAGACTCACAGCTGCCCAATTGTGATAAACCTTGTTCATGGTCAGCCCGGACACACACCGATCCGCAGCCGGGCCTAGCACGGAGCCGCAACCGAATCCTAGCGCAGAGCCGATGGTGGGTCTCCCCACGTTCCAGCTCGTACATCGGGCTTTACAAATACGCCTTCTCACCTACCGCCTGTCCCGACCAATGGACGCCTTGTTGACTATTGAGGAGATACTGGTATTCTTGTACTAGGAGGTTTTAAACCTGTTTCCTGATGTTAGGAATAGACATCCCAGCATCAAGGTGAACATGATCCTGGAGTTCGAGTTTACCAGCATCCACGGGGCCAATTGTATGCTATCGTTCAATACCGTTAACGTCCCGCTGACCGAGGCCTCTGACTTGGAGGATTTCCTGTCAGCGACTTTCAGCATGATGTATCAACAATAAGGAGCAGTGCGAGGTGGTAGGCCGCAGTTGGACATTCCTGCTCATACGCTGTCTTGAGATCCGTGTAAACGAATATATGCCGCTGGGAGGCAGAGCCTTTTTTCCGTTTCCAAAGGCTATCGCTGATACACACGCTGTCGTCAAGTCCATAACGCTGGCGACATGTGCTTCATGTAAGCCATCCTGGCCTAGTTCGTCCCGAGGAATCCGCAGAGACCCGCAGAGTACACCTTGGATATCATCACCCGGAACGATTGAACCAGCCTGCGCTTCCCCATGGCTCTGAAGAAAATCAAGACCTTCGAGCGCAAGAACGACATCAGCGTGGACGTGTACGGTATCAAGCGTGCGATGGTGGGGAGACACCCCAATGGAACGCCCGAGTTCAAGTACAAGGTGTACTCGTTGAAGATTTGCAAGCGAAAGCGTGAAGACCACTGGGACCTGTTATACGAGACATCTGACGGTGACAGCCATTATGCAACCATCAGAGACCTGAGCCGACTGGTCCGTCCCCAGCTCATTGAACGTGGGCACAGGATCTACATCTACAAGCGATGCTTAGCCTACTTCGACAATCAGCCCAACAAGCTCGTCCTGACAGGAGCTCAGCATTTGGATGAACACAGACGCTACTGCTACGCCAAGGCTCCCATCCACCTGGACATGCCCAAGAAGAAGAAGATCCAGTTTTCTCATCCCGAGTTCTCCCGGTGAGAGATGTTCTGCATCTACGCGGACTTTGAGTAAGCTCTTCAGCCGGTTGAGGGGGACGCGGCAGAATTGCCGGCAGGCGTCAGGCCCATCAGTATACACGTTCCGTACGCCTTCGCCTATCAGATCACTGACTCGCTGGAGCAAGAGGAGTTCGAACCCCGTGTCTACTTTGGAGACGACGCATCCAAGGTTTATGGAGAGGCTGAAGATGGACGTGATGATGCTGTAGGAGATCTTGTTCAGCGCTAGAGTTCTGCAAACCTTTTTGACCCAACAGCAGATGAATGACTACTTCGCGGTATATTATTGCAATCTCTGCAATAAGGAGCTCACCAAGGAGGATCCCAAGGTGCGGGATCACAACCACGCTCCACCGTACGAGTTCCACGGAGCGGCGCGGTGCACCGGTCGTGCAACCTTCGGTACAGGGAGCATCGCGTAATCGACTGCATCTTCCACAACCGATCAAACTACAATGCACACCTCATAGGACGGGAGTTGGCACTTGACACCGATGATGTGGAGGTGTTGGTACACACCGAAGAGCGATACATCACCTTTGCAAGACGATTTCAGATTGGTCAGCCTGGGGAAGATCCATGAGTGCAACGAACCGGATTCACAGTCAGGTTCCTGGACAGCTACAGGTTTCTATCAATGAGCCTGGCCAGCCTTGCAGCAGGCCTTCACTTAGACAAGAAACGAGAGAACAGGAAGCGATTCTCCGAAGACCGGCTCTTCGACCTTGTGCGCAGGAAAGGCGTGATCCCCTATGACTTTGTAACGTCATTCAACAAGTTGAACACCACCAGGGAGTTGCCACCCCAGGCAGCATTCAAAAACAGCCTCACCCTGGGGAACATCAAGGACGCTGAGTATGAGCACGCCCTCAACGTATGGCAAGCCTTCGACTGTCGCAACCTGAAGGACTACACCAACAAGTACCTGCGCTGCGACGTTACGCTGTTGACGGACGTATTCGAACAGTTCAGGGATACGGCGTTGGCCGAGTATGAAATGGATCCTGTCCACTACTACACCCTACAATTATACGCCATGGACGTCATGCTCAAGACCTGCAATGTGGACCTGGACACGCTGCAGGACTTTTACATGTACCTTTTCATGGAGCTAGGCATCCGAGGTGGTATCTCCCAGGCCATTACCCGCTACGCCAAGGCCAACCACGACCAGTGTCACCCAGAAGACCACCGCCCCGACGAGCCAACACATCACCTCCTGTACCTGGATGCGAACAACCTCTACGGTTGGGCTATGTCCCAGGTTTCTGCCCACCGGAGACTTCCAGTTGCTCAGCCGTGAGGAGATCGACGCCTTGGAAATCACGACGCTGAACGATGAAGCCGTACGGGGCTATATCCTCGAGGTGAACCTCCACTACCCCGACCACCTTTCCGATCTGCACAAGGACCTTCCCTACTGCTGCGAGACGAAGCGTCCTCCGACCAGGAAGTTTCCCAAACTGCTCACCACCCTGGATGACAAACACCATTAAATCTGTCATTACAGGATCCTCCAACAGGCGCTGGAAAACGGGTAGGGGCTCATGACCGTCATCCAGCGGTCTCGTTTCGCGAGTCTTGATGGCTCAAGCCGTACATCCTCAAGAACACCGAGCTGAGGCAGAAGGCCAAGACCAAGTTAGAACAAGACTATTTCAAACCGATGAACAACGCGGTCTTCGGCAAGACGATCGAAAACGTCCGCAAGCACCTCAACGTCAAGCTCGTGTGTACCCCGGAGAATTTTACAAAATACGTGTCCAAATCCAACATCCTGGACCATACTTACTACACGGGAGACGTAGCCCTCATCCATCTTGCCAAGGTGAATATCGTTCTGGAAAAGCCTGTCTATGTCGGCGTGTGCGTACTCGAGCTGAGCAAGTGGCTTATGTACGACTTTCTGCGAAAAATTAAGAACCGCTTTGGCGACCGTCTGAAGTTCGACTACATGGATATAGACAGCTTTGTGTTCGACATCATGTCCGAGGATATCTACAGGGAGATGTTGAAGCACCTGGACAATTCCGATACCAGTGCCTACCCCAGGATCCACCCTTGCTACAACCCCACCAATGCCAAGGTTATTGGTAAATTCAAGGATGAAGCCAACGGCCAATCGCTGCTTGAGTACCTCGGTCTCCGCTCTAAACTCTACTTCATGGACATAGCGGATGACAACGAGGAAAACCAATTCAGACCACCAAGCGTGCTAAGGGAGTCACCAGGGGGGTTGTTAAGAACATCCTTCCCACTGCTGACTACAGAAACTGCCTGTTCGGCGGGGTGTTGAAGCGTACCATCAACACCTGTTTCCAGTCTCACCTGCACCAAGTTTACACGGTTCAAGTGAGTATGCTGTCCTTGAGTCCTGCGGATGATAAGCGCTACATCCTCCCTGATGGTATTAACACCTTGCCTTGGGGTCGTAAGGACATCCCACTATTGCCTAGAGTTAGAAGACGAGGTCGTAGTGTGGAGCGAAGGGAGGACAGCGTAGAAGAGGCTCGTCCTGCGGAGCAAAAGAAAGAGGAAGACAGCGAAGATGAATTCCCGATGTAGACATAACTGTATATAATCTAGTTTATTTGTAAATAGTAATTGTAAGTAATTATATTCGAAGTTTGTTTTAAAGCATAAATCCGTGTTTTTATTACCTCCCCATATTTCCTAAATTGATTTTATTTTTATTTTTTTCAAATACCAAAGGGAAAGGACAAAATCAAAACGTAGTTCTTGGAACATAAAATATTTATTGAAACATAAGAATATACATGCATAGTTTATTAAGAACTTGACGCAAGACTTGATACACAAACAAAATAAATATAGTTTTAAGTATAGTTCAACAGCCAAATGAGAATATGGAGTCAAAGAGCCTGCGGACCAGAGCGTCGTTGATGGCGGGAGCGGCCAGATCGAGAGCTGCACGTAGTCACTGAGCGGCATATTGAGGACCGCCCGGCTGTACATGTAGGTGGGACAGTAGTGGCTGCAGACAGAAGTATCGTAGCCTTGCAGCCGATACCTGTTGGAGACGTAGTGACGGTGCGAGTTGCGCCTCAGGAACTTTTGGTAGTCCACCTGGTATAATGGTCTTCCTTAACTGTCCAAGAATTCTATTCGGTCCTCCGAGCTTTACAATGCCACCCAGTGTTTGCCTCTCTCATTGTGTGCCAAAGTGTTGACCACAGTGGCGCTCCGGGGTTGAACAGGCATCTCAGGCAGGAGGTCAGAGGCGAAAACCACGACGTTCCTCAGTCCTAGGATTCGCGCCAGGCACCTCTCAATCTGGGTGGTATTCATCGTTGGCGGAAGCAGCAGTAACACTCGAGGGCCGATGTGTCTGATCTGTCGATGGTCATCAACCAGTTGTTTAGAACGATACAGTTGTGCAGAGCGCATCAGTTGATGGCACTTTTATGGTGGTGGCAGCATAGAGCCTAGTAGGTGAACGGACCATTGAACGAACCGCAGCCCAAGTCGTCCATGTCTTGAACGGTGGTGGCGGCTGGCTCAGTGATCAGGTACTGCTTGACGAAATCCCTCTTTCGCGACCCTTTCATGTAGACGACGGGGCGGTGGAGGAAGCAGGACCGCAACTTGTCCAGCAGGGCAACGTAGACGATGTCACCATGGTCCCACTCGAGCTCGTGGCAGTAGCAGATAAGCCAGATGCTCTCACGCAGTCTCTCGGCAGTCAGGTAGTCTCGGTTGAAGGGTGGGCGGGCGATGTGGTGCATGATGAGCGTGCCGGTAGTCACGTCCACCACGCATAACTCTTACAGCAGGAAGTCGTTGTCACTATCCTTGAAGCAATGCATGTCCAGCACTAAGCTTCCGTGATGGCAGCGCACTAGCCCGGCGGGCTCAGTGTTGTAGGTCGGTGGTGGCACGTCCATCTCGTACGGCTGACTGAACTGGGTGCGCACTGCCTCAACCTTAAGTAGTGGTGGCGGTGGGAAAACCTATAAGCGCAACAGATTCAGGATGAACAGGTTGACCTTGTTGATGTCCACCTTGTAGTCAGTGACGGTTTTGGACATGATGGAGGACGCGTTCCGCGACCTGATCAAGTGAAAGCACATCTCAACACCTTTCAACATGAGCTTGTTCTGGTTGCACAGGTCGATGTGCACGCGACCACACACAACACCCTGGTATATGTTTGAGCTTCTATGGTTTCCAACCATATTCACATAACGGCTGCCCCAGGCATACGCCCTTCACGACTTGAGTCCGGCATTATTCTCTTCGTGATTGTCCATATGACCGGCGGCATCCTCGAAGAACAGCCCTGCGGTGAGGTGCGATGTTTTCGCGTCGCCTCCATAGGTCAACAGGATCTCCAGGTAGGCGCGATAGGCGTAAGTTTTGTTCTGAGGTGACACCAATTTTTTATTCAGATATAGATCCACTTGGCTGAACAGCGAGTACATCCAGTTGTTAACTGGGCCCATTTCTTTTAACGCTTGCTCACCCGCTACGGCATCTGCATTCGTCGTTCGTATAGTTGCCTTCACGAGCAGTAGCGTCCGTGACAAATCCGTATACTCATCCCCATCGCCTGGAAATATGAACTCCACGGGTGAGTCGTCCGTCAGAGATGAGACAGGCTTGTGATGCACAATTTGCCACTCTCTATACTGGTCTGTGTTGGTGGCAGCAAGAACAGGTCTAACTCGGTCTTGTCGCACTCGCACGATTTCTGATGTGGAAACGCCATCATCCAAATATGTCTTTCACAGTACTCCTCCTCTTCTTACGTCGCACAACAGTCTTCCTCTTGACGCGTTTTGCAGGCTTCCTTTTCTTAGAAGCAGTACGCTTCTTCCTCGTTCCAAGGAGCTTAGCAAGAGAATGAGGGGTCACTCGCTGTATGCGCTTCTTCTTATAGCCACCACCACTCAACACGCGATCCAGTTTATCGTCAACCTTGCGTTTCAGCGTGCCAGTCAACTTCTTGAGTCGGGCGTTTGCTGTGACTCGGGGGTTGGACGGTCCTGCCACTATATCGCCCAGGAAACCCACGCCTGAACTTAGCGCCTCTTTGCCCAGCGTCGGCGCGCCCGACTTGATTAACGGAGCTGCCACGCGGATCAGTCTGCCTAGGAAACTACCAATGCCATGGCCGCGTTGGAACGTGGTGCCCCTGAATATGGAGGACACTTCGCGGCCCGACTGCTATTGGTGGTAGTACGCCAGATAGGGATCGTTCGGATTCATTGCTGCTCTCTGCGCAGGTGAAGCTTCATGCACGTAGTTCCAAAGTGGAATGGCAGGTGCTGACTGGTGCTGTTCCTTAAATCAATTTCCACGCTCTCGAACGAGCTCTTCAACACCGGCACGTAATGCGGATCGGTGAAGTTCACAATGTTCAGCGCTCCACCGCAGTTCGTGTAGTTTTTAGCGTCGATGTTGACGATCTTTAATAACGGTGCCACCGAGTCACCTACCAGTTGAGGTTCGACTAGATCGCAATATACGTACATGTACGAAAGGATCCCAGCTAGTATGTTTGGTAGTCTTATAGCTTTTCTCTGTTTAATCAAATCAAAATCGTGGAGATCGTATCCCATCTGCAACGCCAGAGTGGGGCTATATTTCAGTCGCTCTATAGTCTGATCTATTGAGATCAACTCGACCTTTTCCGTCTCCTTGTCATTCACAAACTCACATTGGTACAATCTGAATTTTGGAATGGCATTGATCGCCTTTATCAGTTCATCAATGTCTTTATAGTTTCCAGCTTCGACTTGTACCGTGATCAGTACCGACTTGCGTGTGTCATTTTTCGCTTAGAGAAATATGGGGGCGTCTTCGACCACTGTAATAAACGAGCATGGATAATGAGCTTCTACTAAAGCGACTTCCCTTTCGCTACCGCTCAATTGTATGACTGACGGTAGACGAATGATGTAATTAGCCACGGTGCTGTTTAAGATAATACTTCACGGAAATGTTGCTGGGTATCGTCAGGTAAAATTGGCTGTGCCTCGTCATAGCAGCTGTTGCACTTCCGAAGTCGGTACCCACGAGTTGAATGCGTCTCCGTAGCCGACCCACTTGACTAGGTAGCGCTTACTGCAGCCTCACCCTTCGGTATCCAGGATTTTATCAATTTGGTAAAGGCGGTCTGGAGCGACCGTCACTTTTTGGATTTCATGCTCGTAAAAACGATCTTCCAACAGTGTTCAGTTCAGATTACGCAGCACGAAAAACGGCAGGGGAAGCGATCCGTATATGTGGTCCACTACGAACAGTTCTTAACTTCAATTGGTCTCGTAATCTTTGGCAAACGTTCCTTTCTCCTTGGCTATGCGCACCATGTCACCCGGTTTTAACTTGGGCTCGCGACGGCAAAGCGTGTTTCCAGACATGTGCCGCCACACCTTAAACACTATTTTCCCAACGCCACTGTCCACGTCCACGGGCCGCAAGCCGCCCAGGCTCTTGTGTGGACTGCGGTTGTATGCGTTCACAAGTTAATCTAACACATCGATGTAGCGATATGTATTCTTGTAGGTCAGGTAACGCCACATGCGTGTCTTGAGCGTGTGGTTGACTCGCTCCACCACGGCCGCTTTCACGTCAGGCTTCTGCGTAGTCACGTAACTACTATAGACCACGCCTCACTGCAGTTAGACCTTTGCCCCCTCACGTCACGGGTTTCCAAGTCCCGCCTGGCTCATCTTCTCGCACCGAGCCGGCACCCACAGTGGTGCCAACCTAAAATATATAGAACGCTAATAGTAGTTTTAAAAGGTACATGGTCCCCCCACACCGTTTTGGTGGTAGAGGGACCCAGATCATATACAACATTTTGATAGCACCGCATGGGATTCGAACCAATGTTTGACGCATCCTCCAACCCTGAGGCCACGACTCTACTCTCTGAGCGATGAGACCACCGCACCGTTGAGAAATAACAAATAAGCACTACATACTGATTCAACGTGTCAACAGAGTGCAACCTGTGGGACAGCGGCAGAACTAACAGCGCTGGTGGTACACTCTAGTGGAGAACACAAGAACTTACATTGCACACTCTAGTGGCGTTTATTTTAATTTATTTTACTCTCAGTGTTGCCAACCGAAAGTTTTACACAGATTTATATATATACATATATATATATATATATATATATATATTCGCCACTTTGAATCTTATCATTTTCATGTTAAATGTGCCCCACAGCCTCTCAACCTGTCGTCACAGGTCCGCGCCTGCCTCCATCTTTGCCCCTCAAGGTGCTAGCCCAGCTTCACCCTAACTCCCACTCTCCCCACTATAAATTCCTTTCATAATGGAAAAACAACTTTTAAATATGTTTTACTTTTTAGTAGCGTAACGTCATCTTTAAAAATAAAACTTTGAAATCTAGATCGGTAATTTTCAAGAATGTATTCGCTTAGAATATAATGACACACAATGTAAAAACCAGATGTAATTCAAAAATATTAATTTCTTCGTGATTTCTCTTCAAGGTATAAATTATACCTTTTAAGATAATTAGAATTATACCTTTTAATTATATCTCTTATCAGTGCCAACGTTTTGACCTGAGTTTTGTCTTGACCTGTTGATCTTTATTTACCACTGGCCTAGTTATTAATGGTAAATCACATTAAAAATTCATTCTTAACTTACTTAATACTGTTTATATATATTTTTCATGTTAGTAAATATTAATTTAGGCATATAAAACTTAACCTTTTTGAAAAAATATGCTTTAACAACTAAAAGGAAAATGACAACAACTCTAATAAATTACAAACCAAACTTTATTGATGCATTTAAATAGTCTACTATTTACAAAAGAGTAATAAAAGACAAATCAAACAATTTCAATTCGTTTCCTGACTCCCTTGTGTACCGGAGACAGTCTGTGTCGCCCTCTCCTTTGTTTTAGCTCTCGATGGCGGCGTCCGAGAGGATAGTGAGGAACCTGTGTGGGAGGTAGTCGGTCAGGAGTAGGTCATCGCCGGTACCTTCAACGACGGTGGCGCGGATCGTCTCGCCAAAACGTGTTTGCGCTTTTCCAAACTGGATGATCTTGTAGGGGATCATTGGACTGAGATCGCTGATCTTGGTGTATTTCGGCACATAACAACCGTTCAGGTGTACTTTCAAATCGGCCGTGTCCATTGCCAATTGATTTTGTTTCCCCGTAGTAACTGCAAATGCTGCAGTCTCTTGTCAGGGTGACGTAGAACTGACTGAAACTCAACTAGATAATTGGCTTTTGGTGGTGTTAGTGATGGGGGGGAGGTTGGAGGGGTCTATAGAGGAATGGGGGAATAGTTTTGGGACAAAAACTAAAATTCCGAGTTATAGGGAATATTTCCCTCCGAGGTAGGCTACTTCTTTTTATTGGTTGTGGTATTGAACCAGTTTCAACACGTTATTTAATGCGCACATACTTTTTGATTTTCCGTGGAAAAACAAAACACATAGATGTCGTCAGCGCATTTAAAGAAGGGTAGGCTTCCAGGTCAATCACTAGGCAAGATTTGAAAAATTCGTTAATATAGTTTGCTTTTTCGAGTCCCTTTACGCACACTGCCGAAGAATTAATACCCCCGTAGCAGCAAACCTGCGTACTCAGCGAATTTCCAATGCATATATATATGTATTTTAATACCACATAAAGCCATATACCAAGTTTCATCAATATACATTCATAAATAAACGATTTATGACATTTTAATTATTCTCTATAAGAATAACATGGCAGCTGAGTATGCAGGTTTGCTGAAGCAAGGAAGACAAAAAATAGGGTTTTATACAAATATCAATATAACTCATGTAGGTAAAGCCACATACCAAATTTCATTAATTTATTTTCATAATGAAGGCAGATAGCACGTTACTTATTCTCCATAATAATAACATGGGGCTGAGTACGCAGGTTTGCTGCTACGGGAGCCTTGGGTAAAAAATTGTTTGTTTGAGCAAATACCAATGGTCCACAACCAGATGAAGCCGTGGTTCGTCAGTATACGTTCATAAATAAGCGAGATAAAAAATTTTTATTTTCCTCCATAAGAATAACATTAAGACAACGTACTGTGTTTAGCACTTTCAATATCTCGGTAACCAATTGACGTAGAGAAATGATAAAAATACCAAATTGTGTGTTTTTTTAAGCTGAATCCAATGGAAAAAAATAAAATTTGACTATTTCCAAATTATGTGTAAAATTCGAAAAACCCACTTTTGGGGTACAAAACCCCCCCAAAATACCCCTTCGGATAGAGCGATCTGGCTGGTTTTCGAACTTAAAGTCATAAATGTTGGTTTACACGTTTATACCAAATTTCATCAAAATCGGATAATTTTTACGAGAGTTATCGTGCTCACGGACACACATATATATATATATATATATATATATATATACATGTGTTTTTGTGTGTGTCCGTGTATATATATATATATACAGTTTCGAACGAATGGTGTTTTTGGGGTCTGGGGACCTCAAAACGAAAAGTTATCATGGTCCCGGGCCTAGGTCTTACCATGCCGACTACGGTAATAGCTTCTTCCCTATAGGGGAAATTCGCTAAAAATGGAGTACAACTGTCTGTGTAGCGCTTGAATGGTGATGTCACTGTCCTGCCAGCGTAGCCTTTGATAGTGATTGGTCGTCCACGTACACTGTTTCTTAGTTTTGACGTCTAAAATGGTGTATGGGCCCGGGGATTTCACTGTCCAATGTTGTATGGTGTATCCGTCCAATGTGGCAACTGCAAATTCCTTAACTACAAATTCGTTGTATGGGTTTTTAAACCTTGAAAATCAAGAAACAGTCCAATATTCCGCCCGAAGCGACTGGCACCGCCTGAGGTTAGAATGAGGATGAGGACTGCCGGGCTAGACAGCGGCTCGTTCTATCCCCACTACTACCTCCCCACCACTACCTCCTTACCAATACCTCTCCCCACCCACTATACCCCCTCCCCACCCCTTCTCCTCCTCCTCCAACTACAACCAACTATCTTTAATATTATCTTTTCAATAACTGGACAGGGACAAGGATTAATAATAACAACCTTTTCAAATACAGACACATGTACGTTTATTATAAATCAAATCCTCTTTTATACACACTTTTTACATACACTAACTGCATTCATGTCTTTAACCTACTAGATTCGTTATAGTTTCACCATTTTTTTTTTATTTAAATAAAAATAACTCTTTGAAAACCGAACTAAACACAACACTCCAACAACAACAACAACAAATATTTTCTTTGATTAAAAAAAAATTGTTCGAAAACTATCTGACTTATTACAGAGTTGGTTTCAATAGAGTTTAGTTATAGTCAACTGTGACGTTTCTGTAACTGTCAACTTCGATGGTGTTGCAAAATTTCCCAAAAACTATGCAGTTGACCGCTTCCGTGAGGGCGACACCAAACTTAATTTCTATGCGAAGACTGCCTCTTCTGACCAGGTTCCAACGGGGCGCAGCTGCTCCCAAATCCGATGTCAAATCGAAAGTGTACAGACAATAGCCGTTGGGGTACATGCTTCGTGAAATTCCGTTTCCGTGGGTTTTGTTATGAATCCCACATCCGGAAAATAACGTGTTGTAACATCCGATGTAGAAATGGTGGTTCGCTAAGTCGGGCTGAAGCGCTTTAGCGGGCACTTGCTGTCCATCAACTTAAAGAGCCAGAAAGTTTACGTTGTAGTGGGCAAAAGTAAAAGAGTTGTGCTTAAAACCGCCGTTATAATCGTTGTTCCACACTAGCCCCAACACGATCCTTTTAGGCAACTGTCCCAGGTAAACACTGTCTATAGTTTTGCCCAAAACATCGCTGGTAATTGTAAAGGCCTTAACGTCCACACGCGTTATAGGATACTTTGCAGTGCACGTTTCTAGCTTCTTGGCGTGTCCAATCAACAGTGTGGGGTTAATCTTCACTCTTCTCACCATCAGGCTGGCTTCCATCACGTTTATCATGATTTGGTCTGGGACATTAGACCAAAGTTATCGCGGGATCTCGTGCATTTATTTTTAAGCTCGACTCCGTTCAGCAGATACTTTCCTTGGTGGAATACATTAGCGTGTATATACCCAATCATGTCTGCGGGCCGGATACTGGCAAAGTAACTTCATCTTTTCTCCAGGCCGTCTTTTTCATCTTCCGTTTTGTCCATTTGACCGGCTGTATCACTCACCCAAAGGGCTGATGATTGGTGGGCTTCTTTGGCAGCATCATCATAATTCAAAACAGTTTCAATGTACACTTGGTAAGGATAAGTGTTTCCATTTTCCGTTACCAGTTTTTGGTTATAACTTCACTTGACTAAACAGCGAATGTAGAAAATAGTTTGTAGGTCTAAATTTATCACAGATTGCATCTGAAACATTACCGCCCTCTTGCAAAATTCTCACTTTCACAGGTATTAACGTTTGAGACGAAACCAAATATTCGTCACCATGGCCAGGCACTACAAACTCGATAGACGAGTCGTCAGTGAGCAAAGATATTGGCTTGTATTGAATCCATTGACCTCCTTCGATGCTGGTCTGAATGGGTGGTAGAGAAAACATATCCAATTAGGTTTTAGAACAGTCTGCAGAAAGGTTACGCACGTAAGCTATTATGAAAAAATGTCGGAGGGATAATTCCTTTTTGAAATCTTCTTATTAGATTCAAGATTCAAGATCTTTATTTGTCATTAAGTAATACAAGTATCACAATAGACATCGTCAAACATGTTATGATTAGAAATGTTAAAAATTATTAATTCTAGTCACAAATCAGAAAATATAGAGTATGTTCAGTGGAAATAAGTTATAAAAACTAAAATAATTTTAACATAACCAAGGATGTGTAGCCAAATTTTCTCAATTAGCCTACAAAATAATGATGTTCACAACTAAAATTATTCACATGAAGAAATCAAACATAGAAAAAACAAATGAAAACGATCCACTAAAAACATTGGACAAAGCAAAAAGATTATGAATACTTTAATTAAATTTCAAATCAGACATGTTATGCTTCAAGAAATCATTTACTGAGTAAAAGGGTCTTAAGGAAAACCATTCTCTAAGTACTTTTGTTAGATTTTGTTAAATGATACACCTGAGGCAGAATTAGGTAATCGATTAAATAATTTTACTTGCATGTAAAGGTGACTATTTATCAATTTGCTTAATCTGAAAGATGGTAGGTCCAATTTATCTTGATTTCTTGTAGCATATGAATGTACATTTAGTCTATAACTATGGTGTGCCAGATTTTCTTTCACATTAATTAAAGTGTGATAGATAAATAAGCTTGGTAAAGTTAGAATTTTTTGAATTTTGAAGTGTTCGAAGCAGCTATCAGTACTTTTAATCCCCATAATGATTCTCATAGCCTTCTTTTGACAAATAAAAACCCTTGCTGCACCTGGACAATTTCCCCATAACCTAATTCCATATATAAGATGAGGATGGAAAAAGGCATAATATGCTGTAATTAACATGTTGTGACTAACACAAGACTTTAATTTTCTCAAAAGAAAAAGAACCCTAGGCAGTTTTGAGATTACATGTGTTATTTGGGAGTCCCAGGACAATTTATTATCAAGGTGTAATCCCAAAAGTTTAACTAATTTTTTGGAAAAGCGATATTTTTAAGGCTAAAAATGATTTCTTCAGTCTTTTCTGGATTAATTTTATGATTATTTGATTCAAACCAAAAATTTGATTTTAATTTTTAGTTTTACTTGTGCGGTCAATGAGTCATGGTCAATTTTAAAAAAAAGTAGTATCATCAGCAAAAAGTACAGTGTTTTTTTTAAATGTAGGATGGAAGGTCATTAATAGCAATTACAAACAAAAGCGGGCCTAAAATAGACCCTTGGGGTACTCCCAATAATACCTCTTTGAGATCGGATTTATCACCACCAACAACTACCATTTGCCTTCGATTTTCTAAGTAGGATTTGAATAGCTTAAGTTTAGTATTTTTTATCCCATAAAATTATAATGTCTGTAAAATAATATTGTGAGATATACTATCAAAAGCCTGACTAAGATATACGAGAACAGAACACACTACCTTCTTACCCTCAAAAGTGAGAAGAATTTCATTTACAATTGTTTCTACAGCTTGGACTGTAGATCTTCCAGGGATAAACCCAAACTGAGATGAACTAAACACGTTGTCAGTATTGAAGAATTGAAAAGTTTTATTTTTAATAATAGCTATTATTATTATTCTTTGAAACTTTGGTCTTCTTCTTCTTCCGGATTAGCTTCTTACGTGGGTTTTCTACTTTCCTCCAACCTTTTGGTTTCTGTAATGCTTTCCGCTTCTTAACAGCTGACGAAGAGTCGGGACTGATGTTCATTCTACGACGTTTCGGCAAAGACTGAGAGTTAGTTTTTATAGCAACGCCCGATGTAGGCATAGGAGGGTGGACCGCAGTGCCAAACATTCCACTTACACCTGACATATTCACTCGACGATGTCGCGTACCAGACTGACAGTTGCGCCAAGATTTACTGCGTTAAATCCAAAAGGCCGGAGGCGGAAATCCAGGAGTTGAACTTTGCAGGGTAGCCTTTCCATTTGACCAACATCTTCCCCGCCTTTCCCCCACCTTTAATTTCTAGTATTTTCCCAATTTTGTAAACCTTGTTTTTTTAACTATTACTTTTTGAAGTTCCATCTCGTAAAAGGTACCGTCAATAACTTCTCCGTCAAGTCTTGCACTTAGTAGATAGGAATTGGATGTCTAGTGACACCCATGACTTTAAAGATTTCCTCTGTCCAGTTGTTTTAGTATCCCTTAGCAAACTTGTTTATTAGTATATATATTTATACAGCATATATATTATATATATAGCAAATAAATATATATAGCATATATATTTATAAATATATATACATATATTTATTTTTACAGCAGTTCTCTCATTGGCCTGATGATGACTGGTGTGACAGGTCGAAATCGATAGCCTAGTACCATCTTTTATATATGTTTACCGTCTGTATGTGAATCAGTATAAGTGTAGATATATCTTAATTGTTGTAAGACGTCTTTTATTACATCCCGTATGCCTTAGCGAAATGTTTTATCTCCTTCGCTATACGCACCATGTCACCGACATTGAGCTTGGAGGCGATATACGTTTCCTTCTTGGAATAGAGCATCTTCCAGACTCGCAGAACGTTTTTGTCATTAACTTCAGCTGGTGCCATCTTGATTGTAGAATGAAATGTATTATTGTAGGCTCGTACCAAATTTTTAATAACGTCCACATACCGAAAAGCAGATTTGTGAGTAAAGTAGCGCCACAATATTGTTTTAATTGTTTTAATAAACCGCTCCACCACTGCGGCTTTGGTATTTGGATTGCGGGCCGAGTAAAAATTTATTCCACGCTGCTTGAAAAACTTTGCAGAGGCTATGGAAACAAACTCTCCACCTTTGCCCACTGGATATCGCGTGGCTTTCGTCCAACGGATTTGAAAATAAACTCAAAAGTTTCATTAACTGCTTTATCCGTTTTGTTTTCAATGGGTGCAACCAACCGTATTTTGGGAAAACGTCCACCACCACAAGCAGATACTTGACACCGTCGTTTTATTTGGAAATGTTTTTTAAAATGGCCAAATCTGCTTGCCATAAATCGTTGATATGACTGACGATATTCCTGTTTCTGGCAAAGTTTCTTCTTTTATGTGTATGCATGGTGTAGGGGTCCTGAGTGAGTAGCCAATCTTTAGTTTTTCTGGGACAAACTTTATTTTTAGCGAATTTCCCCTATAGGGAAGAAGCTATTACCGTAGTCGGCATGGTAAGACCTAGGCCCGGGACCATGATAACTTTTCGTTTTGAGGTCCCCAGACCCCAAAAACACCATTCGTTCGAAACTGTATATATATCTATATATCTATATATCTATCTATCTATCTATATATATATATATATATATATATATATATATATGTGTGTGTGTGTGTGTGTGTGTGTGTGTGTGTGTGTGTGTGTGTGTGTGTGTGTGTGGGTGTGATAACTCTCGTAAAAAAGGTCCGATTTTGACGAAATTTGGTACAAACGTGTAAAGCGGCATTTATGACTTTAAGTTTGAAAACCAGACAGATCGGCCTATCCGAAGGGGTATTTTGGGGGGCTTTTGTACCCCAACAATGGGTTTTTGAGTTTTTAACATATAATTTTTGAAAAAGTAAAATTTTATTTTTTTCCATTGGAATCAGCTTAAAAAGACGCAAAATTTGGTGTTTTAATCATTGCTCTACGTCAATTGGTTACTGAGATATTGAAAGTGCTAAACACAGTACGTTGTCCAATGCTATTCTTATGGAGGAAAAGAAAAATTGTATATTTCGCTTATTTATCAACATATCCTGACGAAACTTGGCATATTGCTTCATTTAATTGTGGTCAATTGATATTTGCACTAAAACCCATTTTTTGCCTATAGTCCCCGTAGCAGCAAACCTGCATACTCAGCCCCATGTTATTCTTATGGAGAATAAGTAACGTGTTATCCCCTTTAATTAACAACATAAATTAATAGAACTTGGTAGGTAGCTTTAGCTAGTTGAGTTATATTGATATTTGTATAAAAACCCAATTTTAGTGTTCCTTATTTCAGCAAACCTGCATACTCAGCCGCCATGTTATTCTTATGGAGAATAATTAAAATGTCATAAATCGTTTATTTATGAATGTATAGTGATGAAACCTGGTATGTGGCTTTATGTGGTATTAAGATAAATTTATATGCATTGGAAATTCGCTGAGTATGCAGGTTTGCTGCTACGGGGTTTTGTTTTTTTATAACGAGAGGGCGGCTTCCCGCGTAACACGCAGAACTTGCCGGGTCATAGTCGATTTTTTCCAGAGTCTTGTTCATGGCTGCTGCTTGTTCATGGCTGCTGCGGGTTCATACGAGCCCACGCTTTAGACACTAATCTTCTTCTTCTGTCTGGGAGTGGTGGTGTATTTGCTTTCCCCTTCTAGTGGTGAGTGTAGGAAATGCCAGTCGCGGTGAAGGAAACGCTGGTCACGGAGAGGAGGGTCCGGCTTGCTGATGTCTGCACTGAGGGTTGCCGATGAATTCTTGAGGAACGTTAATCTGGCGTAGAGCTTTCACAAACTGCTCCCAACTGACGGGGCCGGCAGCTGTCTTCTTGCATCTTACGATATTGCAAGGTCAGATCGACAATGTTTGAGTTGAGGATTACGGCTCCATTTATACTGACGGTTCCGTTTCTATCCCATGAAATTAGCTCGTTGTCACAAAGCCGTTCAGAAAGCAGTTCACCTTTTGTTTTAAACGCCTTGGGAATCGTGCGTAAGATATCGTCTCTAAAGTTTGGGGTAACGCTGTGTGATGCTTCTAAAATAGGAATTTCCATAGGTTTGCGCATTTCATCGTGCAAATGTTGACTCCGTTGAAGCATCTGCTGGTACTGTACCCATTTAGCGCTGTCTGCATGAACCGAAGCGTGAAGCACTTCATTCATATCCTCTTCCAGAACGATCAACGTTTCGTTTCTCGGTGTAGCAGCGTTCAACCGTTGCAAGACGTCGGGTGAAATCACTGCCATCTTCTTAGCGTGATTCGTCCTTTAAATAGTCCAGGGCCGCAGCAATAGCTAGAGTGACCAGTACTTCACTGTGTTTCCCCAACAATGCTCGTTTGGATTTCCACGAGCCTTCCGCTACAGAGCGAATGGTTTGCTTGAATCTTTCGAGTTTCCGTCTCACCTCAGGAGTAAGAGGTATGTTGGTGTTTAAAATGTTCAAAAGCACTCGCAAATACCAGTGGCCAAACTCTCGTCAGCTATACGTAGCAGCGACAGACGGGGACTAGGGTTCAAATTGACTGTAGCCTGCAGGAGCTGGACATTGATCCGCACCGTACGAGACATTCCGCGCAAATGAACACGAAGCCTGAACTCCTCGGTTATAATTATAAAATTAGACGGCATAGAAGAAGAAGATTATGCTGTACACCGCTTGGCATTACCCAGAGGACACCGCGCAGAGATAGGTGAACGTCATCCTCCACACACACACACACACACACACACACACACACACACACAAACTAATGTTTGTGAATAACAAAATCACTCGATACACCGTGAAAAGTGGCAATACCAAAAGGTGGATATTGGAAATAGTGAAGAAAGATAATCTATGAAACCTCACACGAATAATAAGTGATCGTTTAAAAAACAAATCAACGTTTTCCTTATCAGCTTTAAAAGCAGCTAATCTAGACTGAATATAGATGATACTTGAAAAACTAAATATCCAAATCTCAAAGCTAACAAATGCTAACGTTATTTTAAATGCAGACAAACTTTTCTCCCCGCCAGTCTGCCTCAAATGTATACAGTTTTTCCGTTTTCGGCGCCTCAAATTCTCACCAACCCGGTACTCTTCTGCCCAAGCTATCAAGTACCGGATATCGTTCTCAATCTCTGCCCAATATGCCAACGCGATGTTGTCATGTATAGTGGCTGTCTCGCTCCCTTAATTATAACACAACCACTCTAAATCGTTACGCGGTTGCCCAAAACATCTGTTTAGAAACTCATGAATGCTAGAGTCGATTGAGGACCACACCCGGGATGGCGAGTCAGGTATCTCGCGCGTGCAGTCGGCCGAACAGTCATTACTGTTAGGCTCCAGATACTTGAATCGATACCATACGGCAATACAGAGCATACATTCTTTGCAGACTCTCACGAGTAATATGTGATACTGACAGACCAGATCATCAAACTTGTGCGGCAAACCGCACTGTTTAACCTCGGGTGAACAAGGTGAAATATCCACACAGTCCGCCGGCAGACTCGTTTGACCATCGTAAACTGGTGAGGAAAACGGTTCTAGGTCTATTAGCTCCTGGAGATCTTGGGGGGAGATGACCGGTAGCCCCGTTTCACTATCATGTCAAGGTGAGAACAAGTGAAATAATTCACATTTGTCAAAATCGGGTACGGGAATGGAGCAAGGAATGCCGAGTTGCGGCATTTCGCAGGTCAAGGCGGGGCCGAGCATTGAGCGAGAGGTAGATGGCAAGGGTACCACATCCATACGGAGTGGCGGACGGAAGCCTTCGCTCTCTAGAACAGGCTCAGAAAAGTCAACTCCCTCGACAAGATCTGCCACATCTTGCGAGGAGAGTTGTAGCGCTGAAAAGGGCTGTTTGTCCACAAGAGGTGATGGTGGAGGGGGTGTCGGAGATATGATTGTACTTGTCAATGTTACCACTAGGAGAGCAAGAACGCAAATGAGCTTCGGGCGGCTTGCCCCCTCTATTTATAAAATCTATTGGGTCGAATCGAACCACGACCGAATGATAAAAATCGAATGATGATTTGGTAGTTCCTATAAGAACCAATAGTGGAAACGATACAAGTGATCAATAACACTAATATTATATTCGATAAATGACTGGATAAAACCACCGAATGAAACAACTGAATGAAACAATCTGATTATGGTGGGGGGATTTGGAGGGAGGGTGAGTGACGTGGAGAGAACACGTGACGTCAGGGATCAAAGGTCAATTTCGTCATATGGAGTTAGGTGTGTACTGTAAAAGAAAGTAGAATAATTAGTATGTTGTATAAACAAGCATGAGTAGTTTTTTGGTAGAATAATTAATCTAGAAAGAGTAGTTTTTAAATGTGTAGTTGAAATCCTTAGTATAAGTTGTAATGTTTGAAAGTAGATTAAGGAAAATTTACGTACACCTCTTAGCGTTACCCAGAGGACGTTAAGCCATCATCGTGCAAATCCTACTTGCACGATGACCAAGCCATCAAGTACCGGATCTCGAATGCGTGGTCTGTGGTGGGCCACGCGGAGGTGGGTGTACGTTGCCCTCCAATAATACGTGCATAACATATAAAATACTTTGTTCAAGACAACATTCAGTTGAAGAATACCATTCAAAGACCACACTCAAACCCCAATCATAAATTATTGTTGCAAGACAATATGAAAAAAACTGGCAAAACAGAAAAAACTTCTCAGAGCAGAATAACTACACCCTGGGTCGTTTCGTAGCAAAAGGTAGTGTGTCAAACTCGCCAACACGACGCCGTTTGTTGTACACTACCCTGTACGTTTTAGACTCGGGGCGTGTCATAACCATGCCTGTAGTTGGCCACGCAATCTTTTTGGGGATCCGAACTATAGACGCCGGGGCATCATTAAGAATCATCTAATTCAGGGTAGAAAAACACACGATGCCCCGGTTCCTGTAGTTCATGGTAATCCCACATACTTTGCAGACCGTCTTTTACTCGTCCGGGCCAATGAGTATTAGATACGCGTAGTTCTTGGGACTGCCTAATACGAATTCGACGATGTAGGCGTCCAGCCCGTACTTTGCCAACTCGTCAGTCATTTGCCCCAAGAACTCTCCGGCCTCGATTACCTCCTCACCGGGCTTCCGGGATAACAAAATGCTGGCCTTGTCAAAATATAACACGCGTTCACCCAGGCACTCGAGGTAGGAGTATAATTTCAGATGAGCCTGTGCGGTAACGAATGCCGCAATCACTACATTTGTGTAGGGATGCAGCACGATAGCTTCCTCCAGGTCGTGCCAGTTGACGAACATCAGCTCGTTACTGACCGGAAGGAGCTTATTGACCTCAATGCCGGGATCCGTGAGGAAGTCGAGCAGCTGGCCTCTTGTCCGCACCACAGACGTATAGGGTAGGTCGTCACGTTGACCCCATTTTCCCCTGAAGGAGTTTAGGCAGGTCTACCGATGGCCAGTCTCCCCCGGTTTAAGGAAATATTGTAGGGATCGAGCCTAATCCGCTCCTTCTGTTCGTATTCACGAATGAACCGGGCTTTTAGTACGTCTGTAGTGAACCAATCGGGCCAGCCGCTAGCCTCAGCTTTCAATTTTAAAAATTGATTAATATAGGAGGCAAAAAGGCCTCCAGAGTTGGAGTCAAGATCATAGGTGGTTGTCTAGTACTCCCAAATCTCGTGGATTTTGACTATGCGATAGCCGAGCTGCAGATCTTTGTGGACTTCGCATGACACCCACGTCCCCGAGAGAGTCCGCTGTTCAGGACTATACTCACAGTCCCCTTGCTGCATGGTTTCGTCACACGTACGGCAAAGCATAAAACAAAGCTTGTCATTGGAACGAGCAGGGAGGACTGGATGGTACAAATTGCCAGGGGAGAGTATATCGAGACGAACGAGCCCCTCGATGTTCGCAATGTCCTGCGGACAGTCTGCACTCGTGTGAATGTTTCGCAGGGAATGTCCCGTATTTGCAGATGTACGGGTACAGACTGCAAACATCGAGGTGCAAAATCTTCTCATTTTCTCCTACCCTGTGATACAATTTGGTGGCATTAGTCCTGCCACCGAAAAAAACGTAACGAGGATCGAGGGGTGGAGCAGCGATTTCATGTCTGGAGTCGATAAACCGCTGAATCACGGGGTTACCTTTCATCATGGTTGAAAATTGGCAACCCGTCATTTCAACTACTGTAACTACTGTACTCGTTGTGGCGCAAAAGTTCGGTTTTGTCGAGTGTCCTCTCGTACCGGGAATTCATAGTTTCCCCTGAGGGTCCGTTCTTGATGGGGGCGTCACGGTTTCTGAAACAGAGAAGACATCCGTGATACCAACAACCGTGGTACTCCCAAACAGTCTTGACATCGCCGTCTTCAATGAAACAATCCACTTTCCGACCAAAAATCTTCCTCTCGCTTCCTTTCCCTGCATGCTGGATCCATCCCCCGCAAGTGAGCGTCCCTCATCAACCAGCAGAGCGCCTCAAGAGACTGGTGGTCAGCGAGGCGATATCCTCCTGCAGGTAGGACGGAAATCGTTTCTCGTGGAAGGTGGTTTGTCTTGTATGTTGTCATACAGGCCCCGGCTATCGTCACTGCCTGCCTGAACGGGTCGACACGGTTTTCAGAAAGAAAACCTTCCCTGAATTTCAGACAGGCAAGACGCAGGATTCGGACATCCTGAGAACAGTACATCATCAGTTCCGCCCTGAAGTCCAATACATAGCCGGGGTCCTGTGACAACGGCGTATACCACTCGAAGAACCTTTTTCTTTCTTCCACGGACATATCATCGCAGCCGTACATGTCGGGAGAGGGGATGGGGCCGATTTAATTTGCTTTTTAAATTTTATTTAAAAAATATGGAAGTATCCTTTTTCCGTATTTTGCAGATTGATCGTTTTGGGCAACTTTTCCAGACCCTCGAGGAGAAAATTCAGTAAGTCGATGAAGTGAAGATGTGAGTACTTCAACGACTGAATTTTCGACCCGGTCATAATCAACTCGGGGGCCCAGTCATGTTCCTCAATCATATGACGCAGAACAAACTGCCCGTCGTACGCTTTAAAATTCTGAGCAATGAAGACAACGTCCTTATACTGTGGACGCTGTTTGGCAAGGTAGGCAATGAAATCCTTGACTGTGTTAACACCCTCAAAGACATGGCGCCGTTGGCCGCAGAACATTTACACAGGTCGGGCAAGCTTGTTCTGCGATGCACAGATTGGGAATATGCTCAAATACAAATGGATTTCCGGGGACGGGGATCTCTTGTGTGCATTAGAAATCAAAAAACACAAAGAGAAAGGGTTTTGCGGGGGGAAATCATCTCGCAGGCTGCACGTAACACCAATGGTTCGGTGGGACATACTTGTCACTTACTGTACACAGTGACTCCCCGCACACATGAAGACGTTTCTTTTGTGCTAAACTGTATGTATACTAACACTGCCCGCACTTTTTCAAAGTTTGACATGCCGACTGGTTGCCAAACAATAGAAGAAAGTGGTGTCGAAAACACGCCTGGCCATAGAAGGAACGATTGCACACGTTACAGTTGACCCGTTCATCGGCCTCACACAACCCCGGCTGTAAACATGCGGGACATTTTTTAGGGCAGCGGTGACGAGTGGCATTGTTGCTGTCTGCATATTTACAGGGTCGGCAGTGCGACTTTGCTGTGAATGCGCCTGTAACAGACGTAATCACGTAAAACGTTTTAGATTCGGTTTCCATAATGCAACTACATCGGGTGAAGAGAATATTTATATTTTTATAAAATATATAAAACATTTGTTATTTATAAAATTATAGCGGACATTTTACATCAAATGATATCTATTATCACAACGTTTCGGGGCCTGGAATATGATTCCGTCTAGAAATAAAGACTCCTAATCTTGTTATATTCTAGCTATTATTCTAACCTGAAAACAGTATTAGATGCCGAAACGTCATGAAAACTATTTTTCTCATTCAGTAATGGCAAATAACCGCTATAATTTCTTAAATAACATAAACTCACCATCACTGAACAATGCATTTTAAATCAAGGATGAAATCATTTGTTCTTGAAAATTGTATTTACAATTGCAAAGTGCAGGATTTAAGTTGAAAAAATACAGGCTATGATGTGTAACGAGGTTTGGAATTTACAAAATGGCTGTTTTTATAGACCGGGGTATATTAGAGAGCATATTCTCTCTGGAAGAGAGGAAGAAATAGTTTCCAAGGCAAAATAAAGCACTGAGACAAAATAGAGTTAATGCTGATTACTGACACAATGTACGCTGCTTGAACGAGTGATGTTTGACGCGCTGCGCCGGCGCGGCACCTTCCCCCTAATGAATTGACGGGTCTCACCGCATTCAGCGGTTAAAGTAATCAGAAATTCAAGCCTGAACCCGACATATCAATTTACTCAATATAGTGCTTAAACTGTTACACCATTCTGAATAGATTTTAAAATTGATGATATTTTAATCGCACTAGTCGGCAAGTATAATATTCACTCAAAGTTTTAAACAAAATCCTAAGTAGGCTAATCTGTTTCTAAAACGGTTCTAATATTATTTGTGCAATTTGAGAAAGAAAGTTAGTGAGAGTAACTCGATATTTATTTACTTAAACATCAGCGGAATTTCGGGAAGTGGGTTGAGCCACATTTTAATAAAGGTTCAGAATATCCTATATATTAAAATAAGCTAGTGCACTTTTAGGAAATATTATGAAACAACTACTTGACAGATTTTAATAATTTTGTTTAAAGGAAAGGAAATTCTGAGTAGAAGGGCATATTGAAACCATTATTTCGATTTAGGTTTTTAATTTTTCACAAACTTTATTTTTATTTTATTTTAATATATCCCCGTAGCAGCAAACCTGAGTACTTAGCAAATTTCCAATGCACATATATGTATCTTCATACCACATAAAGATACATACCAAGTTTCATCAATATACATTCATAAATAAACGATTTATGACATTTTAGTCATGGCTGAGTGTGAAGATTTGCCGAAATAAGGAACACACTAAATGGGGTTTTATTTACAAAAATCAATATAACTCAACTAGGTAAAGCCACATACCAAGTTTTACTAATTTATGTTCATAATTAAGGGAGATGACATTTTACTTATTCTCCATAAGAATAACATGGGGGCTGAGTACGCAGGTTTGCTGCTACAGGAACTATCGGCAAACATATTTTTTGTGCAAATATCAATAGACCACAACGATATGAATCAATATACCAAGTTTCATAAGGATAAGTTGATAAATAATAGAGATATACAATTGTTCTTATCCTCCATAAGAATAACATCGGACAACGTACTGTGTTTAGCACTTTCAATATCTCTGGAACCAATTGACGTAGAGCAATGATCAAAACCCCAAATTGTTGTTTTTTTTGTTTAAGCCGAATTCAATGGGGAAACCCAAAATTTTATTTAGTAAAATATTATATGTAAAAAACTCAAAAAAATCCATTATTGAGGTACAAAACCCCCTCAAATACCCCTTTGGTAAAGCGATCTGGCTGGTTTTCGAAAAGTCATAAATGTTGCTTTACATGTTTGTACCAAATTTCATCAAAATCGCACTATTTTTACGAGAGTTATCGCACCCACGGACACACACACACACACACACACACACACACACACACACACACACACACACACACACACACACACACACACACACACACACACATATATATACATATACATATAAATATAATTTTGAACGACCCCCCAAAACGTGTTCTAAGAATCTAAGAATGGCCAGCCTGGGATGAGGCCATCGTTCATCAACAATTATACCCGCAGTAAAGCTGCGAAAGCATTTTATTAAGATATTGTTTGATAAAGAAACATTATTTTTACTGGAAAAATACTTCATTTTAATTTTCTAGTCCCAAACTGAGGTAAACACAAAGCGTATTGATAAAAAAATTTCTCTCTAAATAAAATGGTTTATTTTCAAATAATTCTTAATCAACACAACATTTTGTATCAAATTATATACAAAAATAAGTATGGCATACACTTTTATGTTACTCTATAACTATAATATTGGACAACGATATGTGTTCACGATTATCTATGAATAAAATATCTGATTCATGCTCACATTTGTTTATAAGTTATGAAATATTAACGTTTAGTGGTCTAGTAGGGTGTGAGGCAAGTCTTATTGTCAAGAAAAACTGGGACGTGTTTGTGAAATATGGGAAATGTCATGACTATCCGACCAGATCCCGGGACGTGTTATCTGCGGTTAGCCACCCAAGTATTAGTTATGAAAAAGAAACATACTAACTTTGTACGTCAGACAGGAAATAATTATACAGGAGCAAAGAGAGGAGGCCTTTTCCTTGATGGGAAGCATTTTTTAGTGAGTCTTTAAGTATTCATGAGACAAACAGCAAAAGTAGGCCTAAAGGGAATAAATTTGTAGTGTTGCAGGTAAACTTACAGTGCATAAGAAATACAATTTTAGATTTGGAACATTTATGTACACTTGATCAAATAGACATAATTTATGCCTCTGAACTGGTTGGTTGACAATCAGATTGAATTTGTTGTACCTCAAGGTTTCACTGCTGCGTCAGTCTTGTGTCGTACTCAAAGAAAAATCGGAGGTGCAGGGATTCTGGTTAGGAACGACATTAAAAACCAAAGACTTGACCTTGAGAAATTCTGTGTTAAATTGGATATTGTAGTTTGTGGCATTAAATTATTGGATCTAAATGTAAAAGTCTTGTGTCCTTATAGATCTCCCAGTGGAGACATAAATAGTTTTTTCCACATTTTGAAATAGTTATGAAGGGTGTTCTTAAAGGGAAAGAGAAGTTAATGATAGCGGGTGATTTCAATATAAACTGTACTGATTTAAATGACCCAGATACAATTGCTTTTTTGAATATTTTGAGATCACTTAACCTCTGTCACACTAATAATCAGCCTACTAGGCGTAACTCTTGTCTCGACAATGTTATTGTAAACTTTTCTAAACAATTTTATGATGTACGTCTTGTAGGGGGAGCATTTGCCGATCATGATCCATTGATTTTTTCTTTGTGTTTAGATGATAGGGTGAGCTTAAAATCTGATCAAAACAGGCATTCCAACTGGTTTCGTGCTCAGACTGATGAAAAAATTATGTTGTTTAGGCAATTATTGCAGGAAGAGGAATGGGATGTGGTTAGTGATTATAGTATGGGTAGAATAAATTAAGTAGACCTTTTTGATTGTTTTTTTAAGAAGTATGTTGTCTTCTTCTGATTAATTTGATTGATTTGAATAATAATTTGATTTGGATTAATTTGATCTGATGCTTGCACTATTGTTCTCCTCTAATTAAGAGTGAAAAGGTAAAGAATGTTGTGAAAAATTTGAATTGGTACACAGTAGATCTAGCTAGAAGTAGAGAAGTTATATTAAACTATTATAATGTGTATAAAAATTTAAAGAATAGTGGATCTGGTAATTTTGAACATGCTTATAATATTTATTTGAATCTAAAGGGAAATTATAGAAACCAGCTTAAAGAAGCACAAAGAATAGCTTGTGAAAATTATATAAACAAATCTAATAATAAATGTAAAGCTGCTTGGGACATTGTAACACAAGAAAACACTCCTACACGATCATCTGACATTGATCTTGAACCTGAACATTTTAATTAGCACTTTATTAATTATGTGCAGGAAATTACCACCAAAATACCACACATAAACACCACACCTACAGAGCTCATGACAAGGGTATAGGGAAGGAGTTTCTCTTGGAGAGCCATCACTGCGAAAACAACACATCTTTTAAGCTTTCTAATTCTAAGAGTATGGATTGTTACAGTGTTTCTAATTTTATCCTAAAAAAGACCATAGAATATATTCCTCAACATCTTGCTTTTATTTTTAATAGATGTTTTGAAGTAGGGTATTTCCCTGATTCTCTTAAGGTATCTAAGGTAGTGCCCATTTTTAAAAAGGGAGACAAAATGCTACCTCAAAACTACCGTCCAGTTTAAATAGTTCCCATCTTTTCTAAACTTTTTGAATCTTTAATTTATTCACAATTGAATCACTATTTTGAAAGTAATCATTTTTTGTCTGATCGTCAGTTTGGTTTTCGAGCTGGAAGGTCCACAACATCTGCTGTTGGTGAGCTTATTCATGACTATTGATGCGTTTGAAAATAAAGAATCTGTTTCTCTTGTCCTGTGTGATTTAAGTAAAGCTTTTGATTAGGGATGAGTCGATTCTCGATACCGATTCTCGATACCACCGATTCTTGGACATTGGTATCGGTATCGAGATTCATTCGTTCAATGTCGATACCGATAGATACCATCGATACCCCCGCCGTTTACCCGCACTGCAAAAGGCCCGGGGAGTGTTTGGGTCGGTGGAAAAAAATCTTACCTTCGAGATAAGAAAGGAAGAGGGATGGGAGAGGAGGGGTTGGGTCCGGTTGAAAGCAATGAATCAGTCGGCTGACCAACATTATTTCTTTGAGTCATTATCTTACAACCAAGTTTTCCCATTATGAATTTATAGTAAAAGTTTTTGTTTTCTATATTGCTATATCATATTAGTAAAATTAACAATAAATTATGTAAAAAATTGCATTCAAAAATTTTGTTGATTATTAACTACAAAATACTACTAAATAATTTTAATCGTACCTAACATAAATTTGTATCGGTAACTGTTTTTAACAATAGTTTTAACAACTATAGGTACTGAAAAATCGTAGGTATTGATGGTATCGGTATCGAGAATCGATAAATTTTGGTATCGACTCATCCGTACTTTTGATTGTGTACCTTTTGAAGTTCTCACTCAAAAACTTTTTTTACGGGCTTACAGCACAGTCCATCAGATTAATTTAATCTTATTTAACGAATCAACAGCAATATTTTGCAATCAAGGGTAAACAGGCTTCAACTGAGATAATAAAAATACGTGTTCCTCAAGGTTCTGTCCTTGGTCCTTTCTTTTTTATTGTAACTATCAATGACTTGCCATCCAGTTTAAACATAAACTCTATTATTTATGCCGATGATACAACTCTTTTTGCATCTGATAAAGACATTGATAGCTTAAAGGAGACTATGGAAATAGCTCAGCACACAGCCCTCAATTGGTTTTCTACAAACAGATTGCTTTGTAATCAAGAAAAAACTCAGCACATTCTTTTGAGGCTGGTGCATGAAAGTGAAATATAATCAGTTATATTGCTTGGTTTCCAGATTGACAGCGAGCTTAAATGGGATGTTCATGTAGAAGGTGTTTGTAGGAAAGTCAGTAGGGTATATTATCTTTTTGAAAACTTAAATACTGTCTGAAAAATAACTTTTTGAGAACAATATATTTTGGGCTTTTTCAGTCTCACATTGCCTATGGTCTTATACTCTGGAGACACTCACCTTACATCCAGAAGTTACTTTTGATTCAGAAAAAAGTTATGAGATCCATTGCTGGTGCCAGCCACAATCGACACTGCAAACCCCTGTTCAAAGATCTAAAAATTCTCAATAGTTAATCTTTACATATTTCTTGTTCTTTTACATACAAAAACCAATATAAATCAATATGCCTCCAGGAAAAATATACATAGTCACAACACCAGACACAGGCAAAAATTATATGTCCCACAGCACCGACTTGCTTTAACAGGTAAATCTCTTGAAATAAATTCCATTACATTTTTTAACAAACTGCCTAATTCAGCAAAAGATGTCATATTTTCAAAATTTAAGAACTCTGTAAATAATCCAATTATCTCTGAGTAATTGTATAGAGAATCCTTTTTATACAATTCATGAATTTTTAGGTGTACCTGTCAATTGTTTGAATGCAATTTTTGATAATCAAAATTAATTGTTCATTTCTTTGATCTGAGTATAAGCTTATCTTCAATGTTGTAAATATTGTTAAGCTAGATCTTTGCCTGCATTGTATTGCATTTTGTTGACTTTGCCTATTTCACTATGCCTATGTGATCAATGGTAATAAAGTTTCTTATTTCTGGTTTCTTAAAATAAAAGTGAAATTCGCATGCTGAATAAAATCTTGTAGAATATTAATGAAGTCGCCGGGTGATGTATTTTAACTATTTAATTTTTCTGTGATCAATTTTTTCTTCTGTATTAATTATTGTAACTTTAATTACAGAGTTGTTTACTTACAATATTAATATCAATAAAATATTTATTTCCATAAATTGTATTGCATCAATGTATTGTGAAATATGTAGGATTAATTTTACGTGTTCAGCACTATAACAGTTTTTGAGCAGATAAATCGGTTTGAGTTTGTTTACCACTTACTTGCAACATCTCAGCCACCAGTTAAAGTAGATCAGTAATTGAAGTTCTAATCTGTTTGTTGTTAGGATGATTCCAATTATGGGAACATTTATATTTTAATATTACTATGTAAACAGTTAGTTTGATATTCAAATATTACGGGATATATTTTTGGAGTATTAAGACTCCTCTTCAACATCCCCCCTCCCCCCTACCAACCCACTATCAGGGTACTGCACCTTGTGTAATTTACAAACTAAATGTTGCTTTACACATTTATATGAAATATCATTAAAATATTTTACTGTTCGGACATAATATTTATTTCGGAAAAATTTCATGAATAGTATTTTTTGCATCTAGGGGTCTCGTAGCGAAAATACGTCATGGTCCTGGGACTAAGTCTAGGTCCGACCCTGGCACCTACAGCAATAGCTTCCTCCCTGAAGGAAATTCTGTAAAATTCAATTATTTTGCGTTGGTAAATATAAAAAATTCAACTCCCAGCGTATTAGGCCAAGTTTATTGGCTTTTCAATCTTGGACTCGACAAATCGCTGAACGAGTGGAAGTCCTCAAGAATCGAAAAGCCTTTTCGTCAAACATCTGGATGTAGAAAGAGGATATTCCATATGAACTAATAACAAATACCTCTGTTTTCGGAATAAAATATATTTGTTACGTTTTACCTTTATCTCTTAACCTGTAATATTTTACACGTTAGGATTGTGTAATGTGGCAAATAACCTTTAAAACAAACACAACATTGTGATGTATTGAACTGTAAATTAAGTAATAACTTCAAAACATATAATTGCAATAAACTATCGCAATTGCATTTAAGGCTACTATTTAAAAAGTGGTAATATATTTTGAGTTCCAAATTTTGTTAGCTTTTTTTTCAAAATATCAAAATGTATAAGCAAATTTGAACCTATAATGCAAAAAACAGAGTCTTAATTTCGAATGTCAAAGTAAAAAATTATGAAAGGCATTCCATTAAAATACATAGCACCACTAAAGTACCGTATGTAATATTAACACTTATCCTCCAACTCCGGCGGAACGTTGCGGACCAAACCTGAACCGATATCTTTTTTATGAGCTCTATGGAAAAAGGAAACGGTTAAATATGGTTGATATTCAAGCACCATTTAACGCTGTCATTTACCTAAACTAACATAATGATTATTATTTGAAGGCTCAGTAACCGTGTGAGATATCAGAACGTGTAAGTGGCTTTAAATCCTATACTAGACAAATTTGAATCTAAACATAGATCCCTCGAAACATTTGTACCTACTATATTTATGTAGAATGTTTTACTTGAATTTTAGGACGAGTAGAAAATCATGTAGACACATTTCATCTATTACTAAGATTTAAATAACTTCCTAATTAGTATGGCTACGTGTTGTTATAATTACGACTGATTACGTTGTCTAAGTTCACTATTGTTGTTTGTTGTAAGGTACAGTATATCCCATACATGTATGAGAATGTATGAGGGTGTTCTACTTCTATTACCCGTAGCCTAGAATAGGTACCATTTTTGTATTGAATATTCATTGAAATTATCTAGTATATCGTTGTTTTTATTAATGTTATTTAAGTTATCACTGTTGTTGTTTAGTCGGAAGTTGACTCATTGTTGCTATTAATGTCTAAGGAACTGTTGTTGTTACAAGGTATCATTATAATTATAGCTCCAATAAATTGTCATATATCTACCATCCGCTGTCAACTTTGTAACTCTGTCTTAAACAGTTGAGATTGATTGTATAACTTTGTTAAACATTGTAAGTATTGGCACATCCCGTTGAAATAAATAAATTACAAGATGTAAATAAAAACGTCTTATATCACTTAAAAATATATTTACAATTATACTGTATTCATATACGAGACAGTCAATATATTTATATAAGATAGTAAAAGGCCATCGATTTCGACCAGTCACACCAATCGCCATTAAGGCCCATGAGAGAATGACAGAATAAAAATGGCGTCCCTGCTTATATCCTATTGACTGCTGGAATAATTTTGTTTATTTACATCTCGTAATAAGATTTCTCTAAATTATTATGCAAGGAATCAGTAAAGTCCGCTGCAGAATATGCAAAAACAGGCATCCAGCACATTTAACTTAACATACATTTTCTAACTTCTTTATTTATAGCTTGTCAGTAAAATCTTTGTTAAGGAGTTAAAGTCCTTCAGATCCGTTTAAACAATTACGACTTCTCCATATAATTATGTGAATATAGCTGGGCATAAGGTGGCTGAAGAGTGCGACGGTTTCACGGGGTTAGTGAGGAAGGGTTTGTCGTTCGACCCCCACTAACAGATGATGAGTTGCCGCTATTATGCCAGTAAAAGATCGATCGGACAAACAACAGTGAGAGTAGGAGGTCCAATCGCTCTACAGTGACATTCCTAATAACTAGGTACAGGTTCGTTGGTCCCGTGGGAAGATAAACGAGCTTTTAGTGTAGGTCCATGGAGAACATTCCCTTATTTTCAATACTAGCCATAGTAAGCTTAAAAGAAGTTTTTGAAATGTTTTGATTTTTTTCCGGCCCATAAGGAGTAATAAGAAAACCTCAATCGGACGTTCAATTTCTTCAAGTGCTGTTTGCAAAACTTTAAACTGTGATTATATTCGTTGCAATCGTCCTTTTGAGGTCCGGCTTGTGGCATTTTGTTAAGCTACATAGAAATCAGAAATCAGATGTTTATTGTAATCCGACTTTTACAAGCATTGACAAACGTCATATACAAAAAAAGTGACATAGAAAATATAACTAATTCATAGCACAATGTTCAAAACATTACAAAATTACATATGTCAACGGTAAATAACAATAATTACTTCTTGCCAATAAAATACTCAGACACACTGTAGTATTCCTTAGCAACCAAAAAGTATCTCAGCCTGCTCCTAAACTTGCCCACATCAGTTACTGCCATGAGGTCGGATGGGAGGGAATTGTATGATTTAATGCCTGCGTACAAAGTCTGGTTTTTTTAAAAAGGTAGTGTTGTGACGGTGAATTGCCAGGAATCCAGCATTACGAAAATTAAACATAGAAATGTGGCCCATCTGAAAAAAGTGTTTCTTTTTAACCATAAATGAAAGAGTTTCAAAAATATAGTTACAGGGAAAAGTCAGCAAGTTATTAAAAAAAAAAACATCTATGCACGATCCAAGCCTTGCCAGTCAAAAAATCAGTCGTATTGATTTCTTTTGTAACCGAAACAGTTTCTTTGTAAGAGTTGATTCGGCACCCCAAATTGGAATGCCATACCTGATGAGTGGATGCAAACAAGAAAAATAAGCAGTTAGAAGAACCCTAGTATCAGTGAACACCTTTTCTGATTATTATAAGACCTTTAAAGTAATGTACAGTATGACCTACGCCGACATTAAGACATACAAGACTTCCTCAAATGAACGACCCTTAATAGAGGTGTTGCATGTCTTAAGTTAGGCATAGGTCATATCTAGATTTGATTTGTGTACATTGGCAGTGGTATCAATGTATTTACACGTCGCACCACAAACACTTATTACTCCAATTAGTTTCGGCACCTTTTGCGAATGTGCCTTTCTCCTTATATATGCACACTGTGGTGCCGACTTTCAGTTTTGGCTTAACACGACGTGGTATCTTACCGTACATGTGGCATGTACCTGATGTACCTGATGTACCTGATATAATATTCGCTTATTGGTCGCAGTCACATCAACTGTTCGTATTCTGTTGCCTAGACTCCTGTGCGTACTGTTATTGTAAGCATTAACCAGTTTGTCCAGCACATCAACATAGCGATATGTGTTCTTGTAAGTCAAATATCGCCACATGCGTGTTTTCAAATTGCGATTCACACGTTCCACTAAAGCCGCTTTAAAATCTGGGTTTTGTGTAGTGACATAGATGATTCCGTATTGTTTGAATAATTGTTTCGTCTTGGCACGAGTGAATTCAGTGCCTTTGTTAGTTTGTAAACAGCGAGGTGTCTTGGCAGCTTCCGCAAATATATCCTCGAAAGCGTTGGCCACTTCAGTTCCTTCATTCCCCTTCAACGCTCTCACATATAGACGTTTGCTAAACACGTTTATTACAGTCAATAAGTAGTTGACACCGTCATTGTGTTTACTAGGACCGCGCATATCATCCAAGTCCGCTGGCCACAATACGAATGGACCAAACACTATGTACGGATTGCGCGGGAAACGTTTACGATGGTTTGTGCAAAGTGCAAGTGTCCTGTGTTTGTAACCATTCAACCACTTTACGTTTTAAAACCGGTTTTGCAGCTCGCACTAATGGAGCTACACCGCCATACGATGCTGGGTCGTTCGGATCGTAATACAATCGTTCCATAATGAAAGCCTATCCTGGAAACTGTTTCCAATTGTCTAAATTTGAAAGTGGCTTTACTCTATTTAAAAAATCAAATTGCTCTGTCACTCGTATTGGTGTAGATGCTTCATGCATTCCTCTAGCCGATCGTAATAATTGGTGTCCGCAGTAATGAGTCAGTTGAATTGTTTACATCTTCTTCATCATCAGATCCTCTTGTGAATGATGATCGATATTCGGCATTTATTTCTTTTAGCGCTCTTATATTATTAATATAGTCCTTTGGCATGTTAATCGCTTTCAATGCATTGAGCACTTCGTACCATCCTGGTGGTGTGTAATCACGCATTCGCACTTTTACTATGCAATTTAAGATATCCACTAGTTTTGAATCTGGGATCTTTTCATCATTAATATACACTGAATAGACACCGTCCCAACTGATTAAACTACCTTCTCGTTTCATGGAACGTAAAAGATTGCGGGCGTCAGATCTGTAAGTTTTTTAAAACGTTTCCAAAATCTGCTCCACTGGACCACCTTCCTCAGCGGTGTGCATTTGACGACTATGTTCATTACCTCCCGCCTTCACGATTGGTATGCTAATTGGTTGGCGTTTATTTGTGGTAATATGCAAGAAGCGATGTAATGCTTGTTTGTATAATTTTCACTTTTCACTATCGTCCATATGTTTGTTATTCAATATTTGTTGCATCTCCGCATCAAGACTGTTTGCACTGGATAGATTAGTGTGTGTTTTATTACTAGCATTTGTTTGCAATCAACTCTTGCGGTACAACTACCAACTTCTTTGCGTGCTCCATTTGTTTTCTAATGTTGCACTATTTTTCTAAAGTGTAACTTCACGTACGACGTTCCAAAGTGGAATGGCAAATGATGCCCAATGTTATCTCTTAAGTCAATTTCCACACTGTCAAAAGATCTATTTATAACAGGCACATAATGCGTATCGATGAATGATGTTGATTTATATAATTCATATACATAAGTAGACGTGGATATATTGACAATTTTCAATAGCGGTGCGACTGTATCGCCGACCATCTGCACTTCGACTAAATCACAATACACGTACATGTGTGACGCTAGTTCTTGTGAATTTATATGATCACACAATTCTTGAATATTGACATAATCTCCAGTCCGAAACTTAATTCTGTAGATTTGTTTTGGAGCAGCTGAAACTATTGGTGTTACATCAGCATTACTGGAAATATAAAACTTCGTATTCGCATATTCTCGTCTGTTGATTGTTTCAAGTTTATCAGTAGTTATCCGTGTAGGTTTTTCGTAGCGTCAGCGTACGCCTCCTCGATGAATTTCGGACTGTCTGGATGCATTTGTCTGGCCAAGTACCTAATTTGCACTCTATCTCTAGGATTCTTAAAACACAAAATGTAATGCGCATTCAGCGAGATGTCCCTCTGCCAACGTCCCTGATGAAACAAATATTGTGTAATGAAAAACACACTTATGTTGCGATGATGACAACCTTTTGTGAAAAGATACACCACACGATTGTCAGCCTCACGAATCATATCGTCTATAATCACAAGTATCGACTCATTACCATCAAAATCCTTCAAGTTTGGCAGGCCTTCTATGTGATTAATGTTGGTATTATTTGAGTCACCTCCCGCTCCACCACTACTATAATGTCAGTTTATACGAGCAAGAGTTGTATAACACATTTCTGTAATGTTGTTTATAAACTTGTACACAAACTGTAACTTGCCACAACCCGAAGGTCCCACCACAATGGCTGAGAACGGATGTTTCCACATCAAGCTCATGATTACTACTGAGTTAAACAATAAACACCTCAAAATTATCACATATTAAATTTGAAACTTACAACTAAAGGAGATTGTTCGGGATAAGTGTAATAATTAACACAATGGTTATGTTCTGAACGTGGCTATAAGTATTGACTACGAAAAATAATTTCCAAAGGTATATACATAATCTTCAAGTCTTTCTTTTCATATTTAAATAAACTCCAAAGTGTGAATCTGCTATTGGGACCCCTTGGACTGTGCTTCACCAAGAGAAGGCGTTCTCCAAACCCGCTGTTGTAGCGCTCGATTTTGGTGTTGCTCAGGACCTCATTGAACCGTCTAGGCAGGTAGACTCGCTGAAAGAAGTCGTCCTCGACCTGCCCCTCCAGGATCACGATGATTGCCTCGCCAAAGGATGTGGTGACTCGTTCCATCGCAGTGATGAGATAAGCACATTCCTCCCGGAGATCGGCTATTCTGGTGTAAAGCGAACTTTCAGTTGTTGAGGGTAGCTCTCAGGTCCATGGCCCACGCTCACAAACTCAGGGGTGAAAGTGCTGCTGCTCGACATCTCTAGTAGTAGGTCTAGGTGAGGTGGTGGTCTGGTGAAGAATGATGCTCAATCGGGCTGGGCTCCGCCTTATAAACCCGTGCCGCCATTTTCTAAGCAGGTGGTCCGTGCGCATGTATCTAATGCAGGCGTTTACACACAAAAACTGACACGTCGAGACCTGTCTGGGAACGCAGCTACTCTAATTTGCTGATGGCATCACTCGTTTCTTACGCACAGCTCGCTTCTTCGGCATTGTTGGTAAAACTGTACTGCGTTTTGTAACAGTTTTAGTTAATCCTGTAATTTTCGGTACTCCTGTTGATTTATCAATCCACATATTTTCCACTTTAATAACTAATTCTTTAACAGTTTTCACTATCTTTGTCCAAATATAAGCCGCACATGTATACCATATCTGTACTATGGTATAATTCCATTTTTAATAATATTTATCCTTTGTTTCCCTGGTTTTGAACAGAAAATATATTATTATCCTCCAACCATGACACTATGGGTCAATCATCTGTTTGTTTTGGTGCCCATCCTTATTTCTTGGTTTCCACTTCGATGGTACTTGGTCTCTTTCGTCTCTTGCTGGCAGTGGGTGGTTCTACAGATGTCGTCTGACGTGTTGGTGTTGTCAGTGAATGATCACTAGTATTATTGTTCATAACCTCAATCTACTCAATAAATTATTTTATATAATCTTCCGCAGAAACGTAAGCGTTCATGTTCATGTCCTTACCGTTCGACTTCTACCGTACTACTGATCAGTGTTGTGTCTGCTCACCCTTGAAGTAAACTGTGCGCACTCACTGTGACACATCTTTCTGCAACAGGCTAGATGTTTCATTTTGTCTTCCAGCATCAGTTCCAACGGTCTGAGAAATTGCATTTCATCTATCGCGACTTGAGTCCTCGTTAATCATTGTACATCCTTGTACGGCTCGTAAGTGTAATGAGTATTTAGCTCCTCACTAAATTTAACAGTCTTTTTTGTTTTCATAATTATAATGTTTCATATGATATTCACTATCTTTATTTTCTTCATAATTATATTGCTTCATATGATATTCACTCTCAAACACTTCTCTTGCTCTATCTAACACTAACATGATTGCGAGCCTTTCTCGGATGTTAATGCGTTTAAAACGTACTTTTTTCATTGATATTGTGATTACTTTTCTTGCTTCATCATCATTTTTTATTTTAAACGCTGTGGTGAATGTGTGTCTATGATGACAATGGTCGACCAACAATGGTGTTTGAGGTCTCGTGATTTTTATTAAATAGGAAAGAAAAAACTCGAAAATATTCTCGGGGGGGGGGTATTTTTACCCCATTGGGATGATATTTCTTCCGGGCCCTAACTTGAAATGCTAAGGTGGTCCTGAGAAAGACCGTTAGGCCCTAAAAAGAGCCGATTTTTATCCAGAGAAGGAGGAAGAGGTGAATGTGAAGGAAAATATTTACTTTTATTGATGAAACATTAGGTAATTTCGTCGGGTTGAAGTTCACCAGTTCGCCGGTTCCACCACATGATGACAAGCCTCATGTATTTCTGCTCGTACTCAGTGGCCTCAAGGTTTTCCTGTTCTCTGGGGTAGAAATTTATTTTGTAGTCCATTTCCCGTTGCCAATAATTCCATTCCGAGTCGTCTAGCGGGCAATGATTCCACATGCTGTTGATTCCCCCTAGTTTGGCGTATAGCTCTCCTTCAAGTTCTTGAATAGTTAAGCACATTTTTGATTCATATGCGTACTTGAACATTTTTTTAATGTGCCATAGTCTCTTCTTGTGGAATTGTTTCAATGTGCATTTATCGTCATCTTTTTTACTATAAAGTTTGTCACCTTCAAAGTAGTCGTCATCATCTTTATCGGTTAACGGTCTCTTCTTATTATTATTCATTGACGATTCTGCTGCGACGCATGCCTCCTCCAACTCGGTGTCGGTGATGTCACAATCCCACTCAATGTTGTACATGATCTCTTCGTAGCTGTTGTTGTTTCTAAACTCTAGACTAAACTGAATTTTGAGTCAGAGATGGTAGTGAAGATGGAGTGGGGGTGACTGTTGGTTTGGTGGGGATGATGCATATGATTGGTGTGGAGCGCTTGATGTGTCGGGGGGGATCGAAGGAAATCTCCTTTATTGGGAAGATTCATTTCTGTCCCTAACATGTAAAGCTCAGGTGGTCCTGATAAGAACCATTATTGTAGCCCACTGGAGATTAATCCAGTTGAAAAATTGGGGAGGGAATAAGTCCAACTTCAATGTTGTTACGAAGTTTCATTCCAGAATCAAGCTTTCAAGTTGATTGTTGAATTCGAAGATGTCTGCATCATTTATAATGTCATAATCCTGATGTATTTCGACATTAGGATTAATTCTACTCTTTGCCTTGATCTTCATGTAGATTTTTCTCCATGTCGTTTCATTTCTTGAAGAATATTGATAAATTGGAAAATATATTGATTGTACTCGATTGATCTAGTAAAAAATATTGATGCAGTCCCGGAGCTTCAGGCACTCGTTTCCATGATGCTTGGAATTGATGGGCTTGTCACAGTGAATGCGGGAGCAAGAATGTACCGTTGGTTCGGTGTAATCTCAACGGAATGGTGAAAGAAGGTGATGGAAGGGATAGAGAGACCTCCCTCTGTATGGGAAGGCGAGCGGAGAATCCTTTGTTGGTGAATGCAGACGTAATAAATCACTCCTAAGGTCGAGGGTTTGCTCCCTGCAGAGTTACTATGTGAATGATGTATAATTTCATTAAATTATGCGCAATTGGTCTAATTATTGATTCATCAATTAAATTTATGAACAGTAATTAAATCAATGAATATAAATTGGGGTAATTGATTTAATATACTAATAAGAGTAAAAAAATCCATGGGGGTGGCACAGGGGGGTGGCATAATGGTGGAGACGAAAACCCCCAGGGGGCTACTTAGATTTATGAATATTAATTAGGGTAATTTAAAAAAAATCCAAGGGGGCTCAGGGGGAGGCTCGGGGGGGGGTTGTTTGGGGGAGGGAGGCTCAGGGGGGAGAAAGCTTTATGACCCCCACCACCGCCAGAACCGGCCAATATTCCCTACTTGTTTTCACCATTAAATTCGTCTTATGAAAACAAAGAATTTGGTATTTTGATCATCGCTCTACGTTAATCGGTTACCGAGATATTGAAAGTGCTAAACACAGAACGTTGTCCAATGTTACTCTTATGGAGGATAAGTACAATTTTATATCTCACTTAATAATGAACATATATCAATGAAACTTTGTGTGTGTGTGGCTTAATGTGGTTGATTTTTATTGATATATGCATAACAAATCCACTTTTTGTGTCCCCTATGGCAGCAAACCTGCGTACTCAGCAACCATAATGTTATTCTTACGGAGAATAAGAAACGTGTGATATCTCGCTTGTTTATGGACATATATTGGTAAAACTAGGTATTTTGCTTCATGTGGTGGTGATTCTTTGATATTTGCATAAAACCCTTATTTTTGAGGTCAGGAGTGTTTAGAAATGATATCTGTTATGTTAAGCAAATTTGGTCAAATATTAAATCATCTTTATATATCTAGATAATCACTATTTTTTCGTAAAAATTCTAAATACAAAAAATATTTGGTTTAAAAGGCCTTTTAAACAAAACCAACTTCCCTGAGTTCGGATATCTATTAATCAAGTTATGACAGATGATATAATTTCAATGGCAGCCATCCTTAATGGTCGCCATTTAGATATCCTGCACGGATTTTCAAGTGGCTCCCTATCTGAAAAGTTACCTTTTGGCATCAACTATGACCACAGAAGTGCCATACCTCATCACAAAGTGCCGCGTTTTGGCTGTATTAGCAATGAACCCAGAGGGTACTATATAGTAATTGGTGGGGATTTCAATATTCACCTTGACTATGACAATGACATGAATAACGCCTTCACACTTCTCCTCAAGAGCCATGGAGCTTGATATCACCAGCTGTATCCCCACAAGAAGACAGACACAGTGGTGAAATCTTTGAATCCCTGGGAGTTCACCGTCTATAACCCGGGAGTAGCCGACCCTGTGGTCATTGACATGAAGCCTGACTCGGTGAGTACCAAATCGTCTACATTTCTCTGGAGTAAGAGTTATATTTTTGAACCACGGCCTATACATGTTGACCGTTTCCAGTACTTTAAGTGTTTATTGAATAATGTGGAATGGAAACCGTAGTTTGTCATGACCTACCTGATGACATGTTCAATATTTTCTTTGATATTTCTGGATTAGTTTAACCTAGTTTTCCCAGTAAGGACTATGAAGAATGGCCGTAGACAAAACCCTCTCATTTATACTGGCAAGTCTTGGTATACTTCTAGGCCAATGATAGCTCACCTAAAAAACTCGCTCAGTCCACCGGAAAAGCGCCACTAGGGCTAGGTAGCAGACCGGCAAAGCGCCACTGCCAAATCTACGCCTCCAAAACGCGTCGTCAAAGCGCCAGTGTGGCTTTCCTTTTGTCAGAAATATTTCCAAGAAACTGTCCCAGCAGTTGGCAAATAATTGTGAACACTACTCATTTACAGATCAAACAAATAGACTTACTTTGGTTTCACCTTTCATTATGGGTTTATCTTGAATGTTACAAAATGCAAATTTATCTGTACGCTACTTTGAACTGTGATTATCTAACATCAATAGATATACTAGGACTTAATTAAGGGCTAACAAATCTAAATATATCACTTTCTCCGTTTTTCAGCTGCAAAAGTTTCCTATCAACGAATTGTTGATGCACAAGAAAAGGGTTTGTGTAGGTCCTCTCGTTTTAGCTGTATTCGTACCAATGTAAGTGTATCTGTCTGGGCCTCCTTCAGGGTGTCGATAAAGATGAAAATGTTCGGGTGGTTAGTTGGACGCGATTTGTTTAAACCTGTTAAAACATTCACAGGCGTTTGTGGTCCGTCAAAGGTCCGATGAGCGTAAATGAGAATAAGAATCTGTGGCGTTTACTATTTGTTCACATTCCACCTTCCCCCCATTACCCGGCTACCTGGCTACCTGGGGTAGCGTTGGCGCTTTCCCGGTGCGTGCCAGGCTGACCTTTTTCCGACCCTCGCGGTTATGGTGCTTTCCCGATTTCCCAACTCTCTGTAGCACTGCATGATCGGATTTAAGTCTGCAAGTAGCAATGAAGATAAAGATAGATTTTACTCTTATCATCTCAGAGCAAAAAGAATTTACATGCGTGAGGTAAATCTTGCTAAGAATCTTCATAACAAACGCTTAATTAGCTATGCCCGCAACCCATGTAAAGCGGGAATAACGCCAGTCCTGACAAATTTAATTCTTTCTTTCTGGGAGAGGTTGATAAGATTGTGGATTCTGTAGGGCAGAACAGTAGCGATATTGGGACCAACTCATGCATCTTGATCACAAACCACCGACTAATCTGGAAGGTGACTTTTGTAGTTGCAAATTGGTAACAGCCTCCATTGTAATTAAGATAATTAAGTTTTTCAAAAATTAAAACAGCTCAGATATTTATGGAGTTACAGTGGCGGTTGTGAAATATGTTGCCGAGGTCATTGTTCCCCCATTGACAGCGGTCACAAGCAGTTGTTTGTCCAGTGGAACCTTCCCAAACGCGTAAAAACGTAATACAAAATTAAATAAATTTTAAAAATCTGTAAACAATAACGAAAAATAACAATATGGATAAATAACCAAATATACTTTAGAAATAAAGAAATTACAAGTATTATCAAACATATATTTTTGGGTGGTAAATATTAATATTTGCAATATATCCAGTGTCGACACCAAACACCAGCCCACACACCTCTCCCCCCCACCCATGGCTATCGGCGCGGCGGCTGGCTTGGCGAGTCGATCATCTGCCGCTCACGGGCAGTGATTATTGTCACTTTTCTTCGTCACTGTACCGGAACTGTTTACTCGATCCGAAACTCCACTTCCGGTCGACGTTCGTGAGCGGAACTGCCTCGGACACGGCGTTTGTCGCGGACCCCAAACACAGGAGTACTCTTACCTGCATGATTGCACAAGATAAACTGCCCATATTTTGTTCTAATCAAAACTGCGGAAATTTTTCAGGCAATGCGAGTAGTGTCATTATATCAGGGGCCACACCTAAATCACTAAATAACAATAATTTGTCACTAAAATCGTTAGAGCCTGTTTTGCAAAGTTTTTAGTTTTTTGGGAATAATAACCTTTCAAAATTAAAAATTAAAAATCACCTACACACCGTGGTTTAGTACCTGTATACTAAATTTTACCAAAATCGGTCCATTGGTGTGACCTCTAGGTCTGTACACAGGCAGACAGACATCACTCCAAAACCACTTGTTGGGTTCAGGTAGCACCAAAACTAATGTACCCACCGATAATTCAAATTCGAAAATTGTAACTAATACAATACTTTTTATCCATATACTATGTATAGGGGGAGAAAGTAAAAATTGGCCAAACCTCACTAAGGTTTCCATGTTTTTTTTAATGTTTTAGTTTAAATAACACCAATGTGAGAGTAACCATATTTTAAAGGTTGGTACTAAATATTTCTAATTAGGTATTAAATAATGGAAAATATTGCACTTGAAAACTCAGAAATGGTCAGTAACATTGGTATGGTTTACACCACAAAGATTTGCAAAGATGAAAATAGGCAAAAGAAGTTAAATGCAATCCAAATATAAAATCAGCTAAACATATTATGACGTGGAGAACAACAAGTGTCCACAAATGCAAAAATATTGAGAAGAGCTACGTCAAATACAATACAATAGACACTGTATATCAGCAGATACTAAATTTCTAAATGTGTAAAACTGTATTATAATAACAAAATATGCAAAACATAAATTAGCATAAAAACAAAGTTTAATTGTGCAGAATGAAAACAATAATAACAGTGTATAGACGATTTTCAACTTACAATAATTCATAAGATGTAAACGTGATTTTTACTTATACATCGATACATATACAAACGATTCTAAGGGAAAATATAATTAAGGATAGTTATGATAAACTGGAAATATATAGGACAACTTTTAACATATAGTATGCAAATAAACAATGCAAATTTCCCTTTAAATTTTAATTAATTTCTAACAAATGTTATTTTTTAGTGTAAATTGAATAAGATGTCTTAAAAAATAAGAAATTCGTTGTTGCCATTCGTTTGCGTGGAATTATGTTTCTATAGATGTAAACGTTTACTCAAAAGTGTCGTGGAGAAGCGCCAAATAATCAACCAGGTTCTGATCGGCTCCTCAGTGCGTTGGACGGTTTCCTATAAAATAGTAAGTCTATTTGTCGTTCAGCATGCTGTTAATCGCTAAAACTCATTGTACTCTTGAAGTTATTTACTGTATCTTTCAAAACTTGTCAGGCACCAGCCAATATTGATAATCTTCGTATCAATTCACTCGCACCTGTGAACACGTCATTCCATACATTTAAGTGGCGACAAATGCCACTTAGTAATTGAATATATTACTCCGGTTGATTTGGACAAATAATAAGACAGTTGCAAAAAATTGATATAATAGATACTTTATAAAACCCCAGTATTTACTGTAGGGAACTACAGTAACTACTACGGCTTGGTGTTTAGTGAAGTTGAGGAATTTATTGAAGATATAGTAACGTGACGCCAAAGATTGTTTATGACAATATTTGTTGTATCATCAGCTGATCGATTGCATTCAACAATTTCGGTTGTTTCTGATTGATTTGAGTTAAACCATTCGATGCATTGTATTGAGGCCTAACAGAGTAAATAACAGTGTTACCAATCACTTTTGTTCGGAATTACTCTCAATCATTTTCCAAATACCTTCGGAATCAACACTCCAGTCTTCCGATATGAGATTACGTATAGACTGCCAATGAGATAAGGGAAATGTGGCATGAGTTCGATAGGTTTGAGGCAAGGCCGGATTTAAGCATATGTTACATAGGCGTGCACCTACTAGTAGGGACTCACACCACAAAAAGGCCAGCACCACGATAAAACTCCAAGAAACAACTTGGGCGGTAAGACCCTAAATCAGGCAGTAGTGTGAGGGGCTGCCTATAGGTGCCTGTTGTAACAGTAATGTTTAAGTTAAGATTTACAGACAGTATGCTACCTAGCGGACTTTCTTGTCATCCTTGCTCTTCAACATTTTTGTAGCACTAAATGTATTATTTACTCATCATTAAGACTATCTTTCTCGGAATTAACGTAGTTATTCTTTTTATATATTGCAGTTGGTTTTATTTTTGATATTGGGTTTATATATTTATAATAGTAAGATAGAACTCACAGCGCACAGGCTCACTCGTGGCCCACGCAGGCCTATTTTTCACAAAAACCTGTATTTGTACATAAGAAAATATTTTCTAGAGATAAAATTTATTTTAATTTGATTTTTTGCTCCATTTTTGTCATGGAGATCAAAAATCTGAATTCTTCGAGGAGTAATTAAAAATAAGGGGTCAATAAAACAGGGAAATTTATGACAGATACAGTTGTTGATAAAAAACATGAATGTTAATTATAAATATATCACAAAGTTAAGTGCTAATTTGTATAGATTTTTTATGACTTGAGTAAAACTACCCTTTTTACACTCACTCGCATGGTCACTGTTGTTCGCCCTCTGCCCAGGTCTGCCGCCCCTTCTACTGAGCCCCCGTGACTGACCACCATCCTATAGATATAGGGTGTGGTGAACTGACGACGGCAGACGTAATAGGCCTAGCCGTTACCAATCGAGTTGTCGTTAGTTCTGAAACTGACTATACCCGCTTACGCTTGACTGCACTTCAACTGGACCGTTTTACCAATCGAGTTAGCCCTTTCTTGGAATGTTGTTGTCAAACACGATTATCTTTTATTTTTTGTTTAACCCCATGATTGAGACCCGTGCATTAATACTGAGCAAATTACGGTATGGTACAACCTATGTATTATAGCAGTAAGGAAATGTCTGTTCAAGAACCAAAATTCATGACCAAACACTGCCTGTTCTGGAACCGTCAATTTTAGTTTCAAAAATGTCGCACCAAAAATTAAATTTATTTGTGTTTTTTACCAGTTGGTGCTAGTAGCAACGAACGGTATGCAACCTATCACGAATAAGCTGAACTAAACAGTTTATTTATTCATATTTTAACTAAAATAAAAGTGTAAAATGGAGATCAAGTTAGATCAGTGCTCTGGTTTCCCTACAATTATTTACAAGTCTAATACTTTGGCACTGAGCTAACTTGATCTCTGATAAAGGTCTGTTGTTATTTTACTATTTAATTTATACAACAGATTGTGAATCATCAGTTGTTTACAAGGTTTAGACCTAAGCAGATCGTTATTTTAAGTATATTGCGATGTCTCACCAAGGACAACAACAACAACCAGAAGGAAACCAAAACCCTTAACGGCCAACAGGTTCAACAAACCGTTCCAGAAATCTTTATTTAGATTTTCCTCGCTCTTTTGAAACGTACTATAACCGGCAACGAGGTAAAAGACGGCCAATTCAGAGCGGATTCGTTTCGTCAACCAGTTGGACCCCTTTCGATTCTAAATGGTACAAGGCTCAAACTGTGTATGCTCCATCAAATATAAGCACTGGACCAACTCAGGACCCTCGGGCCACTAATAGTCAAAAAGAATCAGATAATAATTTGGTGAGGGAACTGCTAAATGATTAAAGAACAACGTCTAATTTAGGTATTTAAGAATATCAACTAGTGTTAATTTATTCAGTATTGTTTAAAGTGCATAAGAAGAAGCATGGAGGGAGAAAAACTCTTCAATATAACTGAAAACTTTAGAGTTTTGCCTAGAGAAGTGAATACAAAAACTCATGGCACTTTTGAATCTGATAAAAATAATGTTGTGATATATGCTGACAATTGGGAAAAACTTAAACCTCATCTTCATGAAATTTATAAGAAGTTCATAAAACTATAGTGATTTCAAAGAGGATAGCGTGTTTTCAGTTGCCTATTTCCAATGACGCCTGGATTTGTTCCAACGCATTTATAGATTCACCACTTAAAGGTACAACCCAAAGTTAATCACCCATGCAAATAAAGTTAGGTTAATTTAGAACGCTTTTATTCTAAGGTTATTATAATTAGTAAATCTTACAAACACTCGTTCTTTACCAATGACAATGTTACACAACTAAAAAATATATAGCTCGCTTCAGATATTATTATTCCATCTCTTAATAACAACATGTTTGTAACTTTTTAGGTTAATCTACTCAAACCTCTAACAAACAAACACTAATGCATCACTCTATAGTAACAAACAACGGCCACCTATATTACGGCGACGCTAAGCCACAGTTATCTTGTGACGTCACAGCCCGGTTACAATAATGTTTGCCTAATTCCCGCTTCAGAAGAACTAACTCAATCAAAAATATAATATTTCCCCAACTTTCAGATAATTATATAATTTTGTTTTAATCGTCCCTCTCCCTGTTCCACGTTGAGTTTCAATCAAGCTTACGTATTTGCGCTTCAATTAACAAAAGTCGGTAAATTAAAGATGGCGGAGTAGTCCAAAAACAAAAGAGACGCTTTGCCAAGATTGGAAATGACGACTCTGAGCTCTCTACAAAAATTAATATTCCGAAAATAATTCTTTTATAAAATTGAAATTACTTTACTGTGATTTAGCAGGTTTGATGAATTGAAAACTATGATAAAAATAGACTTATTATCTTTGAAAGTGAATTGAACTGCTAGTTTTATTCTATGCGTTAAATAAATTCCACTTACCTGAAAAATACATATCGGTTCCTGGCTGCTTGGCTCGAGTGATGGCTTAAAACAAAGCCCGTGAGAGACTAAAGCTGCGAAATTTAAACTCGGTAACTAACTTTGGTACTTTGAAACCAAAACCACGTACCTGACACCAATGTAAAGCCGCCTACACCTCGTGGCTACTTTTCAGTAAACAACGACAAATTTGCGATGGACATATTTTTATTTCACAACACACTGAATTTAATTTACATATAACAAGTTTTAAAATAAGTTAAATTATTAAAAGTCAACGGTTAATATTTGGAAAATGCCAATTAATAATTGAACAGGGAGAGGCCGTCGCAACGCGTGCTAATTCCGACGTAACATTTTAGGGACTGAGGGAGAGACCTTCTTCTCGCCTTCCGACGCTGAGTCCCTTCAACCACTCGAGCTCAGCGCGTGATGTCACGGGAGACTCAGCCGAGCAGTGCTGCCTCCAAACGATTCATTATGCCATTACAGAAACTAACGGCACCGACTTTGTGAACCTTGGGATTAGCCAAGCCGAGTTGAGATTAACTTGGAATGAAATAATCTCGCGCCTAGTGGCTAATTTTATATTCTGTACCAGCCAACTCCTTGAAATAAAATACGAACATGGAAAATACCGTACTGAATATTGATGATCCTAATGAACTTGTAAACCGTTTACGTCTCTTATATTGGCCACTAGAGGCTGGTATCAATGGCCATACAAATAAAATCAATTCAATGATAGAAGAGTTGATGGAATTGGATAATGATGGTATGTTGCATGTTTGATGTATATGTTAATGTGTTATATATAAATTGTATCCTTAAAACAGTTTGTTTTTATTTTCTACCTCATTACTGCTCTTAACCTCACCATAAGTGTTGATAAATTTGGTCGTTACTAGAGATCTAATAACTCTCCCACCTCACAAGGTCAAAGAGGTCTGAAGGGCGAAGGTTTCAATCTTAAAAATAATGGAGACTATGATATACAATATCAAAGAATGTTCAATGTTGGTGTGGCTAAAGAAAATGGGGATGCTGTAAATCGTGTTACTTTAAAGTTTTCTGTTGCTAAATGTTTATCATTAAATGATCAAAAAATGTATAATATAAATGGGTTAAAGATATGCAACTTGAAAGAACCTGAAAATGATGGTTATGCTGTAAATAAAAAATATTTCACTTCTAATTCGCCAGTAAAACTTCCTGGCAGCTTAGATTTTCCTAGCAGTTATACTTTTCACCGCTTTAGAATACAAGATATTTCTTATCCTAAAGCTGATGGAGATGCGGTCAATTATAAAACTTTTAAAGAAAAGGCGTTAGTTATTGATAAAGGAAATTTTAATGCAAGGAACTTTACAATTTCAAAACGTTAAAAATCCAAAATCAAGTCAAGATTCTGTAAACTTGCATTATTTTCAGTCAAATACTTCAATTTTAAAAGAAAAAAGAGTGCGATGCTAATGGTCATACTATAAGAAATGTGGCTTCTCCTAAAAATAAGATTTGGCTTCTCTCTTTGAAGATTTAAACAATTTATAAAATCTACCTGTATCGTCAGAATCTAATTCAGATTCCAAGTCAGAAGCCTGGGAAGGCTCAGCTTCCGATTGCACTAAAGAGGACTCTGATGGACTGGGAGATCAATTCAAAAGTGGTCTTTTTAGAGAACTCTGCTTTCTACCCTCACATTTGTTTGATGGTTTAGGAATTTCTATTTTCGTCTTCCTGTCGTTTACCCTCAAATTTAGATGATGATGGTTTAACAATTTCCATTTCTTCATCATCGGAATAAATTTCACAAAAACTATTTGCTAAGATATCTTCAACAACACCATTTAAATCGTTACTAAATTCGATAGAAAATACTCGGTCTATGATTTTTTTCTTTTTCAAAAGTGGTCTGACTACTTTTAAAAGATCTTTCAATGAAATTTGTTTTGTTAAAATGTGAGGGTGTTTGTCTTTTGAGAGTTCGTTAGGAAAAAGTCAAACAATTTGGAACTAAAATGGTTTGAAACTTGTGTCAGTAACAAATAAAGATTTAGATGTTCAGGAAGCGATGAAAACTTGCCATGATTTTTTAGTTTTTTGATTACATTCATCCACAGTTCGATAGAATTCACCTCTAGTATAATCAAATTTTGAACAATTTGCAATAAGCTTACAACCCCTTTCCCTGCTGATTTCGTAGGAACAGCGATCTCTTTCGGTTGGATAGGTGCATGAGAACTCATTACTGAAAATATATAAAACACTAATATTACATATTGTTATAGTAATAAAAGAACCAAATTTACATTTATTTTTAGATTGCATTAAATTCCCATGGTTGAAAAATACATTTAACTATCAGTTTTCTCCCTAGCCTACGGATAACTAATTTTAAAACATAATGCTTATTTCCCAGTGGAACCGAAACCGTCTGTGCCTCTCTCTGTTTCTCTGATTTCAAAGACCTCATATACATCTGGATATAAAATTACTTCACATACTAATTGTGCTATTTTATCTCCTACTTGCACTGTATAATCATTATCTGAACGATTAGATCAGATGACTCCTATACTGCCTGTATAATCATGATCAATAACTCCACCTGGGTACTTCAATGAAATTTTTAATAGTAAGGCCAGATCTTGACGCTATTCTACCATAACAGTTTTGAGGCAATTGTACTGCTAAATCCGTCAATACTCCATTTTTCCACATCTTGGTATAACAACTTGGTAGGGAGATCTTAGATCTAAACCTGCCAGGGAGATCTTAGATCTAAACCTGCCAACTTGGGTGACCCTCTACTTGGAAGCAAAGCGTAGGCTGAGAGTTTCTTAAAACCGATCATGGTATTCATTGTGAACATTTTAAAAATGCTATTTTTCCCATTAAAATATTTTCCATCAATAATTATATCTCTTGACCTCAAAAAATTAACAAAAGGAGTACAAATAAATAGAGTTGTTTAACCAGAAACATAAGATCAATCTTAACATTCAGTTCATTACTGTAACTACAAAAATCAGACTAGCGGTATATATTGAAATATAATAGTTTAAGCATGATGATGTTAAATGGATTATTTTATAATTAAATGTTCCCCATAACTAGTTATTTACTGATATTCTAAAACTACTTTGACTCGTTCCATTTTAATGCATAGTAATTTTATAAAATTACCGAGGCCTGACGATTCTCTAGTCGGATGGATACTTGTTCTGTGAGTTTCAAACCCAATTACTGAAATCATTCTGAAAAATATAAAAATACTAAATATAATTGTTTAAGATTGTAAAAAATTAGTTATATGTCTTTAAAATTATAGATTTAGAGATTCAATCAAAACATGTTATATGATTCTTAAAAAAACCCATGTTTCAATTTATTAAATTTTAAATATTACTGTAAAGGAAACGTTTAACAATGATCAGAAATTAAGAAACTAATGAATGAAAAACAAAGTATGGTTACCTGGCGATTTTTGAAAACAAAACATAGCGGGGTGATTGAAGCAGGAGAGATTGGCAGCAAAGTGAAGCAGAGATAAATTGGCAGCAAAGACCTGAAAATATTTAAAAGAGCTATTCACCCATGTACTCAAACCACATTAAGTGTATACAACAAGAATAAACTATGTTAGAGTGAATATTTAATAAGTAAAGATTTTGACGAAAGAATAATACACCTAGGTTAAACAGTTATTATGAATGTGAAATATTTGGCAGCTGAATCTATATTTTTTAATTTCAACTTTTGTATGTAAAAAAGTTTCCAAAATAAAGTAATTAAACAATAAATTAATACCAATAAATCAAAATAACATACCATACATTTTTAAATTTATAACTATTAAATCAACAATATTTTATATGCTGTTTACCTGATACTTTTAGGAGAAGAAACGTAGCACAGTGAGGGAAGAAGGAAGATTAACAGAAAAGTAACAGTAAATACCTGAATACCATTAAACAAATTATTTATCCGTCTAAATAAAATATTTTAAAATTAAATGTTTAAGTTTAAAAAATTGTGCTATCTTTTAAGTCTTTAAATTAATTTGTTTAAATACTCTAAATGGTTAGAGTGAAATAATATAAGCTGAAAGGTTGTTTACCAATTATATAAATGTTGTATTTTAAGAAATAAAATAAAATAAATGCAAAACATATTTTCATAAGCCGAGCAATATTAACAATTTTAAAACCAAGTCAGCGTCCAATAAATAGCTACAACCACATTTAAGAAAAAAATCCGCAAAATATTTTATTTAAATTTAACAAAACAATTGTTTACAAATCTAAAATATGATAAAAAAGTTCAAAAATATGTTTTAAAAATTGTTTTAGAATTAATTTAATAAATATTCTAAGTACATTTAAGAAGAAGTCGGCAATATAGTTTATTTGAATTTTACAAAACAATTTGTTACGAGTCTAAAATACTGCAAAATATTTACCGTTTAAAAAATGATTTTAAATTATTTTTTTTAATATTCTAAGTAGTTGGAGTAAAGCAATACAAGCCCAATATTTTTTTAACGGCTTTAAACCCAAACCAACGATCAATAAACTATTGCAACTATATTTAGATACAAATCTATCTGCTAAATAGCTTATATTTAAACAAACTCATTTTTACAAGTCTAAAATACTTTAAAAATAAAGTTTTCAAGTTTAAAAGCTGGTCAAAATTTGTTCAAGTCTAAATTAATTGTTTAAATATTTTAAATAATTAGACTTTCATTATAAACTTACCAAAGGTTTGGTAGTCGTAGGATAGTGAGCTGAGCTGATTCAAATACAAATCTATCTGCTAAGTAGCTTATATTTAAATAAAATCATTTTTACAAGTCTAGAATACTTTTTAAAAATGTTTCAAGTTTAAAAACTGAACAAAATATGTTCAGGTCTAAATTAATTGTTTATATATTTTGAAGGATAGACTTGCATCATAAACTTACCAAAGGTTTAGTAGTCGTAGGATAGTGAGCTGAGCTTTAGTCAGGAGCTGTTCGTATGCCACTTTCAGTCTAGTGCTTGACCCAAGCCAGCTTGTGGGCCGCTACGTCCGCGCCTAGAGCGCGTCTCACTCTGGCTGTTTGATCGCTACTTTCAGTCTAGTGCTTGACCCAAGCCAGCTTGTGGGCCGCTACGTCTGCGCCTAGAGCGCGTCTCACTCTGGCTGTTTGATCGCCACTTTCAGTCTAGTGTTTGACCCAAGCCAGCTTGTGGGCCGCTACGTCCGCGCCTAGAGCGCGTCTCACTCTGGCTGTTTGATCGCCACTTTCAGTCTAGTGCTTGACCCAAGCCAGCTTGTGGGCCGCTACGTCCGCACCTAGAGCAGTAGGGTGTATTGGACACTCCGACCCCAGGAGGAGCAGGAGGAGCCCCCCTCCCCCCTCGCGAATTTTGTTTGCGAATTTTGTTTTAAGAATTTTTTTTGCGAATTTTTTTGCGAATTTTTTGTTGTTGCGAATATTAACCTAACCTAACCTAACCTAACCTAACCTAACCTAACCTAACCTCGGATCAGATTTCTGATTGCAGATTCTTGTTCGTCTAGTCAAGCCGAGTAATTTGAGTACCCACAAAGTACCCTTGGACGATGTAGGGGGGGGGGCTATATCGGTTACCATAAGTCGGATTTGAATTCTGATTGCAGATTCTTGTTCGTCTAGTCGAGCCGAGTAATTTGCGTACCCACAGCGTACCTTTGGACGATGTAGGGGGGGCTATATCGGTTACCATAGGTCGGATTTGAATTCTGATTGCAGATTCTTGTTCGTCTAGTCGAGCCGAGTCATTTGAGTACCCACATCGTACACTTTGGATGATGTTTACATAAAAGGGGCCCGCACCACACTTTTGACCTTTTTTTTGCATTTTTGGAATCTCCTCGTCAAGCCGAGTTTTCTCAGTACCCACATGACGTACTTTGGATTATTAATACAAGAGTTGATCAGGGTAACGCTACAACCAACAGAGCTAGCCCATCAGCGCTTGCGATCAATTGAACTACCAGTGAATGCAAATTTTGAGGAGAATATAATTGTACTCTGCACCGAGGCAGACGTTCACACAAATAACCGTCGCGTCCAGTCTCCTGTCTGGGAATGCGGATGTTGTAATTTGATACCTCGACTGGAGGGTGCAGGTGTTCACACAAAAAGCCGACAAGTCGAGACCTGTCTGGGGTACAGCTGCGCCCAACCCCAGGAGGAGCAGGAGGGACAGGAGGAGCCCCCCCCCAGACGCCTGCACCAACACTTGGAAGAAAATCCTCCTACATTAGAAGGATTTCCTTCTGTTCCCTAACATGAAAAGCTTTTGTGGCCTTGAAAAAGGCCGATTATGATGGTGGGATCAGGTGGAGGCTAAGGTGTTGGAAAACGTTTATTTTTTACTGTTGAAAAACTTTGTTACTTCATCAGGGTGCAGTTCATCGGTCCGCCGATTCCATCACATTTCAACAAGCATCATGTACTTCTGCTCATGTTCAATGGTGTAGAAGTGCTCCTCTTCAATGGGGTAGAAATTCATCTTGTAGTCCATGTCCCGCTGCCAATATTCCCACTCCAAGTCGTCCAGCGGGCAATGGTTCCACATGCTGTTGATTCCCCGTCGTCTGGAGTACAGAGCGTCGTCAAGATCTTGAGTAGTTGAATACATTTTTGGTTCATGAACGTACTTGAACTTTTTGTCAATGCGCCATAGCCTCTTCTTATGGAAATGCTTCAAGGTGCAATCATCGTCGTCTTTTCGGTTGTAGAATTCATCACCTTCAAAGTAATCATCTTCATCGTCAAACGGTCTCTTCTTATTATTGCTATTCATTGTCGTTTCCGCTGCAACACATACATCCTCCAACTCAACGTCTGTGATGTCACAATCCCACTCGATGTTGGCCATGATCTCTTCGTAGCTGTTGACGCTTCGAAACTCAAGACTAAACTTTACTGCTAGGGGCGGGCTGTGCGTCGTGGGATGATGGGCGCAGGTGTACAGACAAAAAACCGTCGCGTCACCCTACTGTCTGGGAATGCGGATGCTGTAATTTGATACCTCGACGGGAAGACGGCTAACCCTTCTAGGAAAACATAATTATAGACCACCCGCGTCGAATTCCGAGCAATAAATCACCAGTTGTCAAACACCCACGGTATCATTCTTGTTCTAGTCTCCAACAATTCCTGACGTATGGGGGAGCGAAAATCTCCCCCTAACCAATTATGTGTTAGGGGGATCGAAAATCTCCCCCTAAGCGGCGCGCGGGTCGTGACACGCCACAGTCTCTTGATAGACTTCTTCGAAGACGGACGTCTACATTAATTCGATAACAATGTCGTTTATTCATCAGAAATCGTGTGAATGTGTGAAGACTGAACTGGACTTGTTTTCGTTACCGCCCACGCAGACCAGTATCGAGAGCGGTAAATGGGTTCAATACAAACCGGTCTCATCGCTGACGGACGATTCGCCAATAGAGTTTGTAATACCCGGTCACGGTGACGAGTACACGGACCTGACACAAACGTTATTACACGTGAAAGCTGCTATTGTGAAACAGGACGACACTAAAGCGGACGGTGGGCAACCTGCTAAAGAGGTGGGCCCGGTGAACAATTGGCTCCACTCGATATTCAGTCAAGTGGATCTCTATCTCAATCATAAACTGGTGTCACCACAAAACAACACGTACGCTTACCGTGCCTACTTGGAAAACCTATTGAACTACGGATGTAGTGCGAAGAATTCGCACCTGACTAGCGAGCTGTTTTTTGAAGATTCGGCCGGACTAATGGACGATTGTGACGAATTGAACGAGGGATTGAAAAAGCGTCGCGATCACACGAAAGAAAGCGATGTTTGCGATATGGTCGGTCGATTGCACATCGATCTGTGCAATCAGAACAAATTCATGTTGAACGGTGTCGAGATGCGATTGAAACTTAACAGATCCAGAAACTCGTTTCGTATAATGTCCAAAACGCTAACTACTTACAAGGTGACAATTAAAGAGATTAGTCTTTTCGTACGTCGATGTAAGATCAATCCGAGCGTATTGTTGGTGCACAGTAAAACTCTCGAGACCGGCACGGCCAAGTATCCGATCACGCGTGTAGAAGTGAAATCCTTCACACTACCCTCCGGTATAATGAGTAAGTCTTTAGACAGCGAATTTCTCGGTCAGCTACCGAAACGTGTGATAATTGGACTGGTCAGTAATCTTGCGTTCAACGGAGATTTCAAGAAGAATCCTTACAACTTTCAACACTACGATATGAATTATCTCGCATTGTACGTGGATGGTGAACAAGTACCGGCCAAACCGTTACAGCCCGTTTACACATTGGACAGTGAGACATATATACTCTCTTATTACACATTGGTCACCGGCACCGGAATCCAGTTCTCCGACGCAGGTAATGAGATCAAGAGAGGTGACTATCCGTACGGTAATTGCCTTATGGCGTTCGACTTGACACCGGACATGTCCGCGGCTGAGTCGAGTCACTGGAATCTCCTGCGCAACGGTAATCTACGTATCGAAATTGGATTCTCCAAAGCGTTGCCCGAGACCGTCAACTGTATAGTGTATGCCGAACTGGACAACGTCATCGAGATCGATCGTCACCGTAACGTAACAGTTGACTTCAGCGGGTGAATAAACGCGAACGCCAAACAGAAATATTGTCTGACAGCGAGTGCGTACAGTTTACTTCAAGGGTGAGCAGACGCACCACCAGTCAGTAGTACGGTTGAAGTCACACGGTAAGGACGTGAACATGGACGCTTACGCTTCTGCGGACGACTATATCAAATCGTTTATTCAGGAGATTGAGGTTATGAACAATAATGCTAGTGATCAGACATTGGCATCACCTCAGACGTCATTTGTAAAACCGACCACTGCCTGCAAGAGACGAAGGAGGGCAACTCCCATCGAAGTGGAAACCAAGAAACCAGGATGGGTACCAAAACCAACAGATGGTTGTCCCATAGTGTCATGGATGGACGATGGGAATACTTTTGCTGTTCAAAACCCGGGAAACAAAGGACAAATTTTATTGAAAATGGAAATGTACGATGGTACAGATATGGTGTTCATGTGCGGTTTATTTTTGGACAAAGATGGTGAAATGCACCAAAGTGTTAAACAAGTAGTTGATAAAGTGGAAAACATGTGGATCGATAAACCAACAGGAGTACCGAAAATTACAGGCTTAACTCAAACTGTTACACAACGCAGTGCAGTTTCGCAGCCAACGCCGAAGAAGCGAGCTGTGAGGAAGAAACAACGAGTGGCGCCGGCATTCAACTAGAGCATCCGCATTCCCAGACAGGTCTCGACGCGTCGGTTTTTTGTGTGAACACCTGCGCCCGATCCTTCGGACCACCCACGTAGAAGAAAATGGCGGCGAGGGTTTATAAGGCAGGGCCCCGCCCGATTGAGCATCATTTGCCACCAGACCACCACCTCACATAGACCTACTCCAACTACTACTACTAGAGATGTCGAGCAGCAGCACTTTCAAGCTAGAGTTTCCGGGCGTGAACGGCACTGCAGCAACTGCGGACCTGAGAGCTGCCCTCAACAACTGCAAGTCTGGCTCTCCGCTCTACACCAGGATAGCCGATCTCCGAGAGGAATGCGGCTATCTCATCACTGCGATGGAGCGAGCCACCACACCCTTTGGCGAGACGATCATCGTGATCCTGGAGGGGCAGGTCGGGGACGACTTCTTTCTGCGAGTCTACCTGCCTAGGCGCTTCAACGAGGTCCTGAGCAACACCGACATCGAGCGCTACAACAGCGGGTTTGGAGAACGCCTTCGCTTGGTGAAGCGCAGCCCGAGGGGTTCCAATAGCAGATTCACACCATTGGAGTGTATGTAAAGCCAGACTTGAAGATTATGTAAATACCTTTGTAAATTAGTTTTCGAAGTCAATACTTATAGTCACGTTCAGAACATAACCAGTGTGTTATTTATTTCACTTAACCCCAAAAATGTACTTTGGTAGTAAGTTTAAGAGTGTGAGTATGGTAAATGTGAGGTGTTTAGCTCAGTAGTAATCATGGGCTTGATGTGGAAACATCCATTCTCAGCCATTGTGGCGGGACCTTCGGGTTGTGGCAAGTCTCAGTTTGTGTCAAAGTTTATAAAACACATTACAGAAATGTGTGACACGCCATTTACCAGTATAAACTGGCATTATGGTAGTGGTGGTGGTGGCGGTGGTGACTCGAAAAATGTCAACATTAACCACATAGAAGGTCTACCAAACTTGGAGGATTTTTCTGGTAACGAGCCGATACTTGTGATTATAGACGATATGATGCGTGAGGCCGACAACCATGTGGTGGATCTTTTCACAAAAGGTTGCCATCATCGCAACATTAGTGTGTTTTTCATTACACAAAATTTGTTTCATCAAGGACGCGGGCAGAGGGACATCTCATTGAATGCGCATTACATTGTGTGTTTTAAGAATCCTAGAGATAGAGTTCAGATTAGGTACTTGGCCAGACAAATATATCCAGACAGCCCGAAATTCATCGAGGAGGTGTACGCTGACGCTACGAGGAATCCACACGGCTACCTACTGATAGACTTGAAACAATCAACAGACGAAAATATGCGAATACGAAGTTGCATATTTCCAGACAATTCTACCAACTATGTGTACTTGCCAAAGAAAAGGTAATTTCGCCATCAGTAGTAATCATGTCGTGCTTGCGGAAGGACGCAGCTCTGCTTACGGCTTTTATACACGCAACACCCAAGGAGCGGAAGGCACTGTTAAAGGTGTGTGACAAGAGCCGCATTCGCTCAGTGTGTGAGTGCGCATACAACGTGTTGCGAGGTAACGTTCCTCTGGCGAAGAAGAGTAAAAGTCAGTTAAGCAAACACAAGGCGACGCTACGTCGATTGGTGAAACGCGGCGAAGGCTCGTCAAAGAAACGAAAGTATCTCATACAAAAAGGCGGTGGAATCTTTATACCATTACTTTTGAGCGCAGTACTACAAGCAGCATTGAGTAGATAAAAATGACTGGCATCAACAATCAGTTCTATTTGACACTGCCCAGCAACAGTTCGATGCAGTATTATCCGAAAAATACAGTTGCAAATTATATAACACATTTGCCGAGAGCTATTCAACTGGACGCTGGGGAATGGGAAATTGCACTTGTTGAAGCGCACTATCCAATGACATTTCTATCAGTCGGTAATGACGAAACAATTGACATTTGCATACAACCGCAAGAGGAAGCAAAAGTGAACATAGAAGCGTTGGCGCGGGTTATGGACAGCAATGCCGATGTAACACCAGTAGTGTCGGCTACTCCAAAACAAAACCACAGAATTAAATTGAAGACTGGTGATTACGCAAATATTCAAGAATTGTGTGATCATATCAATTCACAAGAACTAGCGATTACTTTTGGTGTAAAGTTCACCGTTGAAAACTCATACAACAAATTCATTGAAGTATCGATGGGAACTGATGTTGGAAAAATTACATTAAGTCCAACGTTAGCGCTTCAATTGGGGTTCGATCCGAATGAATTGACGCTGGAAGGTGATGCAGTTAACAAAAGCATCCGTTCGCCCAACATTCGTCTTGGCTTACCGTCACACATGTACGTGTATTGTGATTTAGTCGAGCCGCAGATGGTCGGCGATACAGTCGCACCGTTATTGAAAATTGTCAATATATCCACGTCTACTTATGTATACGGATTGCATAAATCAACATCATTCATCGATCCGCACTATGTGCCTGTTATGAATAGATCTTTTGACAGTGTGGAAATTGACTTAAGAGATAACATTGGTAATCATTTGCCATTCCACTTTGGAACGTCGTGCGTGAAGTTACACTTTAGAAAAGTAGCTAGTCATTAGCACAGAAATGGAACATGCAAAGAAGATGGTAGTTGTGCCACAAGAGTTGATTGATCGACTGCAATCAAATGCTACGGATAACAGACCGACTAATCTATCCAGTGAAAACAGCCTCGACGCGGAGATGCAACAAATATTGAATAACAAACGTATGGACGATAGTGAAAAGTGGAAATTGTACAAACAAGCGTTACATCGATTCTTGCATATTACAGAGAATAGACGCCAACCGATTAGCATACCAATAGTGGAGACGGGTGGGATTGAACATAGTCGACGATCGCACCCCGCTGCGGAAGGTGGTCCAGTGGAAGAGATTGTGGAAACGTTTTCCAAAACTTACAGATCTGATGCCCGCAATCTTTTACGTTTCATGAAACGTGACGGCAGCTTAATCAGTTGGGACAGTGGCTATTCAGTGTACATCAACGGTGTAAAAATCCCAGACTCAAATCTAGTGGATATCTTAAATTGCATAGTAAAGGTGCGTATGCGTGATTACACACCGCCAGGATGGCGGGAAGTGCTCAAGGCATTGAAAGCGATGAACGTGCCAAAGGACTATATGAATAATCTAAGAGCGCTAAAGGAAATAAATGCCGAATATCGATCATCATTCACAGGAAGAGAAGGATAAGACGATGAAGTGGAACAAGACACATCAACTGAATCAATACTGAGAACACCGCTAGTAAATCGACTACGATCGGCTAGAGGAAAACGTGTAACATCCACACCGGTGCGAGTAACAGAGCAGTTTAATTTTTTAACTAGAAACAAGCAGCCGTCAAATCTGGACAAGTGGGAACCGTACACAGGATAGGTTCTCATTATGGAGCGTTTGTATTACAATCCCATCGAACCTTCGTCGTATGGCGGTGTAGCTCCTTTAGCGCGAGCTGCAAAACCGGTTTCAAAACGCAAAGTGATTGAATGGTTACAAACACAGGACACTTACATATTGCACAAACCGGAACGCAAGCGTTTCCCGCGCAATCCTTACACAGTGTATGGTCCATTTGAATTGTGGCAAGCGGACTTGAACGATATAAGTGGTCTTAGTAAACACAACGACTGCGTCAACTACCTACTGACTGTAATAGACGTGTTTAGCAAACACCTGTATGTGCGGACGTTGAGGCATAAAGAAGGAGCTGAAGTAGCCAACGCTTTCGAGGAGATATTTGCCGAAGCGACCGACACACCTCGCTGTTTACAAACCAACAAAGGTACTGAATTCACCGGTGCCAAGACGAAAAGGTTATTCAATCAATACGGAATCATCTATGTCACTACACAAAACCCGGATGTTAAAGCGGCCGTAGTGGAACGCGTGAATCGCACTTTGAAAACACGCATGTGGCGATATTTGACTTACAAAAACACATATCGTTACGTAGATGCGTTGGACAAACTGGTTAGCGCATACAACAACAGCACTCACAAGAGTCTAGGCAACAGAATACGACCAGTCGATGTGACTGTTGACAATAACCGAATATTGCATCAGGTATGGTGTCGCATGTTCGGTAAGATACCGAGTCGTGTTAAGGCAAAACTGAAAGTTGGCACCACAGTGCGCATATCTAAGGAGAAGGGCACATTCGCAAAAGGTTAAGAGAATAATTGGAGTAAAGAAGTGTTTGTGGTGCGTCGTGTAAACACATTGATGCCTCTGCCAATGTACACTTTGGCGGATCTCAACGGTGAACAAGTGACTGGTCAGTTTTACGAATACGAATTACAAAAAGTGACAATATACAACGACCATCTGTTCAAGATTGCTGAAATACTAGACACTGCCGGTCGCGGTTGCAGTAAGCGTTATTTCGTCAAGTGGGCAGGTTACGGTGTAAAAGAGCCGATTTCGGGAGTTCAAATAATAATAATGCCGGTTAGGAAACAAAATTACTATTTATTAGACCGCACAACTTTACAACAACTGATTTAAAAACCAAATTAAACGACGTTAACAATAGGTATATCCGCGGTTAAAATACAATAATTAAGGTTACATTAAATTTAGAAAGACAATGCCAATTAATAAATTAACAGGGAGAGGCGACACGACGCGTGTTAATTACCTCGTCACATCTTGGGGACTGGGGGGAGGCTTCCGTCTTCTTCCCCAACGCTGAACCAAGCCAGCCAATCAGAAACAGTTTCGCACGTGACGTCACGGGAACACTTCATTGACAAGTGCTGCAGCCAAACGATCACTCACGCCGTTACTCAAACTAAGAGACACAGGAATCGTACGTTTAAGGCCAATGCAGAGCGTCAAGTTGCTGATGCTGCGCATTCTTGCTGATATCAACGCCCGGCCGGGCCCGTGGGAGCGTCTAAGTTGAGATTAGCGCGGAGCAAATATCCTAGCGTCTGGTGGTTGATTTAATATTTTGTACCAGCCAACTCTTTAAAATGAAATAATAAATGCAATAATTGAAATAATGTTAAGAGCACCGTTCCTCCTTCCAATTATGGATTTTAGTGACGGTAGAAATTTAATTATTAGGAACGGTAAACTTTAATTATTTAATTACAGTGTCGTATTAATGGCTTTGAACAGTCTAGGGATTTTGGGCCGTCACACCCCCCTCACCCTTAGACCATGCTGTCCCCAGCATGAGGTAACAGCAGATTGCCAAGTCCAACTTTTCTCAATGTTAGGAGAGTACACATCCGTCTCCCGTTGGCCGGTCGGTGATCAGGAAACTTCTAACTCCAGACAGCTAACCTCAACTCTCTCCGAAAAATAGCAAAAAATTATTTAACTTCAACTTTTCTTTTACAACAAAAAAAACTCGAATTGTCGCCGGTCCGCATTTGCCTCTCCCTTTACAAAATACATCTCAAAAATATCACAATCAAAACATCTCAAAAGTCAAAGTTAAACAACCAAAACAACACAAAAAAAAACTAAAATATCTCATTTCACAAGGACAAAAGTTACCTAAACTTAAACACAAAAACACAACACACATTCCCATCTCAACAGACCATTACAACATTGTTAGAAGATTCGTCACTGAATTTAATTGTGTGTATTTAGAACCAATTGGTTAATTTTTCTAAGTATCTGAACAGGGTATGAATTATTATATTTTAAAGTTCGAAAGAGGGTAATTGAGTTCAGTACTTTTATGGCAATTTTAGAACGCTACTTGCCCGCTATGGTGAAGCCACATGGGTTTTCACTTGGGGCCGGTCTTACACTCTGTCACCCCTTCGGTAGTAACGGATCTTCCGACGTAAGGTCAAATATTAGCAAAAGAAAACTTAACATAATCCTAACACAACCTTTCCCAAGCTACAGTGTCTACACTAATTAACTCGTCAACACATGTCAAAATAGCCAAGTAACATATTGACACCGAGAATCAACAAAAAACACTTTTCGCCAATACAGTGATTATCCATAGATTCTGGTGAAACTTCACCCACTATCGGCCGAAGCCTCAAAACAACTTGAAAATTACCAATAATAAATCACATAGACAATCGAATAATCAATATGATAGAAAGAATTATTAACTAATCTTTAATACAAACTCACGTTCAGTAGGCCTGGTAGCGACACAACATTATCTTGCTGACAGGGTCCGGAAAATCCCTCAGCAAGGCATTTTCTGTAGTACTCTTGACTGACTATACGCTAACTGTAATTAATTTTTCTTTTACATTAAATTTTGAAAAACATTAAGGCTGGCTCCCGGGTGTCTACAGTCCAGTTAGGGAGTTGGAGGGAAGGGGGTATTAGGAGTGGGGAGTGCGCGCATTACCTTCCTGTGGACACCAGGTTGACCGGTGAATTCTTTAGCCTTCTTGGGATATGCTATTGGCGTTAGCTGGATTGTGCCAAAGAATAATAATTCAAAAAAATAAATTTTCACTACCAGCCTACATCCAATACACAATTACCAAAGAAAAGGAATTACACTACAACACATATCGACATCAAAGAGAAAGAAAAAAAAACATCAATAACACAATAATCGGAGGGGGATCCCCAGTCCTTTCTCCATCTCGTTCTTGCGGAGACAAGTCCAGAGGTACTCGCTTCTTCGCAGCGTAGTACGCAACTTCTTGATCGTGGTCTAAAGTCTATGTTTATTAAATACTTTTCACTTACTGAAGGTGTCCCGGTCGGTAAGTCACTCCTCGTCACATTTTACCGCAAGGTCAGCCTAACGTTAGCTGCGCTCGTGGAACTGTCCTGCTCTGCTTCCGGTGCACGATCTGCTACCAATTCAACAGGAGGGTACCATCTCTCCAAGGTTCTGAAGTGGCGACTCTGTCTGCGCAGCCTACGGGCGCTGTACACGGCCTCCCAGGGTGACACGGAGCAGGTCGGCAACTCGAACTCTCCATCTCAAACCTACAAAGACAACTGTGATTATCACAATAACCGAACGGCCGCCCCACATGTCCTACTCAACCATGCGGGCACCAGCATAATGGACTCTAAGGTGCTGGAAAGTACTCTCCAAAGATTACCCCTTTACGCTTAGGTGCCAAGCTGATCCCCTAGTCCCTACAGGACCTTCAAGGTGGCATTCACATCGATATTCCTCAACTTGGTCTCTTCGTCAGAGAGCATCGACTTCAAATCAACAACAAAACTTTACTCATCTGACCGACATGAGTGTTGCTGCCGTGTATACGGGCAGGCACCTTAAACTCATCACTAATAACATCGCATTTATACGCCTCGGAGATCACTCCAACTCCACTCAACTGCACGGTGGTCAGGTGGATCTTTCCGCCATTCTCATAACAGTTCAGAGTTACCTTACAGGGCTCTGAAGCACTATGCACCCATCAATCTCAGAAAAAAACCACTTTTCCACAAACGCTGGAATACAAGGAGCTGCCGATAAATCGGGCAGGCACCCGATCCGCCAGTGATCGAATCACACCGATCACTTCAGTCTCTTCAACAGAGAGCATATGACTTAGAAAAGTCAGAAATCACAACTTCACATTCCGGTCCGACATGAGTATACTGCTGCCGTTTGCACGGGCAGGCAATATTGAACTCATCACTAATAACAACCCCTCTATACGGGTCAAACACATCACGTTAAACATCGACCACAAATCAAGAACCAGGACCCAAGTTACCTGACCTACATGAGTATACTGCTGCCGTTTGCACCGGCAGGCAATATTGGACTCATCAGTGGCTACGACAAACACATCTATTTTTTTTCCTTGAGGGAGGCCCATTCGACGTCATAATTTCAATGGGGCATTTCCCCCCCAAAAAACTCAAATAGACTAAAACAACAGGCCCAGATGACCATCGGCTGGTTTACTCGTACCACCCCTTAGTAAACACGCAACCATCAACCTCCGCTTTGCCGGCTGTACAGGCGAATTGCGCTGCACAGGCTGGGATTTCTACAGAACAGCTTGCCATAGCACAAGCAAAACATAATTTACTCCCCATTCCCGTTTGCTTTTATTAAATTTTCGTTCTCTTCAAGGTCTGGCCAAGAATAGCATGAGTTAGCAAGCATATTCCCGGAGCAGAGCACACATTTTGGAATTCTATTTAAAAAAACAAATAACCATAATGTGATTCCTAAAAACTAGTACATCAGTATACTTAGGTGATAACACTTGTCCACATCAGCATAATCCATTCAGTAATGGTTACGAATGCACTTCCTCGGCAACTCCACAGCGAGGACGACCCTCCGGTGTCCCAATCCACAGGGACAGCACAAGAATGGCCTAGAATTAGAACTTTCCTGTACAACAAACAAAACAGGTTATCCAGTGAACACGTGTTATCACAAGTTTGAGCACAAACCATTAAAAACAACAAACTTCCTACGAAGAATCACTTATCACTAACTTCACCAGCCTTATATTTTAAATATAAGGGGAAATAACTGGACTCTTTTTGTAAATTTTGAATTTAGTGTAAATGGACTAAATCATAGATCATCGTATTTACTCCTAATCTCTGGTTCATTATCTAATTCATCACACCGCAAATGAGAGCTCTGGCTTTACAATGCTCAGTCCCAGATGAGGGGGTAATGTATTAGTCACTTTAAATAATACATCAGCAAATAATTTCTGTTCATTTTCGGAGTACTGATAATAATACAGATGCAGCCATACAGTTTAAGGAACAGACCACCTCAACCCTCAGGATTGGTGGTGCATTGTGCCGACATGCTGTCTGAAACTGTACTATATCTTTCTGTTTTAATTTAGAATATTTTAGAATGTACTTGACTCGACTATAAAATTTATATCTGAAATGTATATGAGATTTGCCAGTTAGTTATATACAAATTGTGAACGCTATTTTACAGGCTCTTTATTTCCTAAAGTAGTATTTTGGAACCAGAGAATAGTTATTTGTGAACCACAACAAATTAACACACTTTCATCGCCCGAAGTGGGCCCATAGACATTCAAATTAATTGATAGCCCGCATGCTAAAAAAAAATTAAATTTATCAACCTATCAAACTAGGCAATTTGACACTTACGATTTCAAACTGTAAAAAGAAATGCGATCATTGTTTACGAAGCACCGATCTGCAACAGTATTTAAAGCTATCTGCAGATCCTAAAACTGAACACAAATACGCATCACAATTTACAGGATTCAACTCAAAGCTTTATTAGTTCCAATTTAAGTTACTCATTTTTTCACCTACTCCTTTAATGACTATTAACTAAATTCAAACACACACAAAGAGATATACTAAATATCTTCACATTGATGATTATCTTACATAAAAAAAACAAAGTCCAGTACCACAAACAAACAGTACCACTGCTCTACTGACTGTCATGTTCAGTTGGCCCAAAACCAGGAACCAGAGCTAAACAATGAGCACAGTATAGCCCAGTTCTCAAAAATCAATGCAGCAACCAAACTGCGATTTGATGTTCTCCTCTATGCTATTCTGTCTCACATTATTTTGAGGGAGAGCAAAACAGCCTTTTTTTCAAAACTGCAAACAAAAGGTTAAATAATTTTTTTATTATCCCTTCACAACCGTTACCGAAGGTTACTGCCCGTTAATTCGCTCAACATTAAAATTACTGGATCCACCGGTGTAGAACCCTCAATAACCCCCTACTGATGAGAGCTTCTGAAATAATTAAAATTTGCCCAGTCCCATTTATAATTTCCAATACTTAACTGAAGCAATCATCAGAGGCTCACACGCCTAAGTTCACACGTTGTTTTGTTTCTAAAAAAATTTAGAAAAATTCAAAGTCCCAACTTAAAGTTCAATAAAGTACACTAAAACCCCAGAACGCGATTACTCTAAGTCCCAACACAGTGAATTATCCAATTAAAATCACCAAATTAATTTCAAACAAAAATCACAAGTCGTTTGTAGTATTCAGTTAAATTTTGAAAAATCCGGCTAAGTCCTTAGCTCAAAATCCACAATAAATTTCGAAAACTACTGTCGAACGCCCATTTCCCCACTACTATGATGGTCCACGTCGATTATTTCTAAGTCCAGATTAATCTCAATGAAATGTCACAGAACTCCTATTTCCCCACTACTAACGCTTTGTTTCGTCGACAATTTTCAAAGTTCTGATTTACTTAATTTCTTTGGTAAATAAAAATTCACTGGTATCCTTTGACCTGACAATGGAGATAGGCCAGAAAATTGACACAGTTTATAAGTGTCAGATCATTATTTTTTATTAATTTGTAACAATAATTTTTTTCAATCACTTGATTTTAAATTATTGGCCTATTTCCAATGACGCCCAGATTTTTTCCAATGCATTTATAAATTTACCACTTAAATATACGACCCAGAGTTAATCACACATGCAAATAAAGTTAGATTAATTTCGAAAGCATTTATTCTAAGGTTAATATAATAAATAAATCCTACAAACTCCCGTCCTTGAACAAAACAATGTTAAACCACTAAATAAAAATATAATTTGCTTCAGGAATGACTATCTCATCTACTAACAGCAACAAGTGTGGGACTCTGTTTAGATTAATCTATACAGACATCTGTTTACAAACACGGCAAACACCACTGCCTTGTGAATCACGGCGCGGCGAAGCGACTCTACGCCACAGCCTTGTTACGATAATTGTCGCCCAAGTCTCGCTTCGGACAATTCGGATTAATTACAATATAATATTTCTTCAATTTAATTCCCAAATAAGTTATAATTTCATTTTAATGTCGTCTTCTCCCTGTTCCCCAATGAGTTGCAATTAAACTCGCTTATTTGCACTTCAATCAAACTGAAGTGGCAAATCGGCAAATCAAATATGGCGGATTAATCCGACCGCAACAGAGACGCCTTGCTAAGATTGCAAATGGCGGCTCCAAGCTTCCTTCCACAATTAATATTCCAAGTCACTTTACTTTTAAAATAAACCTCCTTAGTCACAGGTAATACTTAAAATCAACTCTACCTTTATTATTTATCAATATCATAGAAAAATAAAGCAGGTATAGAAGTGTCACGTAATGCTAAAATTTGCTAACACAAAATTGTTATTCAACCGGCCAGATCATACGAGCAAAACCGGCCAAGCGACGTTGCCTGTCTGTGCCGGCCGGCCCAGCCGGTAGGGAAAAATTCCCTCGCCCTGCTTGGCGCTTGTCGTATTGAGTGCAGTGTTTGTGTTTACGCGCTCTTCGCATTATCTACTTCTCTGGTTAGTTTTCTATTCAATGATGCTAAAGATTTTGCCTCAATGTTAATTTATCGATTTACCAACTTTAAAAATCCATTTAAAATCTTCTGAGATACTGGTACATTTAATGTTGACTGACGATTTCTTTAAACATTTTTTAGTTCGAGGATAGTTTTCGTGTATGGGTTCATCGCGTCAATAATAAGATTAAAAGCTTAAGCTCTCTCTGTACGTTTTATAAACATACCCTGATTTATAAATAAAGGGTTACAGAAAATAGGTAAAATCATAATTTTAAAAGTAAACTATGTTTCACGATTAAATTGTAATGCATTTTATTACTGAATTTAATATTTTACAGTAACTTGTTCCTACGTGAAGAGCTAATTTCTTCAGTGAATTTATAGTAAATTTGTATGGCATCGGCTGCTAACATTTCAACAAGTTATATACACTCTGCATTTTATGTACAGTATTCTCCTGAAGAACAACATTAAAGGCTGAGTACGCAGATTTGCTGCATCAAGAAATATAAACAATATGTTTTTGTGCAATTATCAATATAACTTAACCAGGTGAAGCTACATACCAAGTTTTATTTTTTATTTATGTTCATAACTAAGGGAGAGATAAAACTTCATTTATTCTCCATAAGAATAATATTAGGGCTGAGTATGCAGGTTTGCTGCTACGGGGACAGTAACAAAAATTGTTTATGCAAATATCAATATACCAGTACTAGGTGAAGCCACAGGCCAAGTTTCATCAATATACATTCATAAATAATCGAGATATTAATTTAGAATTATTCTTACGGTACACATTATTTAGATGAAAGATGCATATATTTTTAATAATTTTAATAGTTTTAGCGAATTTCCCCAATAGGGAAGAAGCTATTATCGTAGTCGGCATGGTAAGACCTAGCCCGGGACCATGATAACATTTGTTTTGAGGCTCCCAGGTGCCAAAAACACCATGTATGCGTGTGTGCGTGTGCGTGTGTGTGTGTGTGCGTGTGTGTGTGTGTGTGTGTGTGTGTGTGTGTGTGTGTGTGTGTGTGTGTGTGTGTGTGTGTGTGTGTGTGTGTGTGTTTGTGTGTGTGTGTGTGTGTGTGTCCGTAGGCATGATAACTTTCGTAAAAATGCCTTTTGTATAAACGTGTAAGGCAGCGTCTATTTTCATGAGTTGGAAAACCAGACAGGTCGCTCTATTTTAAAGCAGGTTTTGTACCCCAAAATTTGTTTTAACTTTTTACATTTAATTTTTTATAAACCCAAATTTTAGTTTGTACCATTGAATTCAGCTTACAAAAACAAACAATTTGGTATTTTTATCATCACTCTACGTCAATTGGTTACCAAGATATTGAAAGTGCTAAACATAATACGTTGTCCAATGTTAATCTTATGGAGAGAGTAAAATGTTATATCTCGCTTATTAATGAACATATATTGACGAAACTTGTAATGTGGCTTCATTTGTTTAGGTTTTACTGATATTTAAACAACTTTTTTTTCGTACTGATATTTGCATTTAAAACCAATTTTTTGTGGTCCCCAAGTCTGCAAACTTGCGTACTCAGTAGCTATAATGTTATTCTCATGGAGGATAAGAAACAAGTGATATCTTGCTTGTTTATGAATATAAAATAGTAAAACTTGAAATGTTGCTTTATGTTATGGTGATCTATTTTATTTGTAAAAAACAGATTTTAGTTGTTCTTGATGCAGCAAACCTGCATACTAAGTCCTAATGTTGTTCTTATGAATAATAAATAAAATTTCATATTGCACTTATTTATGAATATGCTTTGATGAAAGTTGGTAAGTGGTTCATGGACGTAGTGAAGTACCATTTGAAATTCTCTGAGTATGCAGGTTTGATGCAAAGGGGGTATTTTATTGTTAATCATCATTGCAATTTATGGAATTTAAAAGGTTGAATTTGTCTAATGCAGTTCATGTTTTATCCTTCTGTAATAATAACATTCCAGAAATTTAATAAATACCAGATCAGTTCGAAACGAGATTTGTGCACATCCTCCACTTCCTGTGCATACAACGGGAGAGTGATCTCCACTGCCACACAGCCACACGTTTATCAGATCAGCCTTACCGCCTACCGATGCCGTGGCCGTGGCGGAAGCGACCGAGATTGCTCCCTGCGGGAATTTGGGAATCCCGCACTGCCCGACTTGGCAACAAGGCACCGCTAACTCAGACTTGAACGACGCGACAGCGCCTGCATTTCCATGATACCCGTGTACGCTTTTTCCCTACTTCGTGACACTTCTGTACCTGATTTATTTTTCTATGTCAATATCTATTACCACTAGAGCTCAACAGAAACTCTGATAGCCCAATAATTTCGATTTACTACGCCTCCTCAAACAATAACGGCACTTACAAACAAGGAATCAAGATGGCGGTGGTATGAATGAGGGCGTTGTCACAATGACTCACAGAGAATGCGCGTTGAATGATGGAAGTGGAAGGGGAAGTGACGCTATGACAACGTGGTTAATGGCCACCTCAAATCTTCGTCATAATTATCATAATTACTTTGAAATTCTCTAATAATTCGAAAAATGCATATTTCTTTACGGGAGTTGCGTTAAAATGAGTTTAATTTATTGCTTTACAAGATTAAGCGGTTACCTACTGTTAAAACGACATATATAAAACTAAACAAGATTGCACCAATTAATTAAAATAAATTTACTAACCAAAATCCATTCTCCGTCCGTGGGATTCTTCAGAGTGTATTCTCGCAACACCACACCCACCTGACACCAATTGTAAAAGCGAGCCAATTTCGGGAGTTCAAATAATAATAATGCCGGTTGGGAAACAAAATTACTATTTATTAGACCGCACAACTTTACAACAACTGATTTAAAACCCAACTTAAACGACGTTAACAATAGGTATATCCGCGGTTAAAATACAATAATTAAGGTTACATTAAATTTAGAAAGACAATGCCAATTAATAAATTAACAGGGAGAGGCGACGCGACGCGTGTTAATTACCTCGTCACATCTTGGGGACTGGGGGGAGGCTTCCGTCTTCTTCCCCAACGCTGAACCAAGCCAGCCAATCAGAAACAGTTTCGCACGTGACGTCACGGGAACACTTCATTGACAAGTGCTGCAGCCAAACGATCACTCACGCCGTTACTCAAACTAAGAGACACAGGAATCGTGCGTTTAAGGCCAATGCAGAGCGTCAAGTTGCTGATGCTGCACATTCTTGCTGATGTCAACGCCCGGCCGGGCCCGTGGGAGCGTCTAAGTTGAGATTAGCACGTAGCAAATATCCTAGCGTCAAGTGGTTGATTTAATATTTTGTACCAGCCAACTCTTTAAAATTAAATAATAAATGAAATAATTGAAATAATGTTAAGAGCACCGTTCCTCCTTCCAATTATGGATTTTAGTGACGGTAGAAATTTAATTATTAGGAACGGTAAACTTTAATTATTTAATTACAGTGTCGTATTAATGGCTTTAAACAGTCTAGGGATTTTGGGCCGTCACAACGGAGACGAGTTCAATTCTTGGGTAAGAGCGCAAGATTTGCAAAATGCCTAATAGCAACCAGTTCTATTTGACATTGCCCAGCAACAGCTCAAAGGATTATTTTCCAAAAAACACAGTGTCCAAGTACACTACACATCTGCCAAGACAAATTCGATTAGAAGGCGATGGCGAGTGGGAGATGGCTTTGGTCGAAGCGCATTATCCATGTTCGTTTATGACTGTGGACGAGGAATCGTGTATTTGGCTCGAGTATAAACTCGTTCTGCCGAGTATTCCCGTCACACTCAGTGTCGAGCACATTATGCTAAAGATGAAACCCGGTTATTACAAGAATATAACAGATTTATTGAAAATGATCAATAAAGCGAAGGATGTAACACAGTACTTGTACTTTGAGTATGACAAAGAGCAGGACAGAGTCAAAATCACGACAATGGTGGACGGTATAAGCAAAGTGCATTTCACCGAAGCGCTGTCTCTCCAGTTGGGTTAAGATCCGTACGAGAACGTTTTGTCAAATGACCTCACAGCGATATGGCCGCCAAATCTGACTATGGGACTGCCGACACACTTGTACGTGTATTGTGATCTGATTGAACCGCAGCTGATTGGCGACACTACAGCGCCGCTTTTGAAGATTATCAACATTGACAGAGATAACTACACTCACGGCGCGCATAAGACTGTGCATTTCATCAGTCCTCATTATGAGCCAGTTATGAAAGGAACATTTGAAACGATCGATATTGACCTAAGGGATCACGCTAGTAAAAAAGCGTCATTCCTCTTTGGGACGTCGTACGTGAAGCTTCATTTCAAAAGAGGAGCTCAGCAATGATGAATACAAATGATCCCTACTTGGCGTACTACCGTCGCCAACAATTGCAGCAGACCGGCGGCAGTATCGATAGGGTATTTCGCGGTGCACCCTACCAGCGCGGACATGGAATTGGCAGTTTCCTAGGCGGTATGTTCCGCACCATCACACCGCTACTCAAGTCGGGAGCCTCTGCTGTGGCCAAAGAGGCGTTGAAATCCGGTGTTGGATTCTTGGGCGACATGGCCATGCACCAGCGGGATCCCAAAGAAGCCGGTAGAGATCATTTCAGCCAGTTTACAGACTCGCTAAAACGCAGGGCGGACGGCAAACTTCAACGTATGCTAAGTGGTGGCGGCGGCGGCGGCTCTCGCGCGAAACACCGTCGCGTAACGCGAGAGAATACCGCGAAACACCGACGCACTACTCATGCGCAAAAGACTAACGCGATACTCTCGCGTAAGAGGAACGCGAAGCGCGCCATGTTCGGCGGCCGTCGTGTCACACCGCAGTCTTTGACGAAGTTCCTTCGAGGAAGGTCGTCGTCATCCAAGAAGAAGGGCAAGAAGAGGAGGACAGTTAGAAGGAAGAAGAAGACGAGGAAGACGAGGAAAGCAGTGAGGAGAACGTCTGTATGCGATATATTCAACTAACACACACACACGCTAGCAATGTCGTTTCTACATCAAAAGTCGTGTGAATGCGTCAAGACGGAATTGGACTTATTCTCCCTACCGCCGACGCAGACCAGTATCGAGAGCGGCAAATGGATTCAGTACAAACCAATCTCCACACTGACTGATGATTCGCCCATCGAGTTTGTTGTGCCCGGCAACGGCGAAGAATACACCGATCTTTCGCAAACAATGTTGGAAGTTACAGCGTCTATTGTCAAATCGACAGGAGCGGCAATCGCAGATGTCGAAGAATCAAACAAAATTGGTCCAGTCAACAATTGGCTGCACACGTTATTCAGTCAAGTCGATATGAGTATGAATCAGAAACTGGTCACACCACAAAACAAAACTTATGCATATCGAGCGTATATCGAAACATTGATCAATTACGGCTATGATGCTAGGAAATCACATTTAACATGTGGACTGTGGCAATCGGACGACGCCGGCTATATGGACAATACTCTGGACGATAACGATGGACTAAAGGCGAGACGAAAAATGGCAAATAAAAGTCGTGAAATCGATATGCTCGGTCGCCTACATGTGGACATGTGTAATCAGAACAAGTTCCTGTTGAACGGTGTGGAACTGCGTTTTAAACTGATCCGATCAAAAGATTCCTTCTCCATTATGGCGGATGATGGTGACTACAAGGTGCACATTGTTGATGCGAATCTCTGGATACGAAGGTGTAAAGTTAGTCCCACGGTACTGTTGGCGCACAGCAAGACGCTTCAGACCGGCACAGCTAAATACCCAATCACCAGAGTGGAATTGAAAACATTCACACTACCGTTTGGAGTGAGGAGCAAAACTTTGGACAATGTCTTTCTAGGTCAAGTGCCGAAAAGAATTATTGTCGGACTGGTCACGAACGCCGCTTATAATGGCGATTTAAAAAAGAATCCATTTAACTTTCAAAATTTCAAAACCAACTACTTCTCGCTGTACGTGGACGGTGAACAAGTGCCGTCCAAACCGCTACAACCACACTACGAAACCGGCAAGGGAAAATACGTGATGGCGTATCACAGTCTGTTTTCAGGCTCCGGCATACACTTTAGCGATGCTGGTAATCTCATAAATAGAGACGATTACGACGATGGTTACTGTCTGATGGCATTCGAACTAACACCTGATATGTCAGCAAGCGACACAACTCATTGGAACCTAGTGCGCAACGGCAGGGTGCGTATGGAGATTGCTTTCGACACGGGGCTCACAGAGACTGTCAACTGTCTGGTATACGCAGAGTTTGACAACGTCATCGAAATCGATCGTTATCGCAACGGGTCTGTGGACTTTGGCGGTTAGATCGTCGGCGGTGGCGTCATCGTCCTCCTCCTCAGTCTACAACCAACATTCGCACAAGATGGATCGTTTATGCAGAGTACCGCGTAAAAATTCCGCATCTCCAATTATTGTGGATTTTTAATGTTTCAAGGACAACGCAAATGACTACATTCTGAAGGAAGTGTGCGTCTTGGAATTGGTCAGTGGAACACTGCTAATGCATCATATCGCCAAATCACCATTCAGTCGAGATTTCCTATCACAAGAGAAACTGCGTGAAAGCTATTGGCTCACAAAACACTGTCACGGATTGGAATGGGACCAAGGAGATATCTGGAATCATGTGCTAGAGGAAAAGTTAAGTGCATGTATCGCCAAACGACCGATTGTCTACGTCAAAGGTGCTGAGAAAAAAGAGTTTGTACGATACAATTTCATCACGGATCACTGTACTACTAATGTCATGGATATCAACGATATTGGCTGCGGATCACTATCATCAATCAACAGTCTACTATCAACAAACGCAGTGCGATGTCACCACCACAGAACAGCTCACACACGATGCGCTCTAGCCAATTGCATCACATTACGCAGTTGGTTACATCTAAGTACAAATATCGCTGACGCTGATGATTACGCTGACGATGGTGAGAGTGATACCAGCTCCTGCTTTTGTTTTGCTACTAGTACTACTACTCCTACTACTGACTGTGACCTTAGAGATACAAAAGTGTATGACTAAACTTCCCGTACAGAATGTTGGTGTCTACGCTGCGGATCAATTGCCACATTATATTTCACCATCTACTGCTATGATTGTGAACACTGATCCACACAATGAAGACGGCACTCACTGGGTCGCATTCTACCTTAACAAAGGAGGAGGAATAATTGAATTCTTTGACAGCTACGGTCAATCACCACATCTTCAATTCTACCAAGGATTCCTGAGACGCAACGCTCGTCGCTACCTGTACAACTAGCATCGCCTTCAAAGTGACAACACTCTGGTCTGCGGTAAATACTGCCTTGTATTCCTGTACTGTCGCACCCACTACGGCATGAAGATGAAGGACTTTGTGCAGCTCTTTGAACACTCTTCTGTCGGCCACAACGACGCATTGATCAGAAGACTCTTTGCACAAATGTATACCAATTGAATTTTGAAGTTTTGCATTTTTTCTCAATAAACTAGTTGTGTACTCAGAATAAAAAAATAAACATTCTTATTATTTACCATCCTCGCCTCCTTTACCCCAAAGTGGGGTAGATCTATCATACAATGACATTAGCAGGTGCATTCTAGTCTTCAACAATTCCTGTAGTATGGGGGAGCGAAAATCTCCCCCCTAAGCCATTATGTGTTAGGGGGAGCGAAAATCTCCCCCCTGGTAATTAAATCAATTGAACAACAGTTGTCAACCACCTGAGGTCTCATAGGTCTATCCAACTTTTGGGGTAGACCTAACGTACAATTATAGGTCTGCCCAAAATTGGGACAGACCTATCATACAATGATTGTAAAGTAACATTCATATCTGAACCTGGTTTATATGAATTAACATATTCCTGAATAATTTTTTTTACTTTAGTATCTTAAGACTATGTGAGGGGAGAAAAAAAAGACGAATGTATATACGAACAATTTGGCTATTTATTTACACACCTTATAGATATTTTACATCGAGTATGTGCTCCTGAACATTTGTGTTTGGCTAGCAAAAATGAGACTCGACACAAACTAATGACTAGAAAAAAGGAGCACATTTCTAAGTTTTACGAGACTCGATACAAACTAATGACTAGATTTTTCAAAATAATATACAAGTCAGGGTCTTTGGTAATATGACACAACCACTCAACGCTCCTCATCCTCCGCCTCTTCATCGTCTTGAGGGATGTCTTCGGGCTGAGGTGGAACGTCAATATGCCCCCAAGGCAGTGTATTTACACCGTCCGGAAGGATGTAACGTTTGTCATCGTTACAGCTCAAGGATAGCTTGTCGACTTGAACTGTGAAGACGTGGTGGTTTCGGGACTGGAACCTGGTGTTGATGGTTCTCTTCAACACGCCGTTGAAGAGGCATTCCCGATAGTCGTCAGAGGTTAGATTGTGTTTTACAACACCTCTAGCGACTCCCTTGGCGCGCTTCACCGTCATGAACTGCAACTCGTCATCTTCAGTCCTCTCCTCGAACTCGACTATATCCATGAAGTATAGTTTCGAGCGAAGACCGAGGTACTCGAGCAGCGGAAGTCCGTTCGCTTTATCCTTAAACTTTCCGATGACTTTGGCGTTGATGGGGCTGTAGCAGGGATGGTTTCGGGGGTACGCACTGGTGTCGAAATCGTCCAGATGCTCCAACATGTCCTTATAAACATCTTCAGTCTGGATGTCGAACACGAAGCTGTCAGTGTCCATGTAGTCAACCTTCAGACGATCGCCATAGCGGTTCTTCATCTTCCGAAGGAAGTCGTACATGAGCCACTTGCTCAGATCGAGGCCACACATTCCGACGTAGAGCGGTTTGTCCAGGACGATATTGACTTTCGATATGTGGACAATGGCGACGTCATCGTTGAAGTAGGTACGGTCCAGGAAGTTTGACTTGGCCACGTACTTCCTGAACATCTCCGGCGTACACACCAGTTTAGAGTTCATTCGCTTGCGAACATTCTCGATCGTCTTGCCAAAGACCGCATTGTTCATAAGCTTAAAAAAGTCTTGCTCATACTTGGTCTTGGCCTTCTTCCTTAGTTCGGTGTTCATTAGGATGTAGCTCTCCAACCACCGAGACTGACGGAACGAGATGACGCGATGCACGTTCACAAGCTCCACTCCGTTTTCCAGCGCCTGTTGCAGGATTCTGTAATGACAGATGTAGTTCTTCTTGTCATCCAGAGTCGTAACGAGCTTCTTGAATTTCCTTCCTGGCGGACGTTTGGTCTCGCAGCAGTAAGGGAGATCCTTGTGAAAGTCGTGCAGGTGGGCGGGGTAGCGAAGGTCAACTTCCAAGGCATAGCCCGTGGGTCCTTCGGGGTCCAACGCTGCAATGTCCAGGGACGCGATCTCCTCGCGGCTGAGCCATTGGAAGTGTCCCTGTGGAAGACACTGGGACATGGCCCAACCGTAAAGGTTGTTGGCGTCCAAGTATAGCAGGTGATGCGTTGGCTCGTCAGGTCGTCGATCTTCAGGGCGACATCCATCATGGTTGGCCTTGGCGTGTCTGGTGATCGCCTGGGAAATACCTCCTCTGATGCCTTGCTCGAAGAAGAGGTACATGTCAAAGTCCTGTATCGTATCAAGCTCCACTCGACAGGTCCTTAACATGACATCCCAGGCGTATGACGGTAGGGTGTAGTAGTGCGCAGGGTCTAGTTCGTATTCAGCCATCGACGTGTCCCTGAAGCGTTCAAAGACGTCAGTCAACAGCGCAATGTCACAGCGCAGGTACTTCTCGGCGTAGTCCTTGAGGTTCCTACAACCGAAGGTTTCCCACACGTTGCGAGCATGCTCGTAGTCTGCATCCGTGATGTCCTCCAGGGTCAGGTCAATGTGGAAATCTGGCTGCAGAGGCAGTTCCGTAGTATCTTCCAATACGGCGTTCGACGTTACAAAGTTGTACGGGAACACGCCTTTCCTACGGACTAGATCGAAGAGGTGGTCTTCGGGGAATCACTTCCTCGTCTCCAACAGTTGAGCTGGTGGAAGTGCGGCGGCGCGGCTGGCGAGGCTCAAAGCCAGGATCCTGTAGGTGTCGAGGAACCTGACTCTGAATCCTGGCTGTCTTTTTCCACGCCCTGGCATCCCAACCGGTGCCGCTGCTCGGTCGAACAGGAACCGCTTCGTGAAAGCAATGTACCGCTCTTCCGTGTGAGCCAACACCTCAACATCACCAGGGTCGACCGCCAACTCCCGCACTATGAAGTGAGCGTCGTAGTTGGAGAGGTTGTGGAAGTAGCAGTTGACTACTCGCTGCTCCCTGTAGCGTAGGTTACATGATCTATGCGCAGCGCCACGGAACTCGTAGGGCGGCGCGTGGTTGTGATCACGAACCTTTGGGTTTTCGCTTGAAAATGTCGATCCGCAGAGGTAGCAATTCGCTGTCGAGTTGTACTGCATCGTTTCCGCTGGGGTCAGGACAGGGCGCAGATTTCTTGCTTCGTACAGGAAGTTCCACAATCGCTCAACATCAGTTTTCAACATATCCATAAATGTCTTTGACGCATCATCTCCGAAGTAGACTCGAGGCTCGACCTCCTCAAGTCCGTACGAGTCGATAATCTGGTACGCAAAGGCGTATGGGATGTGGATGTGGGTGGCTACTCCTCCATGTGGTTCGTCAACTTTTTCATCCATCTCCGCGGTCGGCAGTAGAGCACACTCAAAGTCCGCGTAGATGGTGAAACGCTCGCGTCGGGTGAACTCTGGATGGCTGAATTTGATTTCAGTCTTCTTCGGCGTATCCATGCGAATAGGGGCCGAAGCGGAGCAGTATCGCCTGTGCTCCTCCAGACGCTGAGCATCTGTCAGACCGAGCTTGTTTGGACGGTTGTCAAAGTGCGCGAAGCACCGCTTACAGATGAATATTCTGTCGTGGTGCGTTGTAAGCTGTGGACGGATCAGTCGACCAAGGTCTTTGATGTAGGCGTAGTGACTGTCACCGTCCGTTGTCACGTACAAAATGTCACAATGGTCTTCGCGCTCCTGCCTACAAATCTTCAAGGGGAAGACGGTGTCCTGATACTTTGGTAGTCCGTTAGGTTTCTGACCCACGCGCGTGTGATCAATACCATAGACGTTGATACTGATGTTGTTTGTCCGCTCAAACGTCTTGGTACTTTTCAGAGCAACGGGGAATTGAAGGCCGGTCCAATCGTATCGGGCGATGATGTCGTCGGTGTACGATGCCGGTCTTTTAGGGTTCTCTTGAACAAACTTTCCCAGGACGGCATACATAAAACACCGCTCATCGGCGTTCGATACGTTGACGACTGATTTGTTGTTCTCCAGAGACGTAGGCAGTGGGAGCCAAGCTCGACCTTCTTCACCTAGAGGAGTGTATTCATTGATTCCGACCTCCAAATCACGAACGCGAAGGTATGTCCACCCGGAGCCGATATGCTCACACTCGGCCTTCTCTCTGATAAGCTTCGCAAAAGCTGTTGAAATGTAATGGTTCAGGTCGGAGGTCGTCGTCAGCGGAGTCATCTTCGTCTTGAAGTTGCGCAGGCAGGTGTTGTGAATATTTTGGAATTCACACTCCAGCTTCAAGTTGACCTTAATGCTGCGGTGTTTCGCCAAGGTGTTCTCAAGCAACTCCGTAAGGCTCACAATCAACAACGCCATCACTTCTCCGATTGTGACGAGATTCTCCATCGGCCGCTGCAGACGGTAGGTTAAGAGCCGGTTGCGAAAACCCCGTTGAATGAGTGAGAATACGGAGTTTGACTGTCCTGCTCCAGTCATCTCAACATCATCGGGTTGCGGGTGTGTGCTCGTTCCAGGTTGTGGCTCCGTGCTGGGTCCTGGCTGGGGTTCGTCCTGCACCATAGCCACTCGGTTCAGGATCAGGTCCTTCATGATCGGGCAGGTGAACCGCTCATGATGGTCCTTGTTGAACACCGTGTTGAACTCCTGACCGCAGTATGCGCAAGGGAATCTCCGTTCTTGACCATCGCCGTGAAATTGCTTGGTGTGTCGACGCAGGTTGTCTTCCCTCTTGAATTCGGCACCGCATGTGTCGCATATGAACCTGCGGACTCTGCTGTGTACCGAATCCACATGTCGACGCAGGTGTATTTCACGACGGAAACGGCGACCGCATTCATGGCAGGTGTGGTGGCCAGGACCCGGTCCTTCATCTGAAAATAAAAACAAAAAAAACAGATTAGGATAACTAAAGATCCAATTCCCCTCTCTCGAGAATCACATTTCGAAATGTAGTTGTTAATTAAAAATATCAATTTTCAAACAGGGAATGTAATCTTCTGTACTGTTTGTCTACATTCATGATTCGGGGTTCAAAGCTAAGGATGTAGCCGCAATATTGAGCTGCGCCAACCCTAAAGAAGCATTATGTTTTAGGGGGAGCGAAAATCTCCCCCTAGCAATTAAATCAATAGTACACCAGTTGTCACGGACTCATTCTTCTTCATGTACCTAGTTAAATAATTATAAAAAAGGTAATTAGTTTCAAGGGGAAAAAGTTATTTTAATGTAGATTCTCACCTTCATCGGTGTGTCGGTTGTCATAGGCGGTCGTCTGCGGAGCATCAATCACCTTCCGGGGTGGAATGACTCGGTGATTCGCTTCCATGTGACACTCTAAAGCTCCCCGGTCTACGAATGTGGCTCGACATGCAGCTTCTCCATCTGCAAACGCACAAAACGATTAGATTGTGAAATGTTTAACACCTACCTTTGTTTAGAGTACTTTCAAATTCTTAGTGCCCCCCCCGGAAGGTCCTAACGGGGGGGGGGTTAAAATTTTTTTTTAAAGTATGTAATGTGGTTACTCTGATGACTTGACTTAATGGAGCAAGCAATAAGATAAGTTATTAAAATTAAATTATATTAATATAGTCATGTAATTTTAAATTTAAAAAACAAAGAGTTCTCTATTCGCGCTAAATAGTTAAAGCCGTTAAATAAAAATAATTTTATCACTCTCCGGTTATATTGCATAACGTATTCCTATATTACTAACATTTAGTTCTGATTAAAACAATAATGCAACGCAAAAAACGTACCTTGCTGCGTTGGTGTTGGTGGTGGTAGTTGTGGTCTCAAGCCGTGGAATCTGATGTGGTGTTGCACCAAATTGTTTCTACGCACGTAAATACAACCACAAATGTTACAAACGTGTGTGGCGTTCATCTTTAATATGGATTATAAGTTTTGATAATCACAAACAATACAGCACAACACGAACGTTTTAAATAGTTCAAATGTGCTTTACGCAAATCGCAAATGATGATAATCAGCAACTAACACAAATCGCATAGAACGGAACAGGATCGGACTAACACGTCTTCACGCACTGAACTCTCGAACTGAACTGAAGGAGGGCTGGTGATGTGGGGTGACGCTCCCCACTAATGGATTTCGGAGAAGGTCGGGGCAAAAACTCTCAACCGCTGTCTGGGGTAAAAACCACCCTGCTCTAATGGAACTCGATACGGGCGGACTATAATGGGTTCCTGGAAGGGTCGCGTCGCCCTCCTGTCGGGGTATCAAATTACAGCGTCCCGCATTCCCAGACAGTAGGGTGACACGACGGTTATTTGACCGGGGAGGGGGGGGGGAGAGGGGGGCTCCTCCTGCTCCTCCTGCTCCTCCTGGGGTTGGGCGCAGCTGCACCCCAGACAGGTCTCGACTTGTCGGTTTTTTGTGTGAACACCTGCACCCTCCAGTCGAGGTATCAAATTACAACATCCGCATTCCCAGACAGGAGACTGGACGCGACGGTTATTTGTGTGAACGTCTGCCTCGGTGCAGAGTACAACTATATTCTCCTCAAAATGCATTCACTGGTAGTTCAATTGACCGCAAGCGCTGATGGGCTAGCTCTGTTCGTTGTAGCGTTACCCTGATCAACTCTTGTATTAATTATCCAAAGTACGTCATGTGGGTACTGAGAATACTCGGCTTGACGAGGAGATTCCAAAAATGCAAAAAAAAGGTCAAAAGTGTGGTGCGGGCCCCTTTTTGTAAACATCATCCAAAGTGTACGATGTGGGTACTCAAATGACTCGGCTCGACTAGATGAAGAAGAATCTGCAATCAGAATTCAAATCCGACCTATGGTAACCGATATAGCCCCCCCCCCCCTACATCGTCCAAAGGTACGCTGTGGGTACGCAAATTACTCGGCTCGACTAGACGAACAAGAATCTGCAATCAGAATTCAAATCCGACTTATGGTAACCGATATAGGCCCCCCCTACATCGTCCAAAGGTACTTTGTGGGTACTCAAATTACTCGGCTCGACTAGACGAACATGAATCTGCAATCAGAATTCAAATCTGACTTATGGTAACCGAGATAGCCCCCCCCTACATCGTCCAAAGGTACTTTGTGGGTACTCAAATTACTCGGCTCGACTAGACGAACAAGAATCTGCAATCAGAAATCTGATCCGAGGTTAGGTTAGGTTAGGTTAGGTTAGGTTAGGTTAGGTTAGGTTAGGTTAGGTTAGGTTAGTTTAGGTTAGGTTAGGTTAGGTTAGGTTAATATTCGCAACAACAAAAAATTCGCAAAAAAAAATTCGCAACAAAAAAATCGCAAAAAAAAATTCGCGAGGGGGGGCTCGGGGGGGGCTCCTCCTGCTCCTCCTGGGGTCGGAGTGTCCAATAGACCCTACTTAGAGCGCGTCTCACTCTGGCTGTTTGATTGCCACTTTCAGACTAGTGCTTGACCCAAGCCAGCTTGTGGGCCGCTACGTCCGCACCTAGAGCGCGTCTCACTCTGGCTGTTTGATCGCTACTTTCAGTCTAGTGCTTGACCCAAGCCAGCTTGTGGGCCGCTACGTCTGCGCCTAGTGCGCGTCTCACTCTGGCTGTTTGATCGCTACTTTCAGTCTAGTGCTTGACCCAAGCCAGCTTGAGGGCCGCTACGTCTGCGCTTAGAGCGCGTCTCACTCTGGCTGTTTGATCGCTACTTTCAGTCTAGTGCTTGACCCAAGCCAGCTTTTGGGCCGCTACGTCTGCGCCTAGAGCGCGTCTCACTCTGGCTGTTTGATCGCTACTTTCAGTCTAGTGCTTGACCCAAGCCAGCTTGTGGGCCGCTACGTCTGCGCCTAGAGCGCGTCTCACTCTGGCTGTTTGATCGCTACTTTCAGTCTAGTGCTTGACCCAAGCCAGCTTGTGGGCCGCTACATCCGCGCCTAGAGCGCGTCTCACTCTGGCTGTTTGATCGCTACTTTCAGTCTAGTGCTTGACCCAAGCCAGCTTGTGGGCCGCTACGTCCGCGCCTAGAGCGCGTCTCACTCTGGCTGTTTGATCGTTACTTTCAGTCTAGTGCTTGACCCAAGCCAGCTTGTGGGCCGCTACGTCTGCGCCTAGAGCGCGTCTCACTCTGGCTGTTTGATCGCTACTTTCAGTCTAGTGCTTGACCCAAGCCAGCTTGTGGGCCGCTACGTCCGCGCCTAGAGCGCGTCTCACTCTGGCTGTTTGATCGCTACTTTCAGTCTAGTGCTTGACCCAAGCCAGCTTGTGGGCCGCTACGTCCGCGCCTAGAGCGCGTCTCACTCTGGCTGTTTGATCGCTACTTTCAGTCTAGTGCTTGACCCAAGCCAGCTTGTGGGCCGCTACGTCTGCGCCTAGTGCGCGTCTCACACGCTGTTTTACCTATGACTCATAACTTTGTATCCCCGACTGAATATTCTTCTTTATAGTTGCAATTTTTTACTTTTTCCATCGTAGCTTGTTTGGGTGAACATTTTTTTAAATATCTGTATCAAAACTTAGGACCGCAATGCATTTACAGATACATAATGTTTATAAAGAAACACAATGTCATTCAAACATTGTATCAATGAAAAAAATAACTATACCAACATGCTCCAATGAAAAAATAAAACGTTGCAATTATTATGAAGGAATTTCAGTTGGGGATAAAAAAGTGTCGAGTCGCAGGTAGAGCAGCGTGTGTGAGAGGAGGCGGACGTTCGGGCCTGCCACAGACCTGTGACAGGCACAACAAACTATTTATAATAAAACACAAACATTGTTTTATTAACCAAATAAAGTTACCAATCATCGCAAAAGTTATCTCGTAACTTCACCTTTTAGCAAATTTCCCCTATAGGGAAGAAGTTATTACCGTAGGTCTCATGGTAAGACTTAAGCCCGAGACCATGATAACTTTTTGGTTTGAGGTCCCCGGATGCCAAAACACCATTCGTTCAAATTTCTACATATGTATATATATATATGTGTGTCTGTAAGCACGATAACCCTCGTAAAAAAGGTCCGAATTTAATAAAATTTGGTACAAATGTGTATAGCACCATTTATTTGAACGAGTTCGAAAACCAGACGAATCGCACAGTCCGAAAGAGGGTTTTGGGGGTGTTTTGTACCCCAAAAATGGGGTTTTCACAAGTAATTTTTATTTAAATCAAATTGTAATCCATACCATTGAATTAAGCTTAATAAACAAACAATTTGGTATTTTGATCATTACGCTACGTCAATTGGTTACTGAGATATTGAAAGTGCTAAACACAGTACGTTGACTAATGCTATTCTTATGGAGACAAATAAAAATTGTATATCTTGCTTATTTATTAACATACACTGACGAAACTTGGTATATGGCTTCATCTGGTTGTGGTTTGTTGTTGTTTGCACACAACAAAATTTTCGCGTATAGTTCCCGTGGCAGCAAACCTAAGTTCTCGGTCCCCATGTTATTTTTGCGGAGGATAATTAAAATGTTATATACCGCTTATTTATGAATGTATATGGATGAAACTTTGTTTGTGACTTCACTTTGATGAGTTCTATTGATATTAACATAAAACCTTATTATTTTGTGTTCCTTGTTGCAGCAAACCTGCGTGCTCATCCCCAATGTTATTCTTATCTTTATATATAATTCTGTAAGCGAAATTTTTAAGTCAAAATTGTGGGAGTTTGGCAAATCGCATGATGATGGGAGGGGGCTCAAATTAAAGGTCTTTATCCCAGGGACTCGGGAAAAATAGCAGTATTTCCAAAATGTTACCAGCAAACAAGAAATAACGTTAAACATCAGTAGAGGAGAAACCACAAAGAGGGGCCGTAATCGGCGCTTTTTCCCCATGTTATTCTTATGGGGATCAGTTTTTGGACCGACACCCGATCCCGCCTATACTAATAAGCCACAAGTTTCCTTGTTGGCCTATATTAATACCCAACCCTTGCCTATATTAAATATATTGTCCCCATCCCTCCTCTATATTTTTTAAAATTAATTTTCAAATTCAGGCTAAAAAACTATCTTTAGTGTTTATGGTGTGATTTGTTTAAAACTTGGATATGTTATTGTCGTAGGCAAGTGTTTTAATAAATTACACTTACATTTCCCAAATTCACTATTACGGTCAAATTAAAAATTATTTTTGAAAAATACTACCAATTGCCAACTTCTTTATTTACTGTCCGATTTGTCTGCAATTTGGATATGATATTGCCCTAGGCAAATGTTTTAATAAATTTCACTTACATATCCCAACTACGGTCGAACTGCCAACTGATTAAAACATCCACCACCTGCACACGCAACGATCCGCACCGCTGCCCACCACGACGCCACAGCAACAATCCACCGCTCACTGACACACTGACATACTAACACACCAAAGTCGGTCATGTGCAAGCACGCGTCACATTGACGAGAATTTCCACTTACCATAGAACGTCCAGCCAACGTGAGGTCATTTCCTGGTTAAATTGAAAATCTGATGTGTATATAAGGTGCCACCAACAACACACGACAACAGTGACCTCCACCACCAGCACCGGATGAAGACACCAGACACGCCACCAGCGACACAAGGCACCAGCACTAGATGACGCCACCACACACGCCACCAGCGACATTGAGGCGACCACCGGCACCAGATGACGTCACCACGCCGCACTCTGGCTCTCACCTCTCCACGTCTCTCGGCCCACCTCTCCACCCAGGACTCTATGTTAGCTGTGAGTGTTAGCGACGGTAGTTGTAATCTGTCTTCAACGGAGGGACAATAGTTAATCCATCACTATGGCAATTTTTGAACTCTCGTAAACTTGTAAAATATAATTTAAAAACCGCTGTTAAATAATTTAAAAAATTTAAAAATTTAAAAAATTTAAAAATGGTAATTTCTTGTTTATAAAAAGCAGAGTAATGTCATCTCAAAATTTATTTACATCCAACATGTTGTCCTGTGCAATATGCTCCGTGCCCTGCTCCAACAGAAGCAATTTAATCAGACACTATCGTAACATTCACAAAGTTATTCCTAAAATTTGTAAAAAATGCCATCAAATATTTGATAATAACAATCATTTTAAAATGCACATGCTAGAGAACCACAATACTTGTAATGTGTGTAAGAAGGCTATTAACTGTCAAAAGAAACGCCACCACCTACGATGTGACAAACGACCTTACAAGTTGTATATTTTTAACGGTGAATCTGTGGAAGTATTAGACACTCTTCAATCTTGTCCCCCACCTATCAAATGGATTCTTATTAGGAGGGTAAAGTTCATCAAACACTCGGTGGACAATAATGGTGATTTAATCACTGACAAAGAATGTATTGCTGATTTTCGAAGTTTGACGATGTTATCGATTGAGAAAGCACAATTAAAGACTCAAATTAAAGAAGCACTTTTTAAAATTGATACCTCCATGCACAAGTATCAAGCCCAAGGCAGCGGATGGATATATGACCACACTAAATACTGGCAGCTACATGTTTACAAATATAAGCCCCTAACTCCCAAATCATACATTCCTACACCAAAAAATATAAAATCAAAACACGCTGTTTTAAATATTAAAAACAGTGATAATAAATGTTTCGTGTGGAGTGTTTTAGCAAGCCTGAATCCAAGGAATCATGGAGAACATGCAAATCAAGTATTTTACTACGAACCCCACATAGGTCAGTTGAATATGTCAAATATAAAATATCCCGTAAAAATATCCGACATTGATAAATTTGAAAAACAAAATAACATAAGTGTTAATGTATATGGAATTGAAGGACAATTAATATATCCACTGAGAATAACTAAACTAAATAGTAACACGCACGTCAACCTGCTGCTTCTACAACAAGGTCGGAAATCACATTACTGTTTAATTCGTGATTTTGATAAGTTAATGCTACGGTCTACAAAAGATGACCATAAGAAATATTTTTGCAAGTTCTGTTTGCAACATTTTTGCACCAAAGATATATTGGAACGTCACACAACATATTGTAAAACCTTTGATGCCCAAAGAGTACAAATGTCTAAAAAAGATACACTACAATTTACGAATTACAAATATCAACTTAAAGCTCCCTTTGTGATTTATGCAGATTTCGAATGTTTTATAAACTGTGGCAAACACACGCCTTCTGGATTTGCTTATGTTGTGGTGAGAGATTCTAACATTATTTACGAAGAGTTGTACAGCGGTGAAAATGTGATGGATGTGTTTTTCGAAAAGTTATTTAAAACTTATGACTTTATTAAAAGTCAGATGGGAGTATATGTTCCCCTTGTAATGACTGCAGAGCAAGAGGCATCCTTCAAAAACTCTACACACTGCCACATATGCCAACAGCTGTTACTGTGTGATAAAGTGCGCGACCACTGCCACCTAACAGGCGAGTTCCGAGGACCCTCCCACAACTCTTGCAATTTAAACTATAAAGTAACCAAGAAAATTCCAGTATTCTTCCACAATCTTAAAAACTATGACGGTCATTTAATAATGCAACACTTGGGAAAATTCAATCGCAAATTGAATTGCATAGCCAAAGACATGGAAAAGTATATTTCGTTCTCTGTTGATGATTTGGTATTTTTGGATTCCTACAACTTTTTGTCTCTTCCCTTAAGCAAATTAGCTTCCAATTTAAATACGTTTAGATTTATAGACAATCCACTACTACAATGTAAGGGCGAATTTCCGTACGAATACATGACAGGACCAGAAAAGTTTTTAGAGCCCCTCCCACCCATAGAGGCATTTTACAGCAGTCTAACTAAAGAATGTATATCTCCTGCACAATATGAACATGCTAAAAACGTATGGAATCATTTTAATATAAAGAATTTAAAAGAATATCACGATTTATACCTTAAAACAGATGTGTTGTTATTGGCTGATGTGTTTGAGACATTTAGGGACTTGTGTTTAAAGGATTATAAACTCGACCCTGTCCACATGTACTCACTGCCTGGACTAACATGGGAGGCGTGTCTTAGAATGACCGGCATAAAATTAGAATTATTTCAAGACGTTGACATGCATTTGTTTATAGAACATGCCATTAGAGGCGGCGTAAGCATGATTTCCACGCGCCACGCCAAAGCCAATAATAAGTACATGGGCGAACATTATGACCCAAATCAAGAAAGCACCTATCTTGTATACTTAGACTGCAACTCGCTATACTCTACAGCAATGTGCGAGTCGTTGCCCGTTGATGGCTTTAGATGGACAAATGAGAAAGATTATAAATACAATCAAAATGAAAACTTTGGATTTATTTTGGAAGTTGATTTAAAATACGATAAAAGTTTACACGATTTGCATAATGACTACCCGCTCGCACCAGAAAAAATGAATGGAAAATTAATACCAAATTTAAATGACAAAACTAAATATATTTTACATTATAAAGCACTAAAAAAATACGAAGAACTGGGTTTGGTAGTTACAAAATACCACAGAATCTTAAAATTCAGACAATCAAAATGGCTCGCCCCCTATATTAATTTTAATATTGAAAAGCGACAAAAAGCTGAACATGATTTTGAAAAAGACTTTTACAAACTGTTAAATAACAGTCTCTTTGGTCGAACAATTATGAACCAACGCAAGTTTCGTGATATACATCTTGTAGACGAGTCTAAGTTAACAAAGTATGTTACAAAGCCAAGATTTGACTGCAGCAAAAAGTTCGATAACAACTTGCATGCTGTGCATTTAAATAAATTAATTGTAAAGTTTGATAAACCAATATATTTAGGAATGACCATTTTGGATATCAGCAAAGTAATAATGTATGATTTCCACTATAATTATATGTCAAAATTTAAGAATAAAAGGTTCTTAATGACAGACACAGACAGCCTTCTTTATTCTATAGTAACAGAGGACTTTTACAAGGAAATACAATGTGACTTGGACCGTTTTGACACCTCTGCATATAGTAAAGATCATTTCTTATACTCTGATAAAAACAAAAAAGTTACGGGCAAGTTTAAAGACGAATTAAATGGTCAAATTATGTATGAATATTGTGGTTTAAGGCCAAAATTATACTCTTTCATTCCTTTACAATGGTTATACGAAAAAGAAAAGCAAAATGAGCTAGAGGTTAAGAAGGCAAAAGGAGCTGACAACGCTACAGTTAAACATCTCTTAAGACACCAACATTACTTACACTGTCTTGCAACCGGGGAAGATTACTATGAGAATGTTACAAGAATTAAATCCACAAACCACCATCTGCAAACATTAACGATGAACAAAAAGGTACTCTCTTTTGATGACGACAAGAGGTTTATTGTGGATGGCATCAACACCCTTGCCCTTGGTCACTATAAAATTGGTCAAACATAAATCTGTATTTGCCATTATTCTTTGGCCTTTCCTTGTCTATTACAAAAAAGCCATATTTAGACCTATCCCAGCATTGATGGCAGAGATTTCTAAATTGGTTAAATGAAAAATCATTTCCCACATGATTGTTATACACATGTTTTAAATTTAAATCGTCTTGTTTAAATAATATTAGAAAATTAACATTGTCACGTAAATGTTTGTGTACTTTACTGTAAGATTGACACAAGTAAAAACTGTTAATATTTTTGTGTCTGCCCATTGAGAAAAATTGTGTGATATTTGGACTATTTATGTCGTCAAATACAACTATTGAGTGTGATTCTACATCATTTGGTGTGATTTCACAGTTTGAATATGTGTGTAATTTAACTTCATCACACAGACGGAATATTTCAATTATTTTTTTATATTTTTCTTGTTCTAAAGATTTGGATATTATATATAAATTTGTAAACTTTAATCCTTGTTTTTTTACAATTAAGTTATAAATTACAACAGTCTTCCCCGAACCACTGGGCCCTATTATAAGACAGCGAATATTATTAGGAAATAGACCCAACTTCTTTGGTGTATTTTCTTTATGTGCTATTTTAAATTTGTTCTTTTGTTGAATAAATGACATTTTTTATTAAAATAAAAATGGTGTATTTTCTTTATGTGTTAAATTTATTGAATAAATGACACATAATAAAAATGGTGTATTTTCTTTGTGTGTTAAATTTGTTCTTTTGTTTAATAATTTTGTATATAATAAAAATGGCAAAGAGAAAGTGTAAGAAGGGTAAGGGATTATTCTTAAAGCCATATAGAGGCCGTGGCTTGTTAAATACCCTTATAAACAACCTTCCTTTCCCTCTCCACCTGCCGTCGTATATGTGGTGCGGACCCGGAACTAACGTGCGTGAAAATTTAGCCAGAAATGTACCTCCAAAAAATAAGCTAGACTCTTATTGTAAAGAGCACGACATATTCTACATGAATAATCCTGATACAGCCGCCCGGAACAAGGCAGATATGAGATTAGCGGACCAGGCTTGGACTAGGGTTTCGGCAAAGGACGCCAGTCTGGCCGAAAAAGCAGCAGCTTATGCAGTGACAAATTTGATGAAGGCTAAGGCAAAAATGGGAATGGGATTAAAATTTAATAAAAAAGATGGACAACTTTCAGCTGTTAGAGGCAGCAAGAGACGTGCCTCACTTTCGAGGAGTGTACCTAAAAAACGAGCTAAGAAAACTGAGACCAAAAGTAAGAGAATGTGGAATTATTAATTTAGACAGTGACAGGGACACACATTGGACAGCGTATCGTAAAAATAAAGATATTGTAATATATTTTGACCCTTTCGGAATACAGCCTCCAAAAGAGGTAATTGAATATTTTGTACCATCTAAAATCTACTATACAACTGATCAAATACAAGATTTAAACAGTTCCATTTGTGGAATTTTATGTTTATCATTTCTGAAAAATTTTAGTTTATAAAAATGGATTCATTTACTATAACATTCACGGGCACAGAGCCAGAGTTGAAGTCGGTGTTCTTTCCTCCTATAGAATTAAGTGGTGATTATGTAATTGGACTGGTAGATTTTCAAAGTTATAATTCTATATTTAATGTTAAAAAACCTCTAAATACTTTGACATATTACAAAATGCACAAAATTACAACCCCAAAAGGGGAGGTCACAATTGACGAATTAAACCAGGCATTAGATGGTAAAGTTGAAGTTATTATACAAAATAAAGTAGCATTAATTAATACAAAAGTCAAACTTATATTTTACAAAGGGCTAGTTCCAAAATTAAATAAACTTAAAGACACAAAATTAACTATAGACGAGGGTGAGGATGTGTATTATTACGATCACAAAGCTCCAAATGTAATTGAAATTGCTGAAGGTACATACGAAGTGTTTGAGCTTGCGAAGGAAATTCAAAAGCAACTCCCAGATTTTGTACTTATGGCCGATAATAAAACTATGAAAGCCACATTACATTCTAGCCATGTGTTTGATTTTACAAAACCGTGTTTAGGGTCTGAATTATTGGGATTTAAAGGATTTTCTACTCCAGATATTGCGTTTAAATCCGTAAATAAAATCAACATAAATAATGTAAATGTGATTAGAGTAAAATGTAATATTGCGAATGGGTCTTATTTAAATGGTGACAAATCACACACCATACACAGTTTTTACCCAGAAGCTCCTCCCGGCTACAAAATTATTGAGGTCCCCAGAAATATTATATACTTCCCTGTAAATAAGAGAAGTTTAGATGTTGTTAGCATTACATTTGCAGATCAACACGACAAGCCAATTGACTTTAATAAAGAAGAAACTACAATTACTTGTCATATAAAAAAGATATGAGAATTTACAAGAACGGGCTGAGTGTACAAAATGCCAGGTTTCTGCGATCAATTGGGTTGAAGTTAAAATTTTCTATTAATAAAAATGGAAGATTTTCTAGACGTTACAGGAAAATTCCAATACGATGATAGCCTGGTTAAAATTACAAATCACTCCTATGTTCCACACAACACTTTAGCAATAAATAATTCCGATGAAATTCGAATATGCATAAATAATCAAGATTTACTAACACTCCCATGTAGGAGTTATCTGTATATTAAAGGAGAAATAGAGAATCATGATAAAGGACATTTTATAAATAATGCATTTGCATTCTTATTTGACGAAATTAGATACGAAGTTGCTGGTAAAGAAATAGATATTGTAAGAAATCCGGGAATTTCCAGTCTTATGAAAATATTGTGCTCTTACAATAAAACAACTAAATTGTCAAATGTAGCATTTGATTCTGATGAAAATTTAAAGGAGTTCCATAAAAGTGGCAAGTTTAGTACTTGTGTCCCGTTAGAGCTGTTAATGGGTGTGTTTGAGGATTTTAATAAGGTTTTAGTAAATGTTAAACAAGAATTGGTGTTGAAAAGATCCAAAAACGACTTAAATTGTATATTAACAACATCTAATGCTCCAACTGGTGTCGATCCTATTCCTAAAATTACACTTAAATCGATTCAGTGGGTGATGCCGCACGTGGTACCATCTGATGGGGAGAGGCTTCAATTACAAAAGATGTTATTGCAAAATAAAAATTTGCAAATTGCATTTAGAAGTTTGGAGCTACACGAACTCCCATCATACCCCGAAACCAAGAGACATACATGGTCAGTTAAGACGTCTTCGAGTTTGGAGAAGCCCAGGTATATTATATTTGGTTTCCAAACAGGTAGGGACAACAGTGCACGAAAAAGAACTGATGAATTTGATCACTGTAAATTGAAAAATATCAAAGTGTTTTTAAACTCTGAATATTATCCTTATAGTGATTTAAATCTCGACTTTGAAAATGGAGATGCCTCTAAAGCGTATGAGATGTTTGTGAGGTTTAGGGAGAGTTACTACAACACCGTCCCCGATCCTATGTTTAACAGAGCTGACTTTATAAAGAAATATCCTCTAATTGTAATAGATTGTTCTAGGCAGAATGAATCAGTCAAAGAGGGGGTTGTAGATATTAAATTAGAAATTGAAACTGCAGAAAATGTCCCTTCAAACACATCTGCATATTGTCTAATAATACACGATAAAGTGTTTGAGTATAATCCTTTGACAAATGAGATAAATAAAATGTAAATAAAATGAAAACAAATATTCAACAAGAATTGGTAGACTCTGCAAAACAAATAAGAGAAAAATATAGGGCGTTAAAACGTGGTAAATTTCTAGAGGCTGAAGAGAGGTTCCAAACATTCCAACCTTTAATAGAGCCTTTGCAAGAATTAAAAAATTTAGCCACAAAAACAGAGAGGCCAGTTCTCCCAATGATTTTAGAAAAGACCCCGTCTAGAATACCAAGAATAACACAGATAACACCGCACAAATTAGATTTTGGTCTTTTAGCATCAGACTATTTAGGAAATTACCTTAGTAGAAGTAGTATGACAGACACCACATATGGTATTAGGCGAGAAGGACATAAGTTTTTTATTGGGAATCAGGAAGTTCAAATTGCCAATGACGATGTTACAGTTGGAGAAACAATTTATAAAGGGACAAAGGGATTGTGGGAATTGTTAACTTTAAAAGAACCCGTAAACTATAGTCAGGCTGATTTGCAAAATTATAAAGAGATTTTGGAAGCTACAAATGCACATTTAAAGGGTTATAAACCAGGTGCGGCGATGTCAAGTAATAAACACACTAAATATCTTAATATAATTAAACCCCTGTTTAAGACTGTTGGTGAAGGTTTAAGGCAGGTAACTGGTAATAAAATAGACTATGTTTATTGGGACGATCCTAATGAGCTTGTAGATAGGTTAAGACTGCTTTGGTTAAGTCGATTGGCGGGAAATTCTGGAGTGGATAATGAGATAGATTCTATCATAGAAGAATTGAGGGAAAGTGGAATTGTTTATTAAATAAAAATATGATAGATACATTTTATCGCGTATATAACCCATATAGTAAACCAGAAGCTAGAAGTTTTAAAGAAACTACTTTAAATCTAAAAGATGATGGTTGGAATGCTTTAAATTATAAAATTAGTAATGTTAAAGGTGGGGAGTTTACTGACGATGTATCGACTTTGGGGCAGACGTTAACCAGGAAAGGTGATGTTTTTGTACAAGGTAATACTAAATATAAGTTTTTAGAATCCAAGAGTAATAATTGGAACGCTAATAAACGTAAAATTACTAATGTTAAACGAGGTGAAAGCTCAACCGATGTACCCACATTAGAGCAAACTTTAATAAGAAAAGATGGTGTCTTTGTACAAGACAAAAATAATTATGAATTTTTGGAATTGGAGAATGGTATTTGGAATGCCAAAAAGCGAAAGATTAGTAATTTGTTGGCTGGTAAAGAAAGCGATGATGTTGTAAACGTCTCTCAAGTACCAAAAATGGATCTAAACTTTTGGGATTTTAATAATAAAAGGCTAGTTCGTGTTAAACCCGCTGTTGATGAGAACGATTGTGTTACAAAACATCAGACTGTGACTTTAGACGGTCTTAAATTTGATGGTAAAAATAAGCAATTAACAAACATTTTACCTGGAACATTGCCAAATGATGTGGCTGTTGTTAAGCAAATATTAACAAAAGGTGAGAAAAGCATAATAAAACAGGGGGATAAAAATTATAATGTATTAACATTAGATAGCGATATGTGGGATGCAGAGGACAAATTAATAAAGAATGTACCTGAAGGCAAAGATAGGAGTGATGTTTGTTTAATGTCACAGGTTTTGAGGTATGACGATAATATTAAAACTTTTAGACAAGACAATATTAAATTTGATATTTGTTTAAAATCACATGCATTAAGGTTTAACAATAAAACTAATAAATTTATGCAAGACAATAATGAAATCGATTTGATGATGTACAATCCTAAATTGTTGGTTGCAGACCCTACATCTTTAAGCGGATTTAAGACTTTAGATGGAGGGGCATATTTGCCAAAAAACTATGTATATCAAAGAATGAGTCATGGTATGTTAATTGGTAGCAATGGAGGTGTTTTTGAAACGACAGAGACTGGCAGATACGTTAACATTAAAAATAAAGAATAAAAAATGGAAAAAATTGCTTACGAATTGCATAAGCCTGCGAGAAAGAACTTTGTTAGAAGGTCTTTTAAGGTGTTGGGTATAAACGAAACTGTTCAAATAGATTTAATAGATATGCGGAATTATGCTAGAGAGAATTCTGGGAATAAATATATTTTAACTTTAATAGACACATTTTCTAAAAAAGCTTATGCTGCTCCACTAAAGAATAAAACTGGATTAGTAGTCACAGAAGCTATAAAAACTATTCTCCCAAAGGGAGTTAAAAATATTCAATCTGATAACGGAAAAGAATTTTTTAATGAACATTTTACCAAACTAATGAAAATTCTAAATATTAATCACTACCACACTTACTCTACAACTAAGGCGGCTATTGTGGAAAGGTTCCAGAGAACTTTAAAGAATTTGTTGTATAGAGAGTTTAGTGCACAAGGGAGTTACAAGTGGTTGGATTTACTTCCAAAGTTAATAAGGATATATAATAATAAAGTACATAGATCCATAGGGATGAAGCCTAACCAAGTAAGTGCTAAGAACTCTAAAGATGTACATGAAAGGTTAGCATCTAAAGTACAAGTTAAAAAGCCAAGATATAAGGTGGGGGATAGTGTAAGGATATCTAAATATAAACATGTATTTAGTAAAGGATATACCCCCAACTGGACGGGAGAGCTTTTTACAATAGCAGAAGTTAAGAAAACAAAGCCTGTGACTTATATTTTGAAAGATGAGAATGGCAATATAATCAAAGGAGGATTTTATACAGAAGAATTGTTAAAGACTAAATATAAAGACATGTATTTGGTAGAGAAGGTAATTAGGAGGAAGGGTGATTTATTATATGTCAAATGGCTTGGGTTCCCAAGTAGCCAGAACTCGTGGATTTCTGCAAAGGATGTATTAAAATGAATTTTAAAATAGGGTCAAAATTGGTAGTTCGGCCGTAGTTGGGATATGTAAGTGAAATTTATTAAAACATTTGCCTAGGACAATATCATATCCAAATTGCAGACAAATCGGACAGTAAATAAAGAAGTTGGCAATTGGCAGTATTTTTCAAAAATAATTTTTAATTTGACCGTAATAGTGAATTTGGGAAATGTAAGTGTAATTTATTAAAACACTTGCCTACGACAATAACATATCCAAGTTTTAAACAAATCGGACCATAAACACTAAAGATAGTTTTTTAGCCTGAATTTGAAAATTAATTTTAAAAAATATAGAGGAGGGGTGGGGACAATATATTTAATATAGGCAAGGGTTGGGTATTAATATAGGCCAACAAGGAAACTTGTGGCTTATTAGTATAGGCGGGATCGGGTGTCGGTCCAAAAACTGATCCCCATAAGAATAACATGGGGAAAAAGCGCCGATTACGGCCCCTCTTTGTGGTTTCTCATCTACTAACATCCCCCATAAGAAATGCATGGGGATTTAAAAACGTATGCTTTGTTTACATAAAACATGTGATTAAGTGTCTACTTTGTTTAAGAACTGACATGTGTTCCTACTTACACTGATTTTACTCAGCATTTAAAGAGTATATAGATTGGAGTGTTGGAGCAAGGTTAGGGGCAATGGTTCATTCAAGCTGCTAGGGGAGAATAATTAAAATTGTATATATCGCTTATTTGTGAATATATTTTAATGAAACTTGGTATGCGGCTTTATGAGGTACTAAGACATATATGAATTGGAAATTTGTTGAGTGCGCAGGTTTGCTGCGACGGGGGTATTTATATTGACTTTATCCTAGAATTTAACCACTTTGAGTAGAGTATATAAATATTCAGTTACATCCATATATCATACATGTAAAAATATGCATTTTAAACGCACTCCAATGCATTTGGTAGAATGAATTAAAGATAGTTTTGAAGTATACTCACATTTGTACAGTTAAAAATGTAATTTTAAAGAATTTTAAAGAACATTAAAAATGTATTTAAAAATTAAATAAAATAAATTTTAACCTTATTTCAAATATATTTTTAAATATATTTGAAATTTAAGTGAGGGGTGGTTAAATTTTATTTTTAATACGTATTGAATATATTAAAAAGGTTTCTTTTTACTTTAAAATGTAAAGTAAAGGCATACAGTAGCACACACTAAAATGCATTTATCTTGATTTGAAATATATTGTATATGCTTTTGTAATGTATTGTAGATATAATTGCAATGTATTAATAAATAATTCAACAAAAAATTATAAATATGTTTGAAAATGTATTTTTCCCAACTAGCAATGTATATTTAATATATCAATAAATCGAAATAAATGCATTTTAACTTGATTTTATTATATATTGAACATACCTCTCTAATATATTAAAAATATAATTAAATTGTGTTAACAAACTCTATTATTTAAATATGTAAAAATGTATTAATGTTAACTGAAACAAATTTAACTCATGATATAAAATGGTTACAAATACATTTTGACTTAATTTTAAAATAGTAAACTTGATTTAGAAATGTCTCATAGAAGTAATAAATTTTAAATTAATTTGCCTGATAAAAAATGAATACCAATGTGATTATTATGCCTACTTTATAACATTTTTCACTTGATTATGTAAAGCAAATTAATGAAATTTTATTACTTTCCTTACTAGCAAAGGAGTAAAGAGCTTTTCTTACCGCTTTAAGGGCCATGTGACGTATTGTTGTTGCGCAGTTGCTGGTTGAGCCTACATAAAACTCAAATTTATAAAATTACAAATTGTATTGAATAACGTATAAGAATAGAAAAGTAATAACCAAAACAAAAACACTAGATTCTAATTCTACTGTTGTTTTTAAATTGATTTAATTTGATGTCATAAATTTCTAACTTTATTATTTTCAAAGCACCCTCATCCAGGAAATTTCTTCTACACAGCCACTGAAAATATATATTTATAACTTATGTTAAATAGATTTAGTCCAACATAACAAGCGATATTAAAACACCCGCTGCAGGCGACAGGTATATGTGTCGCTAGTACAAGGTACCATCCCAAACAATCCTTCATATTTACAAATCTGTAAGCAAAGACAAATGAAAATATTTCTTTTAAAATTATTTGATTGTTTTCAGAGTGTTAGAAGTTCTTTGTTCAGTACAAAAATAATAATAACAGATACGCATTAGCAAAGGAGACTGATGCACAAATAACGCCAGGTAGCAGCAAGGCGCCAAAACTCAAGAGATGTTCCATCCACTGATTTTAAGGTATCGGTAACTTCAGTTTCAGTGACAAGAAAATGTCAGTGACTGACATGTCGGTGTTCCGGTATCGCAGCTGGGTAGAGGGGGGGATGATTATGGACCATGGATGGCCTGTAACTGGAACTGTCTGAAAATCGGTGACTAATATCGGGGTGACTGCCGTAACGGTGACAGATTAACCAAAAGTCAAACTGAGTTTCAGTGACTGCTGGGGCCTAGTAAGATACTAGTGAGTGAGCAATTATTGTTGGCTTTTGACGGATATTTAAATAAGAGTAACCTGTAATATTATGTTAATGAATATGATAAATTTAAATACATTTTCCAATATTAATTTCTAGTAAAATGAACTATAAGCAACAACCACCTACCATTTTTTTCCAAAATAGGATAGTAAATAATAAGGGAGGACTGTTCTTTAAAAAATGTTGCCTAATCAAAAACCGTAACGAGGAAAATGTATTAAGTACCTTATTTTTAAGAACGCAGGTTGCGCAGTTGCTGGTCCCTCATCCCCCGGATTGGATATAGCCTATCAGCTGTAGCCACTCCAGGTTGCGCAGTTGCTGGTCCCTCATCCCCCGGATTGGATGTAGCCTATCAGCTGTAGCCACTCCAGGTTGCGCAGTTGCTGGTCCCTCATCCCCCGGATTGGATGTAGCCTATCAGCTGTAGCCACTCCAGGTTGCGCAGTTGCTGGTCCCTCATCCCCCGGATTGGATGTAGCCTATCAGCTGTAGCCACTCCAGGTTGCGCAGTTGCTGGTCCCTCATCCCCCGGATTGGATGTAGCCTATCAGCTGTAGCCACTCCAGGTTGCGCAGTTGCTGGTCCCTCATCCCCCGGATTGGATGTAGCCTATCAGCTGTAGCCACTCCAGGTTGCGCAGTTGCTGGTCCCTCATCCCCCGGATTGGATGTAGCCTATCAGCTGTAGCCACTCCAGGTTGCGCAGTTGCTGGTCCCTCATCCCCCGGATTGGATGTAGCCTATCAGCTGTAGCCACTCCAGGTTGCGCAGTTGCTGGTCCCTCATCCCCCGGATTGGATGTAGCCTATCAGCTGTAGCCACTCCAGGTTGCGCAGTTGCTGGTCCCTCATCCCCCGGATTGGATGTAGCCTATCAGCTGTAGCCACTCCAGGTTGCGCAGTTGCTGGTCCCTCATCCCCCGGATTGGATGTAGCCTATCAGCTGTAGCCACTCCAGGTTGCGCAGTTGCTGGTCCCTCATCCCCCGGATTGGATGTAGCCTATCAGCTGTAGCCACTCCTTTTAAACTTGATATTTTCTCAGCAGATCCAATGCCAATTATTGTAAATTTTTTGAACTCTAAAAATTAACAGCAAGTTACTAAACAAATGCCGTTAAACACTGTATTTCAGATGAGCACAAACAACTGATAAGAAATTAGACTGAGCCCACAGTTGTCCTGGGCACAAACAACTGACAAGGAGTAATTATTGATAGTAAATTATTGTGATGGTAAGAGGGGTCTGGACTATACCCAGTTGTTATCCTGTCAATAAAACCAAATATTAATATTTTACAACTACAAAAATTAATGGTTTTTACAATTGGCCAGAGTAGCAGGTTTGTCTTTAGGTCGCAATATTTTCTACGAGGTTAAAAATTGTTTATCTCATGAAGCAATTCAACCTTAAAGTTGAACCTTAAGCTGGAGTTTTATATCATGCCTGAGTTTAACTCAAATAAATGTCAGACTTTTACTTCCAGAGATATTAAGCTTTAAAGTTTATGAGAATATCTAGTTTGTTGGTGATGGTTCACACTATTTTCAATTACATTCAACATTTTATATCTTATAAACCAATTGAACATCATAGTTGTAATTTGTGTAGCAGTTTTATATCATATCTGAGTTTAACACCAATATATATTAAACTTATACTAAGTTTCCTACCAGAGATATTTAACTGTAAAGTATAAAAGAAAAGCCATTCTTTACATAGTTAATGCTTATTTTAGTGATATTTAAAATTTTATATCTTGCCTAGGAGTCAAATATCAAAGTTGAAATTTGTGCATCAGTTTTATATCAAACATTATCTTAAACCTGAAAGTTTTCAGAGTTTTGCTTAAGTCTCACCAAAGATATTCACCCATAAAACTTAAAAAATTGAAACTTTTCCAAATTGAAAAATGTTTAATAAAAAAGGAAAATAATATCAAACCTAAACTTATTTTTACAATAAACTACTGAGTGAAATGTATTATTAAGAAAATATATCTATCATTTCATTCTATCTTTACCTACAAACAAAACCTAAACATAGTCACTGATAAAACATGCATTTTTAAGTCACATTTTCTTATATTTCAAACAATTTTAGCTCCATTAACAAGACGACTTAAAAGATAGCACATAAGTTAAAAAAAAAATGGTTTTGGATTCAACTCTCTATTACAAACCAAATCAGAGAAACATAGTATTTTGTGAGTGTCTACAAAGAACAAATAGATCTGATAGTGTCAAATCATCGTGCGGGTAGTAACAAAGATGGCCACCATTTGTATATGGTTGGGTTGAATACTATATAATATTTGTTTTGAATTCTTCATACATAGGGCATTTAACAGTAAAAACAAAATATTTTTTTAGGCGGCTAAGCAACCAATTAATTCTTTTCTGGACCATTGTGGATAGAGAAGAAAGTTATAAGTATGCCTGTGTCCATTAAAAGCTGAAGTAAGTTTAAGATTCGACTCTTTTACTCGGTATACTCCTAACTGTCAGTGTCAGTGTCAGGTGTCAGTGTAAGTTCAGTGTCGAATGTGTTGAACTAAATTTAACACATCCAGTTTATCTTACCTTTCAATTTATCTTTCAAACAGGATGGATTCCATTCGTCGAGTAGTTGGTTTGTTTCTTCGTACATGTAGTGAATAACAAACAGTATACAAAACGACGAACTTCTGAACTAAAAATTCACAAAAATAAAAAAGGATTTATGAAACTGCAGGACACAGGATCCTAACAGCCTACAGAGTGTGACCACGACACGAGATCGACTGTCAATGATGTCAAAGAATTTCTATAAATTGCGAATGCGCCACTATCTGTCCAACGCAGACATCTTGTGCCTAACCCACTGATAGCTGGGGTTAGCTGCGCACCCTAGCCTTACTGGACGTTACGTCTTTCTATCAGGCGATCACCACACTAGCCTGTATTTAGTGTTGCCCTATTACAGCAATGGGGCCACCGCCGGACGAATGGTGTAAGCAAAATCCTCCACCCGTTCTAGGGTATTTAACGATCACTAGTGCGAACTGGCACAAACTATGACAGTAGGGGGCAATAGTCGGTTCTGTGGCTGCAGGAGCAGCAGGCAAGTGGAGGTGGAGGGACACCCTAACCTATCCTAACCTAACCTAAATTAACCTAACCTAACCCCCCCTTCATTTTTTTCGCTGCCTTTTTTTCGTCGCCTTAGGCTATGGTGACATTATCCCCCCACCCCCTCTTTTTTTGTTCCGGCACTTTTGCTTGGGGGCACGCACCACGCTCTTGCCCTACCCTCTCCCCCGTCTACTAAACGGGACGTAGCTTCGACCTCTGCATCCTCCCTTGGCCCATAACCTTGCCTCCCCCATCACCTAACGTCAGTGCCTACGTGACGAACCGGGCTTTTTACTTGCAGTGTCCTCGCTTTATTCTCGAGTGACGTCATTATCCACTATATTTCGTCATCCACATTGGAATTTCCCGCTGTCATTAGTGTAAATCGGTAACCAAGGTCAGCCGTGATTCCGGAAATGGTTTATCGCTTTCACCCACCTCAGGAGCTTCTAGAAGCTTCTTGAAACTCAACCTGTTTACTCATTAGCGGACCACCAAGTACACGGCGGTACCCGTTACCACCTAACGTCAGTGCCTACGTCACCACCCGGGGATGTTTACTCATTAGCGGTAATTGCCGCGATTCCAAGCATTGTTTACCACCTTAATAACCTGCCCGGAGGCACCTGCATCATCCTGTGTAAACTTCTTGACGACAGGCTTAACGACTTTCACCATCTGCACGGCCTACTGTACGGTACGTAGCTTCGATATTTAAGCGATCGTCGTCGCTTCCTTCATTCAGTTTGTGTTTGGAGCTCAGTGTGTGAAAACGCGCTACTTCAGTGCTGTGCTAGTCTTTATTGCGCCGTATTCCGGGATTATTAAACGTAAGTATATTTAATTCTTATTAGTTGTAGTGTTGAATACGATTACATTTCCTTTTATAGTAATATTACCATTTGAAGTATGATCTTTCAGCAATTTTGACGTCATAACTTGCAAATAGAGATCTGGATCGTTAATACAAGTTGTACCATTTTCATTATATTTTTGGGAAAACGATTCATTATTGCTATGTATTCAGTCTAACTCTACTCAAGGAAACTATCGATCTTTCTTAACACGAGTATTAGCTATTACACAACCACTAGTTTTTTCCAAAATATAAATAATCCATAGAAAAATCTACACGTAATTTTCAATTTATTTTTTAACTTAATTTTTCCAAACTTTTATTACACAGCACTGATACGAATCTTTTTTTTCCAGATGGATGCTACTCACCGCTACCCCAACTGCGATCGTGTCTTCACGTGCAGAGATAGTTTGGCACTACACGTTACCAGTGCTCAAGGTTAGAGGCAGCAGCACGTGCGCGTTGTATGCGGTGTCACGATGAGCCGCAGAGATGCTCTCCAACGCCACATGATTAACACCCACGACGGAGCCACCCCACGGCAACAAGCTTCAGACGAAGGTCCTGGCCCCGACTACCACGGATGTGGAGAATGCGGTGGCCGTTTTCGCCACGAAGCCAACCTACAACGGCCCATGGAGGCTACTGACAACAGAAACAACCGTTTCCTGTGTGACGCGTGCGGTATAGTGTTCACCAGGAGAGACAACTTATGACAACACACCAAACATTTTCACGGTGACGGAGAAGAGCGTAGTTTCTCTTGTGCGTACTGCAACAAGAGGTTCAACCGGCAGTTCAATAAGGTCCATCATGAGCAGTTCAACTGTAGTGTTATGAGGGATTTGATGTGGAACCAAGTGTCGATGGAAGATAAGCCTCAACCCGGACCCAGCACAGAGCCTCAACCCGGTCCCAGCACCGAGCTTCAACCCGGACCCGGCACCAAGCCTCGCCCGGGACCCAGTACCGTGCCTCATCCCAGCGAAGACGAGATGGAGGGTGCCGGCCTCCCCACGTTCCACCTCGTGCACCGGGCCCTCCGCAGACGCCTCCTAACCTACCGCTTGTCCCGGCCGATGGAGAACCTGGTGACCATTACAGAGGCACTGGTATTTTTTCAGGAGGTTTTGAACCTCTTGCCTGATGTTATGAATACTTACCCTACCGTCAAGGTGAACATGTACCTGGAGTGCGAGTTCACCAATGTCCACAGAGCCACATATCTGAAGAAGTTCAAGAGAAGAACGTTCCGTTGACAGAGGCGTTAACTTGGAGGGACTCCTGTTGGCTACGTTTCGGAAACTCGTCAACGAGAATGAGCAGTGCGAGCTGGTCAACAGTGGTTGGACGTTCCTGCGCATACGCTTTCTGGATATCTGTGTGGGACTTCCCACTGACAAGATGCGAGACACCAGGAAGCGATTTCCCGACGACCGTCCCTTTGACCTCGTGCACAGGAAGGGCGTTTTCTCCTACGAATTTGTCACGTCGTACAACCTGATGTACTCCACCAGAGAGTTTCCGCCCCAGGCAGCGTTAAAAACAGCCTGACCCTGGAAGATATCAAGGACGAAGAGTACAAGCACGCCTGCAACATTTGACGAGCCTTCGATTGACGACACCTCAAGGACTATGCCGACAAGTACCTGCGCTTCAACATCGCCCTGCTCACCGACGTTTTTGAGCAGTTCCGGGATACGTCGTTGGCTGAGTACGGACTGGACCCCGCCCACTATTACACCCTGCCCTCTTACACCTGGGACGTCATGCTAAAGACCTGTGACGAGGAGCTGGACACGCTGCGGAACTTTGATATGTACCTCTTCGTGGAGCAAAGCATCCGAGGAGGTATCTCCCAGGCGATCACCTGCTATGCCAAGGCCAACCACGACCGGTGTCGCCCTGAAGACCGACAACCTGACGAGCCAACGCGCTAAATCCTGCACCTGGACGCCAGTAACCTGTACGGCTGGACCATATCCCAGTATCTGCCAACCGGAGAGTTCCAGTGGCTCAGCCGTGAGGGGATCGACGCCTTGGACATCGCCGCACTGGACGGAGAAGCTGACCGGGCTACATTTTGGAAGTGGAATTTCGCTATCCCGTCCGCCTCCACAACCAGCACAAGGATCTTCCCTACTGCTGTGAGACCAAGTGTCCGCCAACCGGGAAGTTCCCCAAGCTAGTGACCACCCTGGATGAGAAGTACCACTACATTTGCCATTACACGATCCTGCAGCAGGTGCTGGAAAATGGACTGAAGCTTGCATCTGTGCATCGGGCGATCTCGTTTCACCAGTCTCGGTAGTTGGAACCTTACATCATCATATAGACACCCCGCCACTGCTTACAGCTGAAAGATGAGGCCGTCCTGCGTAGCGAAGGAAGGTTAGCGTTGGAGAGGACCGTCCTGTGGAGGAGGACAGCGAAGATGAAGAATTCCCGGTGTAGACTTATGTAAATTTGAGTTCATTTTGTAAAAAGTATTTGTAAGTTCATTTGTAAAAAAATTATATTCGAAGTTTGGTTTTCAGCACAAATTCTTGTTGTTATTACCTCTCTATATTTCCTACATCTATTTTTTCAAATACCCAAGAGAAAGGAAAATAATGAAAACAAAAGTTTTAGAAAACACAATATTTATTGAAACATAAGAATATACATGCATAGTTTATTGACTGAAACAAGATTTTACACACAAAATACATATAGTTTTAAGTACATTTTAACATGGTGAGAAGATGGAGTTGAAGAGCCTGCGTACCAGAGCGTCGTTGAAGGCGGGAGCACCCAGAACGAAGAGCTGCATGTAGTCGCTGAGTGGCATATTGAGGACCACCCGGCAGTACTGGTAGGTGAGAAAGTAGTGGAGACTGATCTTGAAAGTTAAAGGGGGGTTTATCAATAGACCCCTCTTCAGAGAGTATATTTACAGCCTTACACTTCATCAACATTTATCCGCAATTTATGTTTCGTATTTTGATAGTTTAGGATTTTAGCTACATCATTGGCTTTGAACCAAGGATTATTTTCGTTATTAAACATTAGAGAGGATGGAATTCCTGGGCGAAGACAAAATGAAGGTGTGGATCAGTCAGCCGACTATTGATGAAGATTACCTGAGAATGCAGAGCGACGTGGCAGAGTGGCATGCTACCATCAACAAATGTAAGAATCTGACTGAGCAGAGGAGATGTTGTCAGTTCGGTTCGTTTCCTTAATAAAATTATTCACTTTTCTATCCTCCCCGATTATTAAAACGGCCCCTTTCCTCGAACAACTCACCTGGTGTTTATTCCCTTCCCCCATTTCCTAACGACCATGGTAATAGGTAAATGTAGGTTTATCAATATTGATTTTATCATGAATATAAAGAGTGGTTTACGAAGCCTGAAGTGTCTCATAGTGAGTTTTCGTTACGTTAGGTACAGTTAGGTTTATTAATGACGGTTTCAGTTAGGTTTATTGACGCTGGTTTCGGTCAGGTTTCTTGATTCAGGTTTCAGTTAGGTTTATTGATGCAGGTTTCACTTAGTTTTATTGATGATGGTTTCAGTTAGGTTTACTGATTCAGGTTTCTGTTCGGTTTATTGATGGTGATTTCAGTTCGGTTTATCGATGCAGGTTTCAGTTAGGTTTATCGATGCTGGTTTCAGTTAGGTTTATCGATGCAGGCTTAAGTTAGGTTTATCGATGCAGGTTTAAGTTAGGTTTGTCGATGGAAATTTTCGGGCCTGAAAACCTATGCATGTAATTCTTATGTTTCAATAAATATTATGTGTTCTAAAACTTTGTTTCATTTTTAGCTCTGGGCAGTGGCCGGATGTCTTTACGACCCCAAGGCCATGTGTGGGTACCATCGGCCAGGACGTATCGCTTGCCTTCAGCAGGCTCAAGGAGAGTTTATTCACTTGGACCGTGAAGACGTGGTACAGGTGGGACTGAAAACGGGTTTTAACGGTGCTGAGTAACACCCCGTCGAACAGACAGGCCTTTAGTCGGTAGGGTGAGGATGTTCTTCACAACCCCCTTGGTGACCCCCTTGGCGCGCTTGAAAGCCTTGGATCCTGTTTCTTCTCTTGGGTCCTCGACGTCCATGAAGTAGAGCTTGGAACGAAGACCGAGGTACTCAAACAGGGATCGGCCGTTGCATTAGTCCTCGAGCTTGCCAATGACCTTGGCGTTGACGGGACTGTAGCAGGGGTGGGACCTCAGGTAGGCGCTAGTATCAAAATCATCCAGTTGCTCCATCATCTCCCTGAGAGATGATGTCGAACACGAAACTGTCCGTGTCCATTTAGTCTACGTTCAAGCGGTCACCGTAGTGGTTCCTCATCTTCCGCAGAAACTCGTACATGAGCTCAGCTCCAGGACAGATATACCGATGTAGATGGGCTTGTCCAGGACAATGTTCACCTTGGCAAGATGCACAAGGATAACGTCCTCCGTGTAATACATGCGGTCCGGGAAATTGGACTTGGCCACGTATTTGCTGAACTTCTCGGGGGTGCACACCAGCTTCACGTTGAGGCACTTTCGGACGTTCTCGATTGTTTTGCCGAAGATGGAATTGTTCATGAGCTTAAAGTAGTCTTGCTCAATCTTGGTCTTAGCCTTCTTCCGCAGCTCGGTGTTCATGATGATGTAAGGTTCCAACCACCGAGACTGGTGAAACGAGATCGCCCGATGCACAGCTGTAAGCTCCAGTCTGTTTTCCAGCACCTGCTGCAGGATCCAATAATGGAAAATGTAGTGGTACTTGTCATCCAGGGTGGTCACTAGCTTGGGGAACTTCCCAGTTGGCGGACGCTTGGCATCACAGCAGTAGGGAAGATCCTTGTGCTTGTTGTAAAGACGGGTGGGGTAGCGAAGTTCCACTTCCAAAATGTTGCCCCGGTCAGTTTCGGCGTCCAGTGTGGCGATGCCCAAGGCGTAGACCTCCTCACGGCTGAGCTACTGGAAATCTCCGGTTGGCAGACACTGGGACATGGCCAAGCCGTCCAGGTACAGGAGGTGGCTCGTTGGCTGGTCGGGTTGTTGGTATTCCTAGCGCCACCATTCGTGGTTGGGCTTGGTGTAGCGGGTGATCACCTGGGAGATACCTCCTCGGATGCCTTGTTCCACGAAGAGGTACATATCTAAGTCCCGCAGCGTGTCAAGCTCCTCGTCGCAGGTCTTTAGCATGACGTCCCAGGCGTAAGAGGGCAGGCTGTAATAGTAGGCGGGGTCCAGTCCGTACTCAGCTAACGACGTATCCCGAAACTGCTCAAAAACGTCGGTGAGCATAACGATGTCACAGCGCAGGTACCTTTCGGCATGGTCCTTGAGGTTTTGACACTCGAAAGATCGCCACACGTGCTCGTACTCTTCGTCATGTATGTCTTCCAGGGTCAGGTTTTTTTTAACGCTGCCTGGGGTGGAAACTCCCTGGTGGAGCACAACTTGTTGTACGATGTGACAAAGTCGTAGGGAAACACGCCCTTCCTGTGCACGAGGACGAAGAACCGGACGTCGGGGACTCACTTCCTGGTCTCTCGCATCTTGTCTTTAAGAAGTCCCGCTGCGAGGCTGGCCAGGGTCATGGACAGGAACCTGTAGGTGTCTAGGAACCACACCTTGAATCCCGTCTGTCGTTGATTATCTCTGGGCTGACCAAAGTTGAACGCTTGGTAAAAGCGATGTACCGCTCTTTGGTGTGCGCCAACACGTCCACATCGCTGGGATCGACCCCCAGCTCCTGCACTATGAACTGCGCGTCATAATTGGACAGGTTGTGGAAGTAGCAGTTGATGACTCGCTGCTCCCTGTCCGCAAGTTGCATGATGGGTGCGGCACACCGCGGAACTTGTACAGCAGGGCGTGGTTGGGGTCCCACACCTTGGGATCCTGCTCGATGAACTCCTTGTTGCGGAGTTAGCAATGGGTCACCGCTAAGTATCCGTTGTCCTCCTCTCGGGTCAGCAAATTTTGTAGAGCTCTCATGTTGAACAGATACTCCCACAGCCTCATCACGTTCATCTTCAGCCTTTCCATAAATACCTTGGACGGGTCAGCCCCGAAATAGACTCGAGCTTCGAACTCCTCCAAGCCTAGCGAGCCAACGATCTGGTAGGCGAAGGTGTACGGGACGTGTATACGCAGGGGTCTGGTGCCCGGCAGTGCTTCCACCGGGTCGTCAGCGACAGGCTGAAAAGAGCACTCAAAGTCCGCATACATGTAGAACCTCTCTCACCGGGTGTACTCGGGATGCGTGAACCGGATTTTCCCCTTCTTTGATATGTCCAAGCGGATAGGAGCCTTGGCGTAACAGTAACGGCTGTGCTCCTCCAGACGCTGAGCACCCGTCAGGCCGAGCTTGTTCTCCTGGTTGTCAAAGTAGGTGAAGCACCGCATACAGATGAAGATCCTGCTTTCATGGCCGGTGAGCTGGGGGTGGACCAACCGGCTCAGGTCCCTGATGCAATCATATTGATTGTCTCCGTCCGTTGTCACGCACTGCAGATCACGGTGGTCTTCCTGCTCCCGCTTACAGATCTTCAACGGGTACACCTTGACCTTGAACTCGAGCGTTCTGTCGTGGCGCCTTCCCACCATCAAGCGCCCAATCCCATAAAAGTTCACACTAATGGGGTTCTTACGCTCGAAGATCTTGATGTCCTTCGGAGCCATGGGTAATTGCAGGCCGGTCAAGTCGTACCGGGCGATGATATCGAAGGTATGTGATTCGGTTCTCCTTGGTTCCTGCGGGACAAACATGGCCAAGATGGCATACATGAAACACATGTCATCGTTGTTCTGCACATTGATGACGGCGTGTGTATTGGCGATAGCCTTTGGCATCTGAATAAAGGCTCTGCCTCCAATCGGCGTGTACTCGTTCAAACAGATATCTAGAAAGTGTATGTGCAGGAACGTTCAACCGCTGCCGACCAGCTCGCACTGCTCCTTCTCGTTGTCGAGTTTCCGAAACGAAGCTGACAGTAATTCCTCGAAGTTAGACGCCTCATTCCACGGAACGTTCTTCGACTTGAACTTCTTCAGACAAGTGGCTCCGTGGACGTTGGTGAACTCGCCTCCATCTGGAAAAAAAGATTTACATCAGTGCTATGTAATAAAGGTTTGGAAAAATGAAGTTAAAAAATAAATTGGGAATAACGTGTAGATTGTTCTAGAGATTGTTTATATTTTGAAAAACCTAGTGGTTGTGTAATAGATAAAATTCGTTATAAGAAAAATCGATAATTTTCTTGAGTGGAGATAGACTGAATAGATAGCAATAATGAATCGTTTTCCCAAAAGATAATGAAAATCATATAACTTGTATTAACGAGCCAGATCTCTATTCGCAAAATATGATGATAAATTTTCTGAAAGATCATACCTCAAATGACAATTTTTTTATAAAAGGAAATGTAATAGTTTTCCACACTACAACTAATAAGATTGAAATGTACGCACGTTTAACAATCTCGGAATATTGTTTAGTAAAGACTAGCACAGCAATGAAGTAGCATGTCTACACACAGTGAGCTCCAAACATAAACTGAATGAAGGAAGCAACGACAATTGCTTAAATAACAAAGCTACGTACCGTACAGTAGGCCGTACAGCAGGTGGAAGTCGTTAAGCCTGTCGTCAGCAAGTTTACACAGGATGATGCAGGTGCCTCCGGGCAGGTTATTAAGGAGGTAAACAATGCTTGGAATCGTGGCAATTACCGCTAATGAGTTAACAGCCCCGGGTGGTGACGTAGGCACTGACGTTAGGTGGTAATGGGTGCCACCGTGTTCCGGGCGGTCCGCTAATGAGTAAACAGGTTGAGTTTCAAGAAGCTTCTAGAAGCTCCTGAGGCGGCTGAAAGCGATAAACAATTCCCGAAATCGCGGCTGACCTTGGTTACTGATTTCCACTAATGACGGCGGGAAATTCCATTGAGGATGACGTAATAGGATGACGCAATAGAGTAGCTAATGACGTCACTCGAGAAGAAAGCGAGGATACTGCAAGTAAACAGCCCGGTTCGTCACGTAGGCACTGGCGTTAGGTGACGGGGGAGCAACGTGAGGGACCGAGGGAGGAGGCGGAGGTCGAAGCTACGTACCGTTCAGTTGACGCGGGGGGGAGGGCAAGCGCGTGGTGCGTGCCCCTAGGCAAAAGTGCCGGACCCAAAATAGGGGGGTGGGGGATAATATCACCATAGCCTAAGGCGACGTAAAAGAATGGCGGCGAAACAAATGAAAGGGGGTGATAATGTCTCCATAGCCTAAGGCGATGAAAAAAGGTGGTGAAAAAATGAAGGGGGTTAGGTTAGGTTAGGTTAGGTTATTTTAGGGGGTCCCTCCACCTCCACTTGCCTGCTGCTCCTGCTGCCACAGAACCGACTATTGCCCCCTACTTATGACGTCACTAATCTGCAAAACCTAGACTGGTTTGTGAGGCCAACATTTTCCTGTAGGTAACCACTAGAATTTTGTGTAAAACGGTTTAAATAAGACATGTCTAGGGGAGGAGGCAGGCCAAATATTTCCTGTACTGTAGGACCCCACAGCCGCAATCTGCGTGTCCACCACAGCCGCCTAGAGGCAACAACAAGAATCTTGTGAAATAAACATTTACATGCAATCTGAGTTAAGATTTTTCTCAGTGTAATCATTATACACCACGACTGAAACAATGGAGCTGTCATTTGGTAGGGAAATAAATATTATACCAGAATCAAGTATTCGCTCCCTCGGCAGTGCTATTAAGTTTGATTGAAAATTAAAAAGTGCTATGTTTAAAAAGTTTGGTATTATTAAAAGTAAAATGTCTTACGTGTTCCTACGCTAATGGGAACGCCGTAAAAAGCGTAATATTTGAATCATCCGTTTTTGCATGATAAGGGAGCAAAATCAGCAAGTTTATGTGACTATGTTGAGTTAAGTAATAACCCGGACAAGCGGTTTTGGATTTAGCTGTAGTGGTCCTAGGCTCAACCTGTGTTACGGGCCCTTGCCGCCCAGGTTAGAAACCTTTATGTTGTCGTATAAAGCTGTTAAATATGTTTTTTATGTGCGGGCACACATTGTGGTGCGGGCCTCTAAGCACGCGCCTACACAACCTGTGCTTCAATCCGGCAAATTTATTGCAACATAAAGCAGTACATAAAATAAAATTCAGCCTCAATAATTAAAAAAAAAAAAAAAAAATGAAAAGGATGTGTAGGTTCGCTGTAATCAGAACTACGATAAATGGTACTTTAATGAAATTATAAACTTACCACAACCCCATGAAGGCACATACTGAATGACATCTAAATATAATCATAAATAAGGAAGATATCAAATTTATTTGTTCCCCATAAGAACAACATGGGATGAACACAAAGCCAATGTTTACATGGCTGTGTATGCAGGCTTGCTGCTGCGGGGTTATTTTAGGATGATATTAATAAATCACAACAAGATATGTATTTTTACCGGTTCTGTGTGTGAATTGCCTTAATGTTTATTTCCTAATGATATAAACCTAGTACCCCACACAGGGCTGGATTCAAGAATACACCACAAGGGGGCCCCGCACCACACAAATCAACATACAACAACCTCATAAAAGAAAAAAGGTCACCAACCTGGATCTAGACGGGGCAACAAGATCCCGCACCACCGGCTAAACCTAGGGGCCCAACGCTCATAAATGCGGCCCAGCTCACTAGGAAAATCAAAAACTAAGATAGTATTGTGGAAAGGATGATATGGTATGGGGAGGTTACCTATATTAATACTGATTACGTTTAATCCTGCTATAACTGTTATTGCTCGACAAAATTTGATAAAAGGTATTTATTGTATCTACACGTCCTGAATTAGGTAGGGGTAAGCACAGGCTTGGTTATCATTTATGATTTGTTTAATTACTGGTTGTGGTGATAGTATGAATATATTACCTACACCAATCTATACTTATTTAATACGCTAGGGTTTTTTGTTACTGTAACTCCTCCTACAGTTTTTAACCGATTTTAATATTTTTTGTGTCGTTGGAAAGATCTTGGTCTGAAGTTTTTTGGGTCCTAAGTAGGGGGCAATAGCCGATTCAAAACCAGCAAGGGCGACGTGAGGATGCGAGGATGCAACCCCCCCGTGACCTTGACCTTTGACCTCCCCCCAAATGACATCAGCCCCCCCCCCCGTCACGTGACCCCCCCGATGACGTCAGCCCCCCCGATGATGTCAGCCCCCCGTAACCCGGTCAAGGACAATGAGGAAAATATTTCGAAAATTAATAACTAGCCTATTTACCCACCGATTCCCACGGGACTTTTTCCACAGTGTAGGCCTACCCTCGAGGAAGCGAATGACTAAAGAACCCCATAGATCCACCATCAAACAAGCCCGCTATTAATTTATAGCCGCGTTTTCCTTATGGGATCTCGGCTGTTTACCGACCGATTTTGACGATACCTCACCACATGTCAGGCAGTGGCGTAAGTAAACCATCGCTTAAAGAAAATTGAAAATACACCGCTAAACGGGCCCGCTATTAATTTTTAAACGCGTTTTCCTTATGGGATCTCGGCTGTTTACCGACCAAATTTGATGTAACTTCACTACATGTTGTGTGCCGGCTTAGCCAAACCAAACTGCAAGTGGCTCCGCGATGTCACGTGTTGAGGCGCGTTCTAGAGCCTACGTGACCGCCCGGGGCTGTTTACTCATCAGCGACCTTCTAGAAGCTTCTCCCAGATACAGAAAATCCCCAAGGACAAACCAACATGCACAACTGCGATGACGTTATAGTTTTCCTGGAACCAGTAGCGATAACGTATTCCGAGAAATGTTTACCACCCGGACATTAGCGAGCTTCTAGAAGCTTCTCCCGGATATGGAAGATCCCCAGCTTATTGCGCAATAGGCCATCTCCCGCGTTTCTGAAAGCTTCTAGAAGGTTCGCTGGAGCGCGCGCGACATGGGTATAAAACCGAGGCTCGGCCACGCGTGCGCGACCTCAGTGTTGTTCGAGACGTCACCATGAACGGAAGCGGCGCCGGCGTAGTAGAAGTGGACCAAACGATCCGCTCTTTCCTAGAGGAGCTGAACGCAATGAACGAGAACGCCAACACACCGTCAGTACAGCAACAGCAGGGATGAACGTCAAAGAAGAGGAAGCCCGATGGGTGGACTGTAAAGAGGAAGGAAGTGCCTATATATTCCCTGACACTTTGCTGGTCTGCTGGCGGATGCCGGTATACTGTGAAGAACCCCACCAACAGCGGTGATGTATTGTTGAAGATGAACGTGTTTAAAGGAGGTCGCCCCACGTTCAGTTGCGGCCTGTACTTGGACGAGGAGCGAAACAATGAAACCTGTATATGCCTAACGGACCTGCTATCCAGATTGCAAAACCTATGGCTTACAAATAGCGAGATCGGAGAGCCAAGATACGATGGGATCACTAGGACCGCTACCCCTCTACCTGCCTGGCGAAAGACCGATTGCGTCATCACAGGGAAAACCAAGAGAAACGCACACTCCAGGCGTGCTATCCGTTAAACGAGAGAGAGGGGAAACTTCCACTAAGCAGTTGATAACTGAGACGCTTCTAGAAAAATCCACATGTTTACGCGATAAAGCTTTCCATTACGTCACCCACTGGGTATCTTTCCTAGAACCGAGCGGGTAGTTACGTCATCATGTTGTTGACGCGTGCGAGTCAGCACGTAGGCACCGTCTAGAAAAGGCGACTCGGCGGCGAGAGCCAGTCATTCTGCATCCAGCCGCACCATGCGTAGCACGGACCAGAAGATGGACCTCAGGACAGCCCTCAATAACTACAAGGCTGCGGGTTACACTCGCATTGCAGACCCACAGGACAACGCGGTGTATCCAATTCGCTCGTTTGAGTGAGTGGACACACCATACGGAGAGGTGGTTATGGCCACCTTGGAGGGTCTTGCCGGCGACGACCCGATTCGCATCTACATGCCTCGGCGGTACCTTGCAGTCCTGGACGATAACACCATCACACAGTACAACGTTGGCGTGGGGCCGAGGATGAGCCTTGTGAAGAGGAGTGGCCCTCCTGGCAGCAAAGGCCCTCTCCTCGAATTTTTGTAAATAAATGGAATACCTTATTTCCTTGTTTCTCTTCACAATTGAAAAAATAAAAGTAAAAATCAAATAAAAAAAGAAATAAATAAAAAACAATTTAGTTATAAAAGCCGAGGTGGTGGTGCACGGCGGTCAGTAAACGCCATGGACTTGAAACACCCGTTCACCGCCATCGTGGCCGGGCCCTCGGGCAGCGGCAAGTCGCACTTCGTGGCTCGCTTCATAGGGCACGCATGTGCGATACGCGGTTCGCCCGTATCACCTGGCACTTCGGCAGTAGCGGCGGTGGCAAGAGCCGTGAGGACCCTGCTGTGCGCTACGTAGCCGGTCCGCCAGACCTCGAGGACTACGACGGTAGCGAGCCTACTCTGGTTATCGTCGACAACATGATATGCAAGACTGGCCCGGGCTTGGCGGACCTGTTCACTAAGGGCTTACACCACCGCAACATGAACGTGTTATTTGTCATGCAAAACCTGTTTCACCAGGGCAGGGGCCAGCACGACATCTGGCTAAACGCTCACTACATCGTGTGTTTCAAGAACCCGAGAGACCGAGCTCAAATCAAACACCTGGCCCACCAAGTATTCCCGGAAAACCCCAAATTCGTGGAGGAGGCTTACGCGGACGCCACGCGCGACCCGCACGCCTACCTGCTCATAGACCTGAAACAGTCCACGCCCGAAGAGATGCACGTACGTTCGCCCATTTTCCCAGACGACCCGGTAAACTACGTGTACCTGCCCAAGAAGAAGTGATAAATAGGCCGATCGCGCGCGCACGTCAACGTCAGTAAGCATGTCGCAACACGTGAAGAAGGACGTTGATCTGCTGAGGGCTCTAATAAACGCTACGCCCAAAGAACGCAAGGCCCTGTTAAAAGCGTACGACAAGAGTCGCATCAAGTCGTCGTGCGAGTGCGCGTATAACGTGCTACGCGGTAACGTACCGCTTTCCCCCTGCCTCAAACGCAAATTGAGCAAACACAAACAGGCGCTCAGACGGCTGGTGAAACGCGGCGAAGGTTGGACCAAGAAGCGGTGCTACCTCGTCCAACGGGGCGGTGGAATCCTCCTACCTTTGCTGTTGAACGCTGTTCTGCCCGTTCTAGCGCAGAAGCTAATCGGACATGGAAGACGCTAGGAAAATGGTGGTTGTACCGCAGGAGCTCGTAGAGCGGATGCACGAGGGGCCCGGCGGTGGCGCTGCCAGTGTCACTAAGCCGTCTAGCCTGGACGCCGAGATGCATCGCAAATTGAGCGACAAGCGGCTGGACGATACCGAGAAGTGGAAACAGTACCAACAGGTGTTGCAGCGGTTCCTGCACTTCTCCGCGGCCAAGCGCCAGCCTATAGGCCTACCCATTTTCCAGGAGGAAGAAACGACCGAGGGGCCTGGCCGCACGCAACGCGAGTCCGTCGCCCTAGTGAAGGATATCGTGGAAACCTTCCCCAAGATCTACAAGACAGATGCGCGCAGCCTGTTGCGGTTCATGAACCGCCAAGATAGTCCCATCACCTGGGACGCTGACTGGGGCGTGTACGTGAACGGTCAGAAGATCACCGGCGCTAACATAATAGACGTCCTACACGCCATAGTGAGAGTGCGAAAGCTCGACAGAGGACCTTCCGGTTGAGAAGAGGTGATGAGCGCGTTGAGGGACATGAACGTGCCCAAACAACATGTGGGTAACTCCGCGGCGTTGGCGTTTCTAGGCGTGGACACAATGTCGAGCCCCTCGGGAAGCGCTATAGCTACGTCCACACCCGTACCGCCGAGGATTACACCGATACCAGAACGCCTAAGACCGAGGCTCCAACCAGCCGTCAGGCGAAAGATATTAACCGGGGATACCGGCAGGGAGCGGTCATTGGACAATTGGGAGCGGTCCGATACGGTCTAATGGAAAAACTGTACTACGACCCGAGCCAGCCCGGTTCCAAGGCAGGGTGGCCACCCTGGCCAGAGCCGCGTGCCTACCGAAACGCAGGGTGGCCGACTGGCTGCACGCCCAGGACGCGTACACGCTGCATAGGCCGGCACGCAAGCGGTTTCCCCGCAACCGCTACGTCGTGTTCGGGCCTCGCGAACTGTAGCAGGTGGACCTGAACGACATGCGCGGTCTGAGCCGGTACAACGACGGAGTCAACTCCCTGCTGACTGTGATCGACGTATTCAGCAAGCGGCTGTTCGCGGTACCGCTGAGGAGGAAAAGCGGACAAGAGGTGGCGGCGGCGTTTGAGAGGATATTCGCCGAGGTGACCCCTCGCTGTCTACAGACCGACAAGGGGACAGAGTTCACCGGGGCCGCTACCAAGTGAGTGTTCAAGAGTCACGGTGTCACGTACGCTACCACGCAGAAACCCCGACGTGAAGGCGGCGGTGGTGGAGCGAGTCAACCGCACGCTCAAGACCCGCATGTGGCACTACCTGACCTACAAAAACACGTACCGCTACGTGTACGTGTTGGACAGGCTTGTGGACGCCTACAACCACAGCCCGCACAAGAGCCTGGGCGGCGGCCTGCGACCCGAGGACATGGACAGCGGTGATGGACAAACGGTGTACAAGGCGTGGCGTCACATGTACGGTAACGTGATCCGGCGGCACAAGTCCAGGTACGAGCCGGGCGACACGGTGCGCATAGCCAAGGAGAAGGGCACGTTCGCTAAAGGTTACGAGACCAATTGGAGTAAGGAGCTGTTCGTGGTGGACCGCGTATACGGGTCGCTTCCCCTGCCTCTGTACGTGTTGCGCGACCTTAACGGTACGCCGCTGGAATGGCGCTTCTACGAGCACGAGATGCAAAAGTTAACAGTCACCCCGGACCACCTGTACCAAATAGATAAAATACTGGACACTAAAAGGCGAGGCCGCAGTAAGCACTACTTGGTCAAGTGGGTCGGTTACGGAGAGGACTTTAACTCGTGGGTACACGCATCCGAAGTGCAACAGCTGCTATGATGACGAAGCGCAGACAGCTGTACCTGACGTTTCCCAGCAACAGCTCCATGAACTACTATCCAAACAACACCGTGGCTAATTACATCACCCATCTACCGTCAGTCGTGCGATTGGGTGGTGACGGCGAATGGGAAGTCGCTTTAGTCGAGGCCAATTACCCGTGCTCGTTTGTCACAGTGGGTGAGGACGCTCGCGTATATCTCCACACTAGGGATGACACCGGAAAGCCTGAACTTACCGCTGTAAAAGTGGAAGCCGGAAACTATAAAGACATCGATGAACTGGCTAACGCCATCAACGCTATTCCAAAATTGAACCTGTACCAATGCCAGTTCAAGTACGACAAGGAGACCGGGAAGGTGGAATTGATCTCGATAGACCAGACTGTGACGCAACTGGAATTTAGCCCCACCCTAGCGTTACAGTTGGGATACGATGCGCACAGTGTGGATTTGATCAAACATAGAAAAGCTATAAGACCGCCCAACTTACTGGCCGGGATCCCTTCGCACATGTACGTGTACTGCGATCTAGTCGAACCCCAGCTAGTAGGTGACACGGTAGCGCCCTTGTTAAATATTGTAAAAATGGACGATAAAAACTACACCTACGGCGCTAGTACCAATGTGCACTTCACCGACCCTCACTACGTGCCGCTGATGAAGAGTCTTTCGATAGCGTGGAAATCGATTTAAGGGACAGCGTCGGACACCACCTGCCATTCCGCTTCGGGACTACGTGCATGAAGCTTCACCTGCGCAGAGAGCAGCAGCAGGAATTAACCCGAACTACGCCTATCTGGCGTACTACCGCCAAAAGCAGTCGGGGCACGGAGTGTCCTCAGTATTCAGAGGAGCCGCTTTCCAACGCGGTCACGGCATCGGCAGTTTCCTAGGCGGGCTGATGCATACAGTTGTCCCGTTGACTAGGTCCGGTGCATCGGCGCAGGGCAGGGAGGCGCTGAGGTCCGGTGTGGGCTTCCTGGGCGACATAGCGGTGGGCACAGCCGACCCCCGAGTCACGGTCAACGCCCGACTCAGGCAGTTTACCGGGTCGTTGAAACGCAAGGCCGATGAAAAACTGGATCGCGTACTGAGCGGTGGCAGCGGCGGTGGTGGTGCCGCCTATAAGAGGAGGCGCGTACAGTGAGTGACCCCTCAGTCTCTGTCTAAACTCCTTGGAACGAAGACTGTATCTAAGAAGAAACAGAAGCCCGCAACACACGTCAATAGGAAGATCGTTGTACGACGCCGGAAGAAGAGCGAGAGTACCACGAAGGACATTTTTGGATAATGGCATTTCTACATCAGAAGTCGTAGGAGTGTGTCAAGACCGAGTTGGACCTGTTCTCGCTACCGCCGACGCAGACCAGTATAGAGAGCGGTAAATGGGTGCAGTACAAGCCCGTCTCCTCCCTGACAGACGACTCGCCCGTGGAGTTAATAGTTCCGATTCACGGGGACGAGTACACGGATCTGTCACAGACGCTACTGCATGTGAAGGCCACAATTAGATTGGCGAACGGAGACGCCGTAACGGGCGATCAAGTGATAAAAGAGGTAGGCCCGGTTAACAACTGGTTGCACTCGCTGTTCAGTCAAGTGGACCTGTACCTGAATAACAAACTGGTGTCTCCTCAGAACAACACGTACGCCTATCGTGCCTACCTGGAGAACCTGTTGTCCTACGGCAGTGACGCTAAGACATCGCACCTCACCGCGGAGTTGTTCTTCGAAGACTACGCCGGGTACATGGACAATACTGAGGAGGATAATCCCGGACTCAAGGCGCGGAGGGCGTATATCAAGGGCAGCCGTTATGCGGACATGGTTGGACATCTGCACGTCGACCTGTGCAACCAGGACAAGTTCATGTTGAACGGCGTGGAGATGCGGTATCGCTTGATCAGGTCGCGGAACTCGTTCTCCATCATGTCCAAACCCGTGACAGACTACGCGCGTGGAAGTGAAAACCATCACGCTACATGCCGGTATCAGCAACAAGTCTCTGGACAGCGTGTTTCTGGGTCAACTGACGAAACGCGTTATAGTCGGCCTGGTAAGCAATCAGGCGTTCAACGGAAACTACAAGAAGAACCCGTTCAACTTCACCCACTACGACACAAACTTCTTCGCGCTGTACGTGGACGGCAAGCAAGTGCCGAGTAAGCCGCTTCAACCGCAGTACACGATCGGCCAGGAGTTGTGCGTGCTCGCCTACCACACGCTGTTCACCAGCACCGGTATCAGTTTCTCAGATAGCGGTAACGATATAGGTCGCAACGAATATCCCTACAGATACTGCCTGATGGCGTTCGATCTGACACCCGATATAGCGGCCGGTCAACCCAGCCACTGGAACTTGGTGCGCAGCGGTAACCTGCGCATAGAGATCGGTTTTGCCAAAGCGCTGGCAGATGCCGTCAACTGTATAGTGTACGCCGAGTTGGACAACGTCGTGGAAGTGGACCGCCACCGCAACGTGACTGTGGACTTTGGCGGGTAAACGAGTCGCCGCGCGCGCTCAAGGCCACCATGTGGACCGTTAGGCGAAGGCGGCGCACGCACGCGCGCAAGCTGCAACACGTCCAAGTCGCCCGGCAGCGGCGCGCGCGCTCAGATCAGTTTGGACAACCGTACGAGATGGACGTGCCGACGCCGATCTACAACAAGCCACCGCCAGCGTGCTGTCATCATGGAAGCGTGGTGATGGACATTCAGTGTTTCAAAGACAGCGATAATGACTTTCTACTGAAAGAGGTCTGCGTGGTGAACGTGACTACCGGCACGCTACTCCTACATCACATCGCCCGCCCACCCTTCAGAAAGGACCTCCTGACTCCCGAGAGACAGCGTGAGAGCATCTGGCTCATGCGCCACTGCCACGGCTTGGAGTGGGACCAGGGCGACATCGCGTACGTCGCCCTGCTGGACAAGCTGCGCTCCTGCCTCATCCACCGCCCCTTGGTCTACGTCAAAGGATCGCAGAAGAGGGACTTCGTACAACGCCACCTCATAACCGAGCCCGCCACCACCGCCACTCAGGACATGGAGGATCTGGGCTACGGGTCACTCAACGGCCCGCTCGCCTACCGGACCCTGCGCTGTCGCCACCATAAGAGCGCCCTCAACCGTTGCGCCCTTCATAACTGTATCGTCCTACGGGACTGGCTCATGGCTAACGACAGGCTGGACTCATCCGCCTCGAGCTGCCTGTGCTGCTTCCGCAAAAAATGAATACCGTCCAGATTAGAGAATGCCTGGCGAGGATCCCCGGACTGAGGAACGTCGCGGTCTGCGCCTCTGACCAACTACCGGACGCGCCAGTCAAGCCTCTCAACGACATCGTATCCAACACAGTGGCGCACACCGAGGGAGGCGAACACTGGGTGGCGTTTTTACTTCTCGGAAAAGGACAGACTCGAGTAACTGGACAGCTACGAGAGGCCGCCATACCAGGCCGCCTTTCAAAGGTTCCTGAGGTGCAACCCTCATCGCCGCCACTACATCTACAGCAGGTATCGGCTCCAGGGCTATGATACTTCTGTTTGCGGCTACTACTGACTCACCTACCTGTACTGGCGGGCTGTTCTCCACTCGTCACTTGGCAACTACGTCCAGATCTTCGACCCTGCCGCTCCCGCCACCAACGACGCTCTGGTCCACAGGCTCTTCCACTCCATATTCGCTTAAAACTAGTTCTTCTTTTTTAGGTTTTTTCTTTTTGTAATGTGTGTGTAACCTTATTACTGTTTAATACATGTCTCCTTATGAAAAATCTTGTGTTTTCATTTCTCCTTTCTCTTTATTAAATTTGAAACAGAAATTAGTAAAACGGAGGCAGCGGGGCTGGACCTCAGGTTTATATACCAGCGGCGCGTGCTACTGGCTGAGCCCCAACCAAGCGGCAGTGAGGGCCGCCAAAGAGGGCGCGGTATGACACCCCTCGGACATCTACAAGCCGCTGAGTAACTCAAGAGTGCACCCTCAAGCGTCAGCAAGCCGCTGGGCAATTCCTTCAGGGTCATCCCCGACACGCGCCGCCAATCGTTCCCGGTAGGCGGGGTTTTTTTAAGCTGCACGGCTCGGGTCAAACGGCCCATAACGCCTTTCTCTCTCACACTTGAGTTATTCTAAGCCTAACGGCTTATGACTTTTAAGTGTGCGAAAGGGAGGAAATAAAAAACTCGGGTTCATACTGTACATAAATCTATTACCGTATAATTACTTAAAAAAACTATTTACAATTGTTCTTATAATTAATACATACAACTAGATGGGAAACTCTTCTTCATCGTCCTCTTTGCCCTCAGGCTGGCGCTGTCCCTCCTCCTCCTCCTCTTCCTCACCGTCCACCTCCATCTGATGTGGCTGTTCTCCTCTTCTCCTGGCTTGCTGTAGCGGCGGGATGTCCTTATGCCCCCACGGTAGAGTGTGGATGCCGTCGGGGAGGACGAGCCGCTTGTCTCAGCGGGACTGAGGTTCAGCTTATCCACCTGCACGGTGTAGACTCGGTGCAAGTGGGACTGGAAACGGATGTTGGTGGTGTGCTTCAGGACCCCGTTGAATAAGCACTCTCTGTAGTCGTTGGGGGTGAGGACGTTCTCCACAACGCCCTTCGCCACCCCCTTGGCTTGCTTGAGAGCCCTGGTGCCGCCTGTCACCGCGTCCACGATGTCCATAAAGTACAACTTGGACCGCAGGCCGAGGTACTCGAATAAGGACAGACCGTTGCACTCGTCCTTAAACATTCCAATGACCTTGGCGTTGATGGGGCTGTAGCAGGGGTGCTACCTCGGGTAGCTGCTGGTGTCGAAGTCGTCTAGGTGCTGCAACATCTTGGCGTAGATGTCCTGGTACACGATGTCAAAGACGAAGCTATCCGTGTCGATGTAGTCTACGGTGAAGTGGTCGCCGTAGCGCTCCTTCATCTTCCTCAGGAACTCGTACATGAGCCACTTGCTCAGCTCCAGGACGGACATGCCTATGTAGACGGGTTTGTCCAACACGATATTGACTTTGGACAGATGCACCAGGGCCACGTCCTCCGTGTAGAACGTGCGGTCCAGGAAGTTGGATTTGGCAACGTAATTGGAGAACTTCTTCGGGGTACACACCAGCTTGACGTTGAGGCGCTTCCGTACATTCTCGATGGTTTTGCCGAAGACCGCATTATTCATAAGCTTGAAGAAGTCTTGTTCAAACTTCGTTCTGGCCTTCTTCCGCAGCTCCGTGTTCATCAGGATGTACGGTTCCAACCACTGCAACTGGCGAAACGAGATCGCTCGATGCACCGCGACCAGCTCGAACCCGTTTTGCAGCGCCTGCTGCAAGACCCTGTAATGGCAGATGTAGTGCGTCTTGTCGTCCAGGGTCGTCATCAGTTTGGGGAACTTCCCTATCGTCAGGCGCTTCGTCTCGCAGCAGTACGGAAGGTCCTTGTGCAGGTCATGTAAGCGCGCGGGGTAATGCAGGTCCACCTCCAGGATGTAGCCTCGATCGGCCTCCGCGTACAGCGCCGCTATATCCAATGAATGGATTTCCCGACGGCTGAGCCACTGGAAGTCTCCGGTGGGCAGGTACTGGGACATGGCCCAGCCGTATAGGTTGTTGGCGTCCAGGTACAGGAGGAAGCGCGTAGGCTCGTCAGGGCGGTAGTCCGGGAAGCGGTCGTTGTTGGCCTTGGCGTAGCGAGTGACGGCCTGAGAGATCCCTCCTCGGATCCCCTGCTCCACAAACAGGTACATGTCGAAGTCCTGCAGCGTGTCCAGCTCCACGTCGCAGGTCTTGAGCATCACGTCTCACGCGTAGGATGGCAGGGTGTAGTAGTGTGCGGGGTCCAGCCCGTACTCGGCCACCGACGTATCGCGGAACTGCTCAAAGACGTCTGTGAGCAGTGCGATGTCGCAACGCAGGTACTTGTCGGCGTAGTCTTTGAGGTGACGACACTCGAAGGCTCGCCAAACGTTTAGGGTGTGCTCGTACTCCTCGTCCTTGGTGTCCTCCAGGGTCATGGTGTTCCTTAACGCCTCCTTGGGCGGCAGCTCCCTGGTCCTGTACAGCGTGTCGTAAGACGTCACGAAGTCGTAGGGGAACACGCCATTCCTGCGCACCAGGTCGAACAGCCTGTCGTCGGGGAATCGCTTCCTCGTCTAACGCATCCTGTCCGTGGGAAGTCCCGTGGCGAAGCTGGCAAGGCTCATGGACAGGAACCTGTAGGTGTCCAAGAAGCGCACCGCGAAGCTGCTCTGTCGCTGGTTATCCTCAGGCTGGCCGAAGTGTAACCGCTTGGTAAAAGCGATATACCGCTCCTCCGTGAACGCCAACACGTCAACAACGCCGGGGTCAATGGCCAGCTCCCGCACTACGAAGTGGGTGTCGTAGTTGGACAGGTTGTGGAAGTAGCAGTTGATGTGCCGCTGCTCCCGGTACCTGAGGTTGCACGAGCGGTGAGCGGCTCCTCGGAACTCGTACGGCAGGGCGTGGTTGTGGTTCCGCACCTTGACGTCCTGGTCCGTGAACTCCTTCCCGCAGAGTTAGCAGAGAGTGGCCGCGATGAACTGGCGCATCTCCTGGTCGTTCAAGTTGGGCTGTAGTAAGACCATGTTGGTCAGGAGGTCCCACAGCGCCAGCACGTCCATCTTCAACCTTTCCATGAACACCTTGGACTTGTCCGCCCCGAAGTATACCCGCGGCTCAAACTCCTCCAGGCCGAGCGAGTCCACGATCTGGTATGCGAACGCGTACGGGACGTGCACACGCAGAGGTGTAGTGCCAGGTGGCGCTTCCACCGGCGCTTCGTCCACGGGCTGTAGAACACACTCAAAATCAGCATAAACGCAAAAGCGCTCGCGCCGAGTGTACTCGGGATGGGCGAAGCGGATCTGCTACTTCTGGGACATGTCCAAGCGGAGGGGGCCTTGGCGGTGCAGTATCGCATGTGCTCAACCAGACGCTCGGCACCGGACAGTTTCAGTTTGTTGGGTTGAGTATCGAAGTAAGCGAAGCATCGCTTACACACGTGGATAGTGTGGCCATGGGACGTTAGCTGAGGACGCACTAGCCTACTGATGTTTGCGATGTAGGCGTAGTGACTGTCCCCGCCGGTAGTCACGTACAACAGGTCCCGGTGATCCTCCAACTCCCGCTTACATATATTCAGCGGGAATACGCGATCCTGGAACTTTGGAGATCCGTCGGGGCGTCTTCCCACCATGGCCCGCTCAATACCGTACACGTTAACGCTAATAGCGTTCTTCCTCTCAAAGGCTTTGATGGCATTCACAGCCACGGGGAAGCGTAGGTCGGTCCAATCGTAGCGCGCCGTAATGTCCGGTGTATACGCTGCAGGTCTCTCCGCGTGTTGCGCAACGAACTTGGCCAGGATAGCGTACTTGAAGCACATGTCACCGTCGTTGTGCACGTTGATGACAGCGAGCGTCACACAGATGGCCCTGGGAAGTTGGATGAACCAGGCTCCGCCTTCTCCCAACGGGATGTAGAGGTTGACGCAGATCTCCAGGTCGCGTATACGGAGGTAGGTCCACCCGCTGCCCACTAGCTCGCAACGCTCCTTCTCTTCCACCAGCTTGTTGAAGGAAGCCGACAGAAACGCCTCCAGGTTTGACGTGGCAGTGAGAGGCACGTTCTTCGTCTTGAAGGCTCGCAGGCAAGTGGCTCCGTGGACGTTGGTGAATTCGCACTTCAGGAACATGTTGACCTTGGTGTTCGGGTGTCTCGGTCGCAGTAGGCGCACCTGAACCACCTGCTGCGGTGAGCACTCGCCTCGTGTCGCTGCAGGTACGCGGCCTTGCGAAACAGAGCACCGCACTCGGGGCAACGGACCTCGTTAACGTGTACCAGCTGCATGTGGCGCCGGAGCAGGTTCTCGCGGGAGAATCGCCGCCCGCACGCGTTGCCCGTAGGTCTCTGGTGGGTGGCGTTGCAGCGGAGGAAGAGGAAGAGGAAGTCGAAGCTGACAGGCTCGCACCGTGGACCGCTTCCATGTGGTAGCGTAGATCCTCGGGCTCGCCAGGGCGACAGCGCACAACGGACAAGGGCAGCCTGCGAACAGGAAAACAAGTCCTATTAGTTATCCGAGCCCGATAAACACGAGGGTGAGGAGGTGGTGGTGAGGAACTACACAGAGGACTGGCGACTTTTTTACCCCTCGAGTTTGTTTCCTCGTCTCAATCGCCAGTTTACCCGAGCCCAATAAACACAAGAGTAGTGGGGGATTGGGGCTTTTGCACCGGAAGTGACGTCACATCCAGTCAGTGACCGGATGCGCTGAGTGAATAAATACGTCATCTGAGGCTGAGCCAGTGACGTAGGCGGTTTCGTGACGTAATGAGGGAAAGTTCAAAGTTCAAGGAGTAGAGGCAATATGGGGAGTCTGGGACAGCTGAAAAATAATTGGTTTTTAATCAGAAGTGACGTTTGAGTGACGTGGTGATGACGTATGCGTGACGAGAGGGTGTGATGACGTCACGGCGATGACGTATTGGTGTGACGATACACATACGTCATTGGATGTGAGGTAATGTGAAAACGAGTGGATTTATATTCGTTAAGAAACTGTTTAAAGTCGAGAGAGAGGTTTGAAAATTAATTCGATGGTTGCTGAGTGTCAAACGATTGAACAAACTGGTGGCCTTTAAAAAGGCCGTTTGTTACATGTATTTAAAATCTTTTGGTGTGACGAACGACATACGTTATTGGATGTGGGGTAAAGTGAAAACGGATGGATTAATATTTGTTCCAAAACTGATAGAAGTCGTGGGAGTGGTTTGAAAATGAATTTGGCGGTTGCTGAGTGTCAAACGAATGAAACATCTGGTGGCCTTGAAAAAGGCCGTTTGTCACATGTCCTTAAAATCTGTAATTTACACAAATATTGCATAAATCTCAGTTGATAGACCTCTTCTGTTGATCTCAGCCTTCAGCGCAGCGAGATATTCCATCCGCCGAGATATCGCCGGCCACTGCTCTGGAAGCATCGTTGGTTGGGCAATGTATGACATGATCGCCTTTATCTCATTGAAGTGATTTTCTTGTAGTTCGTCCTCAGACATAGTTGAAATTGCTCTCATTCTCTCCCCATGCTCCGCAATCAGGGTGATCTCCACCAACTCTTCGTCGCCGATGTCTTTGGACCACAGAGTAGATAAAGACATGTTGGTGGATCGGTGTCAGACGAGAGGATGGTAGTGAGGATCAGACAGACATGATTTTATTACTTGTTTATGCTTAGTCATCACGAAACACTGACAAGTAATTGGCTAAAAAATTATCCAATTAAATGTAACCATTTTATTGAAAAAAACCTAGAGTCATCCTTGTTACTCCCAAGTGGGTGGGTGGTTACGGACATGTAGAAACAAGTTCAAGGTCATCGAAAGTGGTTTTTAAAAAAATATTTGATAATTTATTTGTCAAAAATTACAAAGATTTAATCAAGGTTACATAACTTATCTTTACAGGAAACTAGGTATATTGTATTAAACATTATTTCCTTCTTTGTACTTTGGAGGTTCTTGTGGTTGGCTTTCTTCTTCGTACTTTGGAGGTTCTTGTGGTTTGGTTTCTTCTGTATTTTCGGATGTGGCAGTAGTGTGGGTTTGCGGGTTTTGCGCCGGAAGTGACGTCACATCCGGTCAGTGACCGGATGCGCTGAGTGAATAAATACGTCATCTGAGGCTGAGCCAGTGACGTAGGTGGTTTTGTGACGTAATGAGGTAAAGTTCAAAGTTCAAGGTCACGGGGAAGTTTTTTAAAAAAAATCTACCTCGCACTCGTAAAATCGAATGTGATTCGATAGTTAATCGATAAGAAATATCGAATGAAAACCATCGAATGAAACAATTGAATGATACGAGTGCGAGGTAGTAATAATTTATTTTATTTACAATAATTCATGTTTACAATAGTTCCCCGTTGTTCGTTGTCATCGATGTTGTTGATCCGGACGAGTTGCGGCCATCTCTTCGCTTTCTGATGAAAGACGGTAGATACTTCGATTCCTGCGCAGAGTCCATGTTGTGTTTTTTTTTTTGACACCTATCTGTTCTGATAGGTGTTTGCATTTCATTGCTGTCAGGTGGAAAATAATACCTGACGGCAATGAAATAGAAACATCTATCAGATCTTGAGTGAAATGATATTGTTATTTTGTGAAGAGCGTCTTGGAGAGCTCGATGTTCACCGGTCGAGAGCCGGAGGTGTACTGACTATTCGCTAGCTAGCGTTCCGGTATCAAATAAAATGGTGGGGGTAAAAGTGTAGTAGAACGAAGCCGATGGTGGACGGCAGATGGTTGGCGGCAGGTGGCAGGCGGCAGGTGGCAAGTGTGCGGCAGATGGTAGTCCCCCCACTACACCAGTCCCCCCACTACACCAGTCTCCCCACCAAGTTTTACATCGCACAATAACTAGTTTACATGTGTTAGTTAGGGTTTAGCTCTTAGACTGTCAAGACCTTACCTCCGTAACTAAAAACTTCAATAATGTTTGCGCTTCAACGCTGTATAAGTATAACAGCTACTATGATCTAAACCGGTGCATGTATTCATATGGTTCTTTTTGCGTAGCAAACAACTGGCTAAAAGTGTTTCAACCTCAATTATTCTTCGACGAAACCACTCATTGTCCACTAAAAGTGTAGACCTTCTGTCTTCATTGTCAGGGAAGTAGAATGTAGTGTCAAGGGGACTACTGAAGGTCACCTTCCTCATGTTCCTGTAAAACTGCGACATTTTTCAGACCCTCTAGGTAGATGTTCATCCGTCAAGAGCTGGAAGTATAATGATGTAGCGTTATCGTGTATGATAGGCACCTAATCCCCACCACAACGTTACCTTGTCCTTCAAACCATCGTTTTTACGCTATGGATGCTATGCTGTTGGTTAGATTTAAATTTAGACTGCACCTTCTTGTTTGTCTTGTCAAGCCGCGTAATTGAAGTACCCACATGTTATACTTTGAACCAAAAACAAAGAAGTTATTTAGGTTTGTCCTTGAAAATAGTTGTTTTTTCGCTGTTGCTGCTATACCCTTTGTCGGATCTGAATTCTGCTTGCACCACCTTGTTCGTCTGATCAATCCGCGTAATTTGAGTACCCTTTTAATATATTTTAAACCGTAAATAAAGAAGTTATTTAGGTTAGACCCTCGAAATAGTTGTTTTTAGCTATTACCGCTATACCCTTGGTCGGATCTGAATTCCGTTTACACCAACTTGTTCGTCTGATCAATCCGCGTAATTTGAGTACCCACATGACATACTTTGCACAAACTTTATACCCCCCCCCTTTTTTGGGTCATGTTCAAGGTCAAGGTCAAGGTCAAGGACCTTGGGACTTAGAAATTTTTACAAAGTGGGCTGCACACAAACATAAGACTAACAGTCTCCTGCCTATGTACAGGCCAAGTCCCTAACTTGATATGCTTAGGCGGTCCTTTTGTTAAAAAGGACCTTTTGTGGGAGGGGGTAGGACAAGGGCTTTATTGAACAATCCACTTTACTTTGCCTTCTTCTTTGACCAAAGTCAAAGTCTGACGGTAGCCTACTTCTGGGGGTGTCGGAATCGATTGCGCTAAATCGACCTCGAATAGGACGTCGCCGGATGAAAGATAATACTTTGATTTGCTCTTTTGATACACCACTGTGTAGGAGAAGTTTTTCCTTAAAAATTTAAATTTTGTTTTAACAATGTCAATTGGGGTGATTAGTTCGTCTTCCTTCAAGGTCTTCATTTTTTCTATCTTCCTCAATACTGACTTGTGTGATATGTTTGGTGATGGTGATGGTGAAATTGGTCTTGAAGAACCTTGGACTGGAGGATGTCGTGCAGTTGATAAATTTGAAGATGGCGTTGAAGAACCTTGGACGGGCGGATGTCTTGCAGCTGATGGAACTTGTTTGAAATAAAGCGGGTGATTTTGAAAACTTTTCTGTATTCTTGACTTGAACGACGACGGTCTTTTAAATCCACTTGTCTTTGGAGGTGACTTCTTCATAGAATCCTTAATCCTTCTAAGTTTTTCAACAGTCAATGGAGAAGACATATTAAAACAGAGAGCGAGCTGACCGTTCCAGGTAAAGGTTGAAGCTGGAATGAGGTACCAGACGGAGCAAAGCGAGTCGCCAAGTGTAACCGTGACATTTCCATATACGGGTAGAAAGCTAAGGACCGGTCTACATCCGGTTCCCCTTCCCCCCATGACGACACAACCCCCCCCCCCCGAGGTCACGAGGCGGAGTCCCCCCCCAGGTCACGGGGCGGAGTCCCCCCCCCGACGTCACAGGGCGGAGTCACCTCCCACCACTGACCGCCGCCTTTATAAGCGGAGCAGTCCGCGGTCTCTTCGCAGTAGCTTGCCGCCCTTTACGGACCAACGTCCGACTGGGTTGCATTCTGCTGCAGCGTAGGTCTGTTAAGTGTGCGTTGGGCCCGACGCGCAATTAACAGATCCGCGCCCTTGCATGTGTTTGTTAGTTTGTTATGCATGGTAGATTGTTAGATTAACGCTTGTAGTTTGCTAGTAAATGTAGTTAGTGTTTGTAATTAATGTTTTGGTGTTGGTTTTTGAAGTGTTTTATTTACTAATATGTACCTTCCCTACAGCTCCCTTTTCTTATGGACATTGATCCAAACTGGGTAAAGTGTCCCTATTTTTATCCGTGGGGTTTAACTTGTAAATATAAAATCGGTCCTTGTAATTCTACCTTGGTCAAAACTTGGGTTCGCAGTAGATTGGCGCCCGTTACTGACCCACGTCCGACTGGGTTCCAGTATGCTGTTGACCTTTGTACAACCGACCTTGGTTGATCTTTGAAAAATAACTTGTAAATATAAAATCGGTCCTTGTAATTCTACCTTGGTCAAAACTTGGGTTCGCAGTAGATTGGTGCCCGTTACTGACCCACGTCCGATTGACCTTTGTACAACCGACCTTGGTTGATCTTTGAAAAATTAACTTTAACTTTAACTGTTCAATTTGTTTAAATATTTGTGGGTAAAGTCTTTATTTTTTCAAAGTAATGTAATATGTTTCTCATCCCTTTCCTAACCCCTGACAAATAGGTTCGGCCCTGAAAACCGGACTTGTCAATACGGCCATGTAAACCGGTTGACATTACCTTTCTTAGCCTGAGAAACTGTTGTGATTCTTTCTTTTGTTTGGATTTTTTCTTTATTTTTCGTTATTAAAATCATTGCTTGTAATTCCCTGTCCCCTAATACAGAGCGGGGAATAGAGCACCAATTTGTGCTCTATTCCCCGCTTTGGCAACAAGTTCAGATGACCTTGACCCACTGACAGGACTTATAAAACTTTCGTCTGGTCACATATAGGAAGATGAATATTTTAAACCATAGCCTATCCCCAACTTTCCTTTACCCTTCCAAACCCCCCCCCTTCCACTTATATTGGGTATAAAAGAGGTTTCCCATCACTGGTAAGATCATTCTGCTGCTTGTGCTTGCTCACACTCAGAACTATGGAGTCTCACATCCCACTACCGACTTCTGCATCACCCTCGACTTCTGCATCACCCTCGACTTCGGCTGCTCGTTCAATTCTTCGTCAGGCTCTTTTAATGTACCTGATCATCCCTGAGAAGACAACTTCACCACCCATCATGGATCGTCCAAATTCACCACCCATTATAGATCGTCCAACTACATCTCGCTCACGTCCAACTTCTCCTTCACCATCATCCTCGAGATCAAGGTCTTCGTCGAGCTCCTCCTCGTCATCCACCTCGAGATCAAGGCCTTCGTCGAGATCCTCCTCATCATCCACCTCGAGATCAAGGTCTTCTTCGAGCTCCTCCTTATCATCCACCTCAAGATCAAGCTCCACCTCGAGATCAAGCTCCACCTCAAGCTCTAAAATATTTACAAGACCCCCAATTGAAATTCCACCTTCCACTAGTTCAACCAGACCTTCAGTAATTTGCACAAATATTCAATCTCCTTCAGAGAAATTCAATCAATTAAAGTCATTGCATAGGAGGTGCATACGTCCTGCACACCTATGTAATTATGTGTTCAAAAAAGGTGCAAAGAAAGGCAAACGCTGTGCAAAACAGTGTACTTTAAATGAAGAACTGTGCAATCTTCATTTAAAAAATACCGCTTCTCCTTCTCCACCACATCCAACAGTAAACCCAGCTAAGACTCGGATTAATAGGCTTGCTAAAAACAAACACTACGTCTTTGTAAAAATAATGGGATTCCTGAAGGTCATGTTAAAATGTGGAGACCGCCTTTACATTTTAAGATTACCTAAAGGCATGCGCCATCCCAAAAACCCTACAAAAAAGCACTATCTAATCCGAGGCGATTCAGGAACCACTGTGTGGAGAAAATTGTAAAAAAAAAAATCCAAACTAAATAAACGTTTTTTCCAAATTAAAAAATAGTGTGGACTACCTATTTACAATCTGTAGCATATGCTGCAGAGTGTAAATAGGTTTTCCACACTTTTTTTACAATGTTACAACGACCTTGACCTAGATAACGGACTTAGATATTGTACACTAAGTCAAAGATAAAACTTAAAAGGAAAAAGGAGAAATATTATACTAAAAACATTATTCAACAGTAAAGAGGGGAGGGGGTAAGCGGGTATTTAAGCGAACGATTCGGAATATAACTATTAGTTGTATCGTCATGAGCGTCAACAGCAACACATGGGGAAAGCAAATTAGCGAAGAGGAGTTGTACGCGATTGCTGAGGCTGCTGAAATGACTGAGGTTTTTAAGATTGATAAGGTTGCGGAGAATGGTGCTCAGTCTCAACCGCAACAAACTACATCATCGATGCAGTCTACAACGCAACAACCAAGACCCTATCATGTTATCCTGGAGGAGTATAATGAGGCGATGAGGTACGCCTTTACAAAGTGGTGTGGTCAACCGCGTTCTCCTGAACAATGGGAGGAGCACGATGCAGACTTTCGCCTGGTTGCAGACTTAGAACTTGAGCTTCAAAGAACAAAGGCTGCTCAATAGTGAGAAGAGTTATTGTTTACTTTAAAATACAGAGCGGGGAATAGATCGGTTTGCGGTCCAAGTGAGAACCACTTACTGCTCTATTTCCCGTTTTGGCAACTTGTTCAGATGACCTTGGGACTTAGAAAATTTTCGTTTGGTAAAAAACAACATTGAAATATATATATATATATATATATACATATTTCTTACTAAAATATCTCCTCCCTAAAACTTGCACCCCCACCACTTCCATTGGGTATAAAAGAGACACCTTATCGATGGTAAAATCAGTCTGCTGCTTGTATTCACCCACCTCAGACACCATGGAGCACATCAGAAAACCAACTTCTGCCGCCTCTTCTTGTACTGTTTCATCTTCTGCTGCCCCATCGATACTTGTCCAGGCTATGATTCTATCTCACATTCTTCCAGAGACTGGTAATACTTCACAAAACTTAAACTCGAGATCTCTCAAAACCGAGAGAAATAATGCTAGTCCTCGGAAAATGAGAACAAGGATCGCTGACCGTTATAAAATATTAAGAAGCATATTACCATCCTCCAATCCGTATGATTCTAAATTAACCACTATACAAAAGACAATAAAATACATTGCAAACCTTCAATTGCAGCTTCAAGAACCGTCCTCAATTCACAAAGAAGTCTTACACAACCCTCCACCTTTTGAAGCCGTTTTTCTTAAAGAGGATGAGTTAGCGGACCAACATTTTTTCGCTGAAGAACCTTCAGCTTACAAACAAATCTTCCTCATGGATGAAGATCAGGACGAGTAACTATCTTAAAAAAAAAAAAAAAAAACTAAAGTCCTTTGAAATGCAAAGCGGGGAATAGATCAGTTTGAGGTCAAAGTGAGAACCTCTTACTGCTCTATTCCCCGTTTTGGCAATATGTTCAGACGACCTTGACCCACTCACAGACTTAGAAAATCTTCGGATAGGATAGATATGTTAAATAAAACTTTCCTTCTCTACTACCTACCCCCACTCTACTACCTACCCCCCACTCTACTACCTACCCCCACTCTAATGGTATAGGTAAGCGGGGTATTTAAGCGACCGCTCCAGAACTTAGTAATTAGTCAGCTATGGACAGTCAAGCTGGATCATCCAACGTACATAGAGAGCCTAGAAATGTCCGAGAGCAGAAAAGGGTGCTAAAAGTAAATAAAGCATACAAGATACTACATTCAAAACTACCATTTGTTAATCCAAAAATGTCAAGATTATCAATTATACAACACGCGACAAAATACATTAAAACTTTACAAATGGAGTTGGAAAAACCATTGACTTCGCCTCAACTGCCTGATCAACCAATCTCCAACTCAACTCTTAAAGAAGTTTTTCTTGATGATGGTGATGTTGCAATAGAAAAAATTCTTAATGAAATTCTAACATTTGAAATTGATCAATTTGTTTCAACTGACTAAAGATGGTTTGGAAATACTGAACGGAAGAATACAGAACGGGGAATAGATCAGTTTGCGGTCAAAGTAAGAACCACTTACTGCTCTATTCCCCGTTCTGGCAACAGGTGTAAATGACCTTGGGACTTAGAAAATATTCGTTTGATAAAAAATAATGAAAGATCTTCTTATTTCTTACAACAACAACAATATCCCTTCCTAACCCCCACCACCACCTAAACTAAGTATAAAGGAGGTTCTCCATCGTTGGTAAAAATTAGTACTCTGCTGAAAATGAGTGCATCCACTCCTTCTATCTCTGCAGCAACTATAATAGTTAGCAGACGGGTCGAAAACATTGATCAGTTGCTTGCTGTAAGGAGATTACTGCTACGGTATCTTGATATAGAGGTTAGTTGTCAATTGTACATGTGGAGACCAACAAGTGAAGTTTATAGTGGTGAAAATGAAGCATTTGAAACAAACTATAGTAGAAAGTTATATAAAATCTTTGGCAATATGGTAAGGTTAGTCGATAATGGATAGAACATTAACATAACATTTTATATTGTTCCAAACCTGTAACTAAAGCAAAAAAAAAAAAAAAAACGATGGGTATATAAGCCCGATGTTGCAGAGCCAATTATCACTTTGGTTCTGAATTGCATCAAGAGAGCATCTACCATGGTATACCTCCACTATATTGACTCTACTGCTAAAGCGGATACTTTTATCCAGCGTGTTTACCAACTGTTAACGGAGTACCAACATGTTCAGGTCAAAGGATTGGGTATTCGTGGAACAGAAGAAGTAAAAATAGATGTAAAACCAATCCCTTTGAAGAAAAAAATTGACCAATTATTACGAGAAGGCTACATTCTGTGCCTTTATTACACAACCTCATAAACTACATAAAAGGCCGAAGGGGGGGGAATACAGAACGGGGAATAGATCAGTTTGAGGTTTGAAAAAGAATCTCTTACTGCTCTATTCCCCGTTCTGGTAATAGGATAAGGTGACCTTGACCCACTTACAGGACTTAATCATTTGTGTTACAATAATACCTCTTCCCTATACTTTTCCGTACCACTTGCACTTTCAACACTTACCCCCACCACCACCAAAATCAGGTATAAAAGGTGGTTTCGTATTAGTGGTAAAATCAGTCTGCTACTTGGAATCATGTCGCCCAGAGATAACATTTTCCCTTCTAGGAAGACTATACTGGAATTGATTCAAAATATTCCAGTAAATATAAACGAAGATGAAGACGAAGACGATTCAGAGATGGAAGATGAACTATTTAGTGATCTTGAACTACTGAGTGAGTTTGCTAGCAGTGAACCATATCTTGGAGAGATGGAGCTGTTGGAGCTGTTGACTGACGACGACGACGACGATAATGAACCAGAATGTCATCATCAGTTGCTCTGTTTGGAGGAAATGGACCTTGTTGATAGTGAAACCCCTCCAAGCAGTATTAATATCGATGATGTAGTTCTAGATCCAAGCACAGGGAACTTTTGTGTTCGTCGTCGCTTATTTAGTGATATGAGCTCATCATCATCATCATTATCATCGGAAGAATCTGAATAAGTCTTTGTTGTCTTCAAATAGTTTACTTTAAATACAAAGCGGGGAATAGATCAGTTTGTGGTTATAGTGAGAATCACTTACTGCTCTATTCCCCGTTTTGGTAATATCGTTGTATGACCTTGACCCATTTACATGACTGAAAAATTGGGGTAACTTATACATTTAATGGTGGGGGAACGTCTATTTAAAGACGATGCAACAGTGTATATTTATCATATCGGCATTATGAACCCACCAGGAAACTCCGTTTGTTACAGCTTTCCCCTCCTCGATATCGATGATGTGATAAAACTTACATCAATAACAAAACGGTTTGAAATCGAAAGGCGACTAATAAAAGTCGATGTAATTCCACATGATCTTCGTTCTGCAATGTTGACCATCGAATATGTTAAAGATGAATCTACAACTGAAGATCCCTATTGTTTTATGAAATTTTTAGTTGATCGAGATGCAATGTGTACAATCCGACTTCACATTCGAGTTTAAAATCTATCAAATGTTCCTGTTGGAGAAAATTGTCTTAGTTAAATACAGAGCGGGGAATAGATCAGTTTATGGTTTGATATGAAATCATTTACTGCTCTATTCCCCGTTTTGGCAAATATGTTCAATGACCTTGACCTAAATACAGAACTTTGTAGCCTCCAGCTACAATAGTAAATATAAAATATAAAAAAATAGTAAACTTAACGTAATAAGTACCCCCCACCACTTTTGCTAGGGTATAAATAGAGGGGCATTTGCAGTGTTGTTCATTATTGCATTGACCCTTGTGGAGATCGCACCTACATTATGCATCGCTGCGATATTTGCAAGTCTTCATTTAAGGATGAATTTCTTTTAATGATTCATAAAGAACTAAAACATAACAACAACCAAGATGAAGAATATGAAGAAGAAGAATTGAAAGAAATAGATCAAATGTTAGCTCAACACCAAAATTCCAGACCAAGTGTTATTCAATATGCACCATCAACATCGACTTCTACCTCTGCTCTGTCTACACTTCACCGTCCTTCAACATCGTCATCTGCATCGACTTCTACGCCTGCTATGTCTACACTTCATCGTCCTTCAACATCATCAACTGCATCGACTTCTACCCATGCTCTGTCAACACTTCACCGTCCTTCAGCATCAACAGCAGTAAATGTAGAACTACATGCCCGAGCACTTCCGGGTAATGTAGTAACCCACTTCAAAATTGATAATGCAAAATTACAACTCGAAGAATTTTTAAATAACGCAAAAGGATTGGTTAGTAAAACCCTGAAAAATGAATTAAAAAGATTAAATTTTATTAAATTTGGACTATTACTGGATGCTTTATTTACAAACATTCAAAATGAAACCTCACCGAGAGGTTTCTTAACAAAAAACCGAACTATTATGTTTTCGTCAGATATTGATTCAATCGTATCTGAATGTTTTGAAGAGCTAATGATAAAAATACAAGAACATGAAGGAAGAGGCTCGGGATGGAGTTTGTTAAGCATCACAGGGCTAGACTTAAGAGTACACAAACACGGCTATGGAGTTCGAGGAAGTAGCTACATCCCTCTACCAACAAAGATTAGAAATACCTTATCCTGCGTCAACGTACAAAATCAAGATACTGAGTGTTTTAAATATGCTATGTTGGCCAAATATGTAACAATTCATCCGGAAAGACCAAGTCACTATTATGAAGAAGTACAACATAGATATAATTTTCAAGGGATGACTTACCCTGTTGCTATAACAGACGTTTCAAAATTTGAAAAACAAAATCTTTCAGCTTCTGTCAACCTATTCGGATTGGATTCGTCAAACAATGTGTACCCCTTGCGTATAACACCAAATGAGCGCAGAGATCATACCGATTTGTTATTGATTACTAAAGGTGATATTTCACACTTTGTGTATATCAAAAAATTTGAAAGTCTTTTTTCTAATCAATTATCTAAGCATAAAAGAAAGATGACAATTTGCAAAAGATGTTTTTATCACGTGAACAAAGAACTAAGAAGGGGAGGGTCTGATTGGCTAGTAGAACATCAAAGGTTATGTAATGGAAACTATGAGGTTAGAATTAAATTGCCACATTCCAGCAGAGCGCAGATAAAATTTGACAAAATAATACAACAATACCGTGTACCTGTTGCTGTTTACGCTGATTTCGAGTCTTCTTTACATCCACTTGAACAACAAGAAGAGGACGTTACAAGAAGAAGCAAATACCAACTTCATTCACCAAACAGTTATTGCATACTAATTAAATCCACGTTGACTGAAGACCATCTTCAAAAATATGGACTATCATCTTCTCCAAAGATTTATCGCGGTGAAGAAGCAGCCAAATACTTTGTCGATGATCTGTATGAAATAGCTGCAAAGGTAGAAGAACTGTATGGAACAAAGGTACCCATGTCACCTATGGAAGAAGAAGAGCTTCAACATTATTATTCAACAACAACGTGTTATTTGTGTAATAACACCTTTACACTGGATAACGTTAAAGTTCGTGACCACGATCATCTTACGGGAGCGTATAGAGGTGCAGCCTGTAACGCTTGCAACTTGAACTACAAACTACCATATTTCATCCCCGTAGTTCTGCACAATCTGAGTGGTTATGATTCGCACTTCATTATCCCCGAACTAGGAAGAGATAATGGAGCAATAGACGTTTTGGCTACTACAATGGAAAAATTTATAAGCTTTTCAAAAAAGGTGGGTAAAATGTGGTTTATGTCAGCTATTTCATAAGCACCAGTTTTAATCTCAACAAATTCACGTACATCAGCCAGACCTTCAATATTTTTCTGTCTCACGTAGTGAAATTTATTATTAACACCTTCTATTATGTTTGGGATTGAGTTGTAAGTAGTAAAATCCAAAAGTGCAATTTCCCACTGTCTATCATCTCTCAGGTGTAATGGTGGAAATAATGTACTTCGTAAAGTTGATGTTGAACCACTAACTGTTACAGTACAAGACGACATCTTACAGTTGACTGACACTTGTGGCTAGAAATTCCAAACATAAATGTCCACATACTGACGTGTCTTCTCTTTGTTTTCTATCATAATTGAAAATTACATTAGGTACTGCACCAAAATACACTTGTAACTCTTTAGGAGGTGGAAGATTCCCAAAACTGTCGAAATAAAAAACAGAATCAAATATTTTCTTGTAACAAACCCAATGTGTCCCAGCACCATTAGCATAATCAAGGTTTACAATAGCGGCTTCATTTTTCCAAATTTTTCTTGGCAATCCGTTTCGCATGAACACCCCTCTGAACAAAAAGGGATTTTTAAACATGATGCATACCGTTCAAGTTCCTCGTTGTTCAAAGGTTTATTCGGCAAAATTAATTTGTTTTTATTTAATATGCACGGTATGGTCTTAGGTATAATCCTCTTCCGTTTACCTTTTTTTTGAACATTTTGAACACTTTTTTCGCTTACGATTAACTCTCTTATTAGTATTCCTTCTTTTACTAGTGCCCCCACCGGAAATATTTCTTCTGCGACGTGTGTTTGTTTTTCTTCTCCTCGATCCTCCTCCAACTGCTGTTTTTGCTTTCATGGCTGCAGTTACTGCTAATGCAGCTGCTCGTTCACCAACACTTGCGTCACTTGATTTTACTCTCTGCCAAGCTTTTTCAGCAAGAGCTCTATCTGCAATTGATCTTCTTTCCGAATCTGAGTAATTTGAATATGCAATATCGTGTGCTCTGCAAGCTTCGTCCAATTTGTATATTCCAGGATCTCCTCGTACCAAACGCTTTCGCAATTTCGTACCTGGACCACAATATTGATAACCTCCAGGCAAATGTAGCTCAATTGGAAGTGCGTCAACAGCTGTGTTTATTAATGCACCTGTAGGTAAAGTGGAAAATGCTTTTTTAAAAAGAGACACTGCGCTACTAGTGAGTCCTCGTCCTCTTTTCATGAGTGATAGTTCACTACTGAACGTCTTCCTTCCATATATGATAATTTATTTTTGTTTAAACACCTTACTTCATTAGATTACTCTGACGTCTGGCAGTGATAATGACTCTTCTGCATCACTGTTTGTATCATATATTGCGTTTACACTGTTTGAAGGTGTTCCCCGACTTTCCTTCTTCGAAGAGGTGAAAAGAATCACCATAGACTGTAATTTGTCGATTTTTTGGTAAATATCTTGTTTTAATTGCGTTATTTCTTCCAAAACAAATCACCTATTCACAGCATCTGTATCTTTTTCTGCAATTGCCACATGTATAATTCTTTTATATTTAGCATCAAACATGGTGTCATTTGTCTCGCAATTTAATGTAAATGTACGAATTGTTCCAAGGTTTACTGCTTCATCTTTGTTAATAGGATCTGCAATATTGCACAAACGTTTCCTTCTTAGATCATAGTTTCCGTCTCGAGTCAACTGAAAACCTTCTCCAGGTGGACCTCTCAAAACCTCTCGAACCAAAGAGCTCTCATGACGACCGAACTTATCAACACTCATCTTTAGACTGAATACTTAAGCTATGTATCCCCGAACTTTTAACTCTTCCGTTAAAGCAATCATTTCGTTATACAATCCGTTATGCCCAGCCTGTATAGATTCATATATTAATCGCATTCTGTCAACCAGCTTATTCACATTATTATAGTATATAATATTTGTATCATACACCGATTTCATCGACATTCCTTTACCCTTAGCCTTCGGACGTTTTCCTCTAATACTAGAAAACAGATTTGAAATAACTTCTCTATACTTCTCCGATCTATTTCTATGAATAGGTGTATTATGTGAATAACCTTTTCTATGGGAGTTGGTTAAAATACATATGTTTTTAAAATCATTCAAATCTTTCTTAGTATATTTTTTTGGAGAGGGTTTAAAGATCAATTTAAACAGTCCAGCGGTACCCTTAAAAGTTTGGTCTTTAACTGTTATATTATCTTTGTCATCTATCTCTAGCATACTATCCCCCATACGAAGACCGTCTTTTTCCAAGCGTGCTCCATACACGTGGTATTTACTCGATTTATGTGCACCATGTAGCATTTTTAATATATAATTTCGTGAAAGAGGTCCTTTTTTGCCAATTTCTTTACTTAAAATACTAATATTTGTGGGGGATTCTGTTGGTTCTAAAGGATCTGTTTCACCTTCAATGTCGGATTTACTTTCTTCTTCTTCTTCTTCTTCTTCTTCTCCTGAACGACTCAGATTCTGATCCGTATGTTCCTGATGTTTCGTCTTGTTTAACATCTTTTTATCTCGTTCTTTTAATTCTTGATCTAGTAGAGTCGATTTGGTCATTTTATCATTTATTTTATTCAGGGGTTCGACAATGGGCTTGAAGGTTTCCTCCAAATATTTATTTCTAGCCATCAATCCTTCTTTTAGTAGCAGGTTTTTCTTCCGTATTGAGTCACTTAGGACTTTTATTTCACTAAGCAACTCCTCCTGGTTCGACATTATTAGTTCCGACTGTTCTCAACGCCTTCACCACAAATACTGAATTTGTTATAGGCAGAAGTCAATGTAATAAAACAAATCCATCGAACCCTATTCTGTAACGACCATTTGTCATAGATCTTTCTTTATCTATAACTAAAAACCCATATTTTTCTTTCTAAGCTTTCCCACACACATCTCGAAATTTTTCAAATGACATATCTGCACCAACATGATCGTTGTATATATGTTTGAGATTTTTTCATCCTGCTTGAAAACAATTAAAAGTTTACGTTGTCTCTAATTAATTGTTTCGGGATTTTACTATATTTTTGACCTATGTAAATAGAGTCAATATGATTATGTCTACCCATAGGGAAGTATGTTCTTATCCTATCGTGATTTTCAGAGAAAACATCGTCAAAAATAAAAACTGAATACGGTTCGGCATTGTTAGGCTCTATAATCTCACTACTTGCGTCAAATTTATGCAATGAAACATCGGGTACATCATGCAAAATCTTTTCCAATAATAAATATTTTGGTTGATTCAGAGATTTGGAAAAAATATAAACATTATTGAAGCTTAAGCCGTTTGGTTTTGTTATTAAATTAAAAACAACGTTGGTTTTTCCACAGTTTGAAGGCCCACTAATAATACACCTCATTGTGTTAGGCAATAAACAGCCATGTTTACTTACCTCAATATCAAAAATATCCGGTGTCAAACAATCAATATTGTTAATATCAAGTCTTTCATTCTGGCAGATAATTTCCATAATTTATTTACTGCATAAACAGTCTTCTCAAATGCTGTCCCGTTACTGATTTTTTATTTCAAAGTAGGTCCTTTTTGTCTATCCAAGTATCTTCGCTATTGTCAAATCCCAACCATCTCACTAAAAGTTTATTACCTCTTTTTCTTAATATCTTTTCAACCAAATAAACATTGCCAGTCTTGGATTTTAACAACTCATGTCCGTAAAACCCTCCCTGCAGTATCTCTCCTTTAACATCCTTTAAAATATAAGTTTCAGGAATAGTAGGCTGTACTCGATGCACTGTGAAAATCTCGTTTGTCCAATTCGGAAGGTAACCTTTGGTAAAGATCTGTTTATATTTACATATCCTCACATTGTCTCCTATTGCAAATTTTTTGGGTGGTTTCTTATCTAATATTGGTTTGGTACTTTTCTTTATGCGTTTCAAAACTTTAGATTCATTTGCTTTATTCACCTGATTTGGTTTCATACCTATTGTACGATGTTTTTATCATTGTAATCTTTTATTAAAGTAGGAAGAATATCATACCATACATAGGTGCTTCTTTCTGAAAATTTCTTGTACATTGAAGTTTTCAAAGTGCGATTGAAACGTTCTACAATAGCGGCTTTATTTTCACTATAAGTTGAATAATGATTTATTTTATTTTTCTTCATTAGATCAGAAAAATCTTTGTTAAAAAATTCCGTACCATCGTCTGTCTGCAGATTTTTTATATGTTTCCCTATCGCCTGAAGTACTTCTTTCGTTGCTTCTGTAATAGACGATCCACTTTTGTTTTTCAGCGGAATTGCACTGGCTACTTTTGTAAAACAATCAATAACCGTTAAAATGTACCTAAAACCTTTATTAATCCTACTGTACGGTTTCATTTCTACAAGGTCCGCTTGATATAGGTCATGAATGCCCTTCACGACCGTTGATCTTCTAGGAAAATTTCTTCGAACAGGTTTGTGAAGTTCTTCAACGATGGATTTTCTCTCGTCCATCGGTTCGCTTTATCCTCCAATCGTTTAGTAACTGAACTATAAACTGTTTCATTTATTAAAAAAGGCTAAATGTTAAATAAGTAATGTAGTTTTTGCTAATTTAAAAAATTGCTTATTCTGAACACACGAAAACTGGATCAAGGCCACTGAAGTGGCTTTTTAAAAAGTTTATTTAACATATACTTAATTAATTAGCATTTTATAGATCTTCCACCAGTTTACTTCTCAGGATGATGATGCACTCAATCAATTTATGTTAATGAATAATGTCCATAAGGAAGTGTGTGGATGTTGTTTTGAAGGATCACACGTTTGTCGTCTTTGTCTGCCAATGACTTCTTTTTCACAGTTATACTATATAAATTATGATTGAAGCTCCGGATTGTGTTAAAAGATGCACTGTACCCAACTCTTCTGAATAAACAGTTGTAGTAATGTTCAAATTTAATTTTTTTCATTATGTACATCTTTTTTATTCATTTCGCCTTCTTGATAATCCCTGCTTTATCCTTATCCGCTGTGACATTTGATGTGACATTCGCTGTTCTATCTGTCATTAATTTTAACGCGTACATCTTCGACATGAGGGCAACAATTTCTTCAAGTGGTACTCCGCAAGTTTCATCCTTGAACTTTCCTAAAACCTTCTTGTTAACAGAGTTGTCGTATGTCGGATGGTTGACTGGGTAATCGGAGAAGTCAAAATCATTCCTGTGAGGAAACACTCTTAGGTCATCATACATGTCAAGTGTCTTGATCCAATATACGATCCCGTCAGTGTCCATGTAGCTAATTCCAATTCGATCTCGTCCATAAAAGGCAACCATCTTGTTGTAGTGGAAGTCGTACATATGGGTCTTTGAAATATCAAGTATACACATTCCTACATAAAGAGGTCGATCCATGACAACATTTGTTTTGTTCACGCATACAGCTACAAGATTTTCGTTTATTATGAAAGATGTTTTGAAGTTAGGCTTTTGAACTAATTTTAACATTTTCTTTTCATCAGAAACAAGTTTCAAATTCATGTGATTCCTTTTGTTTTCAAGACATTTCCCATAGACGGTGTTATTCATCAGTTTGTAAAATTCTTTGTGAAAACTTGATGTGGAAGCTGCTCTTCTTGAAGTATTCGATTCTATATACGGTTTTAGCCAGGTCTTTTGTGTAAATTGAAGCACTCGGTTGATTTTAACAATTTTCATTCCTAGTTCAATTGCTTGCTGTACAATCCAATAATGTGCAATGTAGTTAGATTTATTTTCAAGTGTTGTTATCAACTTCGGATATTTGCCTCCTGGAGGAACCTCGGACCTTGGTAATAGAGAAAGGTCATAATGATGGTCGTGAAGGTGCTGAGGATACTCGAAGTCAAAGTCCAATATTTATCCGATCTCGCTGAACTTCGGGATGCTCATGATGTCTCCTAAAACATTAGAATCAACTCAGCAAAATCCGCCAAAAGGTAATGGCATTGATGTGTGAGCCCTCCTCTAACACCAGCTTCAACCATAAGAACCATGTCAATATCAGTTAAAAGTTGGAGTTCGCATTTAGTTTCCTTCATCATAGCTTGCCAAGCCAGCCCCGGAGATGTGAAGTAATAGAAACAATCCAGTCCGTAAGCTAACAAACAGGAATTTCTAAATTCCTCCATTACATCACAAAGGAGAGTTACATCAAGTTTCACATAAAAATCATTATAATCTCCGAGCGTCGACATATTAAGTTCCTTCCATACCTTGACAGCATGCTCATAATCTTCTGGATCTACTGGAGATTCATTGATTTTACTGTAAAACATTTCTGGTGGAGGTAACGCAGTCTCGTCAAATCGTGCAAGGGAATCTATGTAGTCATACGGGAACACTCCTTTTCTTAATACGAGCTCCATCTTATCTTCTGGAACCAGCTTCCTCGTTTCAATTAAGTCATCTCTTTCCAGATTCTTAGAGAGTGTCATCAAACTGAATGGCATAAACCTTAAGGAATCTATAAACCTTAATTTTATATTTTTTACTTTCTTTAAAAAACTAATAAATTTTTCTGTCGTTTGAGCCAATACGTCAATTTGTCCTTTGTCTCGTCCAAGTTCTGGAATAATAAAGTGTGCGTCGTATCCACTTAAATTGTGTAATACAACCGGTACAAAGTTAGGTAGCTTAAAGTTGATATTGCAGGCGTTACAAGCTGCTCCTCTATAGGCTCCTGTCAAATGATCATGGTCACGCACTTTGATGTTGTCCTCAGAAAACTCCTTTTTATACAAGTAACAAATGTCCTCCATTTGATGACATAGTTCTTGAAGGTCAGTGAGATTTTCCATAGGAACAATGTAACTGTAGAGGGTAGATACTTTTCAGCAATATCATATAGATCATCAACAAATCGTGTTGCAGCTTGCTCCCCACGGTAAAGCTTTGGCTCCGTTGGAATATCGTAGTGCCGAAGATGCTCGTATGAAAGTGTCGATTTTACCAAAAGACAATAGCTGTTTGGCTCGTGTTTTTGGTATTTCCTACTGTCTGCTGCGTCAGGTTCCACATTTTCCACTGGTATCAATGACGATTCAAAATCTGCGTAAATTACAATTGGGATGCGATACTGGTGATGGATATTCCTAAACTTTAGAATAGAACTATTCAGAGTTGGAAGGATAACTTTTGATGCTGCATGATCTCCACAAAGTTTAGAGTGTTCCGTCAGCCAACTACGACCTCCTCTATTTATAGAGATATTTTTAAAACAGAAACATCTTTTACACACTGTTATTGGTGACTTTCTTTTGGTCAGCTGATAGTGAATGAGCTTAGTGAAATCTTTTATGTACACATAATGTGAAACAGTTTCATCTTTTAGTAACAGTAAATCAGTATGGTCAGTCAATTCACGTGGTACCACTTTTAACGGGTACACATTGTTTCTTCTGTCCAGTCCAAACACGTTAACAGATACACCTGCATTACGTTTTTCAAAACTTCCTATATCAGACAATGACACTGGGTAGTTTAATCCATTAAATTTATATCTACCATTTAGTTCTTGATATCTTCTATTCGGTCGTTCAGGATGTTGGACACCTTCATGAACAAGAAATTTCGCCAACATGGAATATCTGAAACATTCATTGTCATTGTTTTGAACATTAATACATGATTTATTATCTTTAATCTTTGCTGGCAATGGAATAAAACTGCTGCCACGATCACCGTATCCACGTTTATGAACTCGTAAATCCAGGTTGTTTACATTGAGCAAGGACCATCCGGATCCACGAGCTTCATGTTCAGTTATTTAAAGCACCAATTCTTGTAAACATTCATCAACTATTTCATCTAAATTTGACGTCTCCATGATAGTTCGGTTTCTAGAAAGAAACCCTTTGTTGGATATTTCTCCTTCTACATTATTAAATGTTGTGTCCAATAGTAATCCAAATTTAATGAAATTCAAACGGTTAAGTTCATAATTTAATTTTGCAATTATAACATCTTTAACGAGGGTCAGAAATATTTGTAGTTCAAGTGTATTGATGTTATTTATTCTGTAATGTCGAACGACAGATCTGTCAAACACCTCCACTAAAATGTTGACTCTCAACGTTGCATCTTCGTTCGCAGTCCCTCTAGAAGTAGAGGGTGAGGAATCATCTTCAGGATCCACTGAGTTTTGTTTGCTAGGAGGTGCATATGCAATGACGCTTGGTCTGCTCTGCCGTGTAGAGTGTTCAGTGTCAGCAAGGAAGTGTAAGAAATCGGGATGGTCTTCACAATCGGATAATGCATTATTTTTAACATTATGGTAAATTTCACAGTGATATATATATATAAATCCTCATTTATGAAATCTTCATTACAACGTTGACAATAGTACATTGTGATTGAATAAATTTCTCAGTGTGTTATAGACTGCTCCAAAAGTAGTATTGAGAGCCATTTTTCGCATGTTCTAGTTTTATAGCAAATGCTGACCTCAGCATTGAATTACTATTGGTTTATATTTTTGCTAACATCATCACTTTCATTGCCATTGGTTCATTCATTTAAAAAGTAAACATAAATGAAATTATAAATTAGTATTGCTATAAGCTTACTAACCACAACATAATTATGGAGCAGCCTATACAGGTCCCAGATATATCCTCCACAACACCACCTTTTCAATTATCATTTACACCCACGGAAAGACAAGAAAGTGATGATCAACCAGTACAGGTTAACGTTGTATCAAGCAGAACAACTATCCAATCCAGAGAAGTAATGGCTGCATTAGAAAGATTAGTAGGGCCAGATTATCTATCAGATGATGACATCATTGTTGAACAATAAACCCTTTATACAGTTGTAAAACACATCCAAACAGCCGTTTTAACGGCTACCATTTTTTCATTCGTTTATTATACTCTGCTTGTGGCTTTTTTAGTTTAAGTAAAAAAACATTGCGAATTCGGCTGAGTTTTAAAACGATTGAAACAATTGGTGGCCTTGAAAAAGGCCGTTTGAAACAGACTTCTCTAATTAGTCGCTCAGGTATGCAACGCCATCATCGTCTTCCTCACCACTGGAACTATCGAATAGTCTCCGCCTTGCATCGGGAACATCACGTAGGACAGGAGTCCTGTTGTCATCCTCATCTTCGGACAGGAGATAAAATTCAATACTGTCGGCGACTGACTCCGGATAATCCTCGTGAAGAACAAATGCTATTACATCTTCTATGTCAGAGACATCTAGTGATGATGTGTTGTCATCGGAGTTGGTCAGGTCTTCGGAGTCGCTAGTATCTTCATTCTCCTCCACATCTTCCTGTAAGACATTTTCAATTATTTCTCCAATTTGCTTCCAGTGGTGAGGGATGTCTAGTGGTGCCATGGTGGTAGATAGGATATGAATGACCAATGACTACTATTTACCTTTATTTATAGGGGAATTTTGTGATGAGCAAGCAAAAATAAACAACGAATAAGAGCATTAGGTTTTAGTCAGTAAAAAAGTGCTAAGTTATGGTAGAAAAAACCGTAAACATAGGTTTTGATCTCAAAATAAAATATATATATATACATATATATATATATATATATATATATATAGAGAGAGAGAGAGAGAGAGAGAGAGAGAGAGATACACTTGTGCATACTTAATATAATAAATTGCAACTGTTAGTTGAGGTAAAATTAAGAAACCACCATGTGTTTTGTACAGCTAAAAATTTTAAAAACCTTGTGTTGGTAATTATTAATTTCATTATTAGTTGAAACATTAATAATCGAAAAGATAAATAATTGGTATGGTTTAAATAAGACGCTTAGCTTAGTTAAAACGAGTGAAATTCATGGTGGCCTTGAAAAAGGCCGTTTGTAGTTGCCCTCAGAAGTTGGAGTTTGAGATGGCGTTGTGGGTCTGCAGGATACGTCCTCAAGAAACGATGACGGTGAGAGTCACCCTTTGGCCAAGCCGCAGCAAACGCTTCAGGTCTTTGATGACGTTGGTCTTGAAGGGTAAGTCATCTTCCAGAGGAGTAGGCGCCATCCAGAACCCTACGTCGGACGGTGTCAATTTAATAGTAGTCGCTCGGCAGTCGGCCCTGATACTGTCTAGAGCCTCAGAAACTCTCCACAAGTCGCATTCTTGAGTAATCTCCGTCGTCCAATAAATCGGAACACGGAGGTAGAATGTTTTCAGCCACAGAGGAGAGCGTTTAACCCTTCTGGCTGTTTGGTGGTGAACAATCTCGTAGACCATGTTGCCAGGTAAACGTCGCAGATGGATGTGATCAACTCTACAGAATGCTTCTATTTATAGTAATAACTACTGCATATTCAGCAGTATCTTATCTTAACTGCTGACAATGCTTTTCAGCAGTCTCTTATCTTAACTGCTGACAATGCTTTTCAGCAGTCTCTTATCTTAACTGCTGACAATGCTTTTATTATTTTCAAGGTCAACCTAACAAACGAACAAACAAAATATTTTTTGAATGCAAAGAATCGATGAAACTAGAGTTGTAAATATTAATTCAGGCTGCAGCTTGTATTATCGGTTTATTTCATCTTATAATATAATTCGTTTGTGAAAGGCAACACAGTTAGCACAATTTGAGTACTAAAACGAGAGATGTAAATATTAATTCAGTCTTCAGCTTGCATTATCAGTTTATTTCATCTCATAATATACTTTGTTTGTGAAAGACAACAGAGTTAGCACACTGTGAGTACTATAACGAGTGAATCAATTGCTGGCCTTTAACAAGGCCGTATTTGAATTCTCCGCTAAGGTTTACGGCTGGTCTCGACCGATGTTGACTGTAAGAAAAGCTACGCAATGTAGGTTAATTATGTTGTAGGTTTGTGCATAATATAATTTGTTTGTGAAATACAACAGAGTTAGCACACTGTGAGTACTATAACGAGTGAATCAATTGCTGGCCTTTAAAAAGGCCGTTTTTGAATTCTCCACCAAGGTTTACGACTGGTATCGACCGTTGTTGACTGTAAGGAAAGCTACGCAATGTAGGTTAATTATGTTGTAGGATAATATACACAAACACAAACATAATATACTATGTTTGTGAAATACAACAGAGTTAGCACACTGTGAGTACTATAACGAGTGAATCAATTTTTGGCCTTTAAAAAGGCCTTTTTTGAATTCTCCACCAAGGTTTACAACTGGTCTCGACCATTGTTGACTGGAAGGAAAGCTACGCAATGTAGGTTAATTATGTTGTAGGATTGTACATAATATACTTTGTTTGTGAAAGACAACAGAGTTAGCACACTGTGAGTACTATAACGAGTGAAACAATTGGTGGCCTTGAAAAAGGCCGTTTCTGAGCTGCTGATCTAATCTAGACGCACTCCCACATCGCCTTTGCCAGTTCGCCTTTGCCCGCCCTTTGAAATATTAAGTATGACCCAGTCTTGGGTATTGGTTGCAAATATCCAGGCAGTCTTACCTTTAGGATTCTTCCGCTGTTTTCCAAAATTACTTTGCGCTCTTTAATTTGTAGGAGTTTATATTTTTTGGAAACTTTCAATCTTCGGAATTTTCCCTCCTGAGCCATAGTTTCAAAGTCAAAACTAGATGCTGGCGGCTTTTTCTCTGCAGGTTTGTGTTTAGCGCAGAACTTTTCTCCTATTTTGCAGAAGACTGCACACACTTCACCCTTCTTCGGCCCTCTCTTAAATTGGTGGGTACACTTGGGCGCATTTCTTACCCGTGGTGTCTTCTTCAATGATATTCTTGGTGTGCTGGAGGATGAAGTTGCCTTCGGTACGAAGGGGTCATGTTTTGAAATGAATTTCCTAGTATCTTCATCCGATGACTCTGCTGTCGGTGCTCCAAAGTGCAGGGGACTTGGCGGCGAAACCACGCTTGTGGATGTAGAAGGTGCGTCCGGTGGATCGAAGATAGACTTCACCTTGTTCTCAGCCAGGATGGATTCTACAGCTGCAGAAGTCTCAGAAGAGTCCATGACTTGGTGATCAGATCAGCAATCAGCTCAGTGGAGGAATGAGGAAACATCGCACTACTCTCTCATTATATAGGTGTTGCTGACACAGCACTCTTCTCCTATTGTTCAGTTGAATTTAAGTACTAAAAATGGTGGCCTTGATAAAGGCCGTTTTTATGTTCCAATCTTAGACCGACTGTGCCTCTATGTTATAAACTTGCAAATGTTTGTGTTTGAAAGCAATGTTATGCTTTACTCAAAGCTATGACTCTTAAGCACCATAACATTTGTTTTTAGGTACATTAAACAAACTGTGTTGACTGAATAACGAACAAAATTCTCGGTCAAAATATATTATTTAGAGTCGGCAACTACGTACCTCAAATCTTAGCCCGTCTGTAACTCTATGTTAGAAACGTGGAATTGTTTGTGTTTGCAAAAACAACTCATTTTATTCTTTACTCCAAGCTATGGCTGTTAAGCCCCATAACATTTATTTTAAGCGCATTATATAAACTGTGTTGACCGAATAATGAACAAAGTTCTCGGTCAAAATATATTATTTAGAGTCGGCAACTACGTACCGTACAGATTACCAACACCCAGTATGTCATGGGACTTATAATAAAACTTTGCAAATGCATGAGTTCAAAAACGATTGAAAAATGTGGTGGCCTTTAAAAAGGCCGTTTTTTGAGATGATCTAGCGACGGACCCATTCGGCCTTCCCTTTGGGATACGAAGGGTCCTCCCCCGGCCCGTGAATCTTCAGATGCGTTGACTTCCACGGCCACTCCATTCTCCTTGACAGGCGAACTCTCGTCAGCTCCAAGGAACCAACCTCCCGCAGAGTAGCCTCACCATTCTGGCGTACGAAAAATAGCAATTCGTACAGGCCGGGTTTCATCCGCCACAACCATCGATTCTGCTCGCCATGGCGTAGTTGCCCAAGTGGAGTGTAGAAGCGCCGCTCCAGCCTCTGAAGCTTTCGCCGTGGAGTAGCCGCAACACAATCCATTACAGTGACAGGATTGCTCCTTGGCACTGGTCTCGGAGCTGGGCAGTCCAAATCGAAGCGAACACGCTTCTGCGAGGCTCCTGGACGTTGACGAGGCGGCCGGAGTGAGGATATCGGTGCTAGTGGAGCCCGTCGCTCAATCATCTCAGCGAAGATTTCTTCCACCGTAGTTTCCATCTTCTCTCCTCAGCGCAAGCAGGATGTCCTGAGCCCCACTAATCATTGGTCTCTAAGGTGCGACGCTACGTACCGTATAGGATACGCTGCAGGTCTCCTGTTGGTGCGCACTAATAACACTGACTCAGCGTTTTATTTAGTGGCCTTGAGAAAGGCCATTTTAATTATTTAATGTCCCAGTCCAAGCGCTTACCCCTTTGAACAAACTATGTTGACAGAGGAACGATTAAAATGCTCGGTCAAACCATATTTGTTGAAGTCAGTAACTAAGTACCGTACCGTACAAAATACCAAGAAACTTTATTGAAACCTCATGGGACTTATAATAAAACTTCATTACAGCAGGAGTAAGACTGGGGGTAAAACAAAATATATGTTTTACGCTACTGAGTGTCAAACGATTGAAATTTTTGGTGGCCTTTAAAAAGGCCGTTTTTATCAGTGTCATTGTTTACATTGACACCCATTGAACGGTGACACGCAAACGTCGTTGCCCATCTTCCGGCTTCCCGACCTCCAAGTAGGTCTTTAATGTCTCGTACGGTGGCTCAATCACTCCATTCGGCAGGTAACTTCTAAAGACAAAGTTGCGGTGGCGCAACAAAAGCTCCCGCGAAGGCTTGTCCCATCCGAGCAGACAATAAAGTCCCGGCTGCAGTTTCCACAGGCGGTGGAGCTTGAACCCAGGGAATGCCGGTTCGAAGCTCGGCCGACGAATCTCCCTTGCCTCATCGATAACAGGGATCTGGGCCGTATAGTTCTTCTCAGGTTCCAGATCCCTCGTCTTGTCCGAGAGAATTTCTCTAAGTAAAGAGAACGGTTCCCATGCACAAGTCGATATGTTTACCCGTCGAGGCATTACATCGACGGGTCTACTCTTTGACGCTGGTGTTGGAGCCGGGCGTTGACGAGGCTGCCCTGTCACGGACTAGCTCTTTGGGGCTGGGATTGGAGCTGGACGTTGACGAGGCTGCCGGAGTGATGGCCGAGGTGTGACACTGTGGGGCCTGGAGCTAGAAAGCTGGAACGATGGTTCCCGACGAGGCATGTCAACCATCTTAGGCCGGGTCTGCTTCCTGAACATGATGCAGTTGCGTCCGTAACGAAAGGGTGAGCAAAAGTGATTCGCTTAAGAACAGCGGTATACTCACTAGCACAAGCCGGTTTCTCATTGGTCAAACAGTTCAACCAATGAGGTGAGGTTATTTTCTGCTGACTCAGCGGAAAAGTTCATAAAACCGGGACGCTCGTTCCACTCGAATCATTCGGCATGCAGACACGGGACCAGTCCAGAGCAGCTCCAGAGAAGCGGGGCACAGCGGAGATCATCGGAGAGAAGCTGAACATCCACGGAGGTCTCCTAGTACCGCAATCCCTGCAGTGGTACCCCGGGCTTGGAACTTCTGTGATATAGTGAGCACCACATATGTAGGTCTCACTTGCTATCGGCCGGCATCTCTACGCTGATTTCCGCCGGGTCCCGAGGCGGAGTCAACACCTTCTGCGTCGCACAAGGCCTGAGACAAGTCCCTCTGTGTGGTCAGCACTGCTCCGGGCGTTGGGTGAACAGTGCGGTGGGCAATGGATCTGGCCCGTGTCATTCGTTAAACTCAGCGCCGATCTCTTATTCTTGTCTGTACTATCCTTTTCTGTCTTGCATGGCTTCGCTGGTTTCCCACTAACACTAACACAATTTGTTGATTTGTACAAGTTAAACTCTGTCCCTTACCCTATTCCCATCACAACCCCAAAAACAAACCCGGGTGGTTCGCGCAGTGTGGAGTTCTGCGGTCCACCCATACCCTAAGCAGTTCAATCGGTCGGCATGGGCAAACCGCCACGAATGAACTGACCCTTCTTGACTGGTCGGCAGGGCAATCCGCCACAGTCAAGATCCTTTTTTTTAAAGTATTAAAATGACCTTGAACACGTTTGAACATGTTTGGAGAATATAAATTATAATTATTTAAAGTCCCATAAAACATTCATAGCGACAACTGAATAACTATTCTTTGTTACCGCAAAAGTTGGAAAATTGAGACTTATTAAAACGGCCTTTATAAAGGCCACTAAACTGAAGTTGGATAAATGACAAAGTCCAGAAAATGTTGAATACTCCTCCTGTAAAACAAGTAACAAGATGTGAGGCTGAGACTTGTAAAGGAATCGTCTAAGACTGTGAAAGTTAAAATAATTGAGACTTGTAAAAATGGCCTTTGTAAAGGCCACCAAAATGATTGATGTTAAATGACTAAGTCCTGAGAATCTGGAATGAAATGTACGCAATGTAGGTTTAGTATGTTGTATGATTGCTAGGCTGATTCACAACGAATGATATAAGTGGTGGCCTTGATAAAGGCCGTTTGTAGAAGGAGTGGAGTCCTGTATTTAGTGTGGGGGGATGGAAGCGACGACCCGAAGAATTTGTCTTAGTTGTAGTTGTCGGCGTAGGCTAGCGTCGACTGTGTCCAAGTGTTGATGTTGGATGATGAGGTGGAAGTCATCTCCGCTACTAACTTCGATGATCATCTGATCGGCAAGGTGTCGGTAGCGGTCCAAGATGTCCATGAGTTGGTTGATCTGTCGGGAAGTGAAGATGTCTCGCTTTATTTGAATCGTCGCTCTCCCCACAGGAGTAGTTGCAGCCGTCGGTCTAGTTTGGCAGAACTTGAACTCTTTCCTGCGACGTCTGTGATCCTCTTCGTCCGAATAGTCCTCGTCAGAAGAGTCAGCAGGGCGTTTCATCGGTTGTAAGTTGCGAGCCATGGTTGCGTTGCGGCTAAGATCTGGAGTGTGAATGGATCGTAACGCGCGATTCTGTGTTAAGCTGTAAATGTGGCGGGGGTGATTAGTGGAGGGGGATTCTAGGGCGTGGGATGGGGAGCGAAGCAATTGCGGGGGTCTGGGGAAAAAATGTTTCTCTTATCTAAGATCTAGATCTAAGATAAGATAACACAAACCGACTGAAATGGACGGTTGGCCATTTCAAGTCGCAAACCGACGTAACTAAACCGTTTCTTAACGAATATAAATCCACCCGTTTTCACATTACCTCACATCCAATGACGTATGTGTATCGTCACACCAATACGTCATCGCCGTGACGTCATCACACCCTCTCGTCACACATACGTCATCACCACGTCACTCAAACGTCACTTCTGATTAAAAAACAATTATTTTTCAGCTGTCCCAGACTCCCCATATTGCATCTACTTCAAGGTCACGGGGAAGTTTTTTAAAAAAAAATCTACCTCGCACTCGTAACATTCGATTGTGATTCGATAGTTAATCGATAAGAAATATCGAATGAAAACCATCGAATGGACCAATCGAATGATACGAGTGCGAGGTAGTGCTATTACAAATATTACTTTATTTTATTTACAATAATTCATGTTTACAATAGTTCCCCGTTGTTCGTTGTCATCGATGTTTTTGATCCGGAAGAGTTGCGGCCATCACTTCGCTTTCTGATGAAAGACGGTAGATACTTTGATTCCTGCGCAGAGTCCATGTTGTTTTTGATGCGTAAAGTTCCAAAGATAAATCGTAACCGGACGCAATGAGAAGTCTTAACTCTTCATTAAAAACCTCGAGGTCTTGGAAAGTCGCCAGATGAATAGAGTCATAATGAATACACCTAATTTTGATGGACATTTCAACAGAGAGCTCGATGTACACTGGTCAAGAGCTGGAGGTGTACTGACTATTCGCTAGCTAGCGTTTTGGTATCAAACAAAATGGTCGGGGTAAAAGTGTGGTGGGGCGGAGCAGATGGCGGACGGCAGATGGCAGGCGGCAGGTGGCAGCTGGTTCGAGGCAGATGGTTGCTACTACATTCACCGCCACAGTAATGCAATCCGTCGGCGTAATCTTGTATTTTATCTTGTCGGTTCATTTGATACGTTTTACATCTACATATGCAATAGCTGAAACACCTGCACTTACGACAAGCTTTCCCGTCAACTTGATCGCCTGGTATTTTAAAACATTGTAACTCGCAACAATATGTATTCAAATTGTTATCGAATGATAAATTGTTCATCGGTGGCACCGACATGTTAGCTGCAGCGTGTGTTAAACAAGACTGAGACTAACTTCACTGCTCCCTCTCTTTTATACCTCTTCATAAGTTAACCCTGAATGAAAGTTCAAGGTCATCCGTTTGAATTAAAAAAAGCAACACAGCAGTATATAAAATAATATACTGCTGTGTTGCTGTTTTTTTTTTATTTTTTATTTATTTTTTTTTATTTTCTTTATTAAACAAACATCTTACAATACAATAAGCTTAAGTCTAACATTGATGACTAGAAATACAAACAGAGATATTATGTACAAGAATGCGTGATGTGCAGAGTGAGTTCCGTCGAGTTGTTGCCGCTTACACCGTGTGATACAAAATACAACGTCCCCGGTTGAATATCTCGCAAATCTTCATTTTGTAGCAGTTGAACAAATCGTTTTGGAAGAAATACTTGAAACTTCGGCTCATCTCCTGGAGTGAGAGGTCCTTCGCTCAATGATACTAGAATTGCTTCTCCATGTGTGGTTTCCACTTTCTTGATGTTATGAATAATGTAGTGTTTTTGTTCTTTTAGTTCTGAACACTTTTTAGTTAGCAGAAGGTCGGATTTTGAATGAGTGTTGAATTGATCAACCAGTGTTTGTAGAAACTGTTGTGATGCCATCTTCGTCAGTGGTGGTTGTGGTGTCTTCTGTGATGTTGCCTCTTCGGAGTCTCGAATAATACTTGTGCTGGAGCGGTACTGTCTCCTCGTATTTATAGGCCCCGCTACCCCCACCACATTTCTATTCTCCGCTACCCCCACCACATTCTTGCGTTTGTTTCAAGTAAGCAGCCAAACGATATGCGTTGTACAATGCACAGTTTGTTTGGCCGTGTTTAAGATCTTTTGCAGAGACACAAATATTACCGAGATTAATGTTAAAGTCCTTACTGATAGTTATGTCGAAAACATCACCGTGCGTGTACTTTTATATCCAGTTCTTTTTTTCTAATCCTTTTGTGTATATATGCGAATATTGTTTGCAAACGTTAAACATAATACTGTGCAGATTACTGTAGCTTATAAAACCTTCATACCAGTGTATGTGATGAAAGTAGTTTGTTATCCATTTGTTTGTACTTTTGGCTTTGGCGTTAAGTTTGTTAAAAGAAAAAGGAGCTTCAAACGTAAATGGGTAGGCTAAAAATGTAAGCAAGTCTAAAATTACTAATTCCTTGATAATAAACCTATCATCATTATTTCGAAATGCTTGAAATTCTATTACACAAGGCTTTACACTCACTTCTTCATCACCTCCGCTCATCATGGCACCTAACGATCAACTAACTGTTTTCCACACCACGGTAGGTTAAATACAAGGCCGTACAGTTGCAGGCGCGTTGGTGTATATTTAACGTGGGCACCGTCCCCAACAGGCCTACCCCACGTGTGTTCTTCTTTACTAAGTCAAACTTTAGTCTTTTTTAACTTCTTCTTTTTGTGTTTCGTTTTCTTCTTCTTCTTGTTTCTTCGTTTCTTCTTCCTGTGTTGTTTTTTCTGAAGCTTCTGTAGCGATTTCTACAAGTGGTTCAAAATCCTTTAACTTTCTCCACATGCAAACTTCATGAGGTATTCTATTAAAAATAGATGTATCCACAGGTCCGTACACGATGGTGCTATCAGGTTGTTTTTCCAAAGTATCGACCAAATATTCTTTAATAATAGTGCTTGCAAATACCAACTGTCTCATGTACCTTGTAATAGGTTCTGTTGCATAGTTCAAAACGTAGAATTCTTCACGTGATGGTAGAATCTTATTTTCATGTTGAGTCAAGTCTCTAATTCGCACTTGTAGTTGTCCGCGATGTTTAACAATATCGATTTCATTGTCACAATCCAAAAGTCGAATATGTGTTTTCCTTCCACACAAACTGTTAGTTAAATAACATTCTATTAAATGCACATGTTTCAAAAATGACTCCCAAGCATTTTGCGAAAATAAAACCTTTTTTGTTCCATGGTGTAGTAGTACTGTAGGGGAATAATCCAATGACTTCATCAATCCAACTGATACACTTTTACTGATACATGCTGAGATGGGGTAAAAGATTCGCAAAAAAACTTCAGTTAAAATGTGAGGAGGGATATTTTCTTCAACTTTCTTCTTCCTCTTTGGTACTACCTTTGATGGGTCTGCATTACTTTCCTCCTCTCTATCTCTTTTACCAAACTTTAAAAATGCAGTTATTTCCTTGATGATTTCTGCTTCACTGGTATTATCATGTTCCAATAACGGTGCTACCTCTGCATTACCTTGTACAACAGATGGAGAACTCATTTTGTAGAAGATGTTACCCATGCGACGATAGGCGATCAACTGAAGACTCGCATTGTTGCTCCGCTATTTATAGGTTAGCGACAGTGGCAGTGCCGGTGGTGGTACACCGTTTTACAATACTGTCCTTACAATACCGGTCAACGGTGTGTATGTAACAATTTTATCGTGCAAAATTAAACAATACGCAGATCTATTTGCAGGTACGTTTTCTTGAAATTCCATTTCTATTTTTATATCAACACTAGACGATTTTACAGATTCATTTTGTTTGGAGCAATCAATTACAACAATCGGAGCTTTCGATTCAAACTGTACGGGAGATAGTAGAGGTGTGTTTGTTTTGCCGTAGTATGAATTTTGGAACCTAGCGTACATATCGTATAAAACACTGTACCTTTTTTTATCAAAAGAAATATTAAAGTTGTCGTAAGGAAAAAATTGTGAATTCAGGAACACTTTACAGTTTGTTAATTTACAATGGTCAAATTCACCAGCATTTTCAGTTAATATACCTTTTTTCTTCGTTTGTAATCCAAAGATTACATATCTCGCTTTTTCCAAATGAGTAGAAGTTTTTACAGTCCATGTATGCCGTTGTGTTGTAGGTAAAACGGGGTATTCATGAAACTCCCAGCTTCTGAATGGCATTACAATGTCTCGATCTGATTTTAACTTTCTTAATAATGTAATCCTATGCTCATCATTTAGTCGCACATGTGGTACTCTCCAAACAATCTTGTCTAATGTTAATTTCCAGTCTAAATTGGCATCAGTTGTTCCAGCAGCTGCTTTAATAATATCATTATCGTTTGATGATCTTAATAAAACTAGTTCTTGTTTTACATTTATTATTATTCTTCTGTAGTCTTCAGCAAATCCTAGGAGTAATCTTAAAGGTACGTAAAAATCCAAGTTTCCCGAAGAGTCAGGAGTGATTATACTTTTGTCTGGTGCAACCCATCCTGCAACAGCTAACAGATTCTTCTCATTTGGTGTTAAAGACGCTAATCCTTTCAATGTACTGGAAATTCCAACCTTTTTTGTTGAATCGACTGTAACTCCTGAAATTTCATATCTAATCTCGTCAAACAAAAATGCCATAGGATTATTTATGGACGGAACAGTGGTTCCAGCAGTACCATCAGTTTTTGTTACTTTTCCTTCAATATATAAATAACTTTCGCATGGAAGAGTATAAATGTCTTGTTGTTGTATAGGAATCCTAATTTCATCGTTATTGTTTAATTTGGACGAAGCGTAAGGGTTGTGCGTGTGATATTCCTTTTCCCATAAGGTCTCGTCGAATGTTGGACCCTGCGCTATATCCAGTATATCCATTGTTAATGACCTTTAATCCAATTTCTTCTAGAAAACGAATGTTTTCACTTGTTAATCCTTCTACAGCTGATGAGCTACTGACCTCTTTGCTAGTTGGCTCTCTCTTTTTAAATGATAACCCCATTGTCTAAGCGGATGATTTTATATGTATTCTTACAGTAATAGCTTCTCCTCTAAAGTCAATAAGGTTTCCGTCTTGATCCACTATGTTCAGCACGATGTCTGAAATTAAACTGGTGTTTAACGGTAGGTACACAAGGTTTTGAGGCTTTTATACTATCTCGAAACCCGGTGCAACTGTTGGGTAGAATGTGTGTAATATATGACGATTTTCTCCATCTCTGTAGGATCCTTGTATAATGTTACATGTAATGTCTATGCTATTAACTTTGATGATCGTCACAGTTTTATTCCCAGAATGAGTTTTATTAGGTTCTAATACTTTTGTTTCCTTAGAAAACCCCAATAAACTACCAATTGAATGTTCTTGACTAAAATCAATATAATACTTAGAAGTAATTTCGGCTTTCATTGTATTGTTTTTGCCTTTTATCGTTAAATTTTCTTTTCCCATATGTTTTTGTATAACTTCATTTATATTATCAATTTCATAAGCTCCTGTTGGTAAACTGAATTCTTCCAAAGCTGAATACTTTCCTTTATCATCTTTTGTCTTGTAATAATGTATTTTGTTATTAATTCCTTCACTAACGTTTGGAATGGAGTTATATGTTGTTAAATCCAATAATGCGGCTTCCCATATTCTTCCTTTTTGCAAACGTAGCGCTGGAAACAGAATACTGCGCAAAGTACATGAGTTACCGGTTAATTACACTGTATACGAGGACATCTTAAAGTTGACTAACACTTTTAGCTAAAAATGCTAAACATAAATGACCGCAAATGGATGTATCATCAGGTTGTTTTCTTGTATGATTGAAAAAAACATTTTCTCCCGCACGAAAGTATCGTTGAAGTTCTTTCGGTGGTGGAAGGTCTCCAAAACTGTCGAAATAATAAATGGTTTTACCAAGTTTCTTGTAACACACCCAATGAGTGCCTAATCCTTCACTATTATCCAAATTTACAATACCAGTCTCATTTTTCCACATTTTAACCGGTAATTCATCTTTCATAAATACTCCTCTAAAAAATGGGATTTTCAAACAAGAAGCATATGTAATCAGTTCTTCATTGGTTAATTCTTTGTTTTTAATTATTAATTGCTCTTTCTTATTTAATACACACGATACGGTCTTAGGTATAATCCTCATCCCTTTTTTATCATTGTCCCTATTGTTGGTTTCTTTTTAGCTTTACCACTGGTAGATCGACGTTTTCTTCTGATATTACCTAATTGTTTCTTAGCGGGTTTTTTCCCACGCCTTCTTCTCTTTCCTCCTCCAAACGTAGTTTTTGCTTTCATTGCTGCTGTTACTGCTAAAGACGCTGCTTTTTCACCAATACTCGCGTCACTAGATGTTTCTCTTTGCCAAGCTTTCTCAGCAAGTGCTCTATCTGCTATTGATCTATTTTTAGTATCACCAAATTTGGAATACACTATATCGTGCTGTTTACAAGCCTGATCTAGCTTATTTATTCCAGGATCTCCTCTAGCAAGACGTTTCTTTAATTTGGTTCCAGGACCACAATTTGATATCCTCCAGGAAAATGTAATTCCACAGGTAATAAATCAATCGCCTTGTTAACTATAGCTCCAACCGGTTTACTCAATAGAGAAAATGCTGTTGATGCTATTCCCCTTCCTTAATGTAATCTCTCTCGATTATGACTGAAGCGATTAACCCTCGACATGACTATTTATAGCAAAACCTACAATCAGTAGGTGCACTCTATAAATGTTTTACAATGAATGTAATATCAGTTTTGGTTTCTTGTATTATATACTGTTTAAAATCAATTTATTATATAGAAATGGATTTATTAATTAAATGTAGATATCTTAAATAAAAGTAGTAAAAATAGAAATAAGGTGTAATTGAAGATGTTCCAGATGTTTCTCCGCTGGTGATGGTATCGTTGTCTTCGGTAAAATGAATAAACTTTAAACATTTGTCATGTTCCCTTAGAAACTTGCCACTTAATCGTTGGTAATTGAATAACACATCCCAGTCTAGTTTATCTTTAAAATTTTTAATGTAATTCTCAGAGAGATTTTGATATTTACTTATTACTTCCCAACAGTTATTAAAATTTGATGTCATCTCTACGAGGAAGTCTTCTGAAAACTGTTGTCTTTGTAAAATATGGATCCAAATAACTCTGTGAAAATAAATTTTTAACATAGTCATTGTGAAGAGGTAGTGTATGGAAAGTTGTTCCCAATCCATATATCTATCAAACCGTTGAACAAAACCATCTGTCAACACTCCTTGGGGAATCTCGGCTCTTGAGATATTAAACTCCACGCAGTAATATTGGATTCCATCATCCTCTCTGTATCGTCTCTCGAATATGACTGATGCTTTATCCCTTATCATGGGTATTTTAAATTCTTTTTTCTCTTATGTAATCTTCATCGTTTTCTGTTGGTTCATTAATCACATTCACTTTATCCCCCTTTCCTAATGTCTTGACTTTAGAAGGCTCAGACGGTTTATCTCGTTGATTAGGTTTCTCTGGATTGTGTATATTTTTCCAGTCTAAATAATTATGGCTGTCAACAACTGAAGCTACAGCTCTTCCTGAAGCCCGATGGATATAATGAAATAGAACTGCACCAAACCTTTCCAAATGTTTTTCATATTCCGTAGTCCATTTCTTGTGTACAATATCAAACATTCTCTTATTTACAGCGTCTCCATCCTGCTCACAATCACCTACATTTGATAATTTTAATTTTTTTTACATCATAGCTTGTGTCAGTTTCATTCTTTTTGTAAATCGTTAACAATTTTAGAGTAGCTAAATTTACTGCTTCACCATCATAAACGGGATATTGTATATCGCTTAACCTTTTACCGGAAAACCCCCAATGATCTTCGTGTACAGTTGGGGTTCTTTTTTCATGTACTGTACCGTAACCGCATCAGACGACATAAGCGGATCACCAACATTTTGAATTACTTTTCCTTCAAAATTATAGTTGCCATCAGGTGTTAACGGAAACCCAGCTATTTTTCACTATATCCAGATTTTACTCCAAACTCGGAATACCGTCCAAACTTGTCCACACTCATGATGTAACTGAATCGCTATCGTTTAGGTTCTTATTATATACGTCTACTGAACAATTATTCCTTGTTTTCGCAGTTCATCAACCAAAGCTACCCATTCGTTTTCTAAACCAGTGTGCCCGGCTTCCATAGCTTCATGTAATAACCTCATTCGATCAACTAACTTATTTATATCGTTGTAATATATTATATTAGTTTTATACAAATTTTTCAATAATCCCCTTCCAGATGTGGTTCGATCAGTTGTTTTTCTCTTTTTATGCAAAACATTTAATTCAGCAGAAGATAAAGCTCTTCTTTTAATTTGAGCTTTTTTTGATTTCGAGGGGAAAAGACTAGATATAATACTTGTATATTTTATTGACCGATTTCTATGAATAGGTAGGTCTTTGGAATACTTTTTTCTATGTGCATTTGTATACTCTAATATATTTTTAAACGATTGTAAATCCCTTTTAGTATATTTACCAGGATTATTTTTAAAGATGAGTTCAAACAAACCTTTTGTACCTTTATATTTCTTATCTCCAATAACTATATCATCATTTTCGTTTATATCTAACTTGCTATCTCCAATCATTAATCCTTTATCCTCTATTCTAGCTCCATAGGTATGATAATTTCGATTAGCATGTGCGGCGTGTAACATTTTTAACGTATATGTTCTTCCAAGTGTTACTTTAAACATAATATCCGTGCCTAATTTGCTTAAGTTGGATGGGTTAATATCCTCTTCTTCTGCTCTTGTATCTTCTACACTTGTATCTTCTGTACTTGTATCTTCTGCAATGTCCTTTTCCTTTAAATCCTCTATATCTCCGCTTTTTTCATACTCGTCGCTTTCTTCAGATGTTTGTAACTGGCCAAAACTTTCATCATTCTGAAATTCTTCTTCATATTTGGAAATTGGTAGCATTTTGTCTCCTTCGAAGCGAATTGAAGGTTTTTCCATATTTTGTGCTAATCGCTTTAAAGGTTCAGTAACAGGTTTGAATGTTGTTTCTAAAAATTGCTCTCTTTCATTTATACCTGATTTTAAAGCTCGGTTTTTTTGTCTAATAGAATCACTAAGTGATTTTATTTCCTTTAATAGCTTTTCCTGGTTAACCATCTTCACACCTTGACGACTTGTACTGTAATACCGCTAAACAGTGTATTAAAACAAATTTATCAAAACCTATTCTATAACGACCATAGCTTGATCTTTCATAATAACCAAAAATCCATACTTTTTCGCCCATGCTTTTCCGCAAAGCTCTTTAAACTTTTCAAATGGCATATCCGCATTCACATGATCGTTATATATATGTTTTAGGTTAGTATCATCTTGTTTGAATACAATTAGAATATTTGCATTATCTCTGATAAGTTGTTTTGGGATTTTGCTATAAGTTTGTCCTATATATACGCTGTCGATGTTATTATGTCTTCCCATGGCAAAGTAGTTTCTAATAGTATCCTGATTTTCACAAGATACATCGTCAAATATAAATACAGAATACGGTTTTGCTTCGTTTGGTTGCATAATGCTATCACTAGCGTTAAATTTGTAAAAATTAACATCAGACACATCAGATAGGATTTTATCCAGCAATTGATACTTTGGTTGTTGTAGAGACTTTGAAAAAATATATAGGTTATTTAACCTTAATCCCTGCGGATTAGTGATCAAATTAAAGACAACATTGGTCTTTCCACAGTTTGAGGGGCAACTTACTATACATCGAACAGTGTTTGGAAGTAAACTACCGTGTTTACCATTGTTGATTTTAACTTTATCCACAGTTAAATCATCTATGTTATTAATATTGAATCGATCTTTATGGTGAATAATCTCCATCCTGCTCAAAGGTTGACGATGAAATGAGTTGCTTGCATCAAACCAAGTCCTTTATAGGTATCTATGAATCCTCAGTTTTGTTAAACCCTAACCACCGCACTTTAACTGCGTCCTTTTTTCTTTGTAACACTTTTTCAACAAGATATACATCACCTACTGTTGACTTTAACATTTCATGTCCATAAAATGCACCTTGCAACAAATCTCCTTTGTTATCTTTTAAGATATAGTTTTCAGGTACAGTCGGTTGCACTTTATACACTGTAAAAACTTCATTCGTCCAATTGGGAAGGTATTTCTTGGTAAACACTCCCTTATATTTACTAATCCGTACTTTATCACTTACATTAAATTTTCTTGGCTGCATTTTTTCTACTTTAGGCTTTGTATTTTTCTTTATGCGTTTTAATACATCTTTTGCATTTCTTCTATTTACTTTGTTAGGTTTCATACCAATAGTTCTATGAAACCTGTTGTAATAATCATTTATTAATTGTGGTAAGACATCATACCATAAGTAAGAACCTCTTTTTGAAAATTGCTAATACAGTGCTCCTTTTACGGTTCTATTGAATCTTTCTACAATAGTTGATTTTTTCTCTGAATTTGTAGAATAATGATTTATTTTATATTTATTCATTAACTGTGCAAAGTTTGTATTAAAGTATTCTGTTCCATCATCAGTTTGTAAATGTTTAATTTTATTTTTATCTCTTTTTATGGCTATTTCCATGGCTTGAGTTACGCTTTTACCAGTCTTGTCCTTTAGAGGCAAAGCGTCTGCGACTTTTGTAAAACAATTAATAATTGTGAGTATATATTTAAATCCTTTGTTTATTCTGCTATGCGGTCGCATTTCAATTAAATCCGCTTGATAAAGATCATTTATCCCTTTTATAACAGTATTTCTTCTTGGAAACTTTATTCTTGCAGGTTTGTGTAGTTCATTAATAATCTTCTCCTTCAGGTCTGACATGATGGTTTCACGAAGACAGCTGATATGGTATTAAATATTCTGTTGTATAAATCTGCTTGTATAAATATAGTTCAAGGTCATTCAAAACTTGTGTAACATTGCTTAACATTGCTGTGTTTCCCCTTTTTTTACGGAAAGGAAAAGGATAAAGGATCTAGGACGATGAAAGGGTTAATCGTCAATAGGGTTGAGGGAATAGTGGCCGAATGGCAATGTGTTGATTTTGTCTGGAAAGGTTTGTCTTTTGTCGTCATTACAGGATAGCGCCTTTTTAACTTCAGTCACGCTGTACAGCTGATGGTTAAAACTTCTGATGGTGTTGAATTTAGCTGTAATGATGTTATCCTCAAATAAGCATTGCTTGTAGTGTTCAAAATGCACTTTCTTCTTTAAATATAAACTCTTTACACCTTTAGCTTTCTTAATATAGCTATTCTTATTTTCTTCTTCTTTTTCATTATAGAGTTTCAAAGAATATAGTTTAGACATCAGTGCAACAATCTCTTCAAGTAGAACACCATTAGCCTCATCCTTGAATTTTCCTAGTACTTTTTTGTGTCTGTCATTGTCGTAGTTTGGATGATCTTTTGGATAGTCGGAGAAATCAAAGTCGTTCTTGTGAATAAATGTACGTAAATCTTTATACATGTCCAATGTTAGTATGCGATATATGAAAGCGTCAGTGTCCATATATGTAATAGATATATTCTCTCTTCCGTAGAACGCCACCATTTTGTTGTATTGGAAATCGTACATGTGTGTTTTTGAGATGTCCAAAATTGACATGCCTATATACAAAGAACAATCCATCTTCACACTCGTCTTCTTCATGGACACTGTTACAAGTTTTTCATTAATAATTATAGATGTTCCAAAATTCGGCTGCTGTACTAGTTTCTGTAGTTTTTTTGCGTCGGTAATAAGTTTAACATTTTTGTGTCTTCTTTTGTTTTCCAATGTCTTTCCAAATATCGCATTATTCATTAATTTAAAGAAATCTTTTTGAAATTCTGATGTAGCGGCTAATCGTCTGATGGTATTCGAATCAATTGTAAACATTATGAACATTATTGGTTAATAAAATCCCTAAAATAAAATCATAAAAATATGAGTACAATTAACTACGAAGTAAAGCTGAGGTCAAAGACTTGGAATTGGGAACAACAGGAAATGACAGAGTAACAAAACAGGAAATAAACGGTCAAATTACACAGGTAAATGACCTAGGGTTCAAGCGACAAAATCAAAGTAACTCACCAAAAATTCCAATGATGGCGGCGGAATGCTGACCAGCTACGGACACGAATCACGGCGGGTGTAGGAGTCCAGAATCGACGTGATTGGTTGACGTGGGCGTGGTCGACCGAATTTGGGGGAAACACGAAATCGGGGGAAACATATCGAGGAGAGATGATGGACAGTCAGAAAAGGAGAGGCAAGAAGTGAAGAGTTGGGAAGTAAGGGGGGGCTGGATCGAGTAAGTCCCGCAACACTTAGGTTATAGTAAAATACCGGGTGTTGTCGACCTTTACAACCAAAGTCCACCAACGCGGAGCCAACAGAAGCACTTCAGCGACCACAACCCAGAGGGAGAAGAGGACGGGCCGTGTCTGCGACCGGAGGAGCCTTGGGAGAATTCTTCAAGACAACCACCGACAAAGGGACCCGGGACCACTTCTGGACGCTGGACCACTCCTGGACACCTTGACCACTGGACGGGACCACGGAGAGGCCAAGGACCGACCGACAACGCAGGGAGACCGCCTGACAGCCAAAATTCCGGACTGCGTGGTATGTGATCTTCACTAAATTGCACCTCTAGTTAAAAGGGAAAAATTTGAGAGAACAGTAGAAGGTTAAGGGAAATGATTTGATAATAATAATGATTAAGCAATGATGAAGATATTAAAAGTTAAAGATTACTAAGACAAGCAATAAATAATCTAAACAGAAAGGGGAAATATATATATATATAAAATTAAGAAGCCTCAGAGTAAATGGCAGGGTTAATTGTTAAAATAAATTAAAAACGGTAGACATAATCAGAATGGCCTATAGGCCAAGTTGAGGTGTAAAATAGTTGTACATAAAGATAGCAGTAGCTCGTTGTCATTAACCATCGTTCGATTAATTTAGTAAGTGTTAATGAATAACTGTTACATAAATGAATTGATTATTGAAATATAAAGGCCCACATGGCTTAACATTTTAATGTAACATAATGTGACAATGTTTAATTTGGAAAGGTTTAAGGGTAATTTTTTTGATGCGTAATTGATGGATGAATTATAAAGGACTAAACTATTAATAACGTGAATTGAGTAAACCTTTAATGATAGATTAACGGCTACATGCCCAACAATGTAAATTAAATGTTAAATATCGAGTTAAGGGTGTGTATTCATATGGAAGGTGTGGACTGTGACGTATAAGTTGCCTTAAAGAACTTTGGCCATGCCAGAACAGAGTGATCTTTATTAATGATTTGTTAGCTTAAGAGAGTATTGATTTATATTGTGTTTGTCATTTCAGTTGTATTTTATAAATAGGAGTTAGGGCACAGAGGCCTCTATTTAAAGGGTTGTCACGAATATTTATCATTACATAATAAGGAGGAAATAGTCATCTGATTTATGAATATTAAAAGGTATATGTTACAGACAATGGTGTCATTTCAATCAATTTCCTGGTTTCCATCTCACTAAGCTAAGCGAGTTATGATTCAAACTTAAGAGAGAAAAAAAGAATCTTACACAATGTAGGGTTTCAACCAGCATGATTGAGAAAATTCCAAAACTCTATTAATTTCTGTTAGACGTAGTCCTAATTCGATAGCTTGTTGAGCCACCCAAAAGTGAGCCACGTAGCGTTGTTTATTAATTAATGTCATCATTAATTTGGGGTGTTTCCAATTGGTGAAATTTATGTTTTAGCAAGAAGTGGAAGGTCATAATGAAGATCATGTGAATTTTCTGGGTATTCAAAATCGCAATCCAAAATATATCTAGTGTCACCATGTTTCGGAATTTGTAAAATATCGTCAATAGAGTCGGGATTAATCCATTTAAAGTTATCAAAAGGCAGTGGGTTTGACATAGCCCATCCGTACAAGTTATTTGCATCGAAATATCCTAAATATGTTGATGGTTTGGTTTCATCGTAATCGGGAAGGTATTTGTTGTTGGCTTTAACATGTCTGGTAACACTTTGGGTCAATCCGCCTCTTACTCCAGCTTCAACCATTAAAACCATATCAATGTCTGATAAAAGTTGGAGTTTGCATTTTGTTTCTTTTAACATGGCTTGCCAAGCTAACCCTGGAGAAGTATACGAATGTAGAGGGTCCAAACCGTATGCAGCAAAACAGGTATTTCGGAATTCTTCTATCTCATAACAAAGAAGGGTCACATCTAGTTTGACATAACAGTCTGAGTAATCTCCTAAAGTCCTCATATCCAACTCGTTCCATACTCGACATGCATGTTGATACTCCTCAGGTGAAATGTCTGATTCTATAAGTTTGTTTTTAAATTTGTCCATTGCAGGAAGCGATGTTTCATCAAATCTATGCAGTCCATCTATGTAATCATATGGGAATACTCCTTTTCGAAGAACCAAATCCATTTTACTGTTTGGTACAATTTTGCTTGTTTCGATCAAATCTTCTCTTCTTAAATTTTCTGATAATTTCATAAGGCTGAAAGGCATAAATCTATAAGAATCAATGAATCTAAGTTTTATATTGCCGATCTTTTTAGAAAAGCTAATACATTTTTCTATGGTTGTGGCCAAGACATCTATTGCTCCATTATCTCTCCCTAATTCCGGGATTATAAAGTGAGAATCGTATCCACTAAGATTATGTAAAACAACGGGGATAAAATTTGGAAGTTTGTAGTTTAAGTTACAAGAGTTACAGGCTGCACCTCTGTTAGCTCCTGTAAGATGATCATGGTCTCGCACTTTAACATTATTCAGTGTAAAGGTGTTAGTACACAGATAACATGTTGTTGCTGAATCATGTTGTTAAAGTTCACCTTCAGTCATAGGTGCCATCGGTAACACATTTCTATACATTTCTTCCACCTTTTCAGCTATGTTATATAAATTATCGACAAAGTGTCGAGCTGCTTCTTCACCACGATAAATTTTCGGCGTAGATGACATTTCGTATTTACAAAGATGATCTTCAGAAAGCGTGGACTTTACTATTAAACAATAGCTGTTCGGTGTGTGCTGCTAGTATTTGCTCCTTCTTGTTACGTTCTCTTCTTGATGTTCGAGCGGAAGTAAAGACGCTTCAAAATCAGCGTATACAGCAACAGGTACACGGTATTGTTGTATTACTTTATCAAATTTTACCTGCGCTCTGCTGGGATGTGGCAATTTAAACTCTAACCTCATAGTTTCCATTACATAACCTTTGATGTTCTACTAACCATTCTGAACCTCCCCTTCTTAATGGTTTGCCTACATGACAAAAACATCTTTTACAAATTGTTCTCTTTTCTTTATGTTTAGATAATTGTTTAGAAACAAGAGCTTCAAACTTTTTAATGTAGACATAGTGGGATATGTCCCCTTTAGTGATCAATAGCAAATCCGTATGATCTGTGCACTCATTTGGTGTTATACGCAAGGGGCGCACATTGTTTGACGAATCCAATCCGAATAGGTTGACAGAAGCTGAAGGATTTTGTTTTTAAAATTTTGAAACGTCTGTTATGGCAACAGGGTAAGTCATCCCTTGAAAATTATATCTATGTTGTACTTCTTCATAATAGTGACTTGGTCTTTCCGGATGAATTGTTACATATTTGGCCAACATAGCATATTTAAAACACTCAGTATCTTGATTTTGTACGTTGACGCAGGATAAGGTATTTCTAATCTTTGTTGGTAGAGAGATGTAGCTACTTCCTCGAATTCCTTAGCCGTGTTTGTGTACTCTTAAGTCTAGCCCTGTGATGCTTAACAAACTCCATCCAGAGCCTCTTCCTTCATGTTCTTGTATTTTTGTCATTAGCTCTCCAAAACATTCAGATACGATTGAATCAATATCTGACGAAAACATAATAGTTTGGTTTTTTGTTAAAAACCCTCTCGGTGAAGTTTCATTTTGAATGTTTGTAAATAAAATATCCATTAATAGTCCAAATTTGATAAAATTTAATCTTTTTAATTCATTTTGCAAAGTGTTGCTTACCAAATCCTTTTGCGTTATTTAAAAATTCTTTGAGTTGTAATTTTGCATTGTCAATTTTGAAGTGGGTTACTACATTACCCGGAAGTGCTCGGGCATGTAGTTCTACATTTACTGCTGTTGATGCTGAAGGACGGTGAAGTGTAGACAGAGCATGCGTAGAAGTCGATGCAGCTGATGATGTTGAAGGACGATGAAGTGTAGACAGAGCAGGCGTAAAAGTCGATGCAGATGATGATGTTGAAGGACGGTGAAGTGTAGACAGAGCAGAGGTAGAAGTCGATGTTGATGGTGCATATTGAATAACACTTGGTCTGGAATTTTAGTGTTGAGCTAACATTTGATCTATTTCTTTCAATTCTTCTTCTTCATATTCTTCATCTTGGTTGTTGTTATGTTTTAGTTCTTTATGAATCATTAAAAGAAATTCATCCTTAAATGAAGACTTGCAAATATCGCAGTGATGCATAATGTAGGTGCGATCTCCACAAGGGTCAAGACAATAATGAAGAACACTGCAAATGCCCCTCTATTTATACCCTAGCAAAAGTGATGGGGGGTACGTATTACGTTAAGTTTACTATTTTTTACATTTTATATTTACTAATGTAGCTGGAAGCTACAAAGTGCTGTATTTAAGTCAAGGTCATTGAACATATTTGCCAAAACGGGGAATAGAGCAGTAAATTATTTCATATTAAACCATAAACTGATCTATTCCCCGCTCTGTATTTAACTAAGACAATTTTCTCGAGCAGGAACATTTGATAGATTTTAAACTCGAATGTGAAGTCGGATTGTACACATTGCATCTCGATCAACTAAAAATTTCATAAAACAATAGGGATCTTCAGTTGTAGATTGGTCTTTAACATATTCGATGGTCAACATTGCAGAACGAAGATCATGTGGAATTACATCGACTTTTATTAGTCGCCTTTCGATTTCAAACCGTTTTGTTATTGATGTAAGTTTTATCACATCATCGATATCGAGGAGGGGAAAGCTGTAACAAACGGAGTTTCCTGGTGGGTTCATAATGCCGATATGATAAATATACACTGTTGCATAGACATTAAATAGACGTTCCCCTACCATTAAATGTATAAAATACCCCCACTTTAAAAAAAAAAAAAAAATTGAAAGCTGGTAAATATTTTCTGTCTTGTAAATGGGTCAAGGTTATAAAACGATATTACCAAAACGGGGAATAGAGCAGTAAGTAGTTCTCACTTTGACTACAAACTGATCTATTCCCCGCTCTGTATTTAAAGTTTGACAGAAGACAAAAAAACAAAAAACAACACTTAATCAGACTCATTTGATGAATCGGAATCAGTTGTATCAGAAGCATCGGAAAGAAATAGTCGTCGGCGAATATGATATACCCCTCGTGCGCTATCTAAAAATAACCCATCCAAACTACCACTACTAGTGGTTGGAGTTTCATCATGTATTTCTTCAGAACAGAGAAGATACTGATAGATTCTATAGGTTTCAGATTCCACGTCACTTAACAATTCAATTTGTTCCATATATCCTGCTTCAAGATCATCACTGTCCATATCACTTAATAATTCAAGATCTTCCATTGCATCCATATCACTTAATAATTCTACATCTCCCAATTCGTCTTCATTTTCATCCTCACATTCAATCACAATATGTTTTATATTTCCCACGATTGATTTTGCTGAAGGAAATATATTATCCTTAGGTGACATAGCTGCTATATATCCTAGTGCTAACACAAGTAGCAGAATGAGATAAGCACTGATGAAAAACCTCTTTTTATCCCCCCAATTTAAGTGGTGGGGGTAATTAGTGATAGGGAAGGGGTATTATCGCAACAATAGATGAACAATTTAATACTAACAGAGTATAAAGTTCTGTAAGTGGGTCAAGGTCACCTTAAACTATTACCAGAAGGGGGAATAGAGCAGTAAGTGATTCTCACTTTGACCACAAACTGATCTATTCCCCGTTCTGTCTTCCGCTGTTCAGTATTTCCAAAGACTCTTAGTTAGTTGAATAAAGTTGTTCAATTTCTATTGCTAGCAATTCTTCAGGCAGTTGAAATGATGTATTTTGTGATAACATTTCCAACATTTCAAAAAATTTTATGGCGTGTGTTATAATAGAAAGTTTTGAAGCTTTTGGTTCAAGAAAAGGTAATTTTGTTCTTAATAAATTATAGGCTTCATTCAATATTGCAATCCTTCTTCTCTCTCTAGCACGCCTTCTTTTCTCTTTATCATTCTCCTCCTTGCCTTTAACATCTAGGGTAGACGACCCTCCTGGGCTATCCATAGCTGAATAATAACTATACTCCGAAGCCGACTGCCTTATATCTGTTTACCCCCACCCTTTTACAATGAATATAGCTGGTTCGATGTCTTGTTCTGGGAAAAAGTCGCTAACCTAACGTGTAGTGTAATAAAGACAAAGGGCAAACCCCTCTTGTAATAATCGGTAATTTTCTCTCTTCAAAGGGATTGGTTCCACATCTATTTTCATCTCTTCAGTTTTACGAATACCCAATCCTTTGACCATCATGATACATCATGAAACATCATGATACTCCATAAGCAGTTGGTATACACGGTGGGTAAAGATATCCGCTTTAGAAGTAGAGTTAATATAGTGGAGGTATACCATGGTAGATGCTCTATTGATGCAGTTCACAACCAAAGTGATTATTGACTCTGCAACATCGCGCTTTAATACCCATCATGTAAGTGGGTCAAGGCCGTCTGATTATATTACCAAAACGGGAAATAGAGCAGTAAGCGATTCTCACTCTAACCGCAAACTGATCTATTCCCGCTCTGTATTTAAATCTCTTCCTTTTTTAGCGAATTTCCCCTATAGGGAAGAAGCTATTACCGTAGGTCTCATGGTAAGACTTAAGCCCAAGACCAAGATAACTTTTTGTTTTTAGGTCCCCAGATGCCAAAAACACTATTCGTTCAAATTTATATATATGTATATATATATATATATATATATATATATATATATATGTGTGTGTGTCCGTTAACACGATAACTTGAGTAAAAAACGTCCGATTTTGATGAAATTTGGCTCAAATGAGTAAAATGACATTCATGACTTTAAGTTCGAAAACCAGAAAAATCGGACCATGGGAAGGGGGGATTATGGGGGTTTTAAATTTTCCTAAAATCAGTTTTTTGCATTTTTCACACTAAAATAAAAAAAAAAATTAATTTTGGTTTTGACCATGTTATAGAGCTTAAAACAACAAATAATTTAGTATTTTTAATTATTAACCTAGGTTAAGTGGTTGCGGAGAAAATCCAAAAAAACCTGCTCATAAAATCTCCCATGTTAATCTTATGGGAAAAAGGTTTTTGGCTTTTCCTCAGTTTATTTTAATGTAAACTTCACATTTGCTTTTACCAATCTGTTCAGTTCCACAAACCAATCATTTTGGTGTTTAAATTGTGATTCTACACCCAACCGTTGCAGAGATATTCAAAGTGCTAAACACAGTACGTTGTCCAATGTTATCCTTATGGAGAATAAATAAAATTTTATATCTCGATTATTTATTAATGTATGTTGATGAAACTTGGTATGTGGCTTCAAGTAGTACTGGTATATTGATATTTGCACAAAAATTTATTTTTTGTTGATTATTCCCGTAGCAGCAAACCTCCGTACTCAGCCCCCATGTTATTCTTATGGAGAATAAGTAAAATGTACTGACTCCCTTAATTATAAACATAAATTAATAAAACTTGGTATGTAGCTTCAATTGGTTGAGTTATATTAATAATTATATAAAAACCCATTTTTCTGTTCTTGTTGCAGCAAACCTGCTTTCTCAGCCCCCATGTTATTCTTATGGAGAATAACTAGAATGTCATATATCGCTTATTTATGATTGAATATCGATGAAACTTAGTATGTGGCTTCGCCTAGTTAAATTATATTTATATTTGCATAAAAACCAATTGTTTCTGTTCCTTGTTTCAGCAAACCTACACACTCATTACCAATGTTATTCTTATGGAGAATAATTAAAATCGCTTATATGTGAATATATTTTTATGAAACTTGGTTTGCGGCTTTATGTGGAATTCAGACAAATATTATGCATTGGAAATTCACTGAGTCCGCAGGTTTGCTGCGACGGGGGTATTTTGATTTAGTTAAGGGTTTGGTTTGATATAAAACGTTATGTTGATTATCCATCCCTTTTTGATTAATCTGACCATATTAGCAAGAATTTTAAATAACTTCCTAGTATCGTTTGTTTTGTATGCTTCATTTTCACTACTATACACTTCACCTGTTGGTCTCCACATGTACAATTCACAACCAAACTCTATGACGAGATACTTGTACAGTAATCTTCTTACAGCAAGCAGCTGATCAATGTTTTCAACTCTTCTGTTAACTATTAGAGTTGTTACAGAGATAGAAGGAGCAGATGCAGTCATTTTCATCAGAATGATCTTTACCAGCGATGGAGACCCCCCTTTATACTCACTGTAGGTGGTGGGGAGTAATAGGGTTAGGGAAGGATTTTTTTTTTTGTAAAGACATAAAAAAAGATTTTCAATATTTTTTTCTTTTTTTTGTACCAGTTGAATATTTTCTAAGTCCTCAAGGTCGTTTGATCCTGTTGCCAAAACGGGGAATAGAGCAGTAAGCGGATCTCACTTTGTCCGCAAACTGATCTATTCCCCGCTTTGTATTTTAAAAGTCGTTAATTTGTTAAGCTTGTGCATCCTGATCTTCATCCATGAGGAAGATTTGTTTGTAGGCTGAAGGATCTTCAGCGAAAAAATGTTGATCCGCCAACTCACCCTCTTTAAGGAAAACAGCTTCAGAAGGTAGAGGGATATTCAAGATTTCTTCGTGAATTGAGGGCGGATCTTGGAGCTGCGATTGAAGGTTTGCAATGTACTTTATTGTCTTTTATAGTGGATAAATTAGAATCATACGGATTGGAGGATGGTAATATGGTTTTTAATATTTTATATCGATCAGCGATTCTCGCTCTCAATTTCCGAGAAATAGCAGTGCTTCTTTCGGCTTTGAGAGATCTCGAGTTGGAGTTTGGTGAAGTACTACCTGTCTCTGGAAGAATGTGAGATAGAATCATAGCCTGGACAAGTATCGATGGGGCAGCAGAAGATGAAACAGTACAAGAAGAGGCGGCAGAATTTGGTTTTCTGATGTGCTCCATAGTGTCTGAGGTGGGCAAACACAAGCAGCAGACTGATTTTACCATCGATGAGGTGTCTCTTTTATACCCAATGGAAGTGGTGGGGGTGCAAGTTTTAGGGAGGAGATATTTTAGTAAGAAATATATATATATATATATTTCAATGTCTTTTTTTACCAAACGAAGTCCCAAGGTCATCTGAACAAATTGCCAAAACGGGGAATAGAGCAGTAAGTGGTTCTCACTTGGACCGCAAACTGATCTATTCCCCGCTCTGTATTTTAAAGTAAACAATAAATCTTCTCACTATTGAGCAACCTTTGCTCTTTGAAGCTCAAGTTCTAAGTCTCCAACCAGGCGAAAGTCTGCATCGTGCTCCTCCCATTGTTTAGGAGAACGCGGTTGTCCACACCACTTTGTAAAGGCGTACCTCATCGCCTCATTATACTCCTCCAGGATAACATGATAGGGTCTTGGTTGCTGCGTTGTAGACTGCATCGATGATGTAGTTTGTTGCGGATGTGACTGAGCATTATTCTCCGCAACCTTATCAATCTTAGAAACCTCAGTCATTTCAGCAGCCTCAGCAATCGTGTACAACTCCTCTTCGCTCATTTCCTTTCCCCATGTGTTGCTGTTGACGCTCATGATGATACAACTAATAATTATATTCCGAATCGCTCGCTTAAATACCCGCTTACCCCCTCCCCTCTTTACTGTCGAATAATGTCTTTAGTATAATATTTCTCCTTTTTCCTTTTAAGATTTATCTTTGACTTAGTGTAAAGTATCTAAGTCCGTTATCTAGGACAAGGTCGTTGTAACATTGTAAAAAAAGTGTGGACAACCTATTTACACTCTGCAGCATATGCTACAAATTGTAAATAGGTTGTCCACACTTTTTTTTTAATTTGGAAAAACTATTTTAATTTGGAATACACTTTTTGATCTTTTTTATTTTAATGTTTTCCACACAGTGAAACCTGAATCATTTCGAATTAAATAGTCCTTTTTGGTAAGTTCTTTGACGTGGAGGTCCATGGCTCTAGGTAACTCTTCATAGTACAGTTTACCTTCACACTGAACCACCACCTTTGCAAAGCCCTTTGATTTAACAAAAAAGTATCGTTTGTTTTTATAAAGCCTATTAATTCGAGTTTTGCGTGGTTTTACTGTTGGATTTGATGTAGAAAGAGAAACGGTACCCTTTTGATTTTGTTTTAAATGAGATCTGCATACTTCTTCATTTAAAACGCAAGACTTAGTACAACGTTCCCTTTCCTTACACCTTTTTTGAAACTGTAGCTGCATTGCTGTGCAGGAAGTATAGACTGCCTTCTCAAGGCTTTTAGTTGTTTAAATTTCTCTGAAGGAGGTTCGTTATTTATGCAGATTGTCGAAGGACAGGGATGGATACTTGCAGAGGATGTATATGGTCTGGTGGGAGACGAAGGATGAACACTTGCAGATGGTGTAGAAGGTCTGGTTGGAGTAGGTGTAGAAGGTCTGGTTGGAGAAGGTGTAGAAGGTCTGGTGCAAGAAGAACTTGAGGATCCCGAGCTCGATGATGAAGAAGAGGATTCCGAGCTCGATGATGAAGAAGAGGATCTCGACCTTGACCTTGGTGATGGAGAAGATGGAGAAGCGTGTGGCGAATCAGACTTTGTTTCCGGAAGAATGCAGGATAACAATAATGCCTGGCGGAGTATAGATGGAAGACTGGAAGATGAAGCCTGACGGGGTGGAGATGGATCAGAAGCAGCAGAAGCCAGCGAAGATGAAGCCTGGCGGGGTGGAGATGGCTCAGAAGCAGCAGAAGCAAGCTAAGATGAAGCCTGACGGGGTAGAGATGGTGCAGTAGAGGGGATCAACTTCACCGGTCTGGTTTGTTTCCTGATGTTCACCATGGTTCTGAGGCGAGTAAGAACAAGCAGCAGAATGATTTTACCAGTGATGGGGAGTCTCTTTTATACCCAATGTAAGTGGTGGAGTAAGTGGTGGGAGTATAGGTGTTAAGGAAGGGATATTGTTGTAAAGAATAAATATATTTTCCAATATTTTACCAAACGAAAATTTCCCTTTAGTCCCTTTAGTAGGTCAAGGTAATCTGATCGTGAAGCCAAAGCGGGGAATAGAGCATAACATACTGCTCTATTCCCCGCTCTGTATTTGGGAAGGGGACAAAAGACAACAAACAAGAGACTGATTTTAAACAAGAGACTGACTTTATATTTTACAAAGGTTTCTCGGGTTAAGATGGGTAATGTCAACCGGTTTACGCGCCGTATTGACACAACGTCGGTTTTCGCGCCATACCTTAGGGGGGTTAGGAAAAGGATGAGCAGCAAGATGATTACTTTGAAAATAAAGACTTTACCAGCAACTATGCAAACAAAATTAATCAGTTAACGTTACTTTTACAAGAACAGCCGAGGTCGGTTTTGCAAAGGTCAACAGTATCACTGAAACCCGGTGGGACTTAGATCCAAAGACCCGGCGTCAGGTTGCTGTGAACCCAAGTTTTGACCAAGGTTGTTGAGGGACCTGTAGGGCCGGGAGTACATATTTCATTAGTAAATAAGACATTTCAAACAGATACCGACACTAACATATATTAGACTAACTACATTACCTAGCAGCAAACTACAAGCGTTATCTAACATGATTAACAAACTAACTAAACGTGCAAGGGCGCGGATCTCTTAATTGCGCGTCGGGCCCAACGCACACTTAACAGACCTACGCTGCAGCAGAGTGCAACCCACTGGGACGTATATCCAAACAATGGGCGGCAAGCTACTGCGACGAGACTGCGGACTGCTCCCGCTTATAAAGGCAAACTGACGTCACCGAAGGGGAAGGGGAATATGGGGGGGACCTTGAACATGACCCAAAAAAGGGGGGACCTTGAACATTACGGGGGGTCCCGGATGTTAACCGGTTCTAAACCAGTCCCCGGCTTTCTACCCGTATATGGAAATGTCACGGTTTCACTTTGCGACCCGCTTTACTCCGGCTGTCAGCTCATTCCAGCTTTGCCTTGCGAACTGTAACCACCTACATCGCTATGACTTCTCCTCTGACAATCGAGAAACTGCAACGTGTGAAGGGCAGTTTGAAGAAGACTTCAGAGAAACGAAGCGGCTTTAAAAGACCAACTTCTTTTAAGTATTGTATCAAAAAGAATTTCCAGAACCACCCACTATATTTTAAACAACAGCCTGAGCCTCGACCATCTACTTCTGCCACGACTCGACCATTGCCTCGACCTTCAACTACGCCTCAACCATCAACTTCTGCAACGACTCGACCATTGACTCCGCCTCTATCTGCCGATGAGGTTCTGAAGAGGATGAAGATCGACAGTGTAGTGACGCCATTCGAGGTCGTGAAGACGAAGTTCAGAAAACCGAAGTTGGAGACGGGTTACATATTTGTATGTAACAACGAAAACACCTGTCTTCTTCAACACCACTTCAGTGAGAGATACATCGAGGTGGATATGCCGCGGTGTATTCCACCGCCTCCTAAGACAGACAAGGAAATACGTCTAATTAAGCAGAAAGGGCTTGTAAAGTGGGTGGTAAAAGAATAAACCGCTGACCTCCAAACTGACCGCCGTTCCACCGTTCCCTGACCACTGTCCTATCACACACAAACGGTCCTTTTCAGGACCACCTTCAGCATTTCAAGTTAGGGACTTGGCCTGTACATAGGCAGGAGACTGCTAGTCTTAGGTTTGTGTGCAGCCCACTTTGTGAAAATTTCTAAGTCCCAAGGTCCTTGAGCTTGACCTTGACCTTGAACATGACCCAAAAAAGGGAGGGGTTACAAAGTTTGTGAAAAGTATGTCATGTGGGTACTCAAATTACGCGGATTGATCAGACGAACAAGTTGTTGCAAACAGAATTCAGATCCGACCAAGGGTAAAGCGGTAATAGCTAAAAACAACTATTTCGACGGTCAAACCTAAATAACTTCTTTATTTACGGTTTAAAATATATTAAGTGGGTACTAAAATTACGCGGATTAATCAGACGAACAAGTTGGTGCAAACATAATTCAGATCCTACAAAGGGTATAGCAGTAATAACTAAAAACAACTATTTTCAAGGACAAACCTATATAACGTCTTTATTTTTGGTTTAAGGTATAACATGTGGGTACTCTACTGACGCGGCTCAGCAAGCCCATCAAGAAAGTGCAATCAAAATTTAAATGCGACCAAGGGTATAGCAGCAACAGCGAAAAAACAACTATTTTCAAGGACAAACCTAAATAACTTCTTTGTTTTTGGTTCAAAGTATAACATGTGGGTACTTCAATTACGCGGCTTGACAAGACAAACAAGAAGGTGCAATCTAAATTTAAATCTAACCAACAGTATAGCATCCGTAGCGTAAAAACGATGGTTTGAAGGACATGGTAACGTTTTGGTGGGGAGTAGGTGCGTATCATACACGATAACGCTACATCATTATTCTTCCAGCTCTTGACGGATGAACATCTACCTAGAGGGTCTGAAAAATTTCGCAGTTTTACAGGAACATGAGGAAGGTGACCTTCAGTATTCCCCTTGACACTACTTTCTACTTCCCTGACAATTAAGACAGAAGGTCTACGCTTTTAGTGGACAATGAGCGGTTTCGTCGAAGAATAATCGAGGTTGAAACACTTTTAGCTAGTTGTTTGCTACGCAAAAAGCACCATATGAATACATGCACCGGTTTAGATCATAGTAGCTGTAATACTTATACAGCGTTGAGCAAACATTATTAAAGTTTTCAGTTACGGAGCTAAGGTCTTGACAGTCTAAGAGCTAAACCCTAACTAACGCATGTAAACTAGTTATTGTGCGATGTAAAACTTGGTGGGGAGACTGGTGTAGTGGGGGGACTGGTGTAGTGGGGAGACTGCCATCTGCCGCGCACTTGCTACCTGCCGCCTGCCACCTGCCGCCTTCCATCTGCCGTCCGCCATCTGCTCCGCCCCACCACACTTTTACCCCCACCATTTTGTTTGATACCAAAACGCTAGCTAGCGAATAGTCAGTACACCTCCGGCTCTCGGCCGGTGAACATCGAGCTCTCCGAGACGCTCTTCACAAAATAACAATATCATTTCACTCAAGATCTGATAGATGTTTCTATTTCATTGCCGTCAGGTATTATTTCCACCTGACAGCAATGAAATGCAAACACCTATCAGAACAGATAGGTGTTGAAAACAAAACATGGACTCTGCGCAGGAATCAAAGTATCTACCGTCTTTCATCAGAAAGCGAAGTGATGGCCGCAACTCGTCCGGATAAACAACATCGATGACAACGAACAACGGGGAACTATTGTAAACATGAATTATTGTAAGTAAAATAAAGTAATATTTGTAATAGTACTACCTCGCACTCGTATCATTCGATTGGTCCATTCGATGGTTTTCATTCAATATTTCTTATCGATTAACTATCGAATCACAATCAAATTTTACGAGTGCGAGGTAGATTTTTTTTTAAAAACTTCCCCGTGACCTTGAACTTTGAACTTTCCCTCATTACGTCACGAAACCGCCTACGTCACTGGCTCAGCCTCAGATGACGTATTTATTCACTCAGCGCATCCGGTCACTGACCGGTGTGACGTCACTTCCGGCACAAAAGCCCCAATCCCCCACTACTCACAAGGGTGAGGAGGTGGCGGTGAGGAACTACACAGAGGACTGGCAACCTCTTGTTTGCCCCTCGAGTCTGTTTCCTCGTCTCAATCGCCAGTTTAACCGGGCAAGCGAGGGTGATGTTACTGGTTTACCTTTGGAACCTGGCTTCTTCCCATCCAAGGCCTTTTACTCTCATAAAAATAAATCATTAGTTACCAAAGTCCACGGGCGCGCCGTGACGTCATGGGCGAGGACACCGGAGAAGAAAGCATACTTAACAAATCTCCTGGCGATTTCTTATTTATCCTAAAACTGTACCTGGCGCTTGATCATGAGGAGGGTGAACTGCGGTGAGGTGGCGTCGCAAGTTGTCACTTCGCCCGAAGCGTCTGCCGCAGACATGACAATCGTAATGGCGGTCGTTGTGGGCGGATGCTGCGTGATGGGCCAGGTTTCCAGCGTTCCTGAAGACGCGACCGTAAACCTCACACAGACGAGTAACAGCCATCCACAACATCGGGTATCTGTACTCTCCGTCCGCCACAAAGGCGCAGTTGTCACAGCAAAAGTACTTTGATAGCGGTACCCCTGGGAACGAGGCGAATCTAACCCTTCTAATAGTAGACAGAAATAAATGACAAGAATCGCTCCTATGACATTCCCAACACTGGTACACGTCTTTGTCTTTGTTACGCTCGCACATGGCGATTTCACCCTCGTCTGTAATTCCACTCGGCACTCGAAATTTCGATTTAAAAGCAAAACCGAATTTTATTTTGCTCAAACATTTTTTAAAAAAGAGTGGTAGTGAGTCTATTTTGCTTTTTAAGTTTGGCTCATTAATTTTAATTGTTATAAAACACAACTGTTCCAAGGTCATTACAGTTCCACTCATCTCCATCTAAAAAGAAACAACGACAAAGCTCGGTGTACTGGAATATGTAAAAGATTAAATATTAATGTTAGCAAATTAGGTTGTAGAGCATGGTAAACTGGCAGATGAAAAAGTAAATTAAATGTTACTTACATTTTAAGATATTCAAAAGAGAAGGATCCACACAGTTGCACAAGTAATCGCCACGAAGACACTTATATCCTCACAGTACGAACTGCCACTAGACACTGACGTAACCCGGGAAGATAGCGCGCTTAAATAAGCCAATTGTTGATGCCGTGGGACTTTCCGCTGGAACCGCTGGTGAGTAAGCAGGCTGGGGCGGTCACGTAGGCATGGGGATGACGTCACCGCGGTCCACGACGTTCTAGACCATTCTAGAAGCTTCTAGAAGGTCGCTGATGAGTAAACAGCCCCGGGTGGTTACGTAGGCCCTAGCACGCACCTCGACACGTGACATCGCGGAGCCGCTTGCAGTTTGGTTTGGCTAAGCCGGCACACAACATGTAGTGAAGTTACATCGAATTCGGTCGGTAAACAGCCGAGATCCCATAAGGAAAACGCGTTTAAAAATTAATAGTGGGCCCGTTTAACGGTGGATTTTCAATTTTCTTTAAGCGATGGTTTACTTAGGCCGCCGCCTGACATGTGGTGAGGTTTCGTCAAAATCGGTCGGTAAACAGCCGAGATCCCATAAGTAAAACGCGGTTATAAATTAATAGCGGGCTTGTTTGATGATGGATCTATGGGGTTCTTTCGTCATTCGCTTCCTCGAGGGTGGGCCTACACTGTGGAAAAAGTCCCGTGAGAATCGATGGGTAAATAGGCTAGTTATTAATTTTAGAAATGTTTTCCTCATTGTCCTTGACCGGGTTACGGGGGGGGGCTGACGTCATCGGGGGGGGTCACGTGACGGGGGGGGTCACGTGAGGGGGGCTGACGTCATCGGGGGGGCTGACCTCATCGGTGGGGTCACGTGACGGGGGGCTGGGGGGGTCAAAGGTCAAGGCCACGGGGGGGTTGCATCCTCGCATCCTCACGTCGCCCTTGCTGGTTTTGAATCGGCTATTGCCCCCTACTACCCTAATTTCAAAAAGAACGGATTTAAGGATAGGGCCCTATCCGCCCTTTGTTCGAAATTCGAAAGTTCGAAATTTTTCCATAAGGTTAACACTGAGAAAGAATTGTTTGCAATTTATGATCAAACAGCTGAATAGACTAAACAGGTTTTATCAGCAAGAACACATGTGGACAGGGTGATGGACCAACGACCCTCTAATATTTATTAAATAAAAACGGGTCGATGGTCCATCGATATGATGTGTAATAGAACCTTCACTTAAATGTTTAATTTATTTGTTGCAGGTTCGATAGACCATCGAACCATCTTGCTTGGATCTATAAAATAAAATAACAAGTTCATTGGGCCTTTGGACCAAACGTTAACAATTCATTTTTAATTTTTAATTGGTTTGATTGCTCATTTAGCCAGTTCTTTATTAAATAATATTATAGGTTGCAATAGACCTATGGACCATCGAACCAAAACGTATTTTTATTTAATTTTCGATGGTCCATCGTTATGATGTGTAATAAACCCAGTCCCCTGCGAGCCACTAGCTGTGGACTAGAAACTAGAAATACGAAGTTATGCTAGCTGAAAGGACCAATAGTAAAAAGGCTTTATGTTTAAAGAAATGAATCTTCATATTTTTCTGTACTGTTAATCGGATAAATACGCTTCTAGCCTGAGTTTTGAAACAGCAATACCGTCAAGGGCTTTAAGGCGATTGCCTCGAGTCTCATGTGGAACGTCTCGCTCGTAGTAGACTTAGCTCGGAACGAGAGACGAACGTTTGTATTTTAAGATTGCATATAAATCGGTTGTATTTGTTTGGATTTAAGAATGAATTTTAGCTTAAAAAAATAGGTTCGCAATAATTATTAACGCTATGCAAGGTGAATTATGTAAGTGAGCGAGCGGGTTTTCTTGAAAAATATAAGAGCGATAAAAACAAATTTACGAGAAACTTCCATGGATTTTTGGTTCTGTATAATTTTGTTATTTTTAAATTTTTATTTTATCCGCCATTTTTTCAATATGCAAACTTTAGTTTTTCTTATGAAATACCCTTAGTTTTATTATTGAATCAGGTAGAAAAATAATTATAAAGCATTTTTATAATTTGTATTTTTTCACTAAACCTAACCGTTCAGGTTATGTTTAAGGTTTTTTGTAATGATTTATGAAAACAGAAATCAGAGAATCATCATTCATGAATTTAATAATATCTATAGATCAGAATGGACTTACACTTCACATGGAGGCCTCAGGGATCAATTCGTGACCCTTGTTTATTTATAATCTATGTGAATATACTTTGTAACTCTACTAACTTATTAACTTTTCAATATGCAGATGATACTGCTATAATTGTTAAAGGACCCAAGGAGAATACCTTGCAAGCCACTGTCTCCAAAGAGCTGCAGAGCCTCAGGGACTGGTTTACAGTTAATGGTCTAGCCATGAATGTGTCTAAAACACACCTTATAGAATTTTCAGCTTCCTATTTTGTTAAAAAAAGTCCCCATAAACTCGAGCACATCTTCAATAAATTCTCAAAATTCAGTTGACTACCTTGGAATAAAATCGATTCACACTTATATTGTAAATTATACATATAAACCATATCAAAACGTTTAGCTTCAGTCACCTTCGATCTTTGTGTAATTAGAGATACCACACATGTTGAAACCCAACTCACAATATATTTTGCATAATTTTCGTCAATTATGAATTATGGATTAATTGTTTGGCCCAGCTAGTAAAGCTAAGCAACTTTTGTTCTCCAAAAAAGAGGGGTAATAATTATAGCAAAAGTCCCTCAAATTACCAACTGTAGGCAAATTGTTATCAAATTCAAAATTCTCACTTTCTACAGCTCATACATTTATCAAATTGCTTTAATGGCTAAAGACAGTTTTGACACAATCATGCTTAACCAACTAGCCCTCACTTATCACACTAGATTTAAAAATTAATTAAAACCGGTACAGCACAGACTCAAATTATTCCAATTATCCCCTCAATACATCGGGCCTAAAATGTATAGTAAATTACCACTATCCGTTAAAAATATTTATTCTTTTTCTAAATTAAAAAAAAACATGAAAGGAGTGGTTACTGGAGAAGGTCTATTACTCAATAGAAGAATTTTTGGAAGGGGATAATGTGTTTAATTTTGACATTTTGGTGTTTGTTTGTAATTGTTTAGTTTTGATCATTATTCTTGTTTTTGCGGATAAGAAAAAATACCGTTTATTTGTATAATTATTTTAGCCTTGAGGTATATTTGACTAATCACCTGTCAGTTGTATTGATGGCATGTGATGATTTTTAATAAATAAATAAATGAGTATCCCACCTTATGTAGATCTGGAGTCTAAATAGCTAGGTTTAGGAAATGAACATCAAGAATAAAAACTATTTAACATTACATGTTCACCCCATTAATTAATATAATTAGGGAAATTTCATATAAAAAACTTAAATTGGATGCCATATTCGAAAAATGGTGGGGAAATTTCTGAAATTATATTTCCCCTATTGTTTTTAATTAATGAGGTAGAACATCTAATTTTAAAACGTTTTTATACTTTATGTTTCTTTACTAAACCTAACTGTTTAGCCTCCAAAGCTACACATAAGGTGAGATACTCATTGCTAAAAAAAATAAAAATCACCTAGAACGGCTCTGGAGGGTAAACAGTTAGGTTTAGTGAAAAATACAAAGTATTAAAACGTTTTATAATTATATTTGCTACCTAATTCAATAACAAAAATATGGGCATTTCATAAGAAAAACTAAAGTTGTCCGCCATATTGAAAAAATGGTGGATAAAATAAAAATTTCAAAATCATTAAATATACAGAACCAAAAATCCAGGGTAGTGACCTTTTAACTTTTTTCAATAGCTCTATTATTTTCAAGAAAAACAGCTGGCACGCTTATATCAATCAACCCTGTATATATTGTCTATCCCGGTTCATGCTGTGTTATAATATAAAATACTATCGTCATAAGACCATGATCACAATATTGATTACTTCACTATTGACAAAGATCTAAGGAAGTGTCCAATAATATACGATGTTAATATTATTTTAAAGATTTATATATTTTGTGATTAGTAATAATTAGTAACTAGGGATTCTTGTAGTACTGTACCATAAAATACTGCGAAATAGGAAACATTTTCAAATTAATTCTCACAGGTTTAGTATCCTTATTCCGCCAATGTATTATAATTATAATGGCAGAATCGTAAAATATGTATGCAAATAATAATATGTGTTTTTCGGTGTTTCTGTTTTATGTTTTAGTGAGTGTAGTTTAAAGACGTACACAAATTTAATGGAGTTCTTAAGTATTTTAAGACTGTGGTAAAACTTATTTGATTATGTTATTGATAATAAGCTATTGTGCTGTACGGTGAGGCAAGAATTCAGTAAAAAAATCTACAAGTCTGAGACACGCTAAATAAATTAATTTTTAATAATTTAGTCCACTAATGTATTCGTCAAATATGCTGCAAGCAGGAGATGAAATGTAACAGTCTTTTATTGACCAATAGTGATGTATTAGTGAATTTTCCATATAGCCCATGCTATGAAGGAAAATTTTTGGAAGAATTTAGTAACAGGCTGAAACATTTACCAATCGATAGTACCCACCTAGAGGTACAAAACCCCAAAAGTCCTCTAAATTCCCCCCCCCCCCAGGTGCTTATCTCGTAGCCCCCTTTAAACCCCCCTAGCCCCCCTTCCTGCAAACATTTACAGAAACGCTCATATCTCCGTTAATATTTATTGTAGATTCATATTTTTTGTTTGATTGCCTACAAAACGATCTACAAATAAGTTTCAGTCACTAAATTAGCTCAGACCAACGGTTCAGTAGATATTTGCTTTATAATAATAAATATTCGGGAATTGTAAAATACTATTTAACATTATTCTTCTCTAAAATATAAAAACTCAAGTTTTCCAGAAAATACTTGGACCAAAAGATGTATTAAATTATATTCCGCGTATAATTATATATACATTGTTATAGTTTCAACAATGGCAACGTAACTTAAGAGGCTCAAACACAGCGCGTGCACTTTGGGCCGCGACGCCACAGCGGCGGTGGAATTTCGGCAATTGCGCTGTGCCACGTTCGTCACCCACGTTTTAAGGCTGAATATCACAGGCAGTAATTAAGTAGCCTGTTTTGATATTGTAAAAATACTGTGTAGTTTAAGATATTATTTCACAATTTCTTGTGTAGAACATGGGTTATGGTTGATAGCTGATTTTTACATAAAACATTTTTCCAGTAACAAACTGTTGTATATTGTGTAGTGTTTGAATAATATAGTTCAGTGTAGTTTTTAGGTAAATAAACAATTAAATTTTTGAAACAAACATTTCAAAGGTTTGTTTAACAACAAGTTTTTAATAAAAGTGCTTGCAACACTGAAATGCAATGCGTGCACCTTGATACTCGATATGCAGGAGCTACCGTACCATTCCAGCCAATGATCTGTGCCATGTCACATTGGATTTCAAGGGATTGTTTAAAGACGCACTGATAGATACCGGATCTTCATTCTGTTTATTGTCCTCCGATACTTACAAACTCTTAAAGCGCCATGACAAGGCAGTGGTCAGCAAACATCCGACATCCTTCTCAGCCATCTCTGCCGCTGGCGAACCCATCAAATTCAAGTTTTCAGTTAGGATCCACTTTAAAATAAAACATCTCTCGTGGACTTTCCCATTTTTTGTTACGGATAATTTACCAATTCCGCTTTTAATAGGTTCTAACTTTTTAACAAAGAACAAGGCAGTAATTAACATGTTCACACACTCTCTTAGCTTTCCCTATGGATCACCTGGTTCACCGACATCTTTTCCACTTATTTGCGCCACGATTGCTGAGCAACCGGACCATCCAGTCAGTATGGGGGAAAATTTAAATCCCCAACAGCGTCAGTCAGTCACTCAGTTGCTTTCTCAGTTCCCCGAAACAATAACCAGCAAGTTAGACCGCACAAACCTTTTGAAATACCACATCAGGATCAAAGAAAAGAAAATTGTCCGCAATAAACCATATCAGTACGCCCCTCCCAAACTCCAACTGATGAGAAAACACATTGACGATCTGCTACAGAAGGGAGTGATTACACCCTCCACTTCCCAGTATGCCTCAGCCGCCTTTTTAGTTCCCAAGAAGGGTGGGAAAATGCGCATGGTCGTCGACTACAGAAATCTCAACTCCATTTTGGAACTGGACACCACACCCATGCCCACGATCGAAAGCGCTTTTCAACACTTAGGACAAGCGCGATGGTTCACGCTCCTTGATTTGAACTCGGCGTACAACCAAATTCCCCTTGCTGAGGAGTCAAAGCAGTTTACGTCCTTTGTAATTCCTTGGGCTCAATATGAGTTCAATTTCCTCCCTTTTGGACTTGCGTCTGGTAGTATGGTTCTCACCTCATTGATAGATAAGATTTTTGGGGATATAAAGTTCCAGTATATTTACAATTTTTTCGATGACCTGTGCGTCTACAGCGATTCAACCTTTGAAGACCACCTGGAAAAGGTTAGGTTAATGATTCAACGCCTTCGTGACGCGGGACTCACCGTCAATCCGGAAAAGATCACTGTAGCATCAAATAAGATTCAATTTCTTGGCCATGTTTTTAACAATCACACCATTTCAATCCACCCCGAGAGGACTCGACTCATAGATGAGTTTCCCACCCCCAAGAACATCAAACAGTTATCTCGTTTCTTAGGAATGACGGCCTTTTATGCCCGTTTCATCAAGGATTATGCCACTATCACTATTCCCCTGAATCATTTAAAAAGAAAGGAGTTCCTTTCATTTTCGGTCCCGACAAAGTAGCAGCATTTAAACCTTAAAGAAAGTTTTAGTTTCCTCTACCATCCTCCGTATGCCCGATTTCAGTAAACAGTTCATCGTTCACACGAACGCTTCCGGCTCTTCAATCGGAGCGGTCCTCCTTCAACCCCACGGTGATCAGTTATTCCCAGTGTCATACGCATCCCGGGCCCTCAATAAGCATGAACTCAATTATTCCACATTACAACTTGAATGCCTTGCAATAGTGTTTGCCCTACAGAAATACCAGCAATATTAGGAACACCAAGAGTTTGAGCTTCACTCGGACTGCTCAGCTCTCACTTGGCTTCTCAATCACCCCCGTCAAATGGACAAGATTGCCCGTTGGATCTCATTCATTAACTCCTTCCTGTTTAAGATTTATCACATTCACGGAAAAGACAATGTTATTGCTGATTGCTTGTCCCGACTTTTTGAAAATGTAGAACCAACCAAGAACCGACAGTTTTGTCTCTTTTTTCCCTGCCTGAGGCATTCAACGACATTCCCAGACATCAACTGGATGATCCTGACCTCAGGAAGATTATTAGGTCCGCAAACAAGCCACCAAACTATTCAATAGACAGGAATACGCTTCTTTACCGTCAGCCTAACCAAACAAAGCCCAGAGTAGTTGTCCCCGCCAAACCTTTTGATCTTTTTTTTTCCTACTACCACGAGTCACCCACTTCAGCACACCTGGGCATCAGCAAGACCCTCGCCCGCATCGAGCCCTTTTTCTGGGCACCCAATCTCAAAGCCTACATCACTGACAGGGTTCGGACTTGCGTCAAGTGCCAAAGGTGTATGCAGGCCCCAAACACCAAGGTGGTGAAGCTGGCCTCGTAAATCGTGACCCAGCCGTGGGAGAAGATATTCATTGATCATATTGGCCCTCTACCCCTTTCTTTCAATAGAAATAAATACATTTTGACTGTGGTCGATTCATTCTCAAAGTTTTGCCTCATGATCCCAGTGAGAAATACCAAGGCAGAGACCACAGCTTCAGTCCTCACCAAACAAGTTTTTTTTTCAATTTTTGGCCCCCCAAAATATTTAGTCTCCGACAATCTACACTAGTCCGTACTACTCCAACCCCTCGCATGCCGAGAGGGTAAACAAGCAAATAAAAATAGCCATCCGAATTTTTCACCACCAGCACCAAAAGCGCTGGGACCACGAGCTACACTGGATACACATAGCCTTCAACTCCACCCGTCATAACTCCACCAAAGTTTCCCCAGCCCGTTTGTTCCTTGGTAGGAACATTTCTCACCCCTTAGAACTCCATTGGAATCTAGACAGGCTAGTCAACGACCATGCTTCCGCACAATCTTCGAGCGAGGAGTGGAGAAGGGCCGTCGAGAACCTCTCAAAGGCTAGGCAACGTAGGCAGCAAAAGTATGATCTGAACTGACTGCCCAACCCTTACAAGACCGGTAATTGGGTAATGTTCAGAGAACACCACCTCAGCAAGGCTGCCGAAGCAATCAACCAAAAGCTACTGCCTGTCTGATCCAAACCTTGTGTTATAGAGTCATTTTCTTCACCCGTCACCACACGTTTGGTAAACCCCTCAACAGGCAAGTTCATCAGGAACGCACATGTTTCACGGTTAAAAAGATTTTTTCAACCAAAATTTTAAAGTTATCTTTTACCCAGACCAGAAATGATCTACAAAGGTGATATTAGGTTAAGTCTTCTCTCTCTGTCGCTGTCCCCGCCAGTGCCAGCACCCGGGGGACTGTGAGTCTCAGGGTATCCTTCCCTAGGATGGGCTGCCCTACACGTCCTCCCCCGTGCGTTGTCGGCCAAATCTTTCCCCTCCCCTTTTCGTCTCCGACACCCTCACTGGGTCTTGTAAAGAATTTTTTTTCTGATTGAAAATTACCTTTCTGCGGATGGCTACCTTTTTTTGTTTTATTCATTTTTCACCATCGCAGGAAGGGGCTCAGTGGTGGCACCTTCTGTGTTGACCTAGGTACTAGTCGAGTGTTTGGAAGACAAACTCTAATACTATTCTTTCCTTTCTCCCCTTGTTCTCTTTAAACACTTCTTAGCTTAATTAGTCACTAAAGTAGTAGTAGTTAGGTTTAGGGACAGTTTAGGGAAGATCAGAATTTAGTTAAGTTAAAGAATTTCATGTTACATTAGATATGGTAAGTCAAACGCCGATTGTAAGAACGAGCAGGAACAGGACTTATTCTTGGTTAAGCAATACTCGGGCATTAGGAGGGTTTTTTCCACCAGTCCACAAGCACCTATCCTTACCTGAAATCACCGCTCATCACAGCGTAATTGCTGCTCAATTTTCTTTTGCATTCGAGGCCAAAAAAGGTCAAAAACACAAAAAGTTTTCAACAGTTTTGTATATCCTTCCAAACTCCAGAACTCTCACTCACTTCAGAAACGGTTTCCACGAACCTCACCAGTCTGGCCTTGGCAACCCGGCGCCAAACATGGGACAATCCCACGGTACCCCAGTTATGACAAGGCCAACCCGTCAGTGATCGGACCGCCACCTTGCGACCAGCCTTTTACCACCTTTACCACGACAGTTCACCTTTCTTAAAAAAACTTTAGCGATCATCAGCGATCAATTCAGTAAATACATCCCAACTATAAAAAAAACAGCATGACATTTGCACAAACAAACAAAAAAATTAATTAATTAAAACTAGTACAACCGACAACCAAATGATATTATTTAAAGGACAGATTTACAAAGATATTTCGAACAATAACAGTTACCAGTGTTTTATTTGGACAGTGTTAGTGACTTGGATAATAAAATAGACAATTTCTCAACCGCAAGTTCACATCACCAGCTCCAAGTGACAGAAGTCACCTTCCGATACCAAGTTCCCAGAGGATGGCAACATCTTCAAAGGCAGATCCAGCAGAGCCTCAGCATTGTCCACGCCAACAGAACTGGGGTGATCAGGACCTGCTGGGAGCACATATAACCCTGCTGCCTGGACTCCTCGGCTGTTCCAGTTTTCTCCATCACCTGTCAGCGGGGAACCAGCCAAGTCGATGCCTGAACAAGACCTCCTCTCGGACCCCGAGAAAATCATCACCGAAGACCACACAATCTTCTCCACCTCTGTGCGATTTTGAACTTATAAAAAAGATTTGTGCGTGCAGTTGTCCGTCCCTTTTTACAGTTGCTTTCAACCTTCAGTTTCAGCTGAGCCAAGATCACAGTAGTTACAAGCTTTACAAGTTAGGGTAATTTAGCTGTCGCACCCAACATACCTTCCTCTTTTCGCGAGGGGGGTGGATCCCGATCTCTGCCGTGGTTGGTCGACCAAAAAAATCAAAATTTTCCCCAAACAAACGTTGCGAACGAGGTTCCAAGTCGAAGCCGGACTGGTCTGGGGTTTTCGCCTTTCCTCATCTGTTCTCGGCTTCCCTTGAGTCAAAACCGGGAGCATGATATCTGGGGACCCAGAGCACGATAGAGGGAGGCAATCCGAACGAAAAATCATTCAAAACACTCAATAACCTCACACCATTCACCAACCTTCAACAAAACTGTTTTTTCTCTTTCTTTTACCATAGAGGGGGTGGTTGTGACGCATAGCGGCACGCTATTTTATATAGTACGCGCAAGCTGCGTCAAGGAGCCACTGCCAGGAGCACTTCGCCTGTCGCGCCGTTGACAGAGCGAAGACCCTTTTTTCCCTTCTTGTCAACCGAAAACTCCCAACTGCTCTCACCGCCTTCCCGAGCAACCCTCTTCAAGGACTGACGCTTCTACTTTCCTTCTTCACCAACATTCAAAAATGGATAAGTAGTATCATTAGAATTATAGTATTTAGAGACAGTATGGCTGGCTAAATAGTTCAATAAGGGGAAACCCATAAGGTTCGCCCCGATACCGGAAATGTAGGGAACTAGTAATAGTGTTCTGGGCTTGCCCCGAACACTTTGCAACAGGTTAAATTTCACCACGTTGACGCAATAATTAATTATACTCCTCAGAAGATTCTCCATAGTTTTTTCAATAGCTTGCAGTAAATTTATACATTCAATTAGCTTAAAGAGTAGTTACCGTGCCTTGATCAGTTATTTTAGTAACCTCAGATACTGATGTCAATATAATGCAGGTGTTTTGGGAGGATAGTTTATTAGTTCATTAGAGTTATTTAGATAAATCAAAGCTGGCTAAGTAGGCTTGCCGGTCTCGGGTAAAAGGTCTCCGAGCCTCTGGTCCCCCACGCACGTTTCCAGTTCAATTATTTAGTTTGGTACAGGTATTACAACACAGGTTTGGAAGAGGCAGCACCCTTTCCATTTAGGCATTACAGTCCATTATTCCTTATTAGTAGCAGAGTCAGCACGTTCCCCATCCCCTCAATTATTTTCGTTACATAGATGCGACGGAATATCATCCCGATGCTCAAATTCTTTACGGTCTGATAGATACGTATATTTTTAATCTAATGCCTTATGAGTTTGTAATGTGGAAATATCTAAAGGAATATGAACAAAAATTTAATGAACAAAAGTTTAAATAAGAAGGAATTATTAAAGAAGAAGACAAGGTTAATAAAGAAATTGCACAAAATGAAGAAACAGAAAACGTTTGAACTGAAACAGTTTAAAAAACTAAAGGAAGTTCGTGGGGTAGGCCTACCGGGGATGGTCCCCACGTTTAATATACACCAACGCACTGAGAACTGTACAGCCTGAGCTATAAAAGCTGTATCGTGGTGTAGAAACAGTTCAGTCGACATCCTAGAAATGGAGCGGTCTGGTAGAATTGAATTTCAAGCTTTTCGTGGAAACAATGATGTATACATTGTTAAAGAACATATCATCTTAGACCTGCAAATATATGTCATTTATAATTTTTTATTCAAACCTCCATTTCCTTTTAAAAATATAAATTCCAAATACAAAAGGATTAATAAGTGGTTGACGAGAAACTTACATCACATTGGTTTGAATGAAGGATATACAAGTTTCGAAGAAGTGGAAAACATTATGAATCACTACTGCAGTAAATTAACAAGAATTTATACAAAAGGATTAGAAAAGCACAGTTGGAAACAGCTTTATGCTACAAAAGATGTAATAGATATTAAAATGGAAAATTTTTTCAAACTTGAGATGGATAATATTTGTATTTGATCAAAGAATGATAAACACGCACAATTTGATTGTGATATAAAGAACGCTTATCGTTTAGCTGCTTTTCTACATCCTTGTACAATGGAAAGTGTAGTGGAAGTGGTTGGGGGAGCGGAGGGTATAAAAGTGGGGAGAGCGAGGAGACCAACCAACATTATTACTCCAGACTCCAACTAGAGAACACGTATCAAGATAGCATCACAGAAATTTCTCCAATCATTGGTGGATCAGTTTAACACCCAATCAAAATCATGTATACTACCAACAAGAAAAACTTCAGAAATCAAAGAAAAAACATTACATTGTGCACGACATGAGGAAGATTGAAATACCAGTGGGAGACGCTATTCTTGAATCTTTAAGCGATGAATCTTTAACCATACACAGTAGGAGATGAAGCAATATTCCAAATTTTCCTGCCAAAGAGATTTGTTCAACTGCTTCAAAATGAATATTTTCAAAACATCGAACCTGGAACTCTGTATATAGGGTATCACACCTAACCCTCCGTGTATCACACGGAGTCAGCGGAAACTATCAAGCTATCTCTGCATTTGACCTCATCGCAAACTTCACATTGTTAGATTAAGACAATATCATGTAAAAGTTGAAATGTACTTTATGTAAATAAATAAAAGGGAGGAAATATCAGTATTAACTCCAAGTAACGATATTTTATCTTTTTTAAAAACATTTGTTGGTGACCTTGACCCAGATTCAGAACTTATAAAAAGCGCTGTATTAGTTAAAAGATTATCACTTTAATGCTAACTGTCAATAAGTTGGTGGGGGGACAGGTGTGGTGGGGGAAGGTTGTGGTGGGGGAAGGGTAGGTACTTGTCCTACACGCTTACGCTACGTCAGTATACCTCCTGTCTTTTGCCTTGGTATGATATTTTACCAACCTACAAAAACAGAATGAAACATATAGTAGTAAAGAGGAAAATGAGATTTCCAAAAGATGTACGGTTACAATCGAGATTGGATACGTTTGATGCAGCATTAAGAGACTCGTGTCTATACAAGTCTAAAATGGAGTTTGCAGATGCTGGTTTCTTTTACATGGAGCAAGATGATAAGACCATTTGTTACTTTTGCGGAGGAGGATTGCAGGATTGGCAAGCGACAGATAACCCATGGGGAGAACATGCACGATGGTTTAACAGGTGTGCTTATCTGTAAATTCAAAAAGGAAAAGTGTTTGTATAAAACTATCGGAATATACATAAACCTCATCTTATTAAAACTTCAAAAACACTAACTGAAGAAAATATGATCGAAGGAAACCAATGTGTAGTATGTTTATCCTCTGAGAAAAATTTACTATTTTTACTTTGTAGACACTGTTGTACATGCAGTGATTGTGGACTGGTGTATAACAATTGCATTATATGAAGAACTCCTGTAGGTTACGTGATGAACATATTCATATCGTAGATGTGAGAAAAAGTGGAGGGGTGTGTATAAAAGTAAGGCGAGGAGGTGGGAAACACACTCCGCGAGTAGCCGTACACGAGGTAACATCATGGCTCTCAAAATTAAATGTGTCCACTACAATACTGTTCATCTTTCTACAGTTCATGATTTGCAACTTCTTTTCGATGACTTGAAAGTTTTGATTTTAAACGGTTACAAAGTAACATTGGATATTTCTGCAACAAACTCTTTAGCTCAAGAACCGTGGGGAACATCTACAATTACACTTCCACCTACACAGGGGAATAGATATAGTTTTGGAGACTATGAACCTCTCGCCTCGTTCAATGTAAGCAGGTCTACGGAATCGGAGACGTCATCGTGGCGACTATCATCACTTCAACCCGCGCCAAGAATGAAGTATTATTGTGGAGAATGTGAACCCTATACACATCTACAGAAGAAACGGGCACCACAGAATCGGTGGTTCGCTGACAATCATTGACTATCTGTATGTACATTACTGTATGTAATCATTTACATTACTGTAAATCGAAAAGAAAGCTAGAATTAAGTACACTATCTTGCAAATGTTTTATTCGATGTATATTATTGTAAATAAATAAAGAGATAAAATAAAAGTTAAAATCTTGCACAGGTTTCATTCGATAGTTTTCATTCGGTATCTTTATCGAATGACAACTATCGAAGCAAAAACTTGTGCAAGATTTCTTTTTTTAAACATCCTCACGATGACCTTGAACTGACCTACCTCTCCGTGACGTCACAACTACGTCGCCAAATACGTCACAAATACGTCACAGCTACGTCAGAAAAAGTCACGTGACCGGAAGCTGTCAATTAATTGAGCCAGAAGTCCCCTTTCCCAACTACTTGCGTATTTATATAGAGAAGAATAATGTTAAATAGTTTTGTTGATCGTTATGTAGGCAACCAAACAAATAAAGGGTTATGAAGCTACAATAAATATTAACGGAGTTATGAGCGTTTTTGTAAATGCTTGCAGGTAGGGGGGATAAGGGGGTTTAAAGGGGGGCTACGAGATAAGCACCGGGGGGAATTTCGGGGACTTTTGGGTTTTCGTACCTCTAGGTGGGTACTATCGACTGGTATATGTTTCAGCCTGTACTAATTTCTTCCGACATTTGCTCGTTTTTACCTTGATTGCCTGGGCTAATAGGGAAGAAGACATTTCCCTTTACTGTGGATAGAAGCCCAAAACTATAATAACTTAAGCGGGGTTTACACTAGCATGTAGCGCTTGCGCAAGTTTTACTTGCATCCTACTTGCAAAACAACTTGCAAATGTAAACACTAACATGCACGAAAGTTAAACTTGCAAGGCTGACTTGCATGCATTTTTTACTTGCGCCGGTAATATTTGTTCTGACAAATATTACTTGCGCAAGTAACAACTTTCGCGTAAGTTCCACTTGCACGCCGGCTCCACTTGCCTGTGTAAATACGTGACTTGCAGACCACTCCTACTTGTAAGCAAGTGAAGAGAGTGTTTAGTCGTGTGCCGGTGTGCTCTGTACATTTGAGTTTAAGGTTAATTTGTGTATTTGTTATACTTGTAGTGGTTATTGAGTTGTCATGGCTGATACCAACGTGAACAATGAAAGTGATGAACCCGTGATAGGAAAGGAGACTGTCAAGAAGGAAGGCAAAAAGGAAAAAAGTTTGATAAATGGAACATAAACAACATTAAAACTGTTTTGGAACTGTATGAGGGATACCCTTGTTTATGGGATTATAAATTTGCAGAATATAAAGATAGAAATGTTAAAGAAGACGCCTGGTTACAGATTGTAAAAGGAATGAATATGAAAAACTTTACTGTTAAAGATGCTAAAGAAAAGATGCGTAGCCTGAGGAATACGTATTCAAACGAGCTAGTAAAAATAAAAAAAGCAAGTCTTCAGGATCTGGTTTAGATGACGTTTACACACCGACACTTAGGTGGTTTCCAACAATGGACCGGATATTAGGAGCAGTCGTTGAGGCCGGAATTGAGGCAAGTTCCACTTGCAAAGGTAGGTGTAGTGTAAACCTTAACTTGCATGCAAGTACAGCTTGCATGACCATGCAAGTAAAACTTGCGCAAGCGCTACATGCTAGTGTAAACCCCGCTTTATAGTCCTGAGATCTCAGTGTGTCCAGCCTAGGGCATTTTTTCCATGAATTTGAAAATTGTCACCTTCCAGGGATTTAGGTATTATGTATTCTAAATAAAAAATGTCCCAACTAGTAAAATATTTATTAAATTTAAGCGCGTTCTGTAGACAAATCAATCTGAGTCCGATTGGCATTAGTAATTACTGTTGTCGTTTACAGAAGAACAATTACACAAGAAGGGAAATAAAAGTACTGTAATCTATACTTCTCATGACAACATTGCTACTGTTTTGTTTAGAACCTAGAATCATTACTTGTGGTTTTGGTATTTTACATTCCATAGATTACACTGGGGTGAGGTTACAATTCTTTCTCTTTGAACCGTACACCCATTGGTTATGTATAGAGAATTATTCTATGAAGAATTAATAATGATACAATTATCTGGTTACGGTACTTTACTGTCTTTCGAGTGATCCTATCTTCAAGCTAGTCGAAGTAGTCCTCCAATAAAGTTAGATTTTACTGTCATTATAAATTATCTTACGATAGTAAAAAAATACTGAACAAATGCTACTGTAGTCACTGTAAGTAAAATAGAAACATAAATTACTTAATATAATTATTTCAAATTTAATTTCTTCGCCGCGCTCTGCCGCCGTCGCTAGTCCTTCTATCTCACGATCTCGGGTAACGCGTTGTCACTCGAATGAACTATCCCAGCTGACGAGAGCTAGGCGATGACCGGTAGGGTGCGCTTCCAGGAAACGTATCAACAACCTTTAAGCCACACACCCTACCGGACATCAGCCATGAGAAGCATGAGAAATATCTGGATGGAGGGGAAGAGGAGGACCGAGGAAGGGAGTCTGGGATCAGTGTGACTCTGGGATCAGGGACTGTGTGTGTGTGTGTGTGTGTGTGCTCCGATATATAGATACACACCCTAACTATTTGATCCGATTTCACTGTTGGCTCCGAAGGCCGGATCAAACAGTGAAATAAGGGCGTTTTCGTGATTCTGGTGGTCGATTTAGTCAAACCTGACTAAAAATCTCAATTTTTTTTATTGGAACCAATAATAGTGGTATTGAAACATGTCCTGTGTATTCAGAATGTAAAATCCAGGGCCGCGCCACTGTCGCTTTATACACAGTTATACACTCATCTCATGCAAACCTATACTTATTTGATCCTCTTCATACACTGCATTGTTGCTAACAGACCACTAATATTTGATCCGTCTTCCGTATTCCCTCCTAACCTCAAAATTATCTCGATAAGATGTCAGGTGGATATAAATCCCAATGTTTAGCTACAGTTAGAGCCTTAATTTTTAAGTTTTCTGTTGTCTTGTTTAAATTATGAATATGTTAGTAGAGGAGAACCCAGAAAGAGACCCCGTAATCGGCACTTTTTTCCTATGTTATTCTTATGGGGATCAGTTTTTGCACCGGCGCCCGATCCTACCCTACACAAATTTCCTTGTTGGCCAGTACCCTTGCCTTAAATACATTTTCCCCATATATTTTTAAAATTTGCTCTAAATTCATTTTAATACATACTTTGCAGAAATCCACGAGTTCTGGCTACTTGGGAACCCGAGCCATTTGACATATAATAAATCACCCTTCCTCCTAATTACCTTCTCTACCAAATACATGTCTTTATATTTAGTCTTTAACAATTCTTCTGTATAAAATCCTCCTTTGATTATATTGCCATTTTCATCTTTCAAAATATAAGTCACAGGCTTTGTTTTCTTAACTTCTGCTATTGTAAAAAGCTCTCCCGTCCAGTTAGGGGTATATCCTTTACTAAATACATGTTTATATTTAGATATCCTTACACTATCCCCCACCTTATATCTTGGCTTTTTAACTTGTACTTTAGATGCTAACCTTACATGTACATCTTTAGAGTTCTTAGCACTTACTTGGTTAGGCTTCATCCCTATGGATCTATGTACTTTATTATTATATATCCTTATTAACTTTGGAAGTAAATCCAAACACTTGTAACTCCCTTGTGCACTAAACTCTCTATACAACCAATTCTTTAAAGTTCTCTGGAACCTTTCCACAATAGCCGCCTTAGTTGTAGAGTAAGTGTGGTAGTGATTAATATTTAGAATTTTCATTAGTTTGGTAAAATCTTCATTAAAAAATTCTTTTCCGTTATCAGATTGAATATTTTTAACTCCCTTTGGGAGAATAGTTTTTATAGCTTCTGTGACTACTAATCCAGTTTTATTCTTTAGTGGAGCAGCATAAGCTTTTTTAGAAAATGTGTCTATAAAAGTTAAAATATATTTATTCCCACAATTCTCTCTAGCATAATTCCGCATATCTATTAAATCTATTTGAACAGTTTCGTTTATACCCAACACCTTAAAAGACCTTCTAACAAAATTCTTTCTCGCGGGCTTATGCAATTCGTAAGCAATTTTTTCCATTTTTTATTCTTTATTTTTAATGTTAACGTATCTGCCAGTCTCTGTCGTTTCAAAAACACCTCCATTGCTACCAATTAACATACCATCACTCATTCTTTGATATACATAGTTTTTTGGCAAATATGCCTCTTCATCTAAAGTCTTAAATCCGCTTAAAGATGTAGGGTCTGCAACCAACAATTTAGGATTGTACATCATCAAATCGATTTCATTATTGTCTTGCATAAATTTATTAGTTTTATTGTTAAACCTTAATGCATGTGATTTTAAACAAATATCAAATTTAATATTGTCTTGTCTAAAAGTTTTAATATTATCGTCATACCTCAAAACCTGTGACATTAAACAAATATCACTCCTATCTTTGCCTTCAGGTACATTCTTTATTAATTTGTCCTCTGCATCCCACATATCGCTATCTAATGTTAATACATTATAATTTTTATCCCCCTGTTTTATTATGCTTTTCTCACCTTTTGTTAATATTTGATTAACAACAGCCACATCATTTGGCAATGTTCCAGGTAAAATGTTTGTTAATTGCTTATTTTTACCATCAAATTTAAGACCGTCTAAAGTCACAGTCTGATGTTTTGTAACACAATCGTTCTCATCAACAGCGGGTTTAACACGAACTAGCCTTTTATTATTAAAATCCCAAAAGTTTAGATACATTTTTGGGACTTGAGAGACGTTTACAACATCATCGCTTTCTTTACCAGCCAACAAATTACTTATTTTTCGCTTTTTGGCATTCCAAATACCATTCTCCGATTCCAAAATTATTTTTGTCTTGTACAAAGACACCATCTTTTCTTATTAAAGTTTGCTCTAATGTGGGTACATCGGTTGAGCTTTCACCTCGTTTAACATTAGTAATCTTGCGTTTATTAGCGTTCCAATTATTACTCTTGGATTCTAAAAACTTATATTTAGTATTACCTTGTACAAAAGCATCACCTTTTCTGGTTAACGTCTGTCCCAAAGTCGATACATCGTCAGTAAACTCCCCACCTTTAACACTACTAATTTTATAATTTAAAGCATTCCAACTATCATCTTTTAGATTTAAAGTAGTTTCTTTAAAACTTCTAGCTTCTGGTTTACTATACGGGTTATATACGCGATAAAATTTATCTATCATCTTTTTATTTAATAAACAATTCCACTTTCCCTCAATTCTTCTATGATAGAATCTATCTCATTATTCACTCCAGAATTTCCCGCCAATCGGCTTAACCAAAGCAGTCTTAACCTATCTACAAGCTCATTAGGATCGTCCCAATAAACATAGTCTATTTTATTACCAGTTACCTGCCTTAAACCTTCACCAACAGTCTTAAACAGGGGTTTAATTATATTAAGATATTTAGTGTGTTTATTACTTGACATCGCCGCACCTGTTTTATAACCCTTTAAATGTGCATTTGTAGCTTCCAAAATCTCTTTATAATTTTGCAAATCAACCTGACTATAGTTTACGGGTTCTTTTAAAGTTAACAATTCCCACAATCCCTTTGTCCCCTTATAAATTGTTTCTCCAACTGTAACATCATCATTGGCAATTTGAACTTCCTGATTCCCAATAAAAAATTTATTTCCTTCTCGCCTAATACCATATGTGGTGTCTGTCATACTACTTCTACTAAGGTAATTTCCTAAATAGTCTGATGCTAAAAGACCAAAATCTAATTTGTGTGGTGTTATCTGTGTTATTCTTGGTATTCTAGACGGGGTCTTTTCTAAAATCATTGGGAGAACTGGCCTCTCTGTTTTTGTGGCTAAATTTTTTAATTCTTGCAAAGGCTCTATTAACGGTTGGAATGTTTGGAACCTCTCTTCAGCCTCTAGAAATTTACCACGTTTTAACGCCCTATATTTTTCTCTTATTTGTTTTGCAGAGTCTACCAATTCTTGTTGAATATTTGTTTTCATTTTACTTACATTTTATTTATCTCATTTGTCAAAGGATTATACTCAAACACTTTATCGTGTATTATTAGGCAATATGCAGATGTGTTTGAAGGGACATTTTCTGCAGTTTCAATTTCTAATTTAATATCTACAACCCCCTCTTTTATTGATTCATTCTGCCTAGAATAATCTGTTACAATTAGAGGATATTTCTTTATAAAGTCAGCTCTGTTAAACATAGGATCGGGGACGGTGTTGTAGTAACTCTCCCTAAACCTCACAAACATCTCATAAGCTTTAGAGGCATCTCCATTTTCAAAGTCGAGATTTAAATCACTATAAGGATAATATTCAGAGTTTAAAAACACTTTGAGATTTTTCAATTTACAGTGATCAAATTCATCAGTTCTTTTTCGTGCACTGTTGTCCCTACCAGTTTGGAAACCAAATATAATATACCTGGGCTTCTCCAAACTCGAAGACGTCTTAACTGACCATGTATGTCTCTTGGTTTCGGGGTATGATGGGAGTTCGTGTAGCTCCAAACTTCTAAATGCAATTTGCAAATTTTTATTTTGCAATAACATCTTTTGTAATTGAAGCTTCTCCCCATCAGATGGCACCACATGCGGCATCACCCACTGGATCGATTTAAGTGTAATTTTAGGAATAGGATCGACCCCAGTTGGAGCATTAGATGTTGTTAATATACAATTTAAGTCGTTTTTGGATCTTTTCAACAACAATTCTTGTTTAACATTTACTAAAACCTTATTAAAATCCTCAAACACACCCATTAACAGCTCTAACGGGACACAAGTACTAAACTTGCCGCTTTTATGGAACTCCTTCAAATTTTCATCAGAATCAAATGCTACATTTGACAATTTAGTTGTTTTATTGTAAGAGCACAATATTTTCATAAGACTGGAAATTCCTGGATTTCTTACAATATCTATTTCTTTACCAGCAACTTCGTATGTAATTTCGTCAAATAAGAATGCAAATGCATTATTTATAAAATGTCCTTTATCATGATTCTCTATTTCTCCTTTAATATACAGATAACTCCTACATGGGAGTGTTAGTAAATCTTGATTATTTATGCATATTCGAATTTCATCGGAATTATTTATTGCTAAAGTGTTGTGTGGAACATAGGAGTGATTTGTAATTTTAACCACGCTATCGTCGTATTGGAATTTTCCTGTAACGTCTAGACAATCTTCCATTTTTATTAATAGAAAATTTTAACTTCAACCCAATTGATCGCAGAAACCTGGCATTTTGCACACTCAGTCCGTTCTTGTAAATTCTCATATCTTTTTTATATGACAAGTAATTTTAGTTTCTTCTTTATTAAAGTCAATTGGCTTGTCGTGTTGATCTGCAAATGTAATGCTAACAACATCTAAACTTCTCTTATTTACAGGGAAGTATATAATATTTCTGGGGACCTCAATAATTTTGTAGCCGGGAGGAGCTTCTGGGTAAAAACTGTGTATGGTGTGTGATTTGTCACCATTTAAATAAGACCCATTCGCAATATTACATTTTACTCTAATCACATTTACATTATTTATGTTGATTTTATTTACGGATTTAAACGTAACATCTGGAGTAGAAAATCCTTTAAATCCCAATAATTCAGACCCTAAACACGGTTTTGTAAAATCAAACACATGGCCAGAATGTAATGTGGCTTTCATAGTTTTATTATCGGCTATAAGTACAAAATCTGGGAGTTGCTTTTGAATTTTCTTCGCAAGCTCAAACACTTCAGCAATTTCAATTACATTTGGAGCTTTGTGATCGTAATAATACACATCCTCACCCTCGTCTATAGTTAATTTTGTGTCTTTAAGTTTATTTAATTTTGGAACTAGCCCTTTGTAAAATATAAGTTTGACTTTTGTATTAATTAATGCTACTTTATTTTGTATAATAACTTCAACTTTACCATCTAATGCCCGGTTTAATTCGTCAATTGTGACCTCCCCTTTTGGGGTTGTAATTTTGTGCATTTTGTAATATGTCAAAGTATTTAGAGGTTTTTTAACATTGAATATAGAATTATAACTTTGAAAATCTACCAGTCCAATTACATAATCACCATTTAATTCTATAGGAGGAAAGAACACCGACTTCAACTCTGGCTCTGTACCCGTAAATGTTACAGTAAATGAATCCATTTTTATAAACTAAAATTTTTCAGAAATGATAAACATAAAATTCCACAAATGGAACTGTTTAAATCTTGTATTTGATCAGTTGTATAGTAAATTTTAGATGGTACAAAATATTCAATTACCTCTTTTGGAGGCTGTATTCCGAATGGGTCAAAATATATTACAATATCTTTATTTTTACGATATGCTGTCCAATGTGTGCCCCTGTCACTGTCTAAATTAATAATTCCACATTCTCTTACTTTTGGTCTCTGTTTTCTTAGCTCGTTTTTTAGGTACACTCCTCGAAAGTGAGGCACGTCTCTTGCGGCCTCTAACAGCTGAAAGTTGTCCATCTTTTTTATTAAATTTTAATCCCATTCCCATTTTTGCCTTGGCCTTCATCAAATTTGTCACTGCATAAGCTGCTGCTTTTTCAGCTAGATTGGCGTCCTTTGCCGAAACCCTAGTCCAAGCCTGGTCCGCTAATCTCATATCTGCCTTGTTCCGGGCGGCTGTATCAGGATTATTCATGTAGAATATGTCGTGCTCTTTACAATAAGAGTCTAGCTTATTTTTCGGAGGTACATTTCTGGCTAAATTTTCACGTATCTTAGTTCCAGGACCACAATATGAATATGACGGGATGTGGAGGGGGAAAGGAAGGTTGTTTATAAGGGTATTTAACAAGCCACGGCCTCTATATGGCTTTAAAAATAATCCCTTACCTTGGACCTTTTTACACTTTCTCTTTGCCATTTTTATTATATAAAAAATGTCATTTATTCAACAAAAGAACAAATTTAAAATAGCACATAAAGAAAATACACCAAAGAAGTTGGGTCTATTTCCTAATAATATTCGCTGTCTTATAATAGGGCCTAGCGGTTCGGGGAAGACCGTTGTAATTTATAACTTAATTGTAAAAAAGCAAGGATTAAAGTTTACAAATTTATATATAATATCCAAATCTTTAGAACAAGAAAAATATAAAAAAATAATTGAAATATTCCGTCTGTGTGATGAAGTTAAATTACACACATATTCAAACTGTGAAATCATACCAAATGATGTAGAATCACACTCAATAGTTGTATTTGACGACATAAATAGTCCAAATATCACACAATTTTTCTCAATGGGCAGACACAAAAATATGAACAGTTTTTACTTGTGTCAATCTTACAGTAAAGTAAACAAACATTTACGTGACAATGTTAATTTTCTAATATTATTTAAACAAGACGATTTAAATTTAAAACATGTGTATAACAATCATGTGGGGAATGATTTTTCATTTAACCAATTTAGAAATCTCTGCCATCAATGCTGGGATAGGTCTAAATATGGCTTTTTTGTAATAGACAAGGAAAGGCCAAAGAATAATGGCAAATACAGATTTATGTTTGACAAATTTTATAGTGACCAAGGGCAAGAGTGTTAATGCCATCCAGAATAAACCTCTTGTCGTCATCAAAAGAGAGTACCTTTTTGTTCATCGTTAATGTTTGAAGATGGTGGTTTGTGGATTTAATTCTTGTAACATTCTCATAGTAATCTTCCCCGTTCGCAAGACAGTTTAAGTAGTGTTGGTTTCTTAAGAGATGTTTAACTGTAGCATTGTCAGCCCCCTTTGCTTTTTTAACCTCTAGCTCATTTTGCTTTTCTTTTTCGTATAACCATTGTAAAGGAATGAAAGAGTATAATTTTGGCCTTAAACCACAATATTCATACATAATTTGACCATTTAATTCGTCTTTAAACTTGCCCGTAACTTTTTTATTTTTATCAGAGTATAAGAAATGGTCTTTACTATATGCAGATGTGTCAAAACAGTCCAAGTCACATTGTATTTCCTTGTAAAAGTCCTCTGTTACTATAGAATAAACAAGACTGTCTGTGTCTGTCATTAGGAACTTTTTATTCTTAAATTTTGACATATAATTATAGTGGAAATCATACATTATTACTTTACTAATATCCAAAATGGTCATTCCTAAATATATTGGTTTATCAAACTTTACAATTAATTTATTTAAATGTACAGCATGCAAATTGTTATCGAACATTTTGCTACAGTCAAACCTTGGCTTTGTAACGTACTTTGTTAACTTAGACTCGTCTACAAGATGTATATCACGAAACTTACGTTGGTTCATAATTGTTCGGCCAAAGAGACTGTTATTTAACAGTTTGTAAAAGTCTTTTTCAAAATCGTGTTTAGCTTTTTGTCGCTTTTCAATATTAAAATTAATATAGGGTGCAAGCCATTTCGACTGTCTAAATTTTAAAATTCTGTGGTATTTTGTAACTACCAAACCCAGTTCTTCGTATTTTTTTAGTGCTTTATAATGTAAAATATATTTAGTTTTGTCATTTAAATTTGGTATTAATTTTCCATTCATTTTTTCTGGTGCGAGCGGGTAGTCATTATGCAAATCGTGTAAACTTTTATCGTATTTTAAATCAACTTCCAAAATAAATCCAAAGTTTTCATTTTGATTGTATTTATAATCTTTCTCATTTGTCCATCTAAAGCCATCAATGGGCAACGACTCGCACATTGCTGTAGAGTATAGCGAGTTACAGTCTAAGTATACAAGATAGGTGCTTTCTTGATTTGGGTCATAATATTCGCCCATGTACTTATTATTGGCTTTAGCATAGCGCGTGGAAATCATACTTACACCGCCTCTAATGGCATGTTCTATAAACAAATGCATGTCAATGTCACGAAATAATTGTAATTTTATGCCGGTCATTCTAAGACATGCCTCCCATGTTAGTCCAGGCAGTGAGTACATATGGACAGGGTCAAGTTTATAATCCTTTAAACATAAGTCCCTAAATGTCTCAAACACATCAGCCAATAACAACACATCTGTTTTAAGGTATAAATCGTGATATTCTTTTAAATTCTTTATATTAAAATGATTCCATACGTTTTTAGCATGTTCATATTGTGCAGGAGATATACATTCTTTAGTTAGACTACTGTAAAATGCCTCTATGGGTGGGAGAGGCTCTAAAAACTTTTCTGGTCCTGTCATGTATTCGTACGGAAATTCGCCCTTACGTTGTAGTAGTGGATTGTCCATAAATCTAAATGTATTTAAATTAGAAGCTAATTTGCTTAAGGGAAGGGACAGAAAGTTGTAGGAATCCAAAAATACTAAATCATTAACAGAGAATGAAATATACTTTTCCATATCTTTGGCTATGCAATTCAATTTGCGATTAAATTTTCCTAAGTGTTGCATTATTAAATGACCATCATAGTTTTTAAGATTGTGGAAGAATACTGGAATTTTCTTAGTTACTTTATAGTTTAAATTACAAGAATTATGGGCGGGCCCTCTGAACTCGCCTGTTAAGTGACAATGGTCAGGCACTTTATCACACAGTAACGGCTGGCGGCATATGTGGCAGCGTGTAGAGTTTTGAAATAACGTCTCTTGCTCTGGAGTCATTACAAGGGGAACATATACTACCATCTGACTTTTAATAAAGTCATAAGTTTTAAATAATTTTTCGAAAAACACATTCATTACATTTTCACCACTGTACAACTCTTCGTAAATAATTTTAGAATCTCTCACTACAACATAAGCAAATCCAGAAGGAGTGTGTTTGCCAGAGTTTATAAAGCATTCGAAATCTGCATAAATCACAAAGGGAGCTTTAAGTTGATATTTGTAATTCGTAAATTGTAATGTATCTTTTTTAGACATTTGTACTCTTTGGGCATCAAAGGTTTTACAATATGTTATGTGACGTTCCAATATATCTTTAGTGTAAAAATGTTGCACACAGAACTTGCAAAAATATTTCTTATGGTTATCTTTTGTAGACCGTAGCATTAACTTATCAAAATCACGAATTAAACAGTAATGTGATTTGCGGCCTTGTTGTAAAAGCAGCAGGTTTGCGTGCGTATTACTATTTAGTTTAGTTATTCTCAATGGATATATTAATTGACCTTCAATTCCATATACATTAACACATATATTATTTTGTTTTTCAAATTTATCAATGTCGGATATTTTTACGGGATATTTTATATTTGTCATATTTAACTGACCTACGTAGGGTTCGTAGTAAAATACTTGATTTGCATGTTTACAATTCCTTGGATATAAGTTTGCTAAAATACTCCACAAAAAACATTTATTATCACTATTTTTAATATTTAAAACAGCGTGTTTTGATTTTATATTTTCTGGTGTGGGGATGTATGACTTGGGAGTTAGGGGTTTATACTTGTAAACATGCAGCTGCCAGTATTTAGTATGGTCATATATCCATCCACTGCCTTCTGATTGAAATTTGTGTAAAGATGTGTCGATTTTTAAAAGTGAATTTTCAATTTGTATCTTTAATTGTGCTTTCTCAATTGATAAATTAGTTAAACTTCGAAAGTTAGCGATAGTTTCTTTATCAATTAATAATTCACCATTCTTACTAACTGTGTGTTTGATAAATTTCACTCTCCTAATAAGAATCCATTTGATAGGTAAAGGACATGATTGAAGGGTGTTTAATATATCCACGGACTCACCCTGAAACTTAAACACATTATAGGGTCGCTTGTCACATCGTAGATGGTGGCGGGGTTTGTTCCGAGTGATGACTCTCTTACACACATTACAAGTATTGTGGTTCTCTAGCATATGCATTTTAAAATGATTGTTATTATCAAATATTTGATGGCATTTTTTACAAATTGTAGGAATAACTTTGTGAACAAGTCGATAATGGCGTAATAAATTGCTTCTGTTGGAGTAAGACATAAAACAGACTGCACAAGTCAACATTTTGTGTTGAAATGACTGTAGATATGTCGTGCTCTGCTTTTTATAAGCAAAAATTACCATTTTAAAAATTTAAATACGTTCAAAATTCAAAATATGAAGATTTTAGACATAAACACAAATTCAAAATTTTTATAAAAACTAAGCCCTTTATCAAAAATCTGGGAAACCACTTTCTAGATAATTGTATAAAGTACCTCCAAACCAAATTTGAACCTTATATCTCAATAAACAAAAAAGTTATGAGGGTTTTTTGGAAAACCAAAATTTGTAATTATAAAAGAAACAAAAATTATTTTTAAAAATCCGTACACGCTATCAAGTGGGGGTTGATGTTCTACATGCACAATCCAAGTTATATCAAATTTGGATGATAAACAACCACATGGGAGCTAATTTTTGAATTTCAAATTATCGCCTGTAGCGCTCAGGTGTGTCCCCTAAATTGATAATTTTCTTTACCAAACAATGTTTCACATCTATATGTACCTATATACCAAATTTCAACCCAATAGCTCTATAAATAACGGAGATATAATGAAAGGCCAAAGGTCAAAAAAAATTTTGGACCAAAAGGGGTCAAAAAAATTTTTGAAACCTGGAATGGGTGGGGAACCCCCGAAACCTATTCCATAGGTATTTTTAAAAATTTCGTTATTTTTTTCGATATCTCTTACCGTTTTCGAGATATATGCAATTTTCGAAAATTGCATTTTTTGCATCCTGTACCGCTCTGCTTCCCCGGTGCTTCCGCTCCCCGCGGTGTTTTTGAAGATACTAAAAAACACCCAAGTCAAAGAGCATGTAATAACAATTCCAAAAGTCCAATATAAAAAGTAGTTAAAGTAAAATAAAAAAAATAAATAACAAAAGTAGTTATCAAAAGTTAAGCTATTTTAATCAAAAATGAAAATGTTTTCAAAAATAACGATTCCCTTTCATCTTCAATGTTCTTAAGTCATAAGTTATTATTTAAGTCATTAGTGATAAGAACCACTCTGAATTTTTCTAAGTCCAGAGTAAAAAAAGTATATTTTAGCCGAAATTATTTTAAGCACTAAACTTTTCTAAGTCCAGAGTAAAAAAGCATATTTTAGCCGAAATTATTTTAAGCACTGAATTTTTTCTAAGTCCAGAGTAAAAAAAAAGTATATTTTAGCCAAAATTATTCTAAGTACTAATTTTTTCTAAGTCCAGAGTAAAAAAAGCATATTTTAGCCGAAATTATTCTAATCACTGAATTTTAAGTTAAAATCTGCAACACTGAAGGTCTTGTTGGTGCTGGGGCTGTAGGATATGAAGTGAGGGCCCTAGCCTGCAGCAGCTCTTTATATAGCCGACAATTCACAAAATTAATTTGTAAAATTACGCATCGGTTACTATGCATCGGTCGCTGTGTCCTTGGTGCCGATCTTGCAGAATCTCCTTCAAGGTTGATTGTCGCGCTAGTGGTGATAACCGAGTGCACTTCTAAGTTGTTTACATGTGTTGTTTATTTAGTGTGGAGTTATTTTTAAACTCGTGGATTTCTGCAAAGGATGTATTAAAATGAATTTAGAGCAAATTTTAAAAATATATGGGGAAAATGTATTTAAGGCAAGGGTACTGGCCAACAAGGAAATTTGTGTAGGGTAGGATCGGGCGCCGGTGCAAAAACTGATCCCCATACGAATAACATGGGAAAAAAGTGCCGATTACGGGGTCTCTTTCTGGGTTCTCCTCTACTTATGTTTATGTAGAAAATATCTTAAAGGATTATTGAAGAATCATAAGGAATTTTTTTTGAGGATTTAATTTATACTTGTTTTAGGAAATATCTATCCTAACTTCATAATTATTATTATTCAAAACTGCCTGAGGTTTTATTCCATGGAGCTCGATTTAAAACTAATATTTTGTTCATAAGTCAGTTTTGTGGAAAGTACAAAATTATGTGTGAGGGTTAAAATAAAAAAAATAAAAAACACTCTCTTACTCATGAGCAGCTGACATCGTTGGAAACCAAATTAAAACCTACATAAATAAAAAAATTAATATTTATTTTTTACAGTCTTTTATAATACAACCATTCAAGCATTTAGGTTTCAACTTTACCAAAAGTTGTAAAATACTATGGAGAATAAGAAAATATTAACTTATGTACACTTTGTATAGGGATTATCTTGCTTAAAAATAGAATATTGTAAGGTAACATAAATTTTAAAGGAAAATCCAGAGGTTGCACTGAATGACATTATCATACTGATAAAACACTTAATTTATTTATTTAAATTTTATAATTTCCTTCCACATTAACAATAAATACTACAACATAAATAGTGATCCTTTCAAAAAATGTTCATTTAATTAATGAAATGTCCTCCATTTCGAGACAGACACAGTCTAGCTCGTCTTAGCAGGGATGATGTAGCTTCTCTTATGACCATGTTAAGGTGTTTTTTATTGTTTGAGCTACGCTGAGGATCTTCTCTACCAACTCCTCTTTTGTTTGAGGCTTGATTCTGTACACTTCTGACTTCATATAGCCCCCATAGAAAGTAATCTATTGGAGTGAGGTCCAGTGCAGTGGCGGATTTAGGGGGGGGGGGCTATAGGGGCTGTAGCCCAGGGCGGCAAGTTTTTAGGGGCGGCAAATTTACAGAAAATTAATAAGTTGTTTTCAAAATAAATGTTGAAACGGGAACAATTTGACGAAAACGGATAACAATGACGCTGTGCCGCCCTTTTAAAGGTAAAGGAAGTAATCAGAAACTAATGTATTACGCTTGCTGTCCCTCACACTGCAGTTCCTCAAAACAGTCATAATGCATTTGTCATTCATCAGTACTAGCGACAAGACGATTACGCTACAGAGAAAGGGCGGCAAGCCACGAACTACATCAGGCACTGCGCCACTATGACTACGTCCAACTCATGGACTTCCAAGTTTACCCGTACATTCGCATAGCATTAAAATTATTTTTTACACAATATCAATAATGACTAAGGCACACGGCTGAGAAATGTTGCAACAATCGAATTTGAGATGACAATAACAAAATTTAGACTACCTACAAAGATATTTACGATTCATTTTCAAACTCTAGGTAACAAAGAAAGTTATTTCAGCCAACGAATATTTACCATCAAAGGCTACCACACATAATCGTTCATTCTGGAATATATTTTTTGAACAAAACATCTGACCAAAGACTAACATAATTTGTGAAGAGATTATTTGAAAGGTATGATTTGAGTTAAATGAAAACACCCTTTCAATAATATGGCTTTGGAAATAGTGTTGAAAACAAGCCGCCTTGTACATCGAATGACACCGTCCAACCAACAAGTTGACACCACAACAGGACAAAATACCAAATATGACGGCACGTTTTTTGAAGGTTATTTGTCAGAGAGTGTTGACTCCTTCCTGAAGGTATTATATTTCAATTCTTTGGATGTATAACATAATGAGATGAAACTAGAAGAAGTGTTTGAAGTGTAGAGTTTTATGAAGATTAGGCCTACATCAATTAATTTTATATTTTGATCGTCTAAAACATATAAACAATTCTTTGTATAAAAGTATAAAATTACAAAATGACTAAAAAACTGTATTGAAAAGCGCTAATTCAGGATTAAAATAGTCAGAATTTTGAGGCTAATGGTCCGAATTACAAATTTTAAGGCTACAGTTTAATTACGAGTATATCTTACTAGTAGCCTGTCGCGGCTTCGCTCGCGATCACAACGTAATTTTATTATACTGACATTCCCGTATAAATATTGTGTTACCGTTCCAAAGCCAACATGGTCTGCTGATTAACTGTGTTTATTCTAACCAGCTGATTGGTTAAAACTTATAGTTATTTCCCAATGTTAAGCTTATGGGAAAAAACTTAACTTTAAGAGGCCCCAAGGCCTCACTCACAAATTATTTCTCTATAAAAAAAGTTTCCTGCACAACTTCACGTTAGGCTCTTTCCAATGACACCAAAAATATGAAAATCGGTTCAGTAGTTTAGGAAGAGTGATTGTCACAAAAAACCTGCTCACCTATTAAATAAGTATAGATTATAGGTTATTTATTATAATTTTCAGTAGTCAATGCGTTGGTGTAAAAATTAATGTTTTGACGAAGTATAAGAAGGGATTTTTAGGCCTTTTTTGAAGGATTTTCTTGTTATTAAAAGTAGCACTGGTTCACTGATTTTAACACCAACATTTGTCTCTAGGGCTGATTGTCACTGCATATGCTATATCATCATTATATTAAAAGAATAAGGCGATTTTTGTATAGAACATTATGGCCAAACTACTGGGTCGATTTTGATGATTTACGTGTCGTTTGAAAGCCCTTAACGTCTAGATGTGCCTTTTGGGGGTCTCAAGTCAGTGCGTGGAACCAGAAACCATTGGGAAGCCCTCAATGTACTGTTTTGGCCCATTTAAATAACACTGGGCAGCAAATCAAACAAAAGAAGCAGAACAGCTGGGATTAAAAATACAAAAATATTGTTTGCTAGTTGAATATTAAACTGCGTTAATGTGAATAAAGTCAATTATATATTTTTTACTGTTTTTTCAACTAGGAAATAACAGAAATTTCTTTAACTTATTCATTCAGTTAATTCCTATTTTTTTAGATTCTGTCACAAAATAACCAAACAAGATATATAACATGTGGGTAAACCTGGGCAGCGAAAGAACAAAGGGGGGGCGGCAGATTTCCTAATAGCCCTTAGGCGGCAATTGCTTAAATCCGCCACTGGTCCAGTGACCTAGGGAGCCAATTTACTGATCCTCCAAGAGCAATCACTTTTCTCTTGAAACGGTTTTTTAACAATTAAACGACATTTTGTGCCCATTACGGTGGAGCTCCGTCATTTTGAAAAACATCCTTTCTAATGACTGGATGTCAACATCTTCGAGAAGTTCTGGCAGAATGTCGTCTAAGAACTGTAGATAACTGACACCATTTTGAGGTCCGTTAAAAATATAAGGTCCTATAAGTATGCTATTTAAAGACCGCACCAAACATTCATTAAAACCTTTGTTGAAAGTTTGTCTCCAATGTGGCATGTGGATTTTCTTCAGCCCATAAGTGGACATTTTTCTTTTTTTGAGTTTTTTTGTCATTGTTTGAGTTTCGAGTAAATTTATCCTCGTCGGTGAATAGTATAAACTTGATCTGGGGACGATTCGCCACTACATAGCGATAAAACTGAGACCTTTCGTCATCGCCAGGGTGAAGCGCCTGAAATGTCCTTAAATGATAAGGATATAATCCTTCATTATTTAAAATTATCCATGTTTTAGAGATGAATACCAGATGCTTTCTTAAAATCTATCTCACGCTTGTTCCTGGGCTTTGAGCTGTACAGAGTTTAAAATGTAATTTTCTACATCAACAGGAGCAATTTTCAGTAGCCCAGCTGGTTACCATTTACTACGGCAGTGGAGTAAGCCACAGCTCAAGATATTCCGCGTAAAGTGTAGTTGATCTCTTACAATTTAATTAATTACAAATTTACTAACGAACCACGATAGGCCGAACGCCCTGTCGTCCGAACACCCCTGTAATACGACGACCTTCAGTGGGTATATTTTTAGATTTTTCATGTTTCAACAAAGAATCCAAGTTAGTGTAATTCCTGATTTCATTTACTTTAGTTTTAATACTATCTCTTATAACTAACGTACAGATTGTTTCCTGTCATAATATTTGCTACTATAATGTAATTTTGTTGTAATTGCAATCACTTCTACTGAGTTTGTGGTCTTTGTTTAAAACACCGTCAGTAACCGGATCATTTTGAGAATCCGAACGCCGCGCGTCGTGAACAAACAAATATTCGTATTAATGAGGTTTGCCTGTCACTTGTTTTTAAGGTTTTACTTATTTAAAGGTAAATAGACTTTCACATTTACTTTAACTCAAAATAAAAATTGTCTATTATGCTTAACCCATGGTCTTTCCTTTAAAATTTTTGCTACCTTACAATATTTTATGTTTTAAGCAAAATAATCCCAAACAAAGTGTACGTAAATTTATAAAATTATACAACTTTTGGTAAATTAGCAACCTAAATGCTTGACTGGATCTTGATTTTTTCAGAAAAAATATATTTTTAAACTCGTTTTTCTCAGCCACACTCAAACCTTTTGCACAAAATAGCAATTAAATCTCTTTTAAATGTAATATTCTATCTATGAAAATGTTATCAAATATTTGATAAATTTTTCAATCTAGGGATCAAAATGTTCAATAGATAAACTGAAAACGGAAAAAACATATATCTATATCTATAATATTATAAAGAAGAGGTGGTTTCTGTCTGTCTGTCTGTCTGTCTGTCTGTCTGTCTGTCTGTCTGTCTGATGTTCCGGGTGAACGCAAAAACTACTTAACCGACTGGGCTGAAACTTTACACAAAGGTAGATCTTGAACCCATGCAACACATAGGCCCATTCACTTCCTTAAAATCCCCTCGGGCTACGCCCCGTGAACGTTCTAAGTTTGAATGTTTACATTTCATAAGAAAGTAAACATTCAGAAACTGTAATGCGAACAGCTGAGGGCACTTACATTTGACAGCTTAAAGAACAGAAGCAAGAACAACAGCTGTTTAAAGCTAACTAAAATGCAATTTGCATCGACTATAGAACGGGTACGGAAAACCCCGGTGCGAAGAACGTGTACATCAAGTATATATATATTTATTTCAATATACCGTATAATGAATCTATATAAATAAAATTAGAGTTTTGTCTGTACATTGCTTGGAATTATGACATTTTTGCATATTTTCACGTTTTACACCCTAGGGAAAACAAAACAAATCTTATCTCAATTTGTCTGTCTGCCGGTAACGCTCAAGGAAGGGTTTTCGTTCGATTTTCACTGGAAAACGGGTGCACTGACATTAATGAAACTTTGTTTCTTTGTTCTATATATAAGTGAGAAGGTTTTAAAGCACTATAAACTGGCATACGCCTTTTAAAAAAATAATGGAGGCCGCTCAAAAACGTGATTTTGTGCGGTTTTGGTCATATTTTGTTCGATTTTCACAGGAAAATGGGTGCACGGATTTTTATGCAACTTTTTTTCTATGTTCTATATGTGCGTTAGAAGGTTTTAGGCTAATTGGATTGTTTTAAATTACCTTAGGTCACTGCCCCATAGGGTTTTAAAGATCCTATGCTATTCTTATGGACAAAGCATTTATTTATATTGAACCAGATGATGGCATAGTTATTCTATAAATAGGTGTTGTAGTTCTTTTTTAAAACGTTGAGTGAAGATTGGTATTAATTTACTTAAGTGGATATATGATCTAAATCTATATTTGTCAGACTCATGCACTCACTGACAGTGATCACTTTAAGAAACGACAATGTCTATTGAAGATGAAATTTTGGATGGTGGTTCCCCTTATGCTGCAGATTCACAATAAGAATACGTTTAAAAAAGTCTTATAGGGCTCTTCGCTAATTTACTTTTATGGCAATTTTAAGAGTATTAGTATTTACTGGACCTTTGTAAGTTACATTTCGGTAGGAACATAACTAATTCATCAGAACAAAACGCAAGCCTATTCCTGTTACGAAAATGTTTAAGGGCTTCGCCCCCCGGAATTTCAAAATACAATATTTTAACAATCTTGCACATACTCTTGGACTGACGGATCTGAAATTCGGCAGTTAGCTGATAGCTCAGTGCAGACATTTACCTACTCCAGACACAAATATACTCAAGGACTCTGGCCCAATGGCCTTTAATATAAGCGTGTTAGTCATAACACACCAACTACTCAACCAGTTAAGCTGAAATTTGATGCCTTAAAGGAAATGAGAAACAACATCATGGGGAGTCACGGTGTTGTTCTCTGGAGATTTCACACAGACCCTTTGTCGTAAGTGAGACATGAGTGGACGAGTCTACGCCTCTCTAAAAATATATTTTATGTAGCCGACCACTGAGCGTCTGAACTTAACAATAAATATGAAAATGTATTTTTGAGAAGATTAAGGGGTTGAGCAGTTTTCTTATGCGCTTTTAAAAGTTGAGATTGGGACATTGAAAAACAAATTAAGTCTCAGAAACATCTATCCTTCACTCGGCACTATCGATGAATCACAGGATTTACTGATTGACAGTTTGTTACACCGAGGTTCATAAACAGTTTAATCTGGAAAGTGCCTTGCTCTGTGATTGTGCCATCCTCACGTCGTGTAGGTGTAGACTATTTTTAATGTCTATATCCTACTCCATCTAGTCCATATGTTAGAATAGCCGCAGGGGTTAAGACGTGTGGACAGTAAGTCAAAGGTCATAGGTTCAACACCCGACCTGGTCTCGATATTTTTAAATCTTTTTTAAAATGTGCATTGTTTTACCAAGCAATTCAATTGAAAAAAAATCATATTCTTTCAAATTAAAATAACCGTTTAAATAAGAAATTACATAACTCTGGCCCAGATCTAGCCAATTCTGGAAGAGCTCAGATCTGGGCCAGAAAACTATATTTCACTAGGGAAGTTAGGGTTGACTCTGTTTCTTATTAATCCCCTACCCTTAAAAGAAAGGTGGTGTCTGTCTCTCCGTTGACTTGTTTGTTCCGTTTTAACGTAAAAACTACTGAACCAATCGAGCTGAAAATGTGCATGAAGGTAGTTTTAATTATCCTCCATGAGAAAAACATGGGGCTGAGTAAGCAGGTTTGCTGCTACAAGGAAAAAATGGGTTTTTATGCACATATCAATATAACTCAACAAGGTAAAGCCACATACCAAATTTTATTAATTTATGTTCATAATTAAGGGAGTCATTACATTTTACTTATTCTCCATAAGAATAACATGGGGGCTGAGTACGCAGGTATGCTGCTACGGGGATAATCAACCAAAAATAATTTGTTTTTGCAAATATCAATATACCAGAACTACGTGAAGCCACATACCAAGTTTCATCAATATACATTCATAAATAATCGAGGTATCAAATTTTATTTATTCTCCATAAGGATAACATTGGACAACGTACTGTGTTTAGCACTTAAGATTAACATGGGAGATTTTATGAGTAGGTTTTTTGGATTTTCTCCGCAACCACTCAACCTAGGTTAATAATTTAAAATACTAAATTTTTTTTAAGCTCTATAAAATGCTCAAAACCAAAATTGAGTGTTTTAAAAATGTTAGGGTGAAAAGTGCAAAAAACTGATATTTGGAAAATTTAAAACCCCCATAAACCCCCCTTCCCGTAGTCCGATTTTTCTGGTTTTCGAACTTAAAGTCATGAATGTCACTTCACACCTTTGAGCCAAGTTTCATCGAAATCGTTTTTTTACTCAAGTTATCGTTTTAACAGATACATATATTAAGACACATATGTATATATATATATATATATAGACACATATGGATAAATTTGAACTAATAGTGTTTTTGGCATCTGGGGACCTCAAAACAAAAAGTTATCATGGTCCCGGGGTTATCATGGTGGGTCTTACCATGAGACCTACGGTAATAATTCTTCCCTATAGGGGAAATTCGCTAAAAACAATTCTGGATCAAATAATGATAGCTGAAAGCATTTGGTGGCATACACTAATTCAACAACTCAAGGCTCTGACAATACATCTGGCCTAAGCCATTTTTTGCTGGAGGGGGCAGGATAAAATAGTGGTAAACTAAGATTTTACACAGCGGACCAAATAAAGGTAGGGTTATCCGTTTTTTGTGTATGGCGGATCAAATAACATATGAATTGTGTTTTTACATACCGGAGCAAATAAAGATAGGATTTAGCTATATCTGATTTTTATTTATTTATATAATAATAGTTACATCATTGTGATCAGGACATTTTCTAAAGAAAAAGTGATATTTTTCTTCCACCCACCAAAACTACTTCAGGTGGATCAAATAGTTGATGGATATTTCAAAGGATCAAATAATATATGGATTACACGTATGTGTGTGTGTGTGTGTGTGTGTGTGTGTGTGTGTGTGTGTGTGTGTGTGTGTGTGTGTGTGTGTGTGTGTGTGTGTGTGTGTGTGTGTGCGTGTGCGTGTGCGTGTGCGTGTGCGTGTGCGTGTGCGTGTGCGTGTGCGTGTGTGTGTGTGTGTGTGTGTGTGTGTGTGTGTGTGTGTGTGTGTGTGTGTGTGTGTGTGTGTGTGTAGCCTGTAATATAATTTAATTAATAATTTAAAGGTTTATTGTAATTTCATTTAAGATTGATTTGATAATTTATTTTCATTATGTCATTTCAAGCCGATTTTCGTTTACCATTAACGTAAAATGCAAATGACATTACTTTTAATCTTGAATCTTGTTTTTTTGTTAATTTCTTTAAAAAGAGGCAAATTGTAGTATTTTATTTTTACTGTTTTTATTCTATAATTGTAGATTATTTTGTTTTCAAATTATTCTTGAGTTATAATTGTTCATTTCTTGACTTCACTTTGTTTTGAGAGCAGTCTTGTGTCTTTTTACTGGTCCCTCTCACACTTCGCCAAGCGCCCTGTAAACATTTCAGAGGCGCGGGACTCAACTCCACTTAGAACTAATCGTCTACCAAATATGATTATATTTACATGCAATTTTTAATATTGTTAATATTCTAACTTATGAATTACAACATGTTAAATATTAAATATATTTGGCGGACTTCTATTAATTATTTAAGAATTTCTAAGTCTATGGAACTTTCCTTATAATCTAGGGAATTCTGCCGCTCCATAACGAGGAATCTGGATGGCTTTGGTTGGACACGCTCGATCCTAAAAAAACATTCGTTCAATATTGTAATTGTACTGTACTGAATTTTTTTAAACAAAATGTAGATAACATAATTATTTAGATAATACTATACTATATCAAATTTAGTAGCGCCTTGATTGTCCAAGACGCAAAACAAAGTCGGTAGTGTACTGCCTTTCAATCTCCACCGCTGCAGGCGATATGAGGTTTATTAAATTGTGTATATTTTGAATTACTTTTCTGGGGATAGCTGGCATTTATTTTAGAAGGAAATTTTATTTCAAAATCAAACAATAATCGTGAAAGGTTAACCGTGCATTTTTACATCTCGAAGTATAGGTTGGACCCTTTTCTTAATAAATCGGTTAATTTAACAGACATTTAAATCGTTGTTACAGGTTCGTAAGTGTGTATAGTTTATGCCCACTTCCTCACCACGATGTTTTTTTCTAAAGAGAACTACACTCAGCTTGCATTACACTCTTCAATGCCCTGCCGCATTGTTTGACGGTTAAACCTAAATGACCTGTTTTCATCTAAATTTGAAAGCCTAAAGGAATCACCAAAGAATACCGCAGTGTCTAAGATTATTTAGCTGATAAGTTATGTTCATATTTCTGTTGCTCTTCCCTAGTGAAAAAGGTGGTCAGTCAAAGTTAATTTCAAAATTTAACGAGGAACCATCAATTCATGTCAAAAAAACATAGTGTGAAACCAATGTTTCCATTTCTAGCAATGAAAAAACAACAAAATTTAAATGTAAACGTGAAATCTAAACCTTAAAACTGCGCTAACCCATTCTACTTTGAGGGTCATGGTTCCTGGGGAGCTTTTAACATTTTTTTGACCGGCTAAAGTTTTCGTTGGGGAAGGATAGCAATATATCTAGTTTTAACCATCTGTTTTCAGAGCTCTTCAAAATGAAGGGTCACTCAAAGGGGGCTTGGATTTAAACATGTTAGACGGAATACTAAAAAACTTAAACTACGTCAAATGTTGACCTTAAGTTACTATCACTACTCAAATACAACACATTATTTACAAAAACAAAAACAAAACAAATACAAATATTGAGGTGGGTCCGGACTTTGTTTACACCCAGTATATATAAATATGAAGCAATAATGTAAGTGATATTATGCATAAATACATGTTGCTTCTCTTTTGATATTTATTATATCACTTTTATTTAGATACAGAATTAGATTTGATTTAGTGAGTTTTTAATCAATGCTGTTAGTTTAGATATGACAGCTTACATTTATAAAATGTTGCGGCGATGTAATTGCTGGTCTGTATGCAAGTGCAAATAGACAATTGTTAAGGATGGTGATTTGTAGGCGTATCAAAAGGTGCAATTATCAAGGGCATTGAACCGGTTGTAAAGAAGTTACTGTACAACAACGTAAACACAAATCGCTGTTTACTTAGTCAGAACTAAATAATGACTATTAATGTATACTTTTTAATTCGCTAGGATTATTTTTGTGACTAAAATTCATCTTAGATAAAAATTTATTTTGACGTGATTATAGTCTATCGTATTCAAATTATGTAATAGCATAACCATGCTTTTTCAGATTAAATAATTTGGTGAACGTTTGTTGTTGTGGATAGTGGCATTGTGCATGTTATCAATCTGTATCAGCCACAAATGTTGCATTCTGTAAATTGGCGTTTGCCGTTAATATGAAATGGTGTCATTGTTACAGCTCAGCCTGAAGTTTTGTGTCTAATTCCAAAAGGATCAATCGTAAGAGAGGCGCCCAACCGCCTAAAAATGACTTATTGTGTCCATAAGATTAACATTTTGAATTATTTTAATTTACCTGCGTAGTAAACCATGTTTATACAGTAGTAATACCAGAAGTTTAAAGTTTATTTGAAAAATGGTAACGCAATTTGTGTAATGGGTGAGTGAGTGGTTTTAAACCCCAAAGACCTTAATGGGCAAAGTGAGTTTAATTCACCTATTGTAAACACGCTTTGGGCCGAGGTGATAAGTTACAAGACCGTACGTCGGTGGATTAAGAGGCTATACGATAGCTGTCTTGAAATCAGTTTTCAAAAGTTTTCTTGTAGCTTTCAAAGCTGTTAGCTCCATATTATTTTAATAAAATGTATAATTGAATTGAGTCGAAATGGACTGGCGGTACGGATAAGTTTCAAACCTAAAACCTAACGTTTGTTCACAAAATCACGTAAAATGATGAAAATGGGGAAAAATGAAGTAGTGAATCTCATAACGCGTGATCAATCTGGGTGATAATGTATAATAACCTGCTCCACGAGGGTTATTGAGAGATAAGAGACAATCAGTGCCACTGATTGTGATAGTGGTAGTGATAGTGATCGATCGAGAGTATATCCGACGCCTCTGCCTCTTTTCTATAGTATAAAATCACACAACACAAGCATTTTATATATTTCCGATTCTATTTTTAGCCCTCTAACAATAGTTCAGTGAATAGAGGCCAACAAATGGGATTTTCCCCTCAGAGTCGTAAAACACGCTTTTGCCCCCTTCCCCTTCTGTGATCTCGTCACCACCCTGAAAAAAACTCGCAAAAAATTTAGGTTTTGTTTAAGATTTTCTTTCGTTTTTGCATTTAGGATTTCCCTAAATTGCAAAGATTACGCAACTATCGAATGTTTTGGATTCATCTGACTTTGGGAAAAAATCTGTACTACCTTGTTTTAGCGCAAATTTCCTCTGAAGAGGACTTATGAGGTCTCTGTTTTATTTTCTTCAGAATTTAAGTAAACTTGCTGGAAAGTCTGGTTTGTATTACAGTTGATATACCAACCAAAACCACTCCCACCTGAGCGATTGTGCTTTCTAGAAGATAATTCTACGGATACAACTGTATTTTAAAACTATCAGAACATTACTAGGAAGTAATTCAAATATATTATATAAGAATGAAAATGTAGTATGAGCATGGAGTATGAGAATTAAAGTAATAAATAATATTGATATTTCAATAAACTAATTGGAAGAAATCCATATAAGCTCAACACTGTAGTAAATGGGGAAAATTGCATTGTGGTGTTAACAGTTACTTACTTACACTATGCCTGTTACGACACTAAATAATGTATAGGATCATTATGTATTTAGTATAAATGTCACGAATTCTACCAATCCACCAAACTAAAAATCTAAATCTGCGCACCGGTACTCAACGATTTTTAAAAATATTTTGTATGATCTGAATATTAATATACCAATGTACGAGTTTTGTAAAATAATTATTTTCTTAAATAAATCTTGGACAGAGGTATATCCAAGAATTTGGTAAATAGTAAGGTTTTTAAGAGAAGGTTGATATGTCTATGTTGATCTGATACGTTAAGATATTAATTGAATCATAAATACACACGAATAAGTTAAATCAATGTAAATACTAATAAGGCTATTGCATTTTTTATTCAAATGTGTATTTATATGATTACTTACAATGATCATGGACTACAGAAAGCCTCAGAATCAGCCGAATCGGAATATTAACAAGGAAGTTAGCATTTGGCCATATTAGTTTTAACCACGCATTGCATCGAATTTGGTAGTAAACACTATTTATGCTCTTTAACAGATAATAATAACGTATTCGAGAATCAGCAGACTTCTAACTAAAGGAATTTGGCAGTAGAAACATTTATTACAACACATTTAAACAATATTTACATATTACTGACAAAGGCAAAGTAATGTCTGAGGTCGGAAAGGGATATGTTTGTTAGTATTTATAATGTGAATTTAAGTTTAGTTGGACGCTGTTCATGTGTTTTCCTGGACTAAAAGCTGACTTCTGTTGGCAAGGAATAGACAAAGTACGTCTCGCGTCGGGTGCATACTTGATAGTCTACCATCTTGAGTGTCAGTTTGTGTTTTAAATTGTTTTCGACATGGTTGAAGAAAATCGTAGTTATTATAGTCGAAAGGGGAGAGTCCACGGCTCAATTGTTTTAAAAGTGTATGACGGGTTATACTAAAAATATTTGTTTAATGGCAACTTAAGTAACGCTGATCAGTCGATTGCTTTAACTGTCACCTCTATGAACTTTTTCAGCTAGATTTTCTTCACCATGTTCAATTGGTCATGTGTGGGCAGTTAATGCAGAGATATTTTATATCAAATTAATCTATTAAGTATTTTTCAGATAGTTATGAATAGGCTCCAGTCACGAGACATTTGGCGGTTCTACCTGCTTCCCCCATAAAGCCAATGTTGACTATCAAACCCCTCCTCAACGGGTTATACGAAATCGTTGATTTAATAAAAGATTTAGGTTAATTTTAAAGAGCAAAAACACACCTAGCGATTTCAATGAACAGAATTTAAATATTCAAAATAGTTCCACCATTATAAAGCCGTAAATATTATATATTTTAAAATTTTATTGAAAGATCATTATTATTTTGGATATCGAAATGTTGCTCGTATATCGGATAATCCGTTGAGGAGGGACTTACTTTGAAAGTTAACATTGTCATAATGGGGAAGCAGGTAAAATCAACAAATATTTCGAGACTGGAGCCCACTCTTAAGTTTATTTTGGTTAGCCAGGAGGTATATATATTTTTTTTTATGTTGTCGATTGTTGTCTAGTCTCATTGTCAGATTATTTAATTTAGCAGTTTGGAGATTTGTAAGATTTGTAATGAAAGAAAATTAAGGTAATATGAAATGATATTTAAAAGTAACAAATGCAAAAGCAGTTTTATTCTTGTATGTAACCGTACGAACCAAATTAAACCTAAATTTCACACGAAGCTGACGAATTTAATGAAGCGGAGCACTCGAAAACCAGATAAAAGTGGTTTAAACAAGACTGAAGGTGCAGGCTTATGAACTAATACAACTATGAGACTAATGATTACTTTAATGTCACTATAAATATATAATAACGATTCGCGCCTACCGCCCCACCCCCCGCCATACCGCTTCTGGCGGCTGTGACGTCCGCCGCCCTTCATTTGCACCCACCGCTTAGATGCAGGTACATCCCCCAAACAGTTAAATCCAAAACGTTGGGAGATTTGAGAATTTAACTAAAATGTTGGGATTTGTGAGTTGCACGCAATTAACTCGAATATCCCAACTTTTGACCATTGCAGTAGTCCTAATATAAATTGGAATATTATGATGTTGGGTTTAAATCGAAAGGTTGTCAAATATCAACATTAGCAACATGTAAGTGAAAAGTTAAACCTAAATAACGTCTAACTATAGTTGGCCGCTCGGATAGTGCATAAACAACACCCGTAGGATAAGGTTTATCGGAAGGTCGAACTTAAAATTCAAGTGGAACGTGGAACACATCGAGTGCCAGTATTGAAATAATAAATACGGGTATAACTCAATTAATACAGTCAACTTTTAAAAGGCCTTTATAATTTTGTATTTATATCAACCTTTGAGGAAAACATAATATTTTTCTTATATATTATTATTGATTCTTTGCCAACATTTGCCCATAAAAGACAAGATCGCTAAAAAAATTAAATTATGGCCTGTGATGCAATACCCAACTGCCGGTAAGCTGGGAAATCTGGTCAGAATTTTATTTATTCATTTGATTGTTTACTTGTTTTATTTTATTGTTATTCGCATGGGAGGGTCTAAAGCTCGCAATCAACAAATTATGAAATCAAAGCAGCAACGAAAATATGGGCGACGCCAACGCCACCACGTTGATGGTTACCGACTCCAATGCAATCATCAAACTGACCAGTAGTGGGCCCATGATCGTTGAATGACTTCCTTGCGGGTCCACGGCTAGGCGACGCCAACGCCACCACGGTGATGGTTACCGACTCCAATGCAATCATCAAACTGACCAGTAGTGGGCCCATGATCGTTGAATGACTTCCTTGCGGGCCCACGGCTGGGCGACGCCGACGCACCACGGTGATGGTTACCGACTCCAATGCAATCATCAAACTGACCAGTTGTGGGCCCATGATCGTTGAATGACTTCCTTGCGGGCCCACGGCTGGGCGACGCCGACGCACCACGGTGATGGTTACCGACTCCAATGCAATCATCAAACTGACCAGTAGTGGGCCCATGATCGTTGAAAGACTTCCTTGTGGGCCCACGACTGGGCGACGCCGACGCACCACAGTGATGGTTACTGACTCCAATGCAATCATCAAACTGACCAGTTGTGGGCCCATGATCGTTGAATGACTTCCTTGCGGGCCCACGGCTGGGCGACGCCGACGCACCACGGTGATGGTTACCGACTCCAATGCAATCATCAAACTGACCAGTGGTGGGCCCATGATCGTTGAATGACTTCCTTGCGGGTCCACGGCTGGGCGACGCCGACGCACCACGGTGATGGTTACCGACTCCAATGCAATCATCAAACTGACCAGTTGTGGGCCCATGATCGTTGAATGACTTCCTTGCGGGCCCACGGCTGGGCGACGCCGACGCACCACGGTGATGGTTACCGACTCCAATGCAATCATCAAACTGACCAGTAGTGGGCCCATGATCGTTGAAAGACTTCCTTGTGGGCCCACGACTGGGCGACGCCGACGCACCACAGTGATGGTTACTGACTCCAATGCAATCATCAAACTGACCAGTTGTGGGCCCATGATCGTTGAATGACTTCCTTGCGGGCCCACGCCTGGGCGACGCCGACGCACCACGGTGATGGTTACCGACTCCAATGCAATCATCAAACTGACCAGTAGCGGGCCCATGATCGTTGAATGACTTCCTTGCGGGTCCACGGCTGGGCGACGCCGACGCACCACGGTGATGGTTACCGACTCCAATGCAATCATCAAACTGACCAGTAGTGGGCCCATGATCGTTGAATGACTTCCTTGCGGGCCCACGGCTGGGCGACGCCGACGCACCACGGTGATGGTTACCGACTCCAATGCAATCATCAAACTGACCAGTAGTGGGCCCATGATCGTTGAAAGACTTCCTTGCGGGCCCACGGCTGGGCGACGCCGACGCACCACAGTGATGGTGACCGACTCCAATGCAATAATCAAACTGACCAGTAGTGGGCCCATGATCGTTGAATAACTTCCTTGCGGGCCCACGGCTGGGCAACGCCGACGCACCACGGTGATGGTTACCGACTCCAATGCAATCATCAAACTGACCAGTTGTGGGCCCATGATCGTTGAATGACTTCCTTGCGGGCCCACGGCTGGGCGACGCCGACGCACCACGATGATGGTTACCGACTCCAATGCAATCATCAAACTGACCAGTAGTGGGCCCATGATCGTTGAATGACTTCCTTGCGGGCCCACGGCAGGGCGACGCCGACGCACCACGGTGATGGTTACCGACTCCAATGCAATCATCAAACTGACCAGTAGTGGGCCCATGATCGTTGAATGACTTCCTTGCGGGCCCACGGCAATTTAATATCTTAAACATGAAAAGCAACATTTATGACTCTAAGTTCGGAAACCATACAGATCGCCCCATCCAAGGTGTATTTGGGGGGACGGGGGTTTTTCCCCAACATTTTTATTTTTTACATATAATCTGTTTAAAAATCAAATTTTATTTTCCACATTGGATTCAGCTTTAAAAACAAACCAAGAATTTAGTCCTTTGAATTATTTTTCTACGTCAATTGGTCTCCGAGATATTAAAAGTGTTAAATACATTACGTTGTTTAATGTTTTTCTTATGGAGATTAAGTAAAGTTTTATATTTCGTTTATTTATGAATGTATATTGTCGAAACTTGGGAAGCGGCTTTATCTGGTTGTGGTTTATTGATATTTGAACAGCAAATAAATTGGTTGCCGATGGTTCATGTAGTAGCAAACCTGCGTACTCAGCCCTAATGTTATCCTTATTGAGAGCAAGAAAATGTTGTCTCCCTTAGTTTTGAACATCTACATATATAAAACAAAGCCGGGTTAGTTCCACAATGTATAACTCAAAAACTACTGAACCGATTGGCATGACAATTCACAGGAATATTCCTTATATACCCGGTTAACAAATAGGCCTTTTTTAGTTTTTTCGTTTTGAAAATCCTTAAGGGATGCGCCCTACAGCCCTTCAAAGTTAACATGTTATTCTTATAGAGGAATGTTTCATTTGGTTTATTATGTCAAATTTGTATTTTCTTAATTCAAATAATTTAAAGAAACAGCTGTTATAAGGATTACATCTAACATACTAGAAAAGCATAAGCAAATGTTTATTATGGAAATAACAAAATCTACTTGAATGGCAAGACAAACTTTCCTTTCAATGCCTAAGTTAGCTCTATATAAAAGTAGGCGAGTGAGCGTAGCGAACGAGCTCATCTTGAAAATGAACAATCATTTTTAGCATTAAGGAAATTCAATGGCATTAGGACTAGACAACGTCTTTCGGGCCAGCTAGTAAATTAATAAAGCTATGTGTTCATCTATTAGGCTTTACCTAGTTGAGTTCTATTGACATTAGCATATTTGCATACATTTTAGCGAATTTCCCCTATAGGGAAGAAGCTATTACCGTAGGTCTCATGGTGAGACTTAAGCCCGAGACCATGATAACTTTTTGTTTTGAGGTCCCCAGAAGCCAAAAACACTATTCGTTCAAATTTATATATATATATATATATATGTGTGTGTGTGTGTGTGTGTGTGTGTGTGTGTGTGTGTATGTGTGTGTGTCCGTGAATGCGATAACTTGAGTAAAAAACGTCCGATTTCGATGAAATTTGGCTCTAATGTGTAAAGTGACATTCATGACTTTAAGTTCGAAAACCAGAAAAATCGGACCATGGGAAGGGGGGTTTATGGGGGTTTTAAATTTTCCGAAAATCAGTTTTTTGCATTTATCACCCTAAAATTTTTAAAACACTTAATTTTGGTTTTGACCATGTTATAGAGCTTTAAAAAACAAATAATAGAGTATTTTGAATTATTAACCTAGGTTAAGTGGTTGTGGGAAAAATCTAAAAAACCTGCTCATAAAATCTCCCATGTTAATCTTATGGGAAAAAGGTTTTTGGCTTTTCCTCAGTCAATTTTACTTTAATATTAGCATTTGCTTTTACCAATCACTTCAGCTCCACAAAACAATCATTTTGGTGTTTAAATTGTGATTCTACGTTCAACCGTTGCAGAGATATTCAAAGTGCTAAACACAGTACGTTGTCCAATGTTATCCTTATGGAGAATAAATAAAATTTGATATCTCGATTATTTATGAATGCATATTGATGAAACTTGGTATGTGGCTTCATGTTGTACTGGTATATTGATATTTTTACAAAAATTAAATTTGTTGTTGATTGTCCCCGTAGCAGCTAACCTGCATACTCAGCCCTAATTTTATTCTTATGGAGAATATGTCAAGTTTTATATCTCCCTTAATTATGAACATAAATTAATAAAACTTGGTAATGTAGCTTCACCTGGTTCAGTTATATTAATAATTTCATAAAAACTCACTTCTTATCTTCCTCGTTGCAGCAAACCTGCGTACTAAGTCCTAATGTTATTCTTATGGAGAATAAATAAAATGTTATAAATGACTTATTTATAAATGTATTTTTGTGAAACTTGGTAAGTGGCTTTATGTAGGAGTGAGAAACATATAAATGCATTGGAAATTCGCTGAGTACGCAGGTTTGCTGCGACGGGGGTATCTGTTTCCTTGTTGCAGCAAACCTGCGTACTCAGCCCCAGTGTTATTTTAATGGGGGATATTTTAAATGTCAAACATTGCTTTTTATGAAACTTCGTAAGTGTATTTATTCGGTATAAATACATATATATGTATGGGAAACTCTCTGAGACCGCAGTGTTGCTGTGACGGGAGTAACCTCATTCTACTGTACCGTGCGAACCTCTGATATAGATGTAAAACAAAGTTTGACATGTGGGTTCTGACCTCGTGGTTAGGTGAAAAAATAACTAGACTCAAATTTCAGATACCGAAAATTCGTGAAACTTTGTTTTACTAATCAGTGACAGAAATGTCCGTTATAATTTCATAAGTAATATAAACTCACCAAGAAATAAGTTCACAATTAATGTTAAACAGAGAGCTCTGTTTGTGGTGGTTTGCTCCCACGGTAAAGTGTACCCTTAGAACTCACTACCCAAAACCTCAACTTTATTGAATTACGTAAAATTAGTTTATATCTGCTTTCAGTTAATGTGAATTTAAATTACAGTATTTTAAAATTGCATAATACACTAAGGGAGTGGATAAGTTACTTGTATAAAAACGCCATTATGTATAAAACGTGTTTACTTTCGTATCAAGTCAAACTAACCAACTTAGTTTTTCAAAACGTTATTCTTTGGATGGTTTAGTTAATTTGTTTTATTTAGAGATCCATACAGATTTTTAATCCTCGATATCAGTATGTCAACCCTCGCTATATGTAGCTAGTGATACCGTGTCTCATACTGAGTGGGCCATCTCATTAGGTAATTTTATCTCCACTGGCAATTTATCAAACACTCATTACAATTAAAACGCTACTTTTAACAGTAATTTACTCAATAATATCGTAAAAGGTTATTTTTATTTATTGGATTTTGCCTTAAACATTTACCTAAGTAGGGTCTGAATATTTCTGCATATTCATTATTATTCGCGATATACTCCGAGTGAGAACCGGCGCCTCCGTGGATTCATGTGTTGAGACGTCGCGTAGTCATGTCTCGAATAATATGCATTGACCAGCTTTGTGTGTTGTAGGCAAACCCATATATTTGCAAATACGTTTTAGGTAAGACAATACTTTATATTTGCAACTTTTTTATTAGCATATTACGTGTTGTTATTACTTACGGGATGTAATAAAAGACGTCTTACAACACTTAAGATATATTTACACTTATACTGATTCACATACAGACAGTAAACATATATAAAAGATGGTACTAGGCCTAGTACCATCTTTTATATATGTTTACTGTCTGTATGTGAATCAGTATAAGTGTAAATATATCTTAAGTGTTGTAAGACGTCTTTTATTACATCCCGTTTATATTTGCCTCTTAACATTTCATCCGGACTGCTTTAACCTGTTTGATCCCGAGTTTGGCTTCCCATGGTCCCTAGAGTGGTCTGGGTTTTTAGCCTTATTTATTAATTATTAATTATTATTTAGCCTTTATTATTAAGTAGTCGAGATGTTTACGTACATTAATTTGTTAGTTTACACAAGATCCTACTTCTTAAATTGTATATAGTATCTATTTCCTACTGTATGTTGTTAAAGCAGTTGCAGAAAGGCTGTTTTTCCCCAGATATTTACAAATAACAACCGCTGGGATACTACTATAACGGCTGTCAAGAACCACAGCACAAAACTAAATATAGACTACCACATGAAAGGTATTTTGCGGCGCATCCTGCACAGCATAATATTCAGCGTACCTAATTTAAGTTGAAGATATTTGCCCTGGCAAACATGAAATAAAAACGTTTGCACGCTGCTGCAACACTTCAGAAACGAGCCACCGCTGCAAATATGTCTCGGACGCAACTGTGCAACGACAGGACTCAACAGGTTACAAGTAATATCAAGTCATTCAAATTTGTTGTATGATATATATCTGAGTATAAGACATGCCGTTACTTATTCTGTCAATTTATTTCAGAATTTATAAATATTTGTTACCTCGCATTTTTCATAAAAAATTACGATATAAAAACACCAATATTTTAAAAGTAAATATTAAAAGAATAAGTTCATATTTTTCTTGGGGGGTTTTCGCTCCCCCAAAACTACAATGTGATGTGGCATCAGTCAGAAGCTCTCAGCCCCTGGATATATTTTGGGTTTTATCTTAAATCATCCTCCTTCAGGGCTGGACTCTATATACTTTCAACGTTCCATCGTTGATTTTTAGGAAGAATAACAATCAATGTAATCACATATTAATAGCTGTTTACACCTTTACAAAATCCGACACAACATCAAAACCAGATATTCAAGACTAACACGATAAAATTACTACTGGGAAGGCAACACAATATACATTTAAAGACAATTATTTCGGCTGGGTAATCATATAAGAAATTTTTCTAATCTGAGCAACTAGATTCACCGGTATATACAAAATATTATTTCAATATAAATCAAAAGTGCGTCAATTGTTTCTTAACAGTCGAATACGGAACCGCCAAATGAACCCCTTATCCTCACTAGGAACGTGCGGCGTGCGACGCGCGGTGCGGCGTGGGGTGTCGCAGGGGCGGCCCGAGTCTATATAAGCCCCCGGCGTCGCGGCGCGTCAGTAGCGTCCCGACGTAGCGCCATGGCGTGTCTCCACTCCTGCATTGTCCTGCTCGCCGTCACCGTCGCCGTGGCTCTCAGCCTCGACATCGCCTCTGCCAAACGTACGTTTTTTTTTCAAATCGCAAAGAGCGATGAAATGGGTCGATATTTGTTCTCCGCTGTTTTACTTCCCAATCGCTGATTTTTTTAAGGACATTCAAAAGTAAGGAATGTTTCAAAGATTTTCCTCCCTATTCAATACAAGTCGTGGGTGGAATTTGTATTTTTTAAACAACTTGTTTTATTGTGAACTTTCTTGTAATTACTAACCTATATATTAACTACTTTTAATTAATACTAGCCTAAATAATACTTAAGAGCTAAACTTATTCGCAAAACAACCAAATGTACACAGTCATTTGTTTAGCAAAACATTAAAGGGGGAAATCTAACTACACTTTTATAAGAAAGTTGTAATCGTTAATTTGTACACAGATACTAAGCTATTATATATTACTAAGCACATATATATATCAACCGTACAACCAAAAAGTATTTCGACAATACTTTCATCACCTGCGTATAAACAAATCCGTTAATTATAAGTGATAAATAACAACTAAAACTATCACCTAACTTTGAAAACGCATAGATCATCTAATACCTAAGTGAAAGATTAGGCTTAAAACTTAAAGTGCCTTAAATTCATAAGTTAAATATAAAGGGAACAGAGGGAATGATTATAAATCCAAATCTTATCCAGCTTCATTTCCCTCATACAATTTAGGCCATTTACGTATATAATTTTAAGACAACTATAAACTATCATCATTTAATTTTAAAACATATACGTAATTATTTTATTACAGGGTCACATATTTTAAATGTAGGCCTACTTATTTATTCAAAACTCGTTTCTTCAAGACACGATTGGGCATTATACTGTTATGAGTATAGTGGTATAGGCTTTAAACGAGTATCGTCAGTCTCCACTAGGCTAGTCGGATCTCCGACGAATATCGTAAGCGGGTGTCTCTTTTAAACTTGTCGACACTTAAACGATTTACTGTTATATAAATCAAGCTATGCAACTTTCACAATTGATTTCCTGTATCACATTATTTCAAAACACAACAATTATTCAGAATATTTTATAGGAGTGAAGTCTAAGAAAACGAAAATAAAGTACGATTACATTATAAAATAATCTGTATTATTTTATTGCAAAGCCAATACATTTTATTTTGTTACCAACTGTATCTTTAATATTTAATTTACATAGGAAACACAATTTACATAGCTTAACATCAAATAGTAAGATTGTTTAATGGCAGAACTGGACAAAATTTAACGACTTATTCCAGTGCTTTGCCTACAATTAATTGTAATTGATGGTGAGTTTATATTATTTACAAAATTATTGCAGAGATTTTCCGTCGCTGATTAGTAAAGTTTCACGACGTTTCGGGATCTGGAATCTGGTCTCGTCTTCAGGTGAGGATAATACATGAAACATAACAAAATCAGTGGAATAATCCTGGCAAAGCTGGAATAAATCACGGCAAGTCTAAATCAGAGAATGGCAAAATTTCAATTATGTGATTTGTCTAGTGTTCATAAAAATCAGATGATATGTATCATATGAACTGTGTCCACAATTATCATTTGTATTAAATGTATTCAGCATAATTTTGGAGTACAACGAACAGCCAGTCTGTAATCACGCCTTTGTAATGTAAATCCACAGAAGACCAAATGTTCCACATGTGTGGTCAGAGTGATACCTCTAGGCGGAGAGTGTACCTTTCACAGGAAAGTGCTGAGTAAAAATAAAACTAATCGAGTGTTTTTTACTATGACGGGGCTTAAAAGATATATTGCCTTAGCACATATATAAAAAAAGTTAGCTATCTCTTCTTAGAAATCATTGTTTTCCTGTTATAAAAATAACTTATAACAAAAGGTTTTTTGTCAAAGGGTTTTTTTGTAATGAATTTGATAATGGACAAATATTAAAGTTTACATTTTTACAAATTTTGCTCTCAAACAATGTTTAACGTTTCAAGATTTTGTTACATTGGAGACTCCTTTACGAAAACAAATTATAGTATAAATGTGATTCATATTATTATGATTTATATGGACTAAAATTACGTTTAAACTATACACATTTTGTATGTTACTTTAATACAAAATTAAAATAAAAACACGGAACTGTAATTACATAAATACAGGAGGGACAAAACAAAATTGTGTAAACAACCTGAAATAAAAGACAATGCACTTTTATTTTAAAAGCACTTTTATCCTAATTATAATTTGTATGTGGTGTATATGTATGGTAATTTGAGAGTAATGTGGTTTGCAGGTATTTTGGAGTTATGTTGTTTGCCGAAAGGAGTTACTTGGTTTTCTGAAAGTTAATTTTGGAGTTGTAATATCGGCCCAAATGAGTATCTTGATGCATGTGAACAAGCAAAAGTATATAGGGAGTTTGAAATTTCCATTTTGTTGCGATTTATGTTTATATTATATATTTAATTTTTCTTAAAAATTTGTAGGACACTAAAACCGAACAGATGACACAACAATTTGAAAATATTATTTTTGCTACATGTTTTTCTAATGAGGGTAAATTTATTTTAAAACGTGCAAATATAGCATCAATTTTATAAAATGTACAACCATAGTATTTTTACCAAGCATTCTCTTTTTAGTGTCCGCCAAAGTTAAAACCCTTTTCATTAGACCTGATTTCCCATTTATAGGGGAATCCATTCGGTTTAATTGCAAAACATTTCCCGTAAAAGGGTGTTCACAGTTTTAACACTGGTGGAGTCGAAGGTTGTAATACCAGAATGATTTGACAATTTTGATACAAAAACGTCATTCAAGGTAGAGTGTATCATTTCTAAACGGCTGGTTCTGTTAGTCGTGTGGTCATACTATAAGCCCGTTCCCACTGTTATCTAGTGCAGTGTATTTTCTACGTAAAACATTTGACACCCAATGTGTACTGTCTTATAAGACAAGCGTCAAACCTAATAAAATTGGGAATGCATTTTCATAATCATAAAATAAGCATTTGGAAACGAGTTGGATATTTTAATTTTGTATTTTTACCAGTAAAATAAATAAAGTTAATAAAGAAAACACATTTGTTGAAGTTACAAGCTAATTCAATTTGATTGCTTATTTATATGATCAAACGTTGTAGAACATATTTTTCTTGAACTGTATTTAAATACGTAAGTGGAAAATAAATAGGCTTAAACTAATCAGATTGAAAATAAATCGATTAAAGAAACAGTTTGCACCAAATAAATTCAAATCTTTTCTATAATACTTTAAAATCTAACTCCAGATTTCGTCAGGATTAATTTAATTTAACAAAAATTACTAGAAACTAACAAAATTAAACTAAAAATTAATCACTGAACTAAAAATTAATTCAATGATTCCGTCAGAAGAGGAATCGATACTTACAGGTCCATATAAAAAAATACGTTAGATGTATTTTGTGTGTTAAGAATTTTAGGAATAGACACAAGCTATGCTTGAAATGAAATTGTTAAATCATATTCACACTTAATATTAGTCTTTATTAATGTTCAAAGTCATTTTATAATGTGTTAATTGCAATTTTTCACGGTAATATTTTCAGACGCTTTTCGTTGCCACGGTTTTAAATTAAGCGGAAAGACAACAAATAGTTTGCCCTTCACGCTGAAGGTATTAAAAAATGCAGATTAACTAAGAAAATTAAATCAGTTTTTAATTGAATTTTGGTTAAAAGGAGGATTAGTAAAATATTTAAATGAATCTGACGGCCATAAGAAATATTATTAAGTAAATAATCCAAGTAAAGTAGAAAACTGTATTTCTATAGGAAGTATATTCACGAATTTTAAACAACCTTTAAATCAATTGCCTGGTATTACGCATTTTATTTTGATACTTACGACTCCATAAAATGATCAAAGTTTGCATACCGTGGCGTCAGACTAATTTAAAGATTACAATTAACCCAAAAAAGAAAAAGAAGATTACAAAAATGTTGTTTAAATTAAATAAATTCGAAAATCTAATTGGTTTCATGAATAATGTAATAGTTAAGCAACGCCTAAAAATGTATTTGGAAGTTAACTAATAAATAGTATACATTTTAACCGTGAGTCAAAAAACTGTGGTCATTTGAGGTCAAATATGTAAATATATCTTAATACCATCGGTGAGGTTAGAACTGACCAAAAATAAATATATTTGGATACAATGCACAGTAACATCAAAAATATAGTTTGAAATTGAAGAAGTTATTTTTTTAATTTGGAAAAATACTACTTTTATATTGACCCAAAATATATATATTTTCTATTTTTACTGTAGAGCATCACATACTGCCGCATTTTTACTGGAATGCTTTATTACATTGACACAAACCTAGTTGTTTTTATTGAGCGTTACATGCTACTCATTGAACAAATGAAGGCTTGTGGTTTGTAGACCACTCATTAAATCCATGATTTGAGGTTGATTATTTTTTATTTAACTTAAAGGGCTCTTACAAAATACCGATGTGGGTTTAAAAGATAACAGCTTTTCATTATTTTATTAGTAAATAAGTTTATTATAAAACGAGTGTTCATGATATAACAAAAAAAGTTTAGGCATCAATAAATCTGTGTCTTACTTATGACTTGCAGCAGTGTTTTACATTACTAAAATACCCCCGTAGCAGCAAACATGCGTACTCAACGAATTTCCAATGCATTTATATGTATCTTAATACCTCATAAAGCCACATACCAAGTTTCATCAATATACATTCATAAATAAACGATTTATGACATTTTAATTATTCTCTATAAGAATAACATGGCGGCTAAGTATGCAGGTTTGCTGAAGAAAGGAACATAAAAATGGGGTTTTATACAAATATCAATATAACTGAAGTAGGTAAAGCCATATACCAAATTTTATTAGTTTATGTTCATAATTAAGGGATATAACACGTTACTTATTCTCCATAAGAATAACACGGGGGCTGAGTACGCAGGTTTGCTACTACGGGAACTATCGTACAAAAAATGTTTTTAGTGCAAATATCAATAGACCACTACAATATGAAGCAATATACCTAGTTTCATCAGGATAGGTTGATAAATAAGCGAGATATACAATTTTTCTTATTCTCCATAAGAATAACATTGAACAATGTACTGTGTTTAGCACTTTCAATATTTCTGTAACCATTTGACGTAGAGCAATGATCAAAAAACCAAATTGTGCGTGTTTTTAAACTTTAAACTTTTAAACCAATGGGAAAAACTAAAACTTATTTTTTTCAAAAATTATATGTAAAAGACTAAAAAAAACCATTTCTGGGGTACAAACCCCCCCCACCCAAAAAAAAAATACCCCTTCGGATAAGTCGACCTGCCTGGTTTTCGAACTTAAAGTCATAAATGCTATATATATACAGTTTTGAACAAATTGTGTTTTTGGCATCTGGGGACCTCAAACCGAAAAGTTATCATAGTCCCGGGCCTAGGTCTTACCATGCCGACTACGCTAATAGCGTCTTCCCTATCGGGGAAATTCGCTAAAACACAGAATTTACCATAAACGTTTGAATCTTACAAGTTTATTTAGATATTTGCACAAATTAGTACAAAGTGCGTCTATATAAACAACACTTGTAATAATTGAAAAAAATTGCAATTTTCATACAATTTCAACACAATAATTTCACCGTTATTTGGTATCATACTAAACTAAACATTATATATTTTGCAAATACATTTTTTTCAGGGATTACTAACAGTTGATTCTACATTAAAGAAAATGCTCATAAAATTATCAAAACGATAGGCCTACGGATTTCACAGCATCTTTTAGCGAATTTCCCCAATAGGGAAGAAGCTATTACCGTAGTCGGCATGGTAAGACCTAGGCCCGGGACCATGATAACTTTTCGTTTTGAGGTCCCCAGACCCCAAAAACACCATTCGTTCGAAACTGTATATCTATATATATATATATATATATATATATATATATATATGTGTGTGTATTGTGTGTGTGTGTGTGTGTGTGTGTGTGTGTGTGTGTGTGTGTGTGTGTGTGTGTGTGTGTGTATGTGTGTGTGTGTGTCCGTGGGTGCGATAACTCTCGTAAAAAAGGTCCGATTTTGATGAAACTTGGTAAAAACGTGTAAAGCAACATTTATGACTTTAAGTTCAAAAACCAGCCATATCGCTCTACCTTAAGGGGTATTTTGGGGGGGTTATGTACCCCAAAAATGGGTTTTTTGAGCTTTTTACATATAATTTTTGAAATAGTCAAATTTTAATTTTTACCATTCGATTCAGCTTTAAAAAACACACAATTTGGTATTTTGATCATTCATATACGTCAATCAGTTACCGATATATTGAAAGTGCTAAACACAGTACGTTGTCTAATGTTATTATTATGGAGAATAAGGGTAAAATTATATCTCGCTTATTTATGAACGTATACTGACGAAACTTGGCATACGGCTTTATCTGGTTGTGGTCTATTGTTATTTGCTCGAAAAAAAAACAATTTTTGCTAAAGGTTCCCGTAGCAGCAAACCTGCGTACTCAGCCCCCATGTTATTCTTATGGAGAAAAATTAAATTGCTATGTCTCACTTAATTATGAACATAAATTAATAAAACCTCTTATATGACTTCACCTAGTTGAGTTATATTGATATTTGCCTAAATACCTATTTTTTCGTTCCTTGTTGTAGCAAACCTACGTACTCATCCCCCATGTTATTCTTATGGAAGTTAAATCAAAATGGAATATATCGCTTATTTATGAATGAATATTGATGAAACCAAGTATGTAGTTTAACCTAGTTGAGTTATATTGATATTTGCATAGAAACCAATTGTTTATGTTCCTTGTTTCAGCAAACCTATGTACCCATCCCCAATGTTATTCTTATGGAGAATAATTAAAATTGTATATATCGCTTATTTGTGAATATATTTTTATGAAACTTGGTATGCGGCTTTATGTGGTATTAAGTCATATATTATGCATTGTAAATTCGCTGAGTACGCAGGTTTGCTGCGACGGGGGTATTTTATTTATTTGGTATTTTATATTTTGCAGCATAATCAATAGGAAAACTTATAATTGTTACAGAAATATTTCTTTCACGGTCCTTTATTTCTTAACTGAAATTGCTAATCTTACTTCTACAGAGACTACAACAGGTAAAATATCCAAAAGCTCCAATCTTCTTTTCCATTGAAGCTCAATCGTTATTTAAAATAGTTGATTAAGATTTACCTGCGAGGCAAATTTGCATAATAGTTTATACCAGTAATTGGAACGTTCAGTGAATAGTCACAAATAAAGGTTGATAATAATGCTGTTTGTATTCACAGCTTAACTGAAGCCTTCATATGATAAGGATGTGGTTATTTACTTTATTGTATCCACAATTCAAAAAAGTAAGCTAATTGAATCAGAAGAATTTTATCATTTAAAGTCACTATTTAAAAAAAATGATGAAATATATATTTGATAAAAGCAAATCGTATTTTAAAACTTTAAATATGTACTCGAAATTCAGTAACGGATAGGTAATACTAATTTTAAAATTGATATAATAAATGAATGCAGATAAGAAACATAGCCTGCATTTTTCTTAAACACTTCTGAACGAAAACCAAAAACTCACATCCCATTAAATCTTCTGATGAGCCCAGTTTTTATTTAAGGTTTAATCCGTTGCATCCTTTCAATTGATTATAATTTATTGATTAAATGAGATTTTTGTGCTAGATTTCCATTTCCTTTTTGCCCTAAGCTTTTGAATGCACATTGCTGTCGACAAGTTTTGTGAGTTACATTTGATTTGATTTATGTCTGGATTTTTCAACAAGTTAGTCAAGAGACCACTAAATTAAATAGTCATAAGCATGTAATTTGTACATGTCCGTCCAACTTTATCATGTGAAGTAAATACTAAAATACCCCCGTCGCAGCAAACCTGCGTACTCAGCGGATTTCCAATGCATAAGATATAAGGCTTAATATCAAATTGAGCCGCATACCAAGTTTCACAAAATAAATTCACAAAAAAGCGATATAACAATTTTAATTATTCTCCATAACAATAACATTGGTAATGAGTACATAGGTTTGCTGAAACAAGGAACACAACAATTGGTTTTATGCAAATATAAATAGAATCCAACTAGATGAAGCCACATACCAAGTTTCATCAATATTCATTAGTAAATAAGCAACACAAAATATTTTAATTATTATCCATAAGAATTACACGGGGGATGAGTAAGCAGGTTTGCTACAACAAGGAACACAAAATATGGGTTTTCATGCAAATATCAATATAACTCAACTAGGTGAAGCCACATACCAAGTTTCATCAATATACATTCATAAATAAGCGATATACACCCTTTTGATTATTCTCCATAAGAATAACATGGCGGATGAGTACGCAGGTTTGTTGCAACAAGGAACAGAAAAAATTTGTTTTTATTTAAATATCAATATAACTCAACAAGGTGAAGCCACATACCAAGTTTTATTAATTTATGTTCATAATTAAGAAAGACATTACATTTTACTTATCCTCCATTAGAATAACATGGGGGCTGAGTACGCAGGTTTGCTGCTACGTGAATTATCGAAAAAAATTCTTTTTTGTGTAAATAACAATAGAACACAACCAGATGAAGCCGTACACCAAGTTTCGTTAGTAGTTCATAAATAAGGGAGACATAATTTTCTTATTCTCCATAAAAATAGCATTGGACAACGGACTGTGTTTAGCACTTTAAATATCCCTGTAACCAATTGACGTAGAGAAATGATCAAAACACCAAATTGTGTGTTTTTTTAAAGCTAAATCCAATTATGAGAACTAACATTTTCCTTTTTAAAATATTACATGTAAAAACTTCAAACACCCATTTTTTGGGTAGAAACCCCCCCCCCCCAAATAAAAATACCCCTTTGGATGGAGCGTCTGGCTGGCTTTTGAAATTGAAGTCATAAAGGTTGCCGTACACGTTTGTGCCAAATTTCATCAAAATCGGACCATTTTTACGATAGTTATCGAACCCGCGGATATATATATATATACAGTTTCGAACGAATGGTGTTTTTGGGGTCTGGGGACCTCAAAAGAAAAAGTTATCATGGTCCCGGGCCTAGGTCTTACCATGCCGACTACGGTAATAGCGTCTTCCCTATAGGGGAAATTCGCTAAAAAACAAAAAAAACAATAATTTTAAGGTAGTATGTAGCAGTAAATATTGTGCATTAAATATTAAATATGTAAACTAACTGCAATTTGTTTCCTTCCTACGGCTTATGGAAGGTATACAATGTTCGGGAATGTGACTAAAATGTTGTTTTTCTGTAAAAATGGTCAAGGCGCTTAGTGTCTGTAAGGAGAATTTCTTTTCCTTGTAAGCTTTCCCATGTTTTTTTAGGGTAAATTCTTACTGAGCTCATTTACTTTTTCATAGAGGGCGATTTGTTACGCATATACTGAAGCCCGATCGGCGAAATAGAAGCTTGCAAGCAAAGTATAGATTTTGGCTCGTCTAAAAGCTCTCGAGATTTCAATAATGAGTGTATTCATTACATTGATAAAATATTTTATGGTAGATTAGTTTTATAACTGACAACAAATCTGTATTTAAATTATACTAGTCATGCATTTTTATTTTCAAATAAAAAGGAGTGGAAACAGAATTAAATATACTCCACTAAAATTGTCTAAGTTTTAACCTGTTCTAGATTTTAAATTGTTTAATACCAAACACATGTTTCAAAGATTAAACGAACCTGTACAATTAAACACTTGCTCATCCAAGAACATCCTCTTCATAGTACAGTTCGGTTGGTCTCAAAGAGCTAGAAATACAGTGTAAACCGTCCCAGGACTACCTTAAAACTGGTCTATACCAGTTTTGAGTCTGACATTGGGTACAGCAATTGAAGTTGTCATTACATATGGTAAGTCTTTTGGCTGTCCATTATGACAAACTTCCCTTTCACCCTTGGTCCCTCTATTTGCAGTGGCTAGGGACAGAATCTCCGGGTTTGGTCCCCACCTGCCAACCTGAGAATGGATGGTCCCTGGCTGTTGTACATGGATACCCTGTCAGTTGAGTTGACCAGTTGGAGGGCAGAATACGGGTCCCCTGTTTGAGAGCCTCATCCCAGCTTTCACAGGGGCATGGGAGTTGGCCCTCTGAAGGGTCGATTTGGCTGCCGTCCCATCCCACCCTTTCCTTTCCTGATATATTCTATCTTTCTGGTAACATGCGCAATATTCCCGCTTGTGGAATACGTGCCTAGCAGATATGCTGTGGTTTCCCAATTCACACCAATGATGATGACAGTGTAAACCTTTGTGAGTTATCCCATCGACAGTTAAATCCACAATATCAAAGATAAGTTAGCTGGTAAGTCACCAACTAACTTGACACGAACGTACTTAATCAACAATCATAGGTGGACCAACATTGTAGGTATCCAAGTTTGACGTGTCGGCGTAATTGCAGGATAGATTTGACAATACGGTTAAGCCCACGTGATAATCTGGTAGTCAACTTCGGAGGACAATATTAGCAAGCAGTTATATGACGTGTGTTGGGTTTACCTGTGTATAAGTTACTTGTCATCACAATACGTCAGTCTATTTTGTTCCCATTACTACAACTGCACTTCTAGCATTACGTGGAAGATCTCTATTCTGTTTAAATATGTTATTATAGCCGTGTTTTGAATAACGTGGGTGACTATTACTTAAAGCGGAGGTCCCGTCAAGTCAAATTATATCAATATTTTGTCACTTAATTGTAACTCCCGCCCCATTAAACCAGTAATCACTGCAGTCGTCTACAGCAGGGAGCCCATTACGACAGCGCAACACAGAGCCCCATCCCACTGGACACCCATCTGTGACTGGCGGCCAAGTATCCCTGCTACCTTCAAAACGACCACGTGGCCTCGGTAGTAACAATAGCAGCAATTAAATGTTGTCGAAATGGAAGAGCAAGAGCATGTGAAAATTATTATATTTTGTGTTATTATTTTTGGTGTATGTGAAAACTAACAACTCGGATTCGGGAATTTGTAACGTTTAAAATAGTGTCTTCTACCAAATTTGATTTAAAACAGGTATAGGCTGGTAACTATACAATTTATTATACTTTTTTACATTTACACGCACAGTATACAACAGAAAGAAAATTAGTATAATTTGAAATAATGATACTTACGTGATTTCAAAATAGCACCAAATAGTTGAGTGAGTGAGAGAAAAAATCCATATGACTTTTGAAACTCTGACGACTGCCACCGTGCTCCGGGAGGCACGTTAAGCTGTTGGTCCTGGCTACATAAGTAGTCGACAGGTCATGTCAGAGGCACTAGTAAGACCTGAAAACTCTGACAATAGGCCTTGGCCAGAAGGCTACACGAACTTTACTTTACTAGCGCCCGTTGATGTTTGGGGGCCTACTTCGAGCACAACCACCATCCGCCAACGACGACAATGAATTAATTGCTCCTTGAACCATTCAGGGCCGTCCTTTGACGCTCTAACCGAGCTGCACAGTCGTGGTGGACTTATAATCGCAATTAAAGTTAGTTTATAACTCAATGACTTGTAACGTATTATAAGTTGTATTTAATACGACCAGTGGTGCCAATCCATACTGTGCTACAGCACATTCTACAGAACTGCAGTGTGCAACAGAATACTGGCATTGTGCGTTTCTTGCTTAGGGAACAACGATGTTATTTGTTTTTTGTTTGTATTTTACTCGATGAAATGCAATCTTATGTAACTTATGGGATGATAAAAAGCAACTAAAATATTACTTCAGTAAGTAAGTTGAGTAAAAGGGTAAGTTGTTGAGTTTCAAGTAGTTAAAAAACTTCAATTTTTTATTTTCTCCTAATTATTCGACAACACATTTCCACTCATTTAAAACTATATTTCTTTCAAGAAGCACAACAGCATAGTCTATGAGGGCTCCTTCATTTGTCGTTACTTTTCGAACGTTTTGCTTTACCATCTGGCTGCGTTCGTTCTTTAGCCTAGCGGTTTTAGTTGTTTTTTGTTTTTTATCTTATGTCATCTATTAATGATATTAAATTAATATTTAGATGTTAGACAGTTAGTTATTATTTTCAGGCTCAAAAGTATATTTTACAACTAATTTATTAACTTTTTTAATTTCTAAGTTCAAAAAATCAAACATTATTCGCTATATACCGAATAAGAGCGTTAAATACTTAACCCAGGCGGTCGCACTTAAGCCCGGCTGAGGCTGTATGTAGTGTTTTTCTGCGCCATAAATCCAAAACGGCAGTTCGGACCTTTCCTGTTAAGTTATTTATGGACCCCTTTTCAAAGAGTAACCTTGAGCTTTCAAGTGAGCACACCATCAGAATTCCTTACGATAAAATGTTCGTTCAATTCATTAGTTTAACGTGAAACATATTCACCTTATGTTTTTTATAAACCTTAAAATTCGATTTGCACCATATGTTTTAGAGATCTAGCGTTCATTTTAATTAAATAGTTTATTTTTACATTTAAATTAGTGTTTATTTTTACTTGGATTTTTTAAAACTGTTTTTTTGTTAACAGGTAAGTGAACCGGAGATACATGCAGTTTCTGTTTTGTAAGTAACTTCCATAAATGTTTAATTTATATAGCTTAAAGATTGGTAATTGATCAAACTTGCAGCTTTCCACAGAGAACTAGATGCCATATACAACGCCTACAAATCAATCATGTGGCAATATAATGTAAAACCTATTGCTCTGTCAAGTGAACACTTGTAGGTCAGCAGCAATTACACTATGACTAATAATAATTATAACATCGACTACTAAAACGCTTTTGAAAAAGTGAACTGCAAAGACGAAACTGTTTCAATACTGTCAATTTTTTAATAATATTTGGCTTGGAAAGTTCTACCTAATCTCTGTGAACTCAAACAAGCTATTTCGTTATTATGTGTAAATTAAGGACGACAAAATAAAGGAAAGGAATATGACTGGTTTGAATATGAGCTTCAGATAAAAAAAAATAAACCTTAAACCCCACCACGGGTTGTCGTTGGTTGTCCACGGTTGGTGTATATAAATGGGTATAATTCAAGCAAACAATTCAGTTCCTTTATCGCGACTTAATTTTGACATTAGAAAATAAAAGTTATTAAAAATCCTTTAAATTTAACTTAATTTCATTTTTTCATAATCCCTTCATTTTTTACTAGTTTTGGAATCAATATTCTTCTTTGTTATAGTCTTTGTTACAGTCTATGAACATGGATAATGCAAGGCAAAAAGACGTTGCCAACTTCTTAACAAAAATAATTTATAATTCATATCGGTAAATAAACAGAATGTTAATCAAAATAATTGGACTCCCTAAAAAATGGATTTCCACTTAAAAGAAAAAACTGTAACCCTTAATTTTGAATACAGAAAACTTACGCATAATAGATTACTTTACCTGTAACATTTCAAAAAACACCATTTTAACCAAAAAATTTTGTAATATTTATGCTTATATTATTTTTGAAAACATTTCTTGCCGAACCTCACATAATCAAATATTTTAATTCAACTTGTTCCCAGATGATCTTCAGAGAAAGAATAGTCGGAGGTAACAATATTACGGGTGAAAGTTACGTGTAAGGCATGGACACAATGGGAACCTCGGTGAGAACTGACCTCTACGAATATACCTAATAATCAGACCAACAACAGGGTAGTGTGTCTTCAGAACACTAGCCAGGTACTCGCGACTAGTCAGTATCCACAGAGTAACATCAGTAAAAATGACTTCGTGACGTACTGGTTATAGTCCGCCAGCAACATCCTGACGACTATCTGAAAGTGTTTGCGAAGGTTCGACACCGGACCAGCTATAATTTTGTAATGGGCCGTCAATGATTTCTAACAAATAGTAAGAAGGATTTTGACCGATTCGTTTTCAAACGGTAAAAATACCTCTGGCGCACAGACAGAAACAAAATGGTAACAGAGCAAACTTTAACTTGCATCTTTCAGTAGCGATAACGCCATACGGTGACCCCAAGTGCCGACCGGTCCGCTCCAGTCAATACCAGCAACTCTTTCCATTGTTGAATGTTTCTTCATTGTTGTTTCTTTGGCCATTAGTTCCACTAAACAAAGGAGGTTATTTATCACCACGTAAATTAAAACAAACCCTGCCCTGCTTGGCAATGGACATTTCATTAATTTCTTACGGGAATTTATTTACTTTATTGTGCTATATCGAGTTTAAAATATAAACATATTTTAAGGATTAAATAACAAAGTCTATTATTTGTAGTCTGTCTTTATTTGCAAGATGTTTAAAGCTGTATTAACATCGATGTGATTTGAGGAGGATGTCTATGTTTTATATGTATTTGATTCCGCTCTATAATAACAGTTTATATATTAACTTATACAAATTGGTTATTTAGTTAGTCGAGGAAAACAATGAGATATTACTGTAAATCTATCTTAAGGTGACGATATCTTAAGCCTAGTTACCTTAATATTTGTTTCAACCTACAAACATTTAGGGCTTACTTTTTATTTAAAATCCATTTTAGCCATTATTTCCTTTTAAAAATAATACAAAAAGTTAAATAATTAATAATTTAAAAACCCAAGTCTGTAGAATAAATCAATCAAGAATGTAAACCATTCACACGCTTTGTGGTCGTTGTGGACCTTTTAGTATTAGGCTAACTCCTTAATTTTAAAAATAGCAAGCCTTTATATATTTGTATCTGAGCACTTTTTAAATATCAATATCAAATGTTATAAAATGTTTACATTTTTATACAAGAGGAAACCCGACAGTTATTTTTTCTCTACAGACGCACAAAAACAGTTATGACTGAATAGGTTTTACTACAAATTAATGTTGGTAATGTTAGTTTTACGAAAAGGATTTTACGTTTTCTTATTAAAAGAAAGATTGAAATAAAATTGTAATATTTTACTGCCTTCTTGCAAAGGCAAAGGTGTTTTCTATCAGATTGAAATGTCCAACTTTGAACGGTCGTAATTTATGATTTGATCGAGCCATAAATAAAAATACAAAAGCTATACAATTGTGTTAAAATATTACCTCGGTAACGTGTGTCTGGCAGATTACATTATCGTAATTAAATTAACATTTGGCTTAACGAACGAAATCGCTGGGAAGGACAATTTGTGTAACCCAGTAAGGGGTTTGTAGATTTTACAGTTACAAATCTCATCTAGTTCATCCACTGGTTGAAAACGTGTTTAGTAACTCGATGCCTAAATAGGTAAATTAAGCGTTCTCCGTGATGCCTTAACATTATTTTTAGCTTGTATCGGTTAAAATCTATTACATTTATCAGATTAAATACAAAATAATTACAACCCAGTTTGAATAAAAATGTCTAGGATGAGAGTTACAAAATACCGGTACATCGACTACCATATGTATATTCCAGATGTATACAATCATAATATTGTTACAGAGATAAGTTTTATCGAGTTATATAAAGCTTTAAATTGTTATGTTTTAAAAACTATATTGACGTGTTCTTGCAGTTTTGCTCATTAAATTAAATAACAAAAATTGCACATCGCATTCTTGGAAAATATCGCTTGGTCAATTACCGCAACTTTTCATGATCCTCATTCACTATAAGATCCTAGATGACCTATTTTGGCACATGAATATCATCAAAATTGCATGAAAGCTTTTATAGACGATCCTTTCACCTAGACACAATACGGCGTTTTGAAAACACCAGGCCCAACTGGCCGTTGCCCTTTTGCATTTTTCATCCAAACTCTCTAAGAGGCTTCTTGAATAGCCTGTAATAAGTTGGTTTATTTTATAACTATGTTTGAAGACCAGTCAAGTATTAGTCGGCTCTCTATCTAAAGATACAAATTTTACTAACATTTATCAAAACTTACAACTTTAGAAACCAATTTCAACTGTAAATTTAACAATTTGTAGAATTCTCTATACGTTTTCGGAACACAAAGTAAAAAGGATTTTTTTTATTTGCGTAAAGGAGGGATTGAAAAGTGTTTTATATGAATTTATTAACTGTTGGTTTACGCCTTCAAGTCTGAGTAACTTGGTTGTAAAATCTAGTAAGATGATAAAAACCACATTTAGTCCTGTCCTCTTCATTCATATTATTCGTTCATACATATAATTGAAATACAGCTATAAGCTTTATGTTCAAAAATAAATTTCATACATTAATTTTTTTATATTTTTTAGGTTTAAATAGCTTATACTTAACATATTCCATATTTTAATATAACTTTTATTAGTATTACTAGTAGACTTTGTAGACTAAATAAGAGAAGCTTTTAAATGCAATATATGATATTTTATCCCAAAATTTGTTATAATAATAACGATACAGCCAAGCAATATATAATATTATTCTTATCTATTATATTTTTGGTTTTCTTTGTCTGAATTTTCTGAAGTTCATTGACAAAATTCAACCTCACGAATAATGTATACTAAAATTTACGACTTTTCCATTTACGATTTTCAGTGTAACCGTGTAATGAAAGGAGTGCATGTACATTCACATGATATGCCAACTTTAATTTCCTTAAGTGGGGCTTTAGATTTTGGATCAGAGTATGTAAACGTCAATATTTATGTACAAACCCCATGTTGATATCTCACCGAGAAGTCCGCCAACCAGATGTTTACTCTGTGCAGATGGATAACTCTCGCAATGTCCAACTCTACTACATACCACAGTGTTTGTACTGGGAGAGAGTACTGTACTAGTGTTCTTCATTACTGGTGTTTCATGGAGAGCGAGGAAGAGCGAAAATATATGAAAAATCCAGTAAAAGACTCTAATACCGTAAATGGCATCAAAATATTTACTGCCGGTTATTTTTTCAACATTGGTGATTCGCAATATTATTTAGCTCTTCCTATTATATTTAACAGGAATGATAGTAGACCGTTGAAAATAATTTTAAGACTATTATATATTTTAGTTCATTTTAGCGAATTTCCCCTATAGGGAAGAAGCTATTACCGTAGGTGGCATGGTTATACATACTTTTATACATATATATAAATTTGAACGAATAGTGTTTTGGCATCTGGGGACCTCATTTATGACTTTAAGTTCGAAAACCAGATCGATCGGTCTATGGGAAGGGGGTTTTATGGGGGTTTAAAATTGTCCAAAAATCAATTTTTTTTTACTTTTTACCCTAAAACTTTAAATACCCCCGTAGCAGCAAACCTGCGTACTCAGCGAATTTCCATTGCATATATATGTATCTTAATACCATATAAAGCCATATATCAAGTTTCATCAATATACATTCATAAATAAACGATTATGACATTTTAATTATTCTCCATAAGAATAACATGGCGGCTGAGTATGAAGGTTTGCTGAAGCAAGGAACACAAAAAATGGGGTTTTATACAAATATCAATATAACTCATGTACGTAAAGCCACATACCAAATTTCATTAATTTATTTTCATAATGAAGGGAGATAACACGTTACTTATTCTCCATAAGAATAACATGGGGCTGAGTACGCAGGTTTGCTGCTACGGGAGCCTTTGGTAAAAAATAGTTTTTTTGAGCAAATATCAATGGTCCACAACCAGATGAAGCCGTATACCAAGTTTCGTCAGTATACGTTCACAAATAAGCGAGATATAAAATTTTTATTTTCCTCCATAAGAATAACTTTAGACAACGTACTGTGTTTAGCACTTTCAATATCTCGGTAACCAATTGACGTAGAGAAATGATCAAAATACCAAATTGTGTGGTTTTTTAAGCTGAATCCAATGGGAAAACTAAAATTTGACTATTTCCAAAATTATATGTAAATAATTCGAAAAACCCATTTTTGGGGTACAAAACCCCCCCAAAATACCCCTTCGGATAGAGCGATCTGGGGGGTTTTCGAACTTAAAGTCATAAATGTTGCTTTACACGTTTATACCAAATTTCATCAAAATCGGATAATTTTTACGAGAGTTATCGTGCTCACGGACACATATATATATATATATATATATATATATATATATATATATATATATATATATACCCGTAGCAGCAAACCTGCGTACTCAGCGAATTTCCAATGCATATATATGTATCTTAATACCAAATAAAGCCACATACCAAGTTTCATCAATATACATTCATAAATAAACGATTTATGACATTTTAATTATTCTCCATAAGAATAACATGGCAACTGAGTATGCAGGTTTGCTGAAGTAAGGAACACCAAAAATGGGGTTTTATACAAATATCAATATAACTCATGTAGGTAAAGCCACATACCAAATTTCATTAATTTATTTTCATAATGAAGGCAGATAACACGTTACTTATTCTCCATAAGAATAACATGGGGCTGAGTACGCAGGTTTGCTGCTACGGGAGCCTTGGGTGAAAAATTTTTTTTTGAGCAAATATCAATGGTCCACAACCAGATGAAAAAGAAATAATTTAGTATTTTGAATCATTAACCTAGGTTAAGTGGTTGCGGAGAAAATCCAAAAAAACGTGTTCCATGTTAATCTTATGGGAAAAAGGTTTTTAGATTTTTCTCAGATAGTTTTACTAAAAACTTCACATTTCTGCTTATTAATGTGTTTAGCTCAACGAAACAAACACTTTGGTGTTTTAATCGTTGTTCTACGTCCAACCGTTGCAGAGATGTTCAAAGTGCTAAACACAGTACGTTGTCCAATGTTATCCTTATGGAGAATAAATAAAATTCTATATCTCGATTATTTTTGAATGTATATTGTTGAAACTTGGTATGTGGCTTCAACTAGTTGTGATATATTGATATTATCACAAAAAACAAGTTTTTTGTTGATAGTCCCCGTAGCAGCAAACCTGCATAATCGGCCCCCATGTTATTCATATGGAGAATAAGTAAAGTTGTATATCTCCCTTAATTATGAACCTAAATTAATAATACCCCCGTCGCAGCAAAACTGCGTACCCAGTGAATTTCCTATGCATGAATATATTTCTTACTACCACATAAAGCCACTTACCAAGTTTCATAAAAATACATAAATAACTAAGTGATATATAGCATTTTATTTATTCTCCATAAGAATAACATTAGGGCTGAGAACGCAGGTTTGCTGCAACAAGGAAGATGAAAATATGTTTTTTTTGCAATTATCAATATAACTCAACCAGGTGAAGCGACATACCAAGTTTTCATGATTTATGTTCATAATTAAGGGAGATACAAAGCTTTACGTATTCTCCATAAGAATAACATTAGGGATGAGGATGCAGGTTTGCTGCTAAGAGGATAATCAACAAAAAATCAATTTTTTGTCCAAATATCAATATACCAATATACCAATTGTCAATATATCAATGTACTAGGTGAAGCCACATACCAAGTTTCATCAATATTCATTCATTAATAATAGAGATATAACATTTTAAATATTCTCCATATGGATAACATTGGACAACGTACTGTGTTTAGCACTTTGAATTACTCGGCAACGGTTGGACGTAGAATCACAATTTAAACACCAAAATGATTGTTTTGTAGAGCTAAACTGATTGGTAAAAGTAAATGTGAAGTTTACAGTAAAATTAATTGAGGAAAAGTAAAAAAAACATTTTCCCGTAAGATTAACATGGGAGATTTTATGAACACGTTTTTTGGATTTTCTCCGCAACCACTTAACCTAGGTTAATGATTCAAAATACCAAATTATTTGTTTTTTTAAGCTCTATAAAATGGCTAAAACTAAAATTGAGTGTTTTTAAAATTGTAGGGGGAAAAAGTCAAAAAACTGATTTTTGAAAAATTTAAAACCCCCATAAAACCCCCTTCCCATAGTCCGATCAATCTGGTTTTCGACCTTAAAGTCATAAATGTTACTCTACACATTTTTGCCAAATTTCATCAAAATCGGGCGTTTCTTTCAAAAGTTATCGTGGTAACGGACACACACACACACACACACACACACACACACACACACACACATGTATATATATATATATATAATATATAATATATATATATATATATATATATATATATATACCTATATATAAATTTGAACGAATGGTGTTTTTGGCATCTGGGGACCTCAAAACAAAAAGTTATCATGGTCTTGGGCTTAAGTCTTACCATGCCACCTACGGTAATAGCTTCTTCCCTATAGGGGAAATTCGCTAAAACTTGGTATATAGCTTCACCTGGTTCAGTTATATTGATAATTGCAAAAAAAACATATTACTTATCTTCCTCGTTGCAGCAAACCTGCGTCCTCAACCCTAATGTTATTCTTATGGAGAATAAATGAAATGCTATGTATCACTTATTTATGGATGTATTTTTGTGAAACTTGGTAAGTAGCTCTATGTAGTAGTGAGTCACATATATATGCATTGGAAATTCGCTGAGTATGCAGGTTTTCTGCGACGGGGGTATTTTATATTATGATCAGTGAATAAGTCTCGTACCGGTATTGTTCAATTGGGAAGAGTCCAATATTCCTAAGGCCGTACGACAAACATTTTGAATGCCATCTGGATATAACAACATACCCTGCGCAGCTAAAATTTTAGACCAATTGGAAAAGTAAATGCTAATTTTAAACGAAGTTTAAATTTATGGTATACTAAATTTAGAATTTAAATATTGCAATTTCATCCTGTACCAATTTTAAAATTGTTTTTCGAATTTCCTCTGAGATGGATTAAAATGCGCAGACGTTATCTCCGGGAGCCGGGCAGTTTTTCCACTTAAGAGAGTTTCATCCCATTTTAGGGATATTTCAACGTCCTGTGGGATAAAATAGGATCATAAGTAAAAACTGTGGTAGAAACTCGTGGGTAAGTGAGGGATATTTAGTAGCAGATCGAGGGATAAAGTGGGGTTCTCTGACGAATTCTATGAGATATGGATACTGCGAAGTGGATGGAAACAGTAGGACCGGGCAATCATCGAACTTCCCGAAGTATGGGAAGGGAACCTCGGTCGTACTAAATGGGTTTTTTATTGTATGTTCGAGTTTCAAAAAAATGGATTTTTTTATTCCGAAGATCATGTGAATGCAGATATAATCCTTTAGACTGCATTCCGTAAATTACTATCCAATTACCTATCAGAAATCACAATACGAAATTAATACTGTGTTTTTGCTATACTACGCAAAAGTCGAGCCCGATAGCAATAACAAGATGAAAAAACATCCTAAAACATTAGCCTACCGTCGCGTCGCTTAAGAATATTGTCATATAAGAATATCTCGAATGTAAATGCACAGTATCCAGCAAGAATGTCAGTCTTCGCTATAAATAATTAAGATTTTGGTTATAGATAAACATATAACATAACCTCCTTATGTTTGTGTGTTTGCGTACTCCGTTACCTGAATATCGGCAGGTGCAAGCTTGCTATATACTTATTCCACTAGTTGGTTTGTTTCGGGTCATTATGAGAACTGTTTCCCTCTAAAATAAGATAGCCATCCACGGAGTATATTATAAAACACGTTGAAAATTTATAAAACTGTTATGACCTGAGTATCACATACTGTTAACTTATGAATATATTTAAAAGCGTTTTCTATTATAATCCGTTCAAATAAAATGTAAATTGGTTTTGTATAAAAATTACGTTTGGTATAAAATATGCAAAGTCTTATCATGTGCCAACTGAGCATTTTCAAAATAGCGAATTTTTAAGTAACTATTTTTTTATTACAGTGTGTTTGTTTCTTAAATGGGTCATAAAAAAAATATTTCGAAGTATCCTTTGAGGACGTATGTAAGTTAATAGTCAACATTTGGCTTGGGAGAAAACAGGTAGAAACAAGACATCGGTCGTGATTAAAACCCCCATTAATGGACGTCAGATGAAAAATATTATGATGTTTACAATTTTTTAAGTAAAGGAAAAGGTTTCTTATCAGACGATTGCAAATTATAAACAAATATATATATATATATATATTTCTAACACAGTTTAGGGGAGTAGGAATCGTCCACTCTGAATGTGACAATTGTTTTTAACCCCTCATAACGCGTACTTCACCGGCATATCAAAGTCAATTTTAAAGTGTGCGTAAAAAATAGTAGACTTTTCCTTTTGATGATCTCATTAACAGAATAATGTTTTATATTTCCAGCAGCTGTTTAAAAATAGCTGGTTTATGTTTGTCAAAATCATAATCATATTGTTTCACAACCAACCCACAACTATCCCTACGAGTCGCAGTGAATCTTGTCATAAATACTCAACTTTTAAATTTCACATTTTCTGCCACAAATGCATTTTATTCTGTGAATAGATATTTAATAAAAGCCTTAATATCACCCATTTAGTTAAAAGCCTTATCTTTGTGTAAATTAGGAGTAGGTAACGATAGAAAACGAGTTTTAAATTGGTTAAGAAATATTGGTAGAGATAAAAGTGACAGCTTATTAAAGCCCCTTTACATTTAAAGTAAATATTCTTTTGCATACAAAAATAAAAAAATTAACAACATATATCTATAATGTGAAGTTATCAAATTAATATGAATAAATATTTTATAAGATTTTTATTCCTCAATATGCCAGGTCAGATTGACTAAGACAATTGGTAATACTTGGGTTTTGTTGAAACCCTCATTCACAATGCCATTTTAACCTCAATTTGAGCGGATTAAACAGTAAACATCTTGATTTTCTTAACCTTATTTTTACGAATATACATTACCTTTCCAAGTACTTACCTTCCAAACTGTTTTCGTTACAGACTCTTCCCCACTCACACACTATTAACTCATGTGGGGTTTTAGTTATTAAGGTAATTTGTATAAATATTGTAAGTATAAGCATAACAAACTATTGGTTTTGATTTGATTTGAAACCCTTCCCTCAAAATGAGTGTGATACTGCTGAACCGGTTCCGTACAGACGTGGGTATGTAGCCAACAGAAGCCAACTGGGTGGGAGGGGGTTAGGAGGACAATCTGTGACTTTGGGGCGGACAGGCAAACAAATTATTATATTGTCAATGACTGCCCTCAGTTAGTTTTCTCTGGAGGTTCGTTTAGTGGGTCTACAAACTATACAGAAGCTCAAGAGATCGGATTTGGTTCAGTGACTAGCGTTGAGAAGGGGCTGAAGTCACGAAAAATGTTGCGTTTTTTATTTGCTTCCCCCATAAGGCCAATTTTAACATTCAAAGCCCACCCCTCCTCGATAGACTATCTCATATCTTTGATTGCTGGTTCATTTTAAAGAGACAAAAAATACCTAGCGAAAGTGAGCAAATTGTCGACATGACAAATCGTTCACTAAAACTCCAAAATATTAAATATTTACGATATTTTATAGGTGAACTATCTATGAAATCAAAATTCTGTTCACTGTAATCGCTAGGTATTTTTGTCTCAGTTAACACTGGCCTCATGGGGGATGCAGAAAGAAACGCAAAATTGTTCTAGACTGGAGCCCAATCTTAAAGAATTTGCTTTACCAAACTGATGCAAAGGTAAAAACTTTGGCTTAGTATTTAACTTCTCCGTTTGCTAGTAAAAATTACTCTAGCAAAGTAATGTCCACTTCTCTTTTTGTTTTTACTTTCTCCCCCTATACATAGTATATGGAGAAAGTATTGGTTTCGTCAAAATTTTCGAATTTCAGTTGTTAGTGGAAATATTCGTTTTGGTGCTCCCTGAACCCAAAAAAGTGGTTTTTACGTGATGTCTGTCTGTGTGTGTGTGTGTGTGTGTGTGTGTGTGTGTGTGTGTGTGTGTGTGTGTGTGTGTGTGTGTGTGTGTGTGTGTGTGTGTGTGTGTGTGTGTGTGTGTGTGTCTGCGTGGATGTGTACAGAGCTAGAGCCCTAACCAATGGGCCGATTTTTATGAATTTTGTATGTAGGTACTAATCCACGATATCTCCAGGTATTTTTATATTTTTTTTGATTTTTTGATTTTTACGGGTAATTATCCCCCAAAACACCGCCAAAAAACGTGAAAAATCAAAATTTCTCAAAAACGGCTCTAACGATTTTGATTAAACTTTAGTCGTTTGTAGAACTTTAGTTCTCCAACAAAATGACACCACTCGAATTTCTGTAAAAATTCGGGTTCAGAAATTACAGGACTTAAAACACCAAAAATTCAGTTTTTTTTTTTATTTTTCATAGAAAAACATAAATATAAAAAATTTATATTCACCATTAAAAAGAGCTCAACAAACTAAATAATTTAGTATTTTTAATTACTATTCTACGATTGCTGGTTGCGGAGAAAATTGAAATTTTCATTTTGCGGTAAACGCAGTACGTTGTCCAATGGTATTCTTATGGGGAATACAAAAATTACTATTTCTCTCTTATTTACTGATCAATTACGTTCAAACTTGATATGCTTGTCAAGTTAGCATTGACAAACAGAGGAAATTCGAAATATGTTGCCCCTTAATAACCCTGGGGGGGAATAGGGGAATTTCCCCTCTTAAAACCACGCGTGTAGCAATGGATTCTGTAGGGCCTCCAAAGCAATGATTTCGGTGGATGTTTTTTAAAACAACTTGTTTACAAGATTTTCTGTACATTCGACCGTGCTTTGTATTCTATATTTAGTAAATAAAAAGTAATTTATTCATTAAAGTTGGGCTAAAAGGGAGAAAGTATGTGTCAGTTTCCTGATACCGTTTATTATATTTATGACTTAAAATTTTTGGTGGCTGAAAAAACTTCAAATATTACACCTTGCTATTAAAAACATTTGAGACATGTACCTGTGAGAATTCATCGATCAAAACAAGCAGGGGTTGTTGAACAGGCTTGATTATTGAGATTACTGACATCATCATCACTTTCAAAATGACTTAAATTTAATTAGCATTGTGTTACTTAAACCGATGAACTTCATGCAGATTCGAATATTTGTGTAAAGAGCGTCGACAACAAGTTTATTTATTTATGCAATTCTTAATACCAGTGAACCCAAAAAACATGTATTCCAGATAAAACATTCAACTTTTCAATATTTATAATGTTAAAATGTTATAATTCAGAATTGGAAGCGCTACAAAACCACTGATTAGGAGTCTAAACTCACCGTTGAGAGGCAATAGGACTGTATAAAGTTCCGAACTTTGAATTGAAGATGAAATAACCACAATCATCTAAAGGTGCGAATGGACTAACGACGGAATATATGGAAAGTTGATTCGGACAATATATCTCGTTAGCGCTTTAATCAGAGAGGACCGCTCTGCCCTTAAGAGGTCTACAAAATCCATATGTTCTAGAATAAAAGTAAGGAGGCTTTATAGGGATGGTGAAATATAGTACTTACTTTTTTAAGTATAAGGTTTTTTTTAATGTGAAATATTATTGTTTATAAAACCTTTACTTAAAATATTATTTTAAAACCTGCAAGATTATTATATTTCTGCTCTATGGCACCTCCACATGGATCCTACTATGTGTGAATGTAAAAAGAAACCACCGCATCCAATCGCACGTTTGGGGTGGATCGGAACTGCGAATGTTGTGCTGATTTTACATCGGTCATATCTATCGCAATCATTCGGGAGCATCCTGGTGTGCTATGAGGTTAGAATGGGTGATTTGGAGCTAGGTCGCGAGTTCAATCCCCGCCAGTTACCAATGCTATTAGCAGATAATTCTCACCTTAAACTCTAGGTCCAAACTAATCTAGTAAACAAAATGTTATAGGTCTCTGGAGTGAGCTAACTCTGTAGTATAGTTCTTCTTCCACTTCCACATGAGAAAAATAATTTATATTAGTTTGAAATAGAGAAGTTTAATTCATATTAATAACATACTATCAACAGTGATCTGTTCATTTTGACAGCTTCGAGCGTGCTGTCCGTGGAGCACTGCAAGGGTGCACTCTGCGTATCTGCAATCGCTATGTACAGGGTCTTGTCATTGGTAAGGGGGGGGTCATCCGTTCTTGAAGCCCATTTAGTCACACAGAGAACAATTAACAAGATTATCAATAAAAACTAAATATGTGAATATGAAAATACAATACCCTTTTCATATCTTCTTTCAAAATGTTTCTGGGCTGAATGAATTAAAAAACTGTATATAAAATACTCGATTCGTGTATTAAAACGAAAATAATATTCTCCCTACAACATAAAACATACCTACCAAACCAGGAATAATATTAATGTAGTTCCATACTATTCTAAAGTTAAATAGTAAATTTTAACAATGGAACCAATTCTACCTAACCCATACACATATAGTATATCAATCTCCCAATCAAATTAGATAGTTGTATGAGGCCAGGTCTGGGGCTGTTGGACCTTAGTGATGGGGTTGCATGGGGTTGATGATCCGATCCACTATGACGTAACATTGGAAAATTAATTTTAATTTTGTTTCGGTTGACCAGTCCTCTTTTATTCTCCAAATAAAAATTGTTGTTAAATTTCCTACTCTTCTTCTCATTTTTTACCAGTGTATTTTATAGTTTAGTCTTGGATAAACGCGTAAGTGAGAGCACAGTGTAAGAGCGTGGCTGCGGATACAAGAAAAACAAATTATTTTAATCTTAATCTGACTTATACAGGGTGTTTACGATATCTATCGAAACTTCAGTAACTGGTTAAATTTGATGTTTCTAGCTATAACCATTATAAAATGACAGCCATATCGATGTTGAAAGGCTTAGTATGTTGAAAAAGATCAATTGTTGAGTAATTTATCCATTTATATAACAATTTGACATTTTATTCCGAAGAATTTTGTATAAAGATTACTCAACCCATAGATGAGATATTGCAACATTTACGAGTGAAATTGTGATAACTACTGGTAAACCACATGGAATTTACACGATTTGACTCATACAAATTGTAATTGCTCAGATATGGGTTGAATTATCTTAAGAACCTTTTTGGGTCACAATTTCACATTTTTTTAAGACATACATCAATTACTGTAAAAGCTAGCCAATATATGATCAATACTTTAACCTTTAAAAGATTCAAATAGCTACAAATTTGAAACGGTAAAAGCTATAATCGTCGAATTCAGTGCAATATTTGCCCTAAACTGGTTTAATATGTGAGCTAAGTTTCAAGTCAGTAAATCAAATGGTTTTTAAGACATGCTGTATTGATAAAAAAATACACAAACAGAAACACAGACAGGAAGTACAGTGAGATAGGCCATATGTTTATATAACATGATATGTTTGTTATGACTCCAGGAACAATATCCTGAAGATTTGGTTAAGAGTTTAAAAACCCTGTTACATTTTTTGTGAACATTCCCCAGAAAATTAACGAATTGCATAAAATAAATTAAAAACTAAGCAGAACTACCAAGGATTGTCTCTTCCAAGGATTTGTCTCTTCCAAGCTGGTCCATTCTTGCCTAATGAATTGCTTAAGTAGCTTACGATTATCCCTAAGCCCTTTGATGAAGTCTCTGTTTTTTCTGAGTCACACAATTATATAAACTAAAGTATTTAACACACACATAATCACTTGTGAGCCGATTATGGTTTGTGGATGCCTGTAATATCTCTTTTTACAGTTAAAACTTAAAAATGGAAGCTTTAAGAGTCACTCCTATATCCGCCCCCTTATTTAGCTCGTTGAAACGTTTATTTATTTTAAAGGTTTGAGCTTAGTTTAGCTCACAAGTTGAGTTAAAGCCAATTCCCGAAACATTAGAAAACCATGCAAAAATGGTCTAAACAATTCAATTTAGTTTTTTTAAATGTGGGCCTCGTGATATTACAAAAACAAAACTTCACACTGTAGTTTTATAAACCAAGCCTACATTCCTCTAATTACTTATCATATAAGTTCTTAAGTTTTTACGATTTTCATTAAAATAGACGTCGAAGCAAACAATTTGATTTGCTAAAAGAATCAAAAATTCACTATTTTCATTGACAATCGTCGGATGTATCATAATAAAATAAAAAAATAATAAAAACTTACGTAGTAAATAAAATTAAACTATTTCACTGGTTTGTCAAACATATACTCATCAACACTGTAATATTCCTTTGATATAAAACATTTCTCAGCTTATCTCTAAAAGTTACTACGTCTAATTCTGATTTGGGTGGGCAAAGTACGGGACACCATACCATGTCCACACTCATTTGTATGGGCATGTTTTACTGTAGAGAAAGATGTTTGTTTTGTTTTAATAGTTAGGCTTGATGTCCCTGAAGTCATAAAACTGATAGTTAAAATTAGAAAAATAATGGATTTTTTATTAAAAAATAATAATAATAATTACTATCGTAAATATATAAACAGGAAAATTTCAGAAAATGTTTCGCAAAAAATTCCCTCTACAAGAATAATTATTTTCATACCTGAATCGTATGGGGGGTTGAGATTGTTTGAATTCGAAGGACCAGGGAATTTTATATAAAAACGCCCAAAAGATTGAATGTTTATAACTTAATAGACAGTGGATAACTAATGAGTTGAGCCTACTGCAAACTGGGATATAATGTTTACGCTAATTTTACCCAGAGAACAATGTCACACACAAATTAAAACGGTGAACAGTACCTTTGTCCAATATTTCCAGTGAGATGAAGGTTCCAGTAGGGAAGTCGCCGCCGGCGCCGGTGGGGTCCTGGGGCCGTGGAGCGGAGACGCACGACAGTTCTTTCACAGCTTTATTCTTGAGGCTTGACGCGACCACGGAAGAACGAGTACGAAAAGTTCATCTGCCGCGGAAGCACGCACAAGATGTTCTGGGAGGTCTTGAAGCACTGAATTTAATGGAAGTTAGCAGACACTGACTTTAACGGGAATTTAATTATTAGGACAAAATATATTTGACAAACTAGAGTGTTGAAGAATTTAGAGTTTAAGAGAGTTAATAATAATTGAGGAAAACTAGGCAAATCGCCTATTTAAGAGAAAATATGAGAAACCGGTGCGAGATGCTACTAAGAGCAAGACCGACGCTAGACAGACAGACGCCGGGAATTTTGCAAATCGCCAGGAAATCTACATCCAATCAAAATTCAAGAAAAATATCGTTGTCAAGGCAACGGACTACATCATATGGCCTGACTTTTGCAAGCAACGACAGACATCTCTCTCTCTCTGTCGCACAGGTAAACTTATCAAACAACAAAATTTTTGGGGAGATATGCCTCTTGAAATAAAACTACGTCCTTAATATTAAATTGACCACACAATTAATTATATTAGAAAAGCTTAAAATATAAGTAATAAACATTCCGGCCCCCTTGAAGCATTGTAGGCTTCAACAGCATAAAAACAATAGAGTATCATCCCACACAAATTTAGAGATTGGGGCACGGAAGAATATAAGAGTTTTATTCAGTAAGCAGGGGGAACACCTTTACCACTGGTCTGGTGAGATGTCCATTTGGAGTGCGTAATTCCACCACGCGCACAACACCATCAGTCCCTGGGTGTACGGCGGTAACACGAGCCAGAGGCCACGAGAGGGGTGGAGAGTTCTGGTGCACTAGCACGAGGTCACCAACTTTGATATTCTCCCGTGATTGGGTCCACTTGTAACGTTGCTGGAGCGTGTGCAAGTACTCCAGCTGCCATCGTTTCCAGATACGCTGGTGAAGAGCTTGAACCAACTGCCAATATCGTAGGCGGTTGTCCGGTACGTCGTGGAGGTCGGTTTCTGGGACTGACGCTAGGGGTGCACCAATCAAGAAGTGCCCCGGAGTGAGGGCAGAGAGATCAGCAGGGTCGCTGGAGAGAGGAATGAGAGGCCGCGAGTTGAGCATGGCCTCTATCTGAGTGACGAGTGTCATAAATTCTGGCAGTGTCAGGACGGTATCTCCCATAACACGGCGCAAGTGGTGTTTGGCGCTTTTCACAGCGCTCTCCCACAATCCGCCTTGGTGGGGAGCAGCAGGAGGGTTAAACTTGAAGGGTTTCGTCCCGAGAGTGGGAAGTGGCAAAATGAGCATCACATTGTTCTTCTTCTTCAGTCTTCTTCGAGGGCACAGGAACTTCCTCTTGAAGCCAGAACCGTTGAAGTGATGAGTGTAGATCTGCGTCACTTGCTGAGTGTAGAGAGACATTGAGGCTCGTAGAGTGGAGAGTGGATGCGGAGGGTGCGCTGGGAGCGGTACCCAGTACAACAAACCCAAAATGTGTGCCAATTACATGTGGCATATTCTGTCCCAAAGAGAACTGCTCATTGGTGAGTATTTTTGGAAATAAACTTCAACCTAGGATAACGTCAATTCGTCCAGGTAAGTGGAATGTGGGATCAGCAAGAATGTAGCGTTGGGTCCTATTGTAGACTTCTGGAGCTAGAGGTACCCTGGGTAAATCCACAGTCAATTTATCCAAGATTAGCATTGGCTGGTGAGGAGCAATTATGAGACCAGATAGAGTACTGATTGTGAGGTCAGTTTGACCTTTTGGTTTCGCCATGCTTTGGCTGAGGCCAGAGATGTGAGTTTGAGACTTAGTACGACGCACTCCCAGGAGCTGAGCTGCGCGTTCGGAAATTAAATCTGTCATACTCCCTGAGTCAAGCAAAGCCCTGAATACATGGGACTTGCCTTCAGGAGTTTTGAGTTGCACCAATAGGGTACCCAACAGCACGGTATAACAGGCTGGCATAGAGGGAGGTGAGTCTTGTGAAACGTGAGTCACCTGAGAATCGCTTTGGTTCCCACTAGAGCGGTGACGCGCATCAGAGGCGTTATGAGTTGTGTCACCGTGGACGGGCTGATTAGCAGCGTTGCCCGAGACAGATTGAAAATGCAACAATGAATGGTGTCTTTTGTTACAAGTGAGACACGTGGCCTTAGATTGGCATTCTTTGAGTTCATGAGAGCCTAAGCATGAGACACATCGCTTATGTCTCTTGACGAGTTGATGTCGCTCTTGAGGAGTTTTGTCACGAAAGACAGTGCATGAGTAGACCTTATGTCCAGTCTGATTACAGGCGAAGCATGGAAGAGGAACAGACTTCGTTTGAGCGGAGTTAGAGTGAGTCGTGACCATAGAAACGTCACTGGAGCGAAATTGGACCTTTTTTGGCGCATACGCCTTGTTGCGGGCATGAGGGTGAACATAAGCTGGAGCCTTAGCTTGCGGAACGCTATGAATGTTAGCGTCCTCAGTTTGGCTGCACTCAGTATTTAAAAATTTTATTATTTCTTTGACTTCCGGCAGCGAGTGGTCAGGCTGGTCTTCCGATGAGGATGAACGAGAAGCTTCCAGCTTCTTTCGTAAGTCCGAGTCCATACGTCGGAGAATGAAGGCGGAGAGGAGCGGATTGTGTTCGCCTACGTCACAACTCAAAGCTTTCAATGCTTGAGTGTGTTCAGTGTACTGGTTGACAAAGAGTCTGAGGCCCTTTGTTGAGGAAGAGCTTATTTGAGGTAGGTCCAGTAACTGGTTCAAATGGAGAAATTGTAACCTCCGGGTATTATGGTAGCGTTCCCGTAAGAGGTCGTATGCTATTAGATAATTAGCAGAGGTTAGGTTGAGACCTTTAATTAGATTTAAAGGTTCGCCGCTCAAAACGCTCAATAAGTATTGAAACTTCATTACCGCGCTTAGACTAGCATTGCGGTGAATGGTTGTATCAAACAGATTGATAAAGGAGGTCCAAATCAAAAGATCGCCCGAGAATTTCTGCAAATCTAATTTTGGCAGACGGACCTGAGAGACACTAGGGACCTGTGGCGTCATGCTGACGTCACTCAAAGCCGAGGGAGTTTTGGGTTCTTCAACTGGAAGTAGTGTTTCAATTACACCCAAAATGAGGGCGTAAAGATCATTAATATAGTCCTGATCTTCCGTTAAGACGTCGTCTTTAATGGCCTCTTCATCCGTTAGATTTAAGGCGCGTTGCAAGTTAGCGTCAAAATCAGCTTTCTTTTTCTTTATTTCATTAGAGAGGGTGGCTAAGCTCTTTAGTTGAGCAGGCGTGAGAAGATCCTTTTGAGTAGCGTATTCTTCAACTTGAGTTTTTATTTTATCAAAGCGCGCTTTAGTTAACGCTGTAAGGCGAGTATATAGAGCCGCCTTGAAATCAGATACTTTAGGTGCCATTTTGAATATTTCAGAGACAGTAAGCAATAAAACAAAGTTAAATATTTCCTAGATATAGAATACAAGACAATATTGTAAGCAGAGCGCTAAATGTATATTTTTGTGGGCCTATTTTACAGTATTAAAATATTGGCAGAGACATCAACAAATTATTTATAATAAGAACAATAAACAAACACCAGAATATCTTTAAAATCAGAGGTAACCTTAATCTGCACTTTAAATTAAAACAATGGTATTCTTAATTAGTCCCACTGAGTAACTTGCTTTGATAGCCAGACTCGTTAATAGCAATGTGTATAAACACTAGAGAGCTAGGAAAATGATTAATTTTATTTTCAAAAAGAAAACAGAGAACTAATTAGTCAATTAGTTAAGCTAAATAGCTTCCAATTTGCTTGTTATAACAATACAATAGCGAGAGATATGCTCGACAGCTTATTTTTCTTTATTTCAGAGAGAGAACACAGCTAATTTATGAATAGTTAGTTAACTAATTATTAGTTGAGCAAAAATACAATAGAGACAAAGTAACTTAGGTAAATAGCCAAACAAAAAATAACTACCCTAGCATAAAGATTGAACATACATCTTATCTGTCTTTTCAAAAGAGATACAAATTAGGTATAAGTCAATTAGCCTACACCGTACAATGAAATAGTTTACCTAATGAAAAATGAAATATATTTTAGCAGTGAAAAGTTTTATGCGGCTTTTAAATTTAATTAGCCTTTAAATGTCAATCAGAACAAGAGAATAAAAGATAATAATTCAATTAAAAATTCAATATATATATACTTATACACACATCAATGAATAACTACAATCCTTAGGCCTATATTAAACAATGACTAATATATATAACTGTCAAAAGATATTAGAGTAGCACAATGTCACTGAATAGTGAATGTTTGTTTACATTAGCAGACAACTGTATCAGCTGATGCTTGAGTGAGGCGGACGGATGTACGCCATACGGTAAACGAGAGAGAGAGAGAATGCGAGGGGTAAGCCGCGTGACGTAAGCGGCGATCAAAAATATCAATATTCAATCGATTTAAACTATCGATATTCACTTCGGCACGCATCGGTAATGTTCGTGGTCGCCACGCTTGCTATTGGCCGAGGGGCGTGGTCAAGCCAAACTGGAGAAGAAGGGTTTTGCATATGGCCGCAACTGAATAAATCACGCATTTCATTAGTATCCACAAATTAGAGTTTTTGTATTTCCAAAGAACTGAGTCCATAAATCCGGTTCGAATAGGACCAAATGAATCGTATGGGGGGTTGAGATTGTTTGAATTCGAAGGACCAGGGAATTTTATATAAAAACGCCCAAAAGATTGAATGTTTATAACTTAATAGACAGTGGATAACTAATGAGTTGAGCCTACTGCAAACTGGGATATAATGTTTACGCTAATTTTACCCAGAGAACAATGTCACACACAAATTAAAACGGTGAACAGTACCTTTGTCCAATATTTCCAGTGAGATGAAGGTTCCAGTAGGGAAGTCGCCGCCGGCGCCGGTGGGGTCCTGGGGCCGTGGAGCGGAGACGCACGACAGTTCTTTCACAGCTTTATTCTTGAGGCTTGACGCGACCACGGAAGAACGAGTACGAAAAGTTCATCTGCCGCGGAAGCACGCACAAGATGTTCTGGGAGGTCTTGAAGCACTGAATTTAATGGAAGTTAGCAGACACTGACTTTAACGGGAATTTAATTATTAGGACAAAATATATTTGACAAACTAGAGTGTTGAAGAATTTAGAGTTTAAGAGAGTTAATAATAATTGAGGAAAACTAGGCAAATCGCCTATTTAAGAGAAAATATGAGAAACCGGTGCGAGATGCTACTAAGAGCAAGACCGACGCTAGACAGACAGACGCCGGGAATTTTGCAAATCGCCAGGAAATCTACATCCAATCAAAATTCAAGAAAAATATCGTTGTCAAGGCAACGGACTACATCATATGGCCTGACTTTTGCAAGCAACGACAGACATCTCTCTCTCTCTGTCGCACAGGTAAACTTATCAAACAACAAAATTTTTGGGGAGATATGCCTCTTGAAATAAAACTACGTCCTTAATATTAAATTGACCACACAATTAATTATATTAGAAAAGCTTAAAATATAAGTACTAAACAATACCCAATATCAACCTAATTGATATTTTGTAAACGGAGCAGCTTGAGGGTTTTTGTGGATTCTGCACCCCTAGTGGCAACACCATAGGCACAGGTGCGGGTAGATACAGTGGAAATAGACAGTACGGAGAACATTCATATAATTAAATTTGGAAATTCCGAGAAGAAAAAATACACCAATGCTACATTTATAAAAATGTATAGGTTCTAGTTAGAAGGTTATGTGATGCAATATAAAAAGACGCGGTGGAAGCGTAGATGAACACGCACGTAGGAATACCACTGTTTAATAAATTTATGTTTAAAATGTTAGCAAGATAGGATATTTTCAAGAAAATTCTTAATACCTAAGCAGGACCAAGATGATTTATTAATAGAGACAGATGAACGAGGGAAGCGAATTGACCTCTCTCTAAATATAAACACGAATAAGCGTGGCCAACACCGTCTTGAATAGGAGTATGTTCAGAGTAATTAGATCTTCTGAATTAACAAAACTATTTTCTCCGATGAAAGAGTTATTCTTGGGTACTTCAGATTATTCACAATATTCTGCAAATGGTTATCCCTTCAGCAAAAAAAACAACATTTTTTGTATGCTGCGCTGAAAGTTTCTTCTTCCTATTCATTGCATTCTGAATTTGATGATAAAGTATTTTTTTGAAAAAATAAATCGAACTCTTTGTTTTAAGTTAATGGCGATGGTGATCTTAGTCGTCTGAGATGTTTGGGTAAACATTTTCCATTATTGGTAAGTAAAAAACAAAATAAAGTTTGTTTTAGCGAATTTCCCCTATAGGGAAGAAGCTATTACCATAGGTCTCATGGTAAGACTTAAGCCTGAGACCATGATAACTTTTTGTTTTGAGGTCCCCAGATTCCAAAAACACTATTCGTTCAAATTGATGTGTGTGTGTGTGTGTGTGTGTGTGTGTGTGTGTGTGTGTGTGTGTTTGTGTGTGTGTGTGTGTGTGTGTGTGTGTGTGTGTGTGTCCGTGAATGCGGTAACTTGAGTAAAAAAAGTGCGATTATGATGAAATTTGGCTCAAATGTGTAAAGTGACATTCATGTATTTAAGTTCGAAAACCAGGAAAATCGGACCATGGAAAAAGGGGTTTGTGGGGTTTCCAAATTTTCCAAAAATCAGTTTTTTGCATTTTTCACTCTAAAATTTGCAAAACACTCAATTTTTGTTTTGACCATTTTATAGAGCTTAAAAAACAAATAATATAGTATTTTGAATCATTAAGCTAGGTTAAGTGGTTCCGGATAAAATCCAGTAAACATGTTCATAAAATCTTCCATGTTAATCTTATGGGAAAAAGGTTTTTAGCTTTTCCTCAGTTAATTTTACTGTAAACTTTACATTTGCTTTTACCAATCAGTTCAGCTCTACAAACAATCATTTTGGTGTTTAAATTATGATTGTACGTCCAACCGTTGCTAAGATATTCAAAGTGCTAAACACTAATGTTATCCTTATAGAGAATAAATACAATTTGATATCTCGATTATTTATGAATGTATGTTGATGAAGCTTGAAAAATGGCTTCACCTAGTTCTGGTATATTGATATTTGCTCAAAAATTGATTTTTTGTTGATTATCCCCGTAGGAGTAAACCTGCATACTCAGCCATAATGTTATCCTTATGGAGAATAAGTAAAGTTTTATATCTCCCTTAATTATGAACATAAATTGTTAAAACTTGGTTTGTAGCTTCACCTGGTCGATTTATATTGATTATTGCTCAAAACACATTTTTTATCTTTCGTGTTGCAGCAAACCTGCGTACCCTAATTTTATTCTTATGGAAAATAAATCAAGTGCTATAGATCACTTATTTATTAATGTATTTTTATGAAACTTGGTAAGTCACTTTATGTGGTAGTGAGAAACATATGCATGCATTGAAAATTAGCTGAGTACGCAGGTTCGCTGCGATGGGGTATTTCTCTTATTAGTCCACTCTAGCTTTTAAAATAACACTCTTATATGCTTTTTAACAAGTGCTTAATGCCATACACCAACAGTCTGTATTCACATACAAGCCAGAAAACAAAAAGCAACCATGTATTATACCTGACATAAAATAGCTCGTCCTCCATCAAAGCACACTTCTCGAGCCGGTGTAAGAATGAAACGCAAACACTTTAGGGGATCAGCTGTTCGACCCTTTTATCGCATGTTTTTGCAGTCACTGGATTCTCTTTACATTCACAACAGATTTTCGTTTTCTTATTTTTGCGTAATAAGCGAAACATAGTTATTCTTCTTCCAACAGCTAAATGGATTTTTATGTTCAGGATAGGATTTATGATAGGTCATGATAGGACGAAACAAGTTTGCAAATACTGACTTAAAGGGTTTTCCATTTAATATCAAGTTATACACGATTTTTGACGCTTTTAAAAAGGTGTTTTCCCCGAGTTTCATTATAACACAAACAAAAATAATTGTTTGGTATAAAAGTACTGCTTTTCTATTTGTATTGTTTTACTGGTCGGTAATTAGTGCAAATATTATGATTATATATTTGTTGTTTAATTTTTAAAAACCTCTAACATTTTGTTGTGGAATTCCGGTATTAGTTAGTGCCACCAACAGTGTATGAGTGGAAATTATGTTGTACATGACTACTAGACAAATTTATCAGGAGCTAGCTAGTACCCGCGACATTTTTCGCGTGTTGTGATTCCTGTGTCTTTTCCCGATGGTAAAAAATGGAAACGCAAATAAAATCATCACTCCATAAGATTAAAATCGTCCAGTCTAGTCCAAGTCCAGTTGAGTGAAGTCCTAAGGTTTTGGACAATTAATGGTTAAAAACTAGCCTATGATCAATCGGAATGACCTTGCAACGTTTCATCGCAATCGAATTAATGGTATAGGACCTTAAAAGGGGCTAAGAAACAAAATAAATATTCATTTATATATATAGGAGAAATTTCCATTCCGTTCGTCATTTAGTTGGTCGCCTGCTCTGTTTTAAAGCTTTCGTCGTTATTCGATTTCCGTGGTTAGGACTCATCGAAACGTCAAGTAATGATATCCAATTTGATTTATTATCTCCATACAAAATTAATGACTTTAGCAGGTCGTATTACAGAACGCAGAATATGCAAGTGCCCAAATAGGCATTTTAGAAGCGCCAAATTAAGATTACGGTAAAAGTGAGTTACGCGGATATCAACAACATAATTAAATTAGATTTTCATTGTCAATTCTTTTCAACACTTGTTAAGTTGCTATCGTTTAATATTCATTAAATATACATATTTTCTTTTTATCGTGCCTTAAATAAATTAACGATATTCGAAACAATTTTCACATGGAATATCTACGCAATGTATTCCAATAATGTGAAGACGAACTATTTGTCTCTTATTAAGTATAGGCTACAGTAATAACACTATCAGCATCATAAAGTACTTGATCTAACGCAGCATCAGTTATTCCCCTGTTAACTAATCGTGTACAAAGTATGTAACTCAGAGTCGAGTATCCCCTCTACAGCAAGTGTAAAATGAAATGTAAACACTTCCCCGATTAGCTTTCGATCCCCAGAACCCCCCCCCCATCCCATACCACCCCTTGAAAAATGATTGTCAAGCCACCATAACAACTCTAGGATTAATTAGGACTCAAATATTACAAAATAATATAAAACAAACTGTGTAAGGGTGTAACTGTGACTTAATGTTATAATGAGAATTGCATCATACATCATGTATACACTTCACTCGAATCAGGATTTGTGGTTTTTAATAACACGTAAAAATGTTTAAAATCTTGGTATTCATGCATTTTAAGAGTTATGGGGAAATTAAATGTCTTGATGTATACATATTTATACATAGTTTTGTATAATATTTTGTATATGCTCGGAGGGAAAAATTCAAAATATGACTTATATATATTATGGTTAAAAGACAAATTGCCAACCAACCAATGGATGAAATGTACTTATATGTCACATAGTATATTGAAATAAATGTCGTAATTTGTTCTGATTGTACATATATGTCTATTTTTATTATTTACATTACTTGCGTGGTATTAAGCTTCTCGCTTTTTTATATATTTATGTTACAAACTTGGTTGTTAAATAGGCAAATTTCTAAAAAGGTGATTTTTTCTATACTTTTTTTGTATTTACTATTTATTACAACTTTGTTAGTCTACTCATCAGTTAGTTTTACATGTTTCGGAAATCGACATAATTTAAAGTTAAAATTTCTTTTTAATTTTAGGGAGTTCAATATCCTCCCTCTTTCTTCTCCGTACATTATTCATTGCATAATGTTCGTATTTTCTAATTTGGATATATTTTACAGCGACAATTATAAATATTCACACTTTACCAGAAACTCATTACTTCTACAATATAGTGGTGCGAGTCGAATGGATTGAATCTTATGTAATTAACAGTCGTAAAATATTATTTTAAAGGGTGATTTTAAAAAGTATTAAAAATGTTAAATCACCTGGTTGTCGAGTGCCAGTTATCGGATAATGACAGTTTCGGGAACAAAATCCCTTCTTCTGGTTCTACATAACATCAAACTTCACTCATATCGAGGTCGTTAAAACGGTAAAAACACTAAAACACGCACATTGAAACAAACAAACATTTACTTTAAAAAACTAAAATTTGGCCACAGACGCGCACTGCTCGGTAGACATGTCCTGACTGCCATATTTTCGTTTTTTGAAGTAAATGTTTGTATGAGCGTGTTTCAGTGTTTTTACCGTTTTGATTACCTCGATATGAGTGAATTTTGAAGTTCTGTAGAATATGAAGAAGGGAACTTGTTCCCGATACGATTGTTATCTGATAACTGGATTAATTAGAATCACTTGACAATCAGGTAATGTAACATTTTTTATCGTTTGAAAAGTGATTCAGCGACTGAAGTAACAAATTAAGTTCCACATATTGGCTACCAAGGTACTGAAAAAATATTGTTATCGTTCCAACTAAAATTTAAAGTAAAAAACACTATTTTATTAGTTGTATGTATTGATTTTAATTGTATATACCTTCAACTAAGTTGTATCGATTACTGTACCGGAAAAAATACGTTGTTATGTTCAACTGTACAAACATTCTATATTTCATTATCTGCCTCCTAAAGGTATAAGTTCCAAGCCATTCTGTATACATTCACTAGACTTGTTTAAAGAGTGCTGTTATCTTAAGTTTGTTTTATTATTTGTTCTTATAGTCACAATTATTGTAAAATATCAGATAGTTTCATTATAAATGGCATTACTTTTACAAATGTCGCGTCGTATAAGGAAATAGAAGAACATGACGGGAAATGATTACAAAACTCACTGATCTAGAATCAATTGACATTAAAAACTGATTACGATATATTTTACCAACAACCCTTCAAACGTATCGAGTAAATATAAAACTCCAACCGATTGTAAAATTACATCAAACATATTTAATAGAGTTTTTGTGGTTAATTGTTAAAACTAATTTACGTGTCATTATTCGTATGAGTTGTTTATTTTAATGAGAATCTGTTGGTTCCAAATGATCCTATTGACTTATACGTTATTGTAATTTATTTAATTAGTTAAAATGCAGCAAACATTATGTGATTATTCATCACTTTGAACGCTGTCGAGTAAAGTGTAACTTTATAAGTTCACACAGTATACTTTATAGATACACTTTATTTACGTGAACCCCTTAAATTATTTTGTAACCAATTTACTTGATCGATTTTTGTAAATTTCAACACCAAACGAAATCATGATTATTTTACAGGAATTGTTTTTATATTTCTCGAATCACACGATTAAAACCTCCCTTCGAATTGTAAAAACATTTCGTATTTTCTTACCAAATAACAAGGATAAAACATATTTTGTTTGCAAACATGTTCAGGTTAAATATTTAAATAGTTTGATTTGTAAAACTCACCAGTCCTGTTCAATGATCATTGTTAACATCTGCTTGGGGTTAAAGAATCAGAAGGATTTATCCAGTTATGCTGTAAAAGTACCTATGCTGATTTATGGTGGCGTATAAATTAATTGTATTCAAATCATTCAAATACTAGTTCATCATTGGTTTCCGCAGGTAGTTTATTAGCCATAAAACACATAGTCTAACGCGTTGATCCTTAATTATTTTAAATAACGACATATATATTTGTAATCATACTCCTATTACAAATCACTTTCAGAAATACATTTTACATATAAATACATATAAATTGTAAGGAAATGCAGTTTGGACCTGCACCTTATAACTCAATGTCTCGGGTGTAAGTATAGTGTAAGCGTCCTTTTTTATACTGGGTGAACATATACCAGGTGTCCCAAAAATAAGTGTACAACTTTGTTCGTATACCACAGCCAAGTTTTAATCGGTAAATCATATTCTCAAGTTTTTTCCATACATCATATAAATGTACAATATGATCACCTCGGCGCACTCAGTAGACATTAGGGCCTACTCCTAAAACCGAGTTCCGACCATACACCCTCAAGTGTTGTCTCATTGATACTTTGTACTGCAACTGACTAAGCTTCAAGAGGTTCGTTAGCAGCTGAGCTATAAATAATTGTTATTTGATGTATCGCCATAAAGAAAAATCACATTGAGTCAAATCAGGAGTACGTGGAAGCCAACTCACAAATGGGATGTTATCTTTCGCTTCAATCTGTGGGAAAATTAACCATTTTATTTGTAAATAGTAAACAATGCTTCTGACTTCATACTGTCGACATTGTAAACAACTATTAGCTTTTTATAATAAAACTTGAGGTTTTTATCTAACAATAGATTCCAACTACCAACTTGGTCAGTGAAAATGTTTTCATTAACATTCCATTAATTTATAAATTGTATAATTCTTTTCGGGATGTATTCATAGCAAGCAAAATAGAAGATAACAAAATCTTAGCTATTTTTAATTTAACGTTGAGACGCTATGAAAATCCACAAACAGCATGACATTATGTACGAATTATTCCAATTCCTAAAACATTTGTAGCAATTCCCTAGACAAATAAAGTGAGGTCGATCTGTATAATCGCAAGTCTTTTAAGGCTAAAAATGAGGCTTATTTTGAATATTTGTAAATTAATTTAAGGATATATTAATTAATAACTGGTTACTAATCGTGACGCTCCTACTAACAGAACACTTCATTCACAGATTCAACCACCCATAGATTAAATGTGCATTAAATTCTTCGCTTTTTAATATAAATAATTTCTTAAGTAGCTATTTCTTGAGTATATATTTCTTGAGTAGGTATTTCTTAAGTAGTTATTTCTTGATTAGGTATTTCTTAAGTACCTATTTATTTTTTAATATGAGCTCCCCACACTGTGTATTTTCAATTGAGACATTTCAATTTGCCGTGCTAATACTTGACGTAAAACACTCCGCACATGTTATACAGAGTCTTAGTCTCTAGGAAAAACGAAGTATTCTGTAGACAGCATGTGAACTTCATTTACTTTCACTTCATATCACGTTATACATTTAGCAACTAAACGTTGAGACACTGAACTCATTTATCCCCTAAACAGTGAGACAATATAAATTGTAGCCTCCGAACAGTGAGATACTATGAAGATTTTCTATCTGAACAGTGTGACACTATGATCATTTATTGTCCGAACGTTGAAACACTATGTACATTTACTGTCTAAACATTGAGACACTACGATACTGTTGTGCTCTGAAGAGTGAGACAATCTGTACATTTAGTCTCTGAACAGAGTGAGCTCAACATTTGTTAAGATAATTTGTACTTTTAATTTGTGAGCATTGATTGTGACCATTGTAATCACCCTGAACATTGTATCTCTAAATATTGAAATGCTCTGTACATTAATTATGTAAAATATTGCATTCAATATTAGTTAATCTGAACAAGAAGGACACTCTGAATATCAAAATCTTTACACACTCGGCTACTGTTCATCTAAAATCTACGCCCATTTGAGATCGTTTATAATTTTATGATATCTCGAGATAATTTATATTTTAAAATTGTTTGTCTTTCACACTTTTCAAAAGTTATTGTTATATGTTACAGTCAGTATAAAGCCTCAGCCCTGAGGGAGCGAGAGGGGGAGTTTGCCTATTTAACGAACCATACCTGAGGTTTGCACCAACCCTTACACATGCGTTCCTGTTCTATTTACAGAATCTACACATAAGGAAAATGGTTGGACAAATTGTGTATATAAAACTAGACATCCTTCCTACTGGTTTAAAAAGTTTATTTTATCTTATTTTAACGTTATTCCGAATAATTTTGAGGTGGCATTTTTTATTTGTTGTCCTGGTTAAATGTAGAAACTAATTGATAGGTTTCGTTTGATTCTGAGCTTCCAGATTCTTCGATGATATTCTTATTTAGAAGATGAATTAAATCTAGATTTTAGAAAAGTGTGTTACTAAGATATGTACTGGATGTATTCTTAAAGTTAGGATTACGATTACAACTCAGCCCCTCGTTTATAGTTTCACCTTAGTAAGAAGTTTAACCAATTTACTGGTCCCATCGCTTTTTACTGACATGATCTTGGAAAATTAGACGGTTTATTTTTGAGAGATGAAACCGAAGATAGCTTTTAATAAAATTATTATAATGTTGGCATTACTATCTATTACGCTGCCTCGGTTAAACTCTACACAGTTACAAAGGTACTTCAAAGCGGCCAGGATCTCTATATGCTCTCCATGTGTGTTGTATTTGCTCTGGATCCCTGGTATCATTACAATGGGAATGTCTGCATCAAAATCTTGTATTAACATCCTGTATTAACACACTAACACATATAATTAGTACAGAGAATTGTCATGGGTATTATTTATACATGCGTGTATCACATTTCGTCATATTTCTTGTAAGATAGTGTTTCCCTTGTAAATAAACAAATAAGGAATAATGAATACAAAATCTGCTTTCTCACACTAAAGTTTCACTAGTGGAAAAACACACAACACCTAATTTAGTAGGTAGTAATGTTTAACGGCTTGAGATACTGCTAAATTACATACAAAACTATATGCTACGTTATATTTGACTTCACATAATATTTAGTTGGTAGTGGTAAAAGTCGTCAATCTGTGAGGATTAAATCAGAAACTGATAAAAGATTATTGTTTAATATATTCTGGAGTTTAGAGTAATGAACGGTTATTATTGCCATTGCAGATATCTGACATAACATTTATGTTGTGCGTGATAAGTGTTTCTAATATTGCAAACGAGACCATCTCTTTCAGTCATTCTCTTATTAGGACTATTGATAACCAGACTCATTGAAATCTATAGCGTAAATACCGTCTTTTTTTAGGGAGAGGAGAGGAAAATGCATCTATGCACACAATTGGCCAACCCGTCGTGTGGGACTCCTACTTACTCAACTCCTTAGGACTCAACGATTGTTTGTAACATTACTTCAGGCTAGGCATAAATTTGGAAAATTCAGCCCATGTAAATACTATTGTTTTAAATAATGTATAACGTCGTTTATGTTGTAAGGCGTCAAAAATACAAAAATAAAAATAAACGTACACTTAAATTAAATTTAAAAAGTAAAATAAACCAATACAAATTAAAATAAAAAATCCATTTAAAAAGTTAACAAAATTCATTTAAAAAATGAATTCCGCAGCAAAGCAAAGCTGCAGGAACAAAATATTGAGATTAAACTGCTGAAGTCGTCACGTATATCAAGTACACGAGTCTAAGGCAGAACAGAGTGTGTTTCCAAAGTCAGGTACCAATCGAGAGTGATTTTATTTTTAGAATGTCGACAGTGTCTCATTCTGGCAATGAGCACACGCACCCAGCAGCGTAGGGGTTGGGGGTATAACCACATCGCAACCACAAAAACTCGATTGCGGTTCGTTAAATAACGAGTTGCCTTTCCACCTTTCCCTTTCCCTTTATCATTCAGTGTAGCCGCCAAATTATTATTTTAAATAACCCCCTTGGTAGAAAACCTACGAACACACATGTAACTTGCATGTTTAATTGTTTTCTCATTCGTGCTTTTTTCACAAACACAGTGTTCATGATAGTATATTAGCAATTTATAGAGCCAATTGATAATAACTATTATTTTATTAAATAAAGCAAATGCCAAGTTGATTTTCTAAATTTCTGTTACAATTTGATATCTTTGTTTAGAGCTCAGATTACCGTATTTTTCTTTATTAGTTTTGAATTTTAATTCCAATATTATATTGTTATCGATTAAGTTAATGATAAAGGAAAGTGCTGTCTGAACTCGTGCTCTGTGTTTAAAGTTAATGTTTTAGCTTGTTCCTCACGGACAATTCCATGTCAAGAACATCTCAAAAGTATGAAATATTGTAACGCGTATTTTTGTAAAAACTATAATGGTTGTTCATTTTATTTTTTTTCATGTGTCTTTTCCTGGTTATGTTGTATTAACATTTTCGTCAAATACAAAAATCAAATCTGTAAAGTCCTAAGTTATTCTTAGGAAGTTTAGTTAAAGCTTGAATGGCTTTAATGTCAATATTTATAAAAAATATGTTTATATAACTGAAAATAACATATTTCTTGTCTGTTATCCAAATGAAAAATCTAGAACCAACTAAACTGAAGTAAAATGAAATTCCATGTTTCAGGAAGAGATTTATTTCGTCGTTTTTCATTAGAAATTAGCTACGTACGCAGTTTCGGCGCGACGGGGGTCCATGACACGAACATATGTGGAATTCGACCTTAATAGTTTCAGAGCACGACGAAAACCTACAGTGAATAATGTTTTTATCTATGGTAATTTTTCTTTAATCCGCGTCTGTCCACACAACTTTTAACCTCCGTTCCTCCTTCCTGCACTCGGCGCGTCTCGCTCCGGTCGCTACCGAACGAGCGACCCGCCATTACAAAGCATTGCTAAACTGTAGCCACTGGTTCAAGAGTAACTCACCCTGAAAATATGTTTGTAATAATCTAATGCGCTTTTAAAGTAACTGATTTAATAACCATAAATGTAATTCAACTTTGTTCGGTAAAGTTGTTAACGAGATCAAAAGGCTATTTTCCTAAGAGCATTCGTTGCGGAATTATCTTTTCACCGAGAGATTATAATTATTCAAAGTTTTATCGGCACTGATAATAATTTGAAAAAATTATAAATTATAAATATAGATTATTTTTAAATCCCTTTGACATAGTTCAATTAAAAAATACATCTTTACCAACAAGATTTGACATTTAAGATACAAACAAAAATCTATTTTCGCACTGCTCGTTTACAGCTAGTGGTTATATCAATTAAAACCACAGTGACTTAAAAAGGTATTAAATTATTATCAAACACAATCCATAGTAAGAACAGATATGATATATATAACAGAGATATTATATATAATACTAAAACCAGATATAATACTATAAATACAGTTGATATTACAAATGTAACTAAAAACATAAATAATACTACAAACACAGGCTATACGACAAAAATAAATAATACTACAAGCACGACTATACTACTAACACAGACAATACTAAAAACAGAGATACATGCTGTTATAAGATAAAGTAAAGTGCCCACAAAAAGGGAGCGATCTGGGACCCTCGCTGGCGCTAGCGATTGGGTTTCGGTGTAAAAGGACACGGGTTCGGTTCCCGGGGTGCCGAAATGATTTTGAGAGGTTTGGACCGTTGTCCTCCAACAAGGTTTTTAAAATCCCACCATTGGCGTAGAGAAGAAAATTAAAGAGGACATAAAATTCTATAAATCGCCATTAAAGGTTGTTGGTTGATTAACGTTTGTTTGTGAGTGAGGACCAAGCTAAGTGCAAGTGGTCTGAGGAAAGCAATCACATTTGCCAATGAAATCTTTTCTTTTGGCGTATTCCTAGACGATTCCCAGTCACTCAGTATAACTTAAACTATTTAAAATATTTTGCCAAAAAAAGTTTATAATATATAGCAATTTATAATATGGTATTTCTTTTTTGGCGTTTCATTTTTAAATGTTTTTCTTAAACTGTAAATTTGTGCCTGTTGTAGAGAAACCCAAATTTTCAGTGACAGATTCCTTTGTAGTAATCGGTTTAATCGGCTTTGGTGTATCGGTGTTGGTTTTGCCGGTTATCCGTCAAATACTGTGTTCATTTATAGAATAAGAAATTTACACTTTTACAGCAAATTTGAGTTCCAAATATGAACTAAACATATTTTTCCTAATGCTAACAGAAAGTCCGACGAACATAAAAATAAAATAACATAAAACAACAAAACATATAAATTAATTATATATAATTTACTGAGGCTAAAACGTATTATATGTGTTAAATACTGGCTCCAAACGTTTGATAAGATTATTCGGACTGTGTTCCAATGATTTAAGCGCAATGAATACAGTGTTTGTGAAGGTTACCTTACAATACCACGGTACGTAAATTTCCAGATACATGGATTGTTAAATTTCCCACTGACATCACCTCATATCAGAAGAATTGTAGATTGTTATTCAGTTTTGTAACTGTTTGTGATTTGTGTGGTATCAGGGTAAAAAAGTGAAAATACTATTCAAAAAGATAAGTAAACGATCTGTGCCAGAGACAACTCTGAATAAATATCGTACTATTTTCAGTGTTTATGTTTGTCTTCGTTGTCCGATCAGGCTCTGAATATGTTGAACTTTCATTGTATTTTATATTTATATTTATGTAAAGAATATGCATTTTAATAAAAGGACCAACCTTATATTGTGGGATATTTGATTCATCCTGAAGATTTAGATTTTCATTTCTATAACAATATTTTAATCTAAGATCTACAGTAAAAATGTTTAACAATCAAGGTCCAAGTCGAGTACGACCTTACTGGGCTAGGACCATTATAATACTGCCAATTATCATTATAATACCCGATAATCATAAAGTACAAATCCAAACATTATATCCAACTTTATAATTGTAACTTGATGTATTCCTCCTTGAAATTTAGTTTGGGTTTTAGAGTCAGTAGGTGGAGTCAGTAGGATTCGGTGTCGGTTGATAATATTTTGTTTATTTGACATATATAATGGGATAAAAAGAGTATTTAAAAAAAAGGTTTTATCTTTAAAAATAGCTTGATTCCTCCTTGAAACAGATGTATAAAGCATTGCAAAGATCTGGTTAGTTACCCATAAAACTTGGTGTAATTACTAAGTGTTCAAATTCGTACCCAGTCTTAGTTGAATTTAAGATTACGATTCATTGTTCAAAAATCCGCTTTAAGTGCAATTCGAGCTACATGCCCGTTTAACTAATCGGAATAGCTAGACCGAAATAGTGCATCAAACCGAAATTATTTTAAACCCTCAATTCGTGTGGACATGTCAAGCAAGCATCGAATCTTGAACCTTGAACCAAGGTCCAAGACACTAACCGTTAGGCAGCGAGAAGCCCTAAATGTATTTTCAGTAATAGAAGCTAGGAAGTGAAACACGAACACAACCGGGCCGAGTATGCAGCTGTTGTCTCGCCTCATTCTCTGTGTCAGAACATCTGCCCCCCCCCCCTCATCCCCTGGTCCCCCGCACTTGGAAAACTTAAACAAATAATCTAAAGCGCGGGAAAGATGTTGAAGAACGTTTCAAAATTGTCCAACAAATTTTTATCAATAGTCAATAGTCAATATTCCTCATTCGTGAATAAACATTTTGTAAATGAATAGCGTCACATAAAATACTTAAAACTATAATATTTACAAGACTTCATTTAATCCTTAGGTAAGAGCCTATATTAAGAAAAGTGGATCTGAACTCATCTAGTGAGTAAAGAGGTAGGTAGGCCTATCAAGTATTCCCTGAGTTTTTATATTTTTCTTAAATAGTTGGGGCTTTTTTAATGGTGTGAGGTGATATATTTTAGACAGTTATTTCCTGCATATACTGTTCGTGTTTAAAATGTTCTAAATCATGGTTTTGAAAAATATAATCATGTTTATAGCAGGTATTGCAATTGTGAGTTTTTAAATATGCATAATTTTGAAATGGTTTTTAACAAACATTATACAGTAAAAAATATACAATGTGTAAACAGTGAGAATGTTGAGTTCGCTAAAGTACGCTTTCACTGATTCATTGTAATTTTACTTTAAAATTGCTCTAATTGTCAACTTTTTTTAAAATTTTATTCATGTTTTTTATGTTTTTGAGGTTCCATAAATACATATACCGAAGGAAATACTATATGGGATTGTATATGAGACAAATAAATTAACTTATTTCTCTGATCTTCAATACTGCACAGGGATAGCATTCTTCTGATTTTAAAAAGGCCTGAGTTTATTTTGTTTAAAACTTTTCTGGAGTGTGAATCCCATGACAAGTTACTATCTAAAGTTAAACCTAAGAACTTTACATCTTCTTCGAATTCAATGTCTTTGTTTTTAATTCAAAAATTTGGATTTATAACATTTTGGTTTTGTCTTGTTTTGAAGTTAACACATTTTGTTTCATCTGAATATAAAGTTAAATTATGTACCGGTAAGTCAACAATTCTTCAAAGACTCTCCAATTCGATAGATGATAAAATTTCAATTTCTTCCTCAGTTTTGCCTGATATTTTCAAGTTAAGAGTCATCTGCGTAAAGATATGAACTTGTTATTGGAGAAAAATGTAAACAGTCTTTTATATTCCTTAAGTAACAAACGAATAATAACTGTCCAAGAATAGATCCCTGAGGAACTCCTAGCTTAATTTGATTTAGATTTTAATTGAATTGCATTTTGCCGGTTTTTTCGGTGATTTGGTTTATTTGTAGAAACTGTTTTCTATTAGCATACAACTGTTTTCTTTTGAATATAGTAATTAATTCATAATTCATACTGTGGAATGCCTTTGACAGGTCCATGAATACTCCTAAAACGTTCTTGCCTTTGTCTATGGAATCAATAATTGATCCAGTTAAACTTACTGCAGCTGTAAAAGTATATTTTTGCTTTATAAATCCATGTTTCATATCATCCAAAAGTTTGTTATTTTCTAAAAAAGGTTGCAAATCTATTATAAACCACCTTTTCATAAATTTTGGATTTTGACGGGGGTAAAGATACAGACCTATAGTTTCCCATATCCACAGGATCACCCACAGGCCTATAGTTTCCCATATCCACAGGGTCACCCCTTTTGTAGATTGGCACTACCTTTACAATTTTTAATGTGTCTGGGAAGTAGCCAATAACAAAAGAAGAATTAATCCAATGAACTAATATTTTACTAAGCTGTTTTTCAACATATTTTATTACTGTCATTGGGTCATCATCGTGTTCACAAGATGATTTTTCATCAGTGTCGTATTTTTAAGTCCGCTAGTTACCTTATATTTTAAAGTTAGTTAACATGTGATAAAATAAGTGTGGTATAAGTTTTCAGCTTCATTTTTCTTTTCAAATATTAATGAATTTTACAAATATAATATATTGCTTATGATAATTTTTTATAGAAACGAAGCTAAAAAGACTGAAATTGTTAATGACTGGTGTGGGCTTTGTCGTGAAAACCTTTCTTCCGTCAACGGGTGTAAATAGGGTATTGGGGATAGTACATGTTAATTGTTTGACCACGGTGCGGAACGATTTTTTGGGGTAGTTAGTATAGCTAAAATTCAAATAAGTATAATAGAATATAACTAATATATGAATAATAACTTTATAATATATGACTTGTAATGTAATTCAAATAAGAGTAATCACTTTTTCAAAATTTAAGAACCCTGTGAATAATTGGCTTTTCTAGAATCCGTTTTGTACAATTAATGAATATTTAGATGTACCTATCAATAGTTTGAATGCAGTTTTTGATAATTAAAATTAATTTTAAATTTCTTTCATCGGTGTATAAGCTGATTCTCAACTTTGTAAGTATTTTTAAGCTAGTTTTAAACCTGTGCCTTCATTGTTTTGCTTTTTTGACTTTGCCTATTTCACATTGTTATCAATGGTAATACGAGTTTCTAATTTCTTATTCCTTGTCAATTATTCCTATTTCTTATTCCTATTTTTTGGGACGGTTTTGACCTTGGGTCGTATAAAACTGATTCTTGTGTGCCTCTTTTTTTCAACACCAACCATTTTTGTTAAGAGTACTCTATATACGCTTTTAAGGGAAAACTGTCCAAATCTCTAAAATTGATGTGGCCTCCCGAAATCTGAACCCGTAACCCCTTGATCAGAAGTCCAAGACGCGAACCGTTAGGATAGCGAGATGTCATTTTGGAAAAACGTTATTACTCTGGCTGGGATAGTTAAGAATACATGACGAAAAAGCCTTTTTTCAAGATAGTTTTACTATGGATACCCGAAATCAACAATGTTCTCACTGTTAAAACTTTCAACCGCAAAGGTTTATACATAATACTATATAATGTGTGTTAGGCTTTTCTTCGGAGATTCCCGGGATCTCTGAAATAATCAATTGATTTTGCCGTTTTTAAAGGGGCACGTAACAAATATTTTACAGCTTAGATTAGCACAAAGTTGAGATTATGTCCTATGTTCTTTCGTTTAAAGATACCATTTTTAAGTACAATTAAATCACATAGTTTTCAAATGTATACCGACTTAATGAACGATTAACTATTTTCATTGATATGCAAAGTTTTCTATTTTAAACTCTATAAAATACAATTTAATTCAATCGAATTATTAAGGGTAAGGTCGGTTAAGCAATCACGTGCTACATGTTATTTAAACAGGGTTTTAGATGTTCCAATAAATTTGCTTTTTTATAGAAAATAACAAGTTTTGAACAACAATTTTCAGGTTTACGATTTTCGAAAGCTTATATGAAAAATCCAATCTTATTCTAGGTTATGAAACAATTATTAAAATATCGTACAATGTATTTAGTCTGAGTTTCGTACGCGGTAAAACTGTATGTACACCCTGTTGAAAAAGATATTCTTCAGGCAAGCTCCAAGAACTTATTCTTATTCGTATTCTTACAAATGTAGGAGAAAAAGAAACGTTGGCATAGAATAGCTCCCAGAAACCTTTCAACGCTTTCTTTTATTCATTAAAACAACACTAATAATCTCAGAGAGTAAAATTATAACATCTGGATTCATTGACATCCAGCGCAGCGAAAAGTATGTTTTCCAGCGCAAGGTGCTAATTATAATATCTCTTAACAGAAATTCTGACTTAAACTCGGTTTGACTTATTTAACTTTATTTTACTTGTTGTGTCTCGTATTTGATAACAACTATAAAGCAGTTTATATGTACGGCGTATTATAAATAATTGTTTCATTAGATAACGTAAATGATATTTGTCATCAAAATTACTATTAATGGGAGTCTTGAGTACAAACCTTTTTGGTGAAGGGGAAGAGAGGGGGGCTAAAGGTGCTTAATAAAAGTGCCTACAATCTCGACGATTGGTACGGTAGATCACTATTATCTTAAATTTACTTTTCAGAAGAATCCTGCATGTTTGAAATAAAATATAAAAATAAAGGGCCAATACACTTGGAGCCAATATGCATAAATTAATAATAATAAACACAAACCGTTTATTACCTATCCATCTCTTATGTTTTTGTAATACTGAATCGTAAATTTATAACAAAAATGTTAAGATCATTATATTAACTTTTTCTTTTTCGTAAAAATCATTAATTTCCTCGACTTACAGAGTTGTTTCTACTACTCATACTTAGACTGAAGATTTATTTCCCTATAGCAAACATCGTTTCCTAAACAGATATGAGCCAAAAGTGCAGAACTTCATAGAATTCTCTGAAAGAGTCCCTGAAAAGAATCAATCAGAAAGAGGAGAGAAAATCTACTTTGCTTCAGGTAATGGAACTACGCTACCGGAGAAAATTAACTGATTAACTTCTTTGCTTTTCACAGCAACATACTGATTACAGTTTTACCATTAGGACCTAAAACGAACCATTTCATTTCTCTTGTTCGTAGACATTTATAAAGGTTAAAATTAACATATATCACGTTAGACGTGGGCATTGCAGAATAATAGAGTTTGAGACAAGTATATTAAATACGATAAATAAATAGGATAATTAATTAATAGGGTAATTAATTATTTAATAGTGGCAGCGTAATGTTTAGTTATATATTGAATTCATGACCCATCAACCACTCTACACTTCTAAATAGTTTTTCTTAACTGTCTACACCTTTATGTTTACATAGTTTAAGATCAGATGAGCGTCAAGCAGTAAAATATAATAACAAGTACAAATATAAGTTAAACTCTTCTGAACCGTAGTTATAAATAATTCACACCCGGGATAACATTATACGTTGCAATAAAAAATGATGTTTTATATGGATAAAAATGAAAGTGAAACAGTATTACGTATCTGATGGAATGGAAGATTTGTTTATGAGCTTACTGGCTGAACAGGCGGTCTGACGCGAAGCGATGGGAAATATGATAATAGTGTTTTAAGAGAACACCAGATTCTTCCTATTCCTCCCGTTTTGGTCCTTTTACTTCTCATTCTGTACAGAGATAGCGTAAAGAAGCATGGGTTTTGTTTTATTTCTGCTCAAGCTTTCACAGAAAGAATAATATTTCCAGACAGTTTTCTCTAGCCGTCTTTAATTTTAAACAGGAACGTAAATTTTAAATTTTAAAATGCTCACATAAGGGGAGGAGATGAAAAATATACGTATAATTTATAATAATTCAAAATAAAATCTTTATAATTTTAGTGTAATAATACATTTCCGGAATGGTTTTAGTTATTCTTAGCCATTTTTATTACAGGTTTTGTTTTTAAAAAAACATACAAGAAGATATATTTCTGGAGGCATCGAATAGCAGTAAACGAATAGCACTATGAACCTTTTTATATGGTTTCAATGTACCTCAATATTTTTTGTATATCACCGCTATCAGCATTTTGTTAAGAGAATACATAGGAACCCTTCTAGGAAGATCGCACCAAACCCCTCTAGTTTTTGTGGACACCCCGGGATTTGAACCCGTGACTCCTTGAACCGAATTCGAAGACGCTAACCGTTAGGCTAGCGAAATGTTCATTTTTTCATGATGCCTCAATTGTTTTAAATCTACACATGTTCTATTAGGTTACGCATTTCAATACATTGTACAATTGATCACCACTGCACTTCAACTGTCCTCATTAGACAAACATGTATTAGGATAGTGTATATCATGCATGGCGTAAATATTTGTTAAGGGAAATGTAATGATACTTATTTAAAAATCGTGTTCAGGAAAAGAGACTCTTTAATGAAACATGTCCTCGAAACGCGCACTCATCAAAAATCGATTCTACCTTTCCTCTTCGGCTCAAAGCGAATCAATCGATACATTTTTCCGGCGCCAGAAGGAAATATTAATTACATCATGACAAACGTACCATTTCATTAAATTGTAATCTCACTGATTGATTATATGTTATGATCCATACTATTTAATTCCTTTTCTGTATCCGTTCAAATTTGCTTTATGCATATTTGATTAGGGTAAAGTATTTTTGTAAGTGTCTTTACTGTGAACGCAATATGATATCATAATCAGATAGTGATGGAAACTATAATGGTCATACATTTGTATACTATTCGACACAATTAAGAACTATAGTTGTTAATATAAAAACATAGGCATTTGTACATTTACTGGTACATGAAACCACTAAACGTATTTTAAAACCAAAAAATGTTAACATTATATTTGACAGTATACTATTGATTTGCTTCTATCGCCGAAATGAAAGACGTAGTTTAGTATCATGAGGCAGGGAGTTAACTTCTCTCCGGCATTCAAGGGCTCTCAGAGAAGAGGGTCACCATAGGCTCCGGTTTCTTTGGCGTTTCATTTCTAATTAAAATAATTATAATGTAAAATTATAGAAATAATAAGGCACAATTTCATTTCGGTATTCGATTCAAATTATTTGTTCAGTGCCATTTACCGCAAAGAGAGACAGAAGCAGTGTAATTGTTGTAATACTTATGAACGCTAGTATATATTTGCCATTGATTTTGTAAGTTAAAAATTGTAAAAATTCTTTACGGATTCTGCTAGGAACGTAAAACTTGAACTAGGACTGTAATTCTTTCTCTACCGAGTTTCAAGGTTGTAATTACTTTGTCATGGAACATTTCACTAGACACCCTTATTGACTTATTGTTATTTTTGATTTTTTGTATACCTACATTATTATTTTTACTAATAGTTACAATAAATCTTATCTTTTAAAAAAGAAAGTAATTCGAACCTAAAAATGAACGTCAAATTTGTATGTTTTGTTTGATCTGTCTTTGTGTTTTTCCAAGAGTGTTTGTTTGTATTTAGCGTTCATTGGGCGATAAAGATTCGAAACGGTTAGTACCACACGATGCGAAAATCAATGTATTTAATTTATCCGTAGCTTAACAAATTATTTTAAAGAAAATATTACTTTCTTGCTCACATATTTTATGTTTTTGAACCAATTTTAGCTGTTAATATGTATCATGCAAGTTTGACTGTTTAATCAATCTATTTTCTTACGCCAAATCAGAGGTAACATCTAATGTTGCGCGGAAAGGGTGTCTATAAGGATAAATCCCAAACGCGCTACTGCCGCGGTGTCTAGTACTGTCGCCAAAACGTTCTCCTCCCTCTGCTTATCTTTCATCATCACCCCACTTCGATCCATTACATGACATTCAGCACGTGAGTGGTTATTCACAGGAAATTCACGAGTTGCATGTTAACTTTCGTGGATTGATTGAAACGAAATTGATTCACAATTAATCATCCTCACCCGGGGTCACCGTAATCAATTTAATCTACTGTCAGTTTTTAATCCAATCGTTATAATTAGGAACAAGGTAAATTCTTCTTTAAATATATGTTTGTAAATTACAGTTGAAGATAGACAATCAGGGGGGTCGATTAATACCCCTGTAAACGATCAGCGGTTTTAGGAAGTTTTTGTATTTTAGTTGACTGCATATTATTGATTTATCAACGATTTCCAGGTGAAAATATACTGCTTAATCTGTATAGCAGAATCATCATAAGAAAATAACATGATTAAATTTGTGAATCTAATTCTAAAAGGATTTTCACGGGTATTTTCCGTTCAAAGTTGCGTCCTGAGGTTAACGTCCTTTGTTCGCAATATATTGAATTCCAAATAGATTCTATGCTCAAATCATCTACAAGAGGCTTTGAAACCAGAAACTAAAAAACGAGTTCGCACGCAGCACCCTGACGTGAGGGAACTGAATTTCCACATAAAAACTTGTAAAACTCAAAATAAGTGTAAAAACATACATTTGTTCAATTTTTATTGAAATCTGAAAACATTGATTTTTTGGCTGTTCTGATACTCCTGGTTTCATTTACTTGCAAAGCTGGGAATAGAATTTTGCGCATTATAAGGTTGGGAGAAGGTCCAGGGAAGCTTGAAAGTAGGCGTGAGGTTGCTGGGGATGATAAAAGTACTCTATCAAAGGAATAACAGGCTTTTCTAGTGTAAAACCCCCATAAGACAACGTACTATGTTTAGTCGATACACATTTTCTTTAATAACTCGGTAAATATTTATGATAGAATGACGGGAGAGGGCTTACAACTTTCGCCTCACTAATTCCCATCTTTTTACATGCATTGATTTTACATCTGGGGCTTTTATGACCCATTTGGGCCCAAAAACTCGAAATTTGAAAGATTAATCCCAAAAAAAGGGGTTTAGAGTTTTCCGATTGTTTTGCCCAACGAACTTGTCCAACTGTTTAGAGAAAGGAACGTCCCTAGTAAATTTGAATTAAATCGGACAAAAAATTCGACCGCTAGAGTGCAAACACATATATACAGTACATATATATATATATATATATATATATATATATATATATATATATATATATATAATTTTGAATGACCCCCCAAAACGTGTTCAGGGGGTCACGTTAGGAACTCCTATGGTGGTCCCGGGCTTAAGTTTCACCGTGCGGGTCATGCTAATAGTTCACTTTCCAAAGGAAATTCACTAATAATAATTCAGTTAATTTTTGTACTTTTATTAGTGAATTTCCTTTTGGAAAGTGAACTATTAGCATGACCTGCACGGTGAAACTTAAGCCCGGGACCACCATAGAAGTTCCTAACGTGACCCCCTGAACACGTTTTGGGGGGTCGTTCAAATTTATATATATATATATATACATATATATGTGTTTGCACTCTAGCGGTCACATTTTTTGTCCGATTTAATTCAAATTTGGTAGGGACGTTCCTTTCTGTAATCAGTTGGACAAGTTCGTTGGGCAAAACAATCGGAAAACTCTAAACCCTTTTTTTGGGGATTAATCTTTCAAATTTCGAGTTTTTGGGCCCAAAAAGGGTCAGAAAAGCCCCGGATGTAAAATTAATGAATGTAAAAAGATGGGAATTAGTGAGGCGAAAGTTTTAAGCCCTCTCTCGTCATTCTAGCATAAATATTTACCGAATCATTAAAGAAAATGTGTTTCGACTAAACACAGTACGTTGTCTTATGGGGGTTTTACACTAGAAAAGCCTGTTATTCCTTTGTTAGAGTACTTTTTCGTCCCCAGCAACCTCATGCCTACTTTAAGCCTGTCTGGACCTTCTCCTAACCTTATAATGCGCAAAATTGTATTCCCAGCTTTGTAAGTAAATGAAACCAGGAGTATCAGAACAGCCAAAAAAATCAGTGTTTTCAGAATTCAATACACATTGGACAAATGCATGTTTTTACACTGATTTTGAGTTTTAAAGTTTTTTTTATGTGGAAATTCACTTCCCTCACGTCAGCGTGCTGCGTGCGAACTCGTTGAAATTTAAGTGTTTAAAAAGATACGATTATGCTAGTACCAGGTACGGGTATAACAGGACAATGTGTAACCCATCAGCAATGAGTTTACCTGTCTTAACAACTCAAGCTGCAGGATCACTTTGTGGTAAAAACCACTTAAACTATACACATTGTTCCACTTCATCATTGTTCCACATTGTTCAGGGATTTTCATCCAATTTTAGGGTTTCAACGTCCAGTATGATATAATGGGATTGTGGGTTATTTTGGACGACCTTAGTGTTAACTTTAGTTTGATATATGTAAAATTGTTTATGTTTACTAAAATACTTAATAAATTTATCAAATCATAAACACTGTTAAATTTGTAATATTTCGAATATATACTTCTATGTTAGTTGTCATAAAATCAAACTTTTTAATAAAAACCATAAAGTAGGTTTATCTAAACTAAGTGGATTATTTGTGTGAACAATTTGGAGGCTTAAGTGTAAAATTATGATCCACTAAAATTATACTTCATATTAACCGATTTGCAATTTAATATTTTTTTATTTATATCTAAAATCTACAGAGACGTTCAATAATGGTACTTTATAAAAAAACTAATATAAAGATTATATTTGTTTAGGAACTCAATGGTGATTGAGGAATATGACATAGCAGATTGAGAGATAATGTGGGATATTTTGATGAATTCTGTTGGATATTTCTTACCGCAGAGAGGAAATATTGACATTACCTTTGTCGAACTTAACAATACAAGTTTAAGCAGTCAATGAACGGGAAAGCTTCACGTCCGGGATGTTTTCGGTGAAAAGAAAAAATGAATACGAGAAAATAATTGTTGCAACGCGGCTTTTATCTTCCGTCTTGCCACGCTCTGACACACAAACTGTCGAAAATAATACGTATTATGCTCTACAGACGATGGCATTTTTGTACGAGGGAATATTTTAATGTTGAATGATTTAATATGCCCTTTGTTAATGGCCGTGTATTTAATCTGTTGTTTTAGGTAGTTGCGCTTTATAGAGGAATATCAGCTTAGACCCAGGATATAAAGTATCATGCACACCAAATTAATAGGTTTATGACATTTTTCGTTAGCAAGAATAATTTCAAAAATGTATTTTAATTGTCTGTAGTAAAATTATGCAAATATTTCAATTCACTTTTGTCAAATCCATATTAAATTAGTATAATAAATAATTTGTTTTTCCAAACAAATATTTAGGGGTTTTTAACTCTTTTTAACACACAGAACAATTAATTTGCCAACTAAAGCCTATAATTTATAAGTCAATTCCTTCCTAGGCAATTCCCCTAGCAAATTAGTTGACTTGCGTATTATACGTTGTTGTTATTATTGCTTAAATTATCTTGCATAGCATTAAATTTAAATTATAATTATTACGAAATTCTATTAAAAAGAACCAACAAATATTATAACGCCATCGGACCTTTACAAGTTGTCAAGTCATCTTGAGTAAACATGTCATTTCAATTGTCCTCAGCGGTCTGTTCACGGAACTGCTCCAACATTATATTCCACAGTCCGTACCTAACTTACCCAGTCCAATGTTAAATTCCGTGATTCATGCCCACCGGTCCCAGACCAATTTAAAATTCTGTGGTTCGTGGCCAATATTCTCAGTTCTATGTTAAATTCCGCAGTCCGTGTCCAAAGGTCCCAGTCCAATGTTAAAACCCGTGGTTCGATCCCAACGTTCCCAGTCCAATGTTAAATTCCGCGATTCTTTCCCAACGGTCCCAGTCCAACGTTAAATTCCGCAGTCTATGCTCAACGTTCCGAGTCTAATGTTTAATACCGTGGTTCGTGCCCAATGTTCCCAGTCCAATGTTAAATTCCGTGATTCATGCCCACCGGTCCCAGACCAATTTAAAATTCTGTGGTTCGTGGCCAATATTCTCAGTTCTATGTTAAATTCCGCAGTCCGTGTCCAAAGGTCCCAGTCCAATGTTAAAACCCGTGGTTCGAGCCCAACGTTCCCAGTCCAATGTTAAATTCCGCGATTCTTTCCCAACGGTCCCAGTCCAACGTTAAATTCCGCAGTCTATGCTCAACGTTCCAAGTCTAATGTTTAATACCGTGGTTCGTGCCCAATGTTCCCAGTCCAATGTTAAATTCCGTGATTCATGCCCACCGGTCCCAGACCAATTTAAAATTCTGTGGTTCGTGGCCAATATTCTCAGTTCTATGTCAAATTCCACAGTCCGTGTCCAAAGGTCCCAGTCCAATTTTAAAACCCGCGGTTCGAGCCCAACGTTCCCAGTCCAATGTTAAATTCCGCGATTCTTTCCCAACGGTCCCAGTCCAATGTTAAACTACGCAGTCTATGCTCAACGTTCCGAGTCTAATGTTTAATACCATGGTTCGTGCCCAATGTTCCCAGTCCAATGTTAAATTCCGCGATTCTTTCCCAACGGTCCCAGTTCAATGTTAAATTCCGCAGTTAGTTCCCAACGGTCCCGGTACAATGTTAAAATATAATTAACATTACAATGTTAAACGCTGATTGAAGGATGTAATGCCAAGTATTCATAGTTACAATTACTGAAATGAAAATTGAAATTGTCTTAAGCAAAACATTAAACTGTTTTAAATGAATAAAAAGGGAATCCTAAATGTAATAGCTTGAGGGATGACCTTTGAAATTTACCAAATTCATTGACTCGAAAAAATAACATAATTCACTTATAATAAATCCGTTAAGAAATTAACACATAAGTTTCTGTCCCGTTATACAAGTGTATTATCTGCCCTTCTATCGTTTGGATAAAAACAGTCAAGGATTGATATGTGTTTTCAACAATACTGAACTATATGATTATACAACTTGATCTGAGGAAGCCCCCCAAAGGTAAAATATCAGGTGTGCCCCTGGCAGGTTTTATATATTATGCCACAACAGTGTAATCCCTATTAGTGTATAAAATGTAACTTAAGTACGTTTAAACAAAACAGTATTTCTTTACAGTGACAACCGGTAATAACAGATCATTTAAAAGTGTTAATTCAATGTTTAAACACTTTTAGCTAATATCTCTTACCACATTATTAGCATAATATTGGATAATATTATTTAAATTATATTAATATTATTAAATATTATTTAAATAATATACCATAATATTACCGACCATGAATCCATAATAATTGCTCAAGTATGTTGAGCATCTTCGGATAAAAACGCTACAGTGTAGAGTTTCACTCTTTCTGTAAACAAAATATAAACTAACAGTTTTGTTCCACTTAATATCTGGAACATCACACAAAAGTAAGATATTTGTAAAAATTAGCTAGCATTTCGGATGAAAAAGAAAGGCCGAAGCAAGTGGCCCGTGTTTGTTTCATGTCCTCAATAGAACATCCGCAAGAGTTCAAGAAAATCGAGAGGCTCACTCGCACTGTTGAGAACAATTAATTGAAGACTCCTGTTTAAAGTGAACCACTTAGAAAACTGTTGTGGATTGTTTTCGATTCAGGTAACACAAAAGACGTCTGCCAGTGGGAAACACACGTTCTCTCTAATCAATTGATCACACACAATTGTCGCGGAGGAGGTACCGTTGCGACTGCGTTCGTGAGCCCTTGGAAAGTAACGGTTCAATCCAAACGCTACTTTTTACATAACAAATTTGTCTATGAATTTTTACTTGCATAGGGACATTCATGATTTGTTTAAAGCGTAAGTGTTGAAAGTATATATTTCATCAGTAGAAGATAAATCATTTTTAACAAAACATCGACTGTTATTAACCATCCATTTTGCAATTAATGCTGCTATATTATTCCATCTAATTAAACGTATTAGGAGACAAAAGAAAATTACTGAAATTCATTGCCCTTTTAGAAATATTCGAAAATATATATAATGTTTCTGTAATGAACTAGACAGATAATTAGTCTGAGATTATCTTAAATTTGATATGTATATTTGACTGTTATATTTATGTTTTAAGTAGTACCGGAAAATCAATTTCCAAGACAATCGTATATTTTATTTTATTCGGTTATCCTAACCGGAATTGCATTACGGCACTAGTTTAAATATGTTAGTTTTCTTCTTTATTTTCTTACATTATTCAAACGATACCGACTGAGATACGATTTGACTCATACCACACTTAGTTTATCCACTAAAAGCCTCCTTTACTCTTTCGGGCTCTAACTCAGGAACTGTTTATCACATGGCTTCAGGCTTTAGCCTTCGGATCTCCGTATTTTCTGGCCAACAAAACTTGCTAAGACCTAGCCCGTATCCCGGTCTATGTCTTTCATCTTTGTAATGAGGATGCCCTAACCCTGGAATAGCGGTGATACGCAGTCCCATTGAACTCACCCTCCATCATCTTCATATAGGCCGTGTCAACCAACAGCACACTAAGCTGTGGTGTGGCCTCCAGGAGTGGTCTTTACCAACGTGGGTAGCGGAAGAAAGTGTAATCCGCGTCGTCGGGAATGCCCGGGTAGTAAATAGAATCCGGAAAACCAGTATTTCCCTTAGCGTACAGGTACGATCGAAAAAATCCTTGACCCGACATGAGCCTGTGTAAGGAAGTAGCTTACGTCTTACTTCCTAACACGTTGTTAGAGTAAGCACAGCGCTAGCAAAATTTTAGGAAGTAAAATAATCATGATATTCTACTCGTAGATATTTAAGTTGTTATTTAAGTTAGCCGATATTATCAAGTCTATGATGATGATGGTCAATGATGTGTACTGCCCAGCACAATTTATGTTTTGCTGAGTTTATCCGAGTTTTAATACATTTAAATACTTGAGAAAATTGCTCGACACATATAAAATATTGGGTAAGATGTTTGACCCGATGATGTTCTAAGAAACGAACTATTTCCTTAGATGACACATACAATTTTAAATAGCATAATGTTATATTATTTGAGATCTTTGTTGAGCTTTGTTGAGCGGAGTTATTATATCCTTTTGACAGCAAAAATCTAGCTATGAAAAATAATGTGGCAATGTTAGGGGTCTCTTTTACATTATTATTACCATTGAATACAGTTGCTCGAGTTTGAGCAAATATCTTTCTTATCTAAATTAAATCAATGTCCCATTAATTTATATCGTGTTGCCGTTACGGAAGTTATTTTATTAAAACGTGCATGTTTGCTGCTTTGCCGTGGTTTGCTAATATAACAGCTGTTAAATATTAAAATTTATCTATAATCTTCCACAAGGTTAACATTGAAACTTTTAAAGCCCTTAGGGTGGAACCCTGAAGGCTGGTGTTTTTTCTAACCCCTAAAGGGAGTTATAAAGGGTGAGATATTTTGATTTACACCACTCATGTATGCGAAATAATGGTTTTAGTACACGAAATACGCCAAACACGGATCAATAAATTACATATATACATATAAATACATATACATAAATGTGTATGTATATATATATATATATATATATATATATACATTTATATATAAATTCTGCACAGAGATTATATTAATATTACTTATGAAAATCTTATCAATAGAAACATTTTGTGGACGAAACCGACAGGATAAGTTGCAAGAGAAGAATTGAAGGGATGTCAGCAAATGATGATTCCACAATAGAGCTTTTGATGGTCAATCACAGACGGTGTGATTAGCTGATTGGAGGAGCTTCCCACATTAATCGCTCTTACCACTCCCTCCCCCCATCTCTCACTCACTCTAACTCCCCCATGTACCGCGGGAAGAGGATGTCGGGCTATGCCAGACCAGGTGAAACGAAACCGTTAAACTGTTCTAGGGAAAATTGTCTCTAAAAGATTCAAATAGAAACTAATATAGTTTAATACTCGTGCAACAGGTTTATATGTAGTCCCTGAAACACTCGCATCACGGTCTAGTATCATAAATTAATAATAATATATTTATTACAGTCGGCAATAATTATTCCATTGAAAAGGTCATGACAAGAATACAAGTTATCTTAAGATAACCTAAGAATAAAAGCTAAAAGGTTATTTTACTCTTTTAAAACTGGTAAATAGGCGGACAGTATGACAAAATTCATTTTCACAACCTAAGTACAGTGGTAAATGGCACTGCTGTGCACGCTGATCTATGTACTAGAGAAGGAGTAGTTATGACATGGTATGAGGATAGGAGTATGTAAGAGGGTGGCATGAGAGTACGTATAATTATATGTCTGAGGTTACGTATAAGGTAGGAGTAGGTATGAGATGGTATGGGGGTAATTATGATGGTATTATGAGGGTAGGAGTATGTATGACGATTATATGAGGGTAGAGAGTAAACATGATGGTAGGAAAAAGGTTATATATGAGGTAGGAGTAGGTATGAGGGTAGTAGTCGATATGAGGGGAGAAGTAGGTATGAGGAAGGTATGAGGGTAGGTCTGGGTCCTGTCCAGAGCGGAATATACTTATCGTCTCTTCTGTCTCCTACTTCAACAGTCCAACAACCTACGCTATCATAATCGATATTTCGTGGGCCCTGACTTCGGGATGTAACATATAACAATGTATTTACAAATAATAGATAAACCGCTTTTATAAAGGTATGATTGTCGTTCCGATCTCAGGAATACCATATACTATCCTCTATATTTCCTCAGGGATTTCATACGAAGGTGATTAAGGGCTACCTGCTTACAATATTGTAGGCCTTACTACGATCGTATGCCTTATGCCATCAACGATCTGTCATTACCCCCAAATCTAGGCCTTATTTCCGTATGCTACCGTCCTTCATGTTGGTTAAATAAGCAAGTCAAATCGTTTATACATTTTGTATAAAACAAATAAAAAATAAATTGGTGGGATCGATGCAACGTTTAAACAATCGAGTAGCCAAATAAAACATCTTAATGCGTAGGAAACATATTTTTAATACGTTTAGTAAAAATACCTCATAAAATTACCCACTTTACAAACTACTCTACTACTCATTCTTTGTAAATAATGTACAAAGAAACACAAACTTTGAGTTGATGAATGGCTTTTAGCGAATTCAAATTTAAATTTAAGTCATAATTAAAAGGCAAACACAAAAGCGCAACAACGTTATTGTACTAGGCAAGAAGCGCGTAATGAGGTATCGGGCTGGTGAGCGGGTAATGAGTATTGTGACAATGGACGAAACACAAAACTGTGTTGGGACTGTCTCGAGCGCCCGTCCTTGTGTTATGCCTACTGACGGCCTGTGGAAAATATGTTATTATCTTACAAATGAATGGCTCCGCCAAACAACGTTGTATCTGACAAAATTGAAATTTCACAGGAGTGTTTAAGTGTTCAATACTGTTTAAGAGTTTAATTATTCTATTTAATGTTTTTTTTATACAAAACTACTACTTTTGACTTATTTGGTTTAAAGTTTAACCCTTAATGGTCTATACAACTGAGATATTAGCATAAGTGAAAATTAAAGTGAAAACGTCAGTTACACCGTTCGGGCATGTCAGGTTGACCACATATGCTTGAAGAAAAACTACCACACATTAGGATAAAATTAGTTTATTGTTGTAAAACATGATATACTAGCTGATGTACCCGTTCTTCGCACAGGTGTTTTCTTTACCGGTTCTTTAGTCAATGCAATTTACATTTTAGTTAGCTTGAAACAGCTGTTCTTGCTTCTGCTCTTTAGGCTGTCAAAAGGAAGTGTCCTCAGCTGTTCGCATTACAGTTCCTGAATGTTTACTTTTTTCTGAAATGTAAACATTGAAACTTAGGACGTTTACGGGGCGTAGCCCGAGGGGATTTTAAGGAAGTGAATAGGCCTATGTGTTGCTTGGGTTCAAGATCTAGCTTTGTGTAAAGTTTCAGCCCAGTCGGTTCAGTAGTTTTTTCGTTCACCCGGAACATCAGATAGACAGACAGACAGACAAACAGAAACCACCTCTTCTTTATAATATTATATATATATATATATATATATATATATATATATATATGTATATGTTACTTATAGTTGCCATGGTATGGTATTTTACATTCTAGGGTACTTGATAGTAAATTATTAATAAAGGGTATATTTTATAGATTACATTTTAAATCTTTTACGGTTTTTGAGCAACCCCAATCTTACGCTTTCTACCGTTATTTAAACTGTTTTAGTTGCCTGGAAATAGAACTATGTCTTCGGGTAATTTTCCGCGGTTTTGAACTGCTGTTCAGGGCTGCAAAACATGATTTTTATGCCAAACAAAAATTGCCACGCGATGTAGCATGCCTATACAACGTTATTCTTCTACGAACTCTTTTTTACCACGTTGTCAGTTACAACATTATTCGGTGGATCAATACAAATAACCTATTACTGTGTAACTTTCCAACTAACTGTAATTACAGGCAATACATTTTTGTCCGCTAATTTTTCAGATTTATATTAAGAATTATCGATTTCAAAATTATTTATATCATGATCAGACTGAAAACTATAGTTACTGTGAACAAATTACTATAAAACCGGGTGTATTTAAAACAATGTCTTGATAACCAAATTGTGCTCATACTCCTCCCCCAATCATAACAGTAACACAACGACTGCTAGACAGCTGACCAGCCTTTGGACTGGTTGTCCTTTAACGACGTTAAAAGCCAATTACCTTTGGCAAAGACATCAAGCAAAATAAACGCGTTCGCACATAGCACGCTGATGTGAGTTGAGCTAATTTCCATATTTAAAACTAAAAATATTAAATAAGGTGTTTTAGAAAACTCTTGAGCCAATTTGTGTGAAATTTGATAACATATGAATGTTTTGCTATTCTGATTCAGCTGGTTCTATTTATTTGCAACGAAAGAACGTTATGTTGTGCACGATTTAGTTAGGAGGAGGTTCAGTCAGGTGTAAAAGGAGGTATGGATCAAGGTTCATAGAGCTTTCAGACCAGGTGTGCTGAGTCGATCTATTTAAGGTTTTCTACTTAACCGGAAGAGACCTCGTAAAAACACCTGGAAGGTCACGTGATCACCAATCCAATCTGCAGTGTTGCTGGAAACACGATATTTATCGTACGAGTACCATATTTTCCTCATCAGTGTAATTAGAATTTTATAATCACAGCTCTGTGTATAATCACAGCTTTATATGATATGTCAGCGAAAACATACGGTAAAATGGATTTAATTGCAAACACAGATGAAAAATATATAAATTATACAGTTAATTCTGGGTATGGATACGATTTGAAGATAATAAACCAAGAAAATTCATAAAATTCTTATTCGTAGATACATTTAGATTTATACCATTATCAATTGATAATTTAGCTAAAAACATGAAAGAATTCAAACATTTAAATGAATTTATTAAAAATAAATGTCATAACTTAATTAATATTGATGAAGATACAATTGATATATTAAGTTCTAAAGGTATATTTCCTTATGAATTTATAGATGATGTTGAAAAATTAAATTATTATAAAATATTAGATAAAAAAGCGTTTTTTAGTTGTGTAACGGATGGTATACAAAAATTAAATTATGATCAAATGTTATATAAAGATTAAAGTTTTGACAAAAATGTGAGTGATGATGATTATAAACGTCATTTAAAAGTTTGGGATAAATTATAACTAAAAACATTGGGAAACTATTCCGATTTGTATAATATTCAAGATGTGTTATTATTAGCCGATAATTTTGAAAATTTTAGATCTGTTTGTTTGAAAAATTATCAATTAGATCCAGCTCATTATTTAACTTCACCATCATTGGCATGGGATTCGATGTTGAAATAACAAAAATTGAGTTAGAATTGATAAGTGATTATAATATGTATTTAATGATTGATAAAGGGATAAGAGGTGGGATTTCTCAATGTGTTACAAGATATTGTAAAGCAATTAATAAATATATTAAAAATTATGATAAAACAAAACCATAAAATTATATGATGTATATCGATGCAAATAATTTGTATGGATGGGCATTATCACAAAAATTACCATATAAAGATATAAAATGGATGAAACCGGATACATATACATTAAAAGAATGGGAAGAAACAATATTGAAATTGGATGAAAATGCTGATTATGGATATGTATTGGAGTTTGATTTAGATATTCGAAGGAATTACATGATAAATACAAAGATTTACCATTAGCTCCGGAACATTATAATAATAAATTATGCACAACATTATTTGATAAAAAAGATTACGTTATACATTCTAGAAATTTAAAATATTATTTTAAAGAATGATTAAAATTGACAAAAGTAAAAAGTGTAATTGCATTTGATCAAGACGATTTTATGAAAAAATATATCGAACTTAATGCAAAACTAAGAGCTAAATCGAATTCAGATTTTGAAAAGATTTCTTCAAATTAATGAATAATTCCGTGTTTGGTAAAACAATGGAAAATGTTAAAAATAGATGTGATATAAAATTGGGAAATGAAAAATATTTATAAAAACAAGCTAAAAAAACAAATTTTAAAACATTTAGTATTTTGATAAAGATTGTATTGCATCTCATATGATTACAGAAAAAGTTAAATTTGATAAACCGATTTATATATGATTTTCAGAATTAGAATTGTCAAAATTATTAATGTATGAATTTTATTACAATAAAATGAAAAAATATGATCCGAATTTAAAATTGTTATATATGAATACAGATAGTTATTTTATAGAATTAAAGAAATTCCAAACAAAATTATTAATGCAAATATTTATGAATTCGATACAAGTGATTATAATAAAAATAATAAATGTTACAATGAAATGAATAAAAACGTAATTGGGAAATTTAAAGATGAGTTAAATGGTGAAATACTAGACGAATATTGTGGTTTTAAATCGAAATTGTACAGTTATGAATTTGATAATAAAAATCCTATAAAATGTAAAGGAATTAAGAAAATTATTGTAAGTAAATCAATTAATATGAAAGATTTTAATAAATGTTTATTTGAAGACATACAACAATATCGGGTAATAACATGCATTAGAAGTTTTAAACATGAGTTGTATACAGTAAAAATGAATAAATTAGCATTAATTAATAAAGATGATAAGAGATATATTTGTGAAAATAGAATTGATACATTACCATGGGGAAATAAATATAAAAAAAAAATAAATAGAAAAATACAAAAATCCTTTTATCAGTTTCATGATTAAAAAAATGTGTATTATAATTTTCATTTATATTTCAAGATAAATAATCATTTTGTTTCTGTTTAATTATTTAATATTTGTATTAAATTATATTTAATATGTTTATTTTTCCAGAGCCTGGGACACCAGACTCTGAATTATTTCTTCCATAAATAATTTAATTATTTCTTATTCATGCTTTATTTATAAATATGAATTTATATTTTTCTTTTTAAAATTATAACTAAATTTATTTATTTTTTCAGGCGCTATGACTGTAGCTCCTGAAATTCCATAATGAAGAAAATTCCATAATTCCATAAAATTTCGTTTGTAGTTTATTAATTTTTTATTAATTTTTTAGGGGTCGGCTTCCCGGCCTCTGGATTTATTTAAAATTTTTCAAGGGGCTGGCTCCCCCCTTTGAAATTAATACTTTTTTACTTCATATTTTATATTATTTTCAATAAACAAATTAATATATTTACGTTTTTTATCTCTTAAGAACGCGTGGGAAACTTTCCCACGTGATTCTTTTCTTTTCTATTCAATAATTATATTGATATAATCATGTTTTTTATCTCTTTAAAACGCTTGGTCTTTTTTGCCACGCGTTTCATTTTCTATAAATCATACTAATTTTAATATATTTTCTGCAATACTTGTTTTTTTAGATAAACCACTTTAAATAATTACCATTATCTCATTAATTCATTTTTCATCATGCTTCATTGATAAAATAAATTCAAAAGGCGGAAATCCGCCCCTTGAAAAATTAAAGAAAAGTAAATAAAACTCAAAAATTGCTAATTTATTTCATTAAACCTAGAATAATTTGAAATTTTAGTTAATATTTAAATAATTTTGATCATTTTCATTAAAACTGTCGTTGACAAATTGTATAATTATATCTAAATATGGTTCTACAACAAAACAAAATCTATAATAAACGTAATATTTATTAAATTGTAAAAGAAAACCTAAACATTTGTATGATACTTTAGTTTTAAATAAAAACAATTGTTGATCATTTTCGTTATTTATTAATTCTTTTGGTATGATTATGATTTCCATTTATTTAAAAATTATTTTCAACATATTTCTTAACTTTATCTAAATATGGTTTTAAATTAAAATCTTCTTTATTTTGATAAAGGAAGTATTTCTGATGAATAAATAAAAATTGTTTGCTATATGTTTGCTATATGTTTTGCTTTATGCCACTATAAAAATATAACATTTGATCATGCTCTAAATTAAACATTTATTTCGGAATTTTTACGAACCATGTTAAAGGGAAATTACTCATTTATTAATAAAATATCTTCAATTAATTTTTCTTCAGAATAATTGTTAATTAAATCGAAATAATTTCTATAACATATTATTTGATTTCTTAAAACCTCTTTAATTTTATTAAAAAGATTAATTGACTTTCGATTATATGATATATTTAGTACAATTATTAAATTAGGAAATTCATTTGTTAACTTCCTTAATTTATTATTAAATGACCTTTTTTGACTTCTAATGACATAATAATCATAATTATTGGGATAATTTGTTTTAATTATGGTAAAAGCATTTAGTAAAATTATATTTTTTGTAGGATTTATCACATTTGGTTTTAAAAGTCTAATTTCATCATTTCTTTGGTTAATGACTTTAATTGCTATTTTTGATGTTTTTTGAAGCAAATCTATTCGTTTATTATTTATATTTTCAATGTTATTTATATATTCTTGTCTGTTTTTAATCAGTTTAATGTTATTTTCAATAATTTTTTCGTTATTTTCAATAATTTTGTTTAATGCTTCAATCTGTGTTTTAAGTTTATATTCACCAAATTTACGAATTGAAGGTAACACTTCTTCAAAAACCCAATCTTGAAATTGTTCAGCTAGTTTAATTTTTGATTTCATAATTCATTGGTATAAACCGGGTTCATTGACAAATTTAGTTTGTTTTTGAACACATTTTTGGGGTAACGAATCGTAACCCCTAATTTTTTCATAATTTACAATATATTTTTCTTTAATGTGATCAATTATTGCATTTTTGGAATTTTCATATTCTAAAATATCACAAACATCTTTTGATTTAAACCAAGGATTGTTTTTATCATCAAAAATTATTAAAACATTTTTATTGTTAAAAATAATTGTATTATTTGTTGTATCGATTACGTTGTTCATTTATTAGAAAAAAATTATTGATATCGTATTCTTTAATTATTTTCTTTTTAATCTTAAATATAAAGTATTTTTAACATTTTCATTATTTATTAAATTTCCATCACTATCATTAATTAAAATTATGATTTTTTAAAATTTCATTTATATTTTTTAATAGAACATAGTGAATTTCATTAGGTTCTTTACCAATTTTTGCACCATATTCAACATTTGGAAAAAATGCATATAAACTTTCAGATTCTTTATGTAAATCTGAAAGTTCATTATGATTTTCAAAACTATAATCAACTAAATTACAATGAATTTATATAACATCAAAAGGTCTTAATTTACAAATATGTGTGCTTTTTGTTGTTTTATTTGCTTCGAATAACCATGAATTGTTAGCATTTTTTTTTCAGTAATATATCCAAGAAAATATAATAATTTTGGATCAATTACCATATTTACTGAGGGTTTTATTGAAACAAATTGATCTTTTATAACCATTTCAAAATCATTTTCATTAAATTTATTAGTTTTATTTTTAAATTCTTTTAAACCATTTATAAACATATTTTTTATGTCTTCAATACTATAATTTCCTTTTTTTATATGAAAATATTGATCTATTTGTTTATCATTACTTTCTTCAATATAATATTTATAAATACAATCATTTGGTATATTTGATACGAAATTATCCGAATAAAATCCACTAAGACCAATACTATATTTTGCAACATCTAAATGTATTGGATTTTCTAATCTTAATTCTATTTTTGATGAAAACCTGACATTTTAAATAATTTCATCTTATTTAAATGGAGAAATTTTTAAAAGAAAAAGATGAAATCAAACTTGAATTATATGATGGAAAAACTGAAAATAATCAACCAATTAGATTATTAATTATCGGATCGAGTGGTTCTGGAAAAACAACATTATTATTAAATTTTATTTATAAAAGATTAATTCCATACTCAGATTTATATATTATTAGTAAATCATTAGAGCAATCATCATATCAAATATTACAAAAAAGGTTTAAAAATATTGAGTTAAACATTAAAAAAATTTCATATTTCTATGGTTCAAGTGAAGATATAATTTCACTAAATGATTGTAAACCAAATTTGTTAATTGTTTTGAATTATTGTATTTTAGAAAATCAATATAAAATTAAAGAATATATAAAAAAAGACATAAAAATGGGACATATTTTTATTGGGAAGACATAAAAATATTTCATCTATTTATTTATCACAATGTTTTTCTAAAGTTGATATTCAATTAATTAGAAATAATTTAAATATGTTATGTATTTTTAAACAAAATGATCATTACATTAAGAAAATTTATGATAGTTTTGTGGAAAGTGATATGAATTTTAATGAATTTAAAGAAATTTGTAATGAATGTTGGAAAGAAAATTATGGGTTTTTAACTATAAATCTGACTTTAATACCAAAAGAAGGAAAATATATGAATAAGTTTTCTAATATAAATTTGTATATATAAATGAGTTGTTTTACCGATCAAGTTATTTATAAAGTATTTGTTTTATTAATATTTTGTATGTCTTTAATTTTTATTTATTTAATGAAAATTTCAGAAATATAATGTTAACATGATTTGTGTTAAATTTTCTCTTAATAAATGGAGAACATATCCGTTAATGAAGCTAAAAAATTAGAGGAAATTAAGAAAAGATTAATAAAAGAATTTTAAAATCTAATTAAAATTGAAGAAAATTATGAACAAATTAAACAAAAAGCATATGAACCAATTACATCAGCCAAAAGTAAAGTTGAAAATAAAATTGGTGAAGTTTTAAATGAAAACAACAATTTTTTTGAGTTAGTACCTGTTGTTAATCAATTTGCGAATGTTACAATACCAGAAACTGATGAAGAAATATTACCTTCAAGTACACCATTTAGACCAATTAGAGAAATAATTATTCAAGAGGAATTGACATTTATCGATCATAGTTCTCCCAAATCATTAGGTAGAATTGTCAGTCCAATTACTCAAAAATATCTACCAAGAGCAAAAAAAGATGAATTCGGATTATATTGGGATAAACATAAACAATCATTCATGGTTGGTGATAAAATTTGTGTTATTTATAATGATGATTTAACAATTAATGGTAAAAAATACGTTGGAACACATGGATTATGGAGATTATTAACATATGAACAGAAACCGCATGATGATTTGTATACTCAAGATGATTTGGATGATTATACAAAAATTTTATGGAAAACTAATTCAATTTATAAAAATAATGATCCAAACACCAAAAAAAGCAAAATCTAGTAAAGTTGATAAATATAGGTATTTAATTAAACATATTTGGGATTCGAAAGGGGAAATTAAAGGTTCGGGGATTAGAAAATATACAGAAAATAAAATTGAATATAGATTTATAGATGATTTAAATAAATTAGAAAGTGTTATAAATTATATATATGCACAAGAAAAATCAGTAAATAATAATTTTGTAAATGAAAAAAGATCAATTAAGGATTTTATTTCAAATAAATTAGATGAATTAATTGAAAAACCTGAAGGAATTAAATGTTTAAAAAGAATTCTATCCACAATGACATCACCAATTATCGGTTCGGGAATTTTGAATGATTTTTAAATAATTTACCATTTGAATTACATGTTCCGGGATATCAATATGTAGGACCTGGGATTAAATTAAATAAAAGAGTTAAACGTGGTGATTTAGGTATAAATGATTTAGATAAAGCGGCGAAAGAACATGATATTTTTTATCGAGATCATAAAGATACAAAATCGAGAAATGAAATTGCAGATAAAATATTACAAGAAAAAGCGTGGGAAATCGCTAAAAATAGTGATTATGGTATTGGTGAAAGATTAATTGCTGTTCCAACAGCTATTGCGATGTATTTAAAAAGAAAATTTGGAATGGGATCAGAACAAAGTTTAAAATTTTAACATATATAAATGGATAAAGTAAATGTTAATTTAACTGATAATCAAAAATCAAAAATTAAATCGGGATTTAAAAATAAAAAAAACTGTTATAATTCAATTTAAAATCGATCAGTTTATTGGAGGTAAAGATAACATATTATTATCAAATAGACAAATTAATAAATTAAATAATCATAAAAAACTAAACAAAGGATTAAGAATTGAATTTTCATATAATCAATTAAAACAAATTAAAAATGGTGGGTTTTTAAAGAAATTTTGGAAGTTGCAGGTCACATACCTTTCGTTAAAAATTATATACCAAATGTTAGAAAAGGAGCAAAAGTCGTAAAAGAAACTGTAATTCCCAAATTTATAAAGTTTGTTGATTGGTTAGATCATGAATTATCAAAATGTAGAAGGATCTGGTTTAGATAAAAATATATAAAATTATATGATAACAAATTACAAAAAAATGTTCAACCATTAACTTTAGGTGATTTGGAAAAATTATGTAAATATATTAAATATTTTAAAGGTGTGTTTATAAAAGATTTACTTCCAAAAAATGTTAATAAATTTGAATGTGGAATAATAAATTTAGATTCATTTGATGGAAATGGTACACATTGGGTTTGTTATTATAAAAAAGATAAAATCAAATATTATTTCGATTCTTATGGAAATATTGTTGATAAACCACCAAAAGAATTGGTTAGATATTTAGGAAAAGATAATATATTTTATAATGATAATCAAATACAAAATTTTGATTATCCACCTATTTGTGGTCAATTATGTGTTTTTGTATTAAATGAATTAAATAAAAATGAGAAATTTTATAATATAATCAATAAACTAATCATTAATAAATATGGATTAGCACAATATATTTGATGTATTTGGAAGACAGCAAAAAGTATTAAATTCTTTTGATGACAATTATATAAGTGCATATTTTAATCATTTTGAAAAAATTTAAAAAATCATGTAAAAAAGACAGAAAGTTTATTAAATGCAATTTCCTTATCGAAAAATTATTTGTGTAAATTCAAGAATAATAGTTGATGTTAAACCAAGTATTAATGAGTATGATATTGTAATAAAATCAGAATTGGAAGAAGTTATAAATTCAGTAATTAAAATTGGAATTGAACATAGTGAAACCGTGAAAGAATTAAATAATTTAGCTGATGCATTAATTAATCTTGGAAAATATGTTGAAAGGAATAATGAGCTAAAAACCTTATTTAAAGGTGTTAATCATGAAATTATATAGCTAAATAAATTTTAAAAAAAGTTGAAAAAGCAGAAAAAATTATTAAAAAACCGGAAACTTCAGAATTTATTTATGAAGATGGAGATGGTGAAGATGATATAACAGATATAGTATTAATGTAATTTTTTCTATATAAATGGAGTTGATATATTGCCTTAAATGTAAACAAAAAACTAATTCTAAAGATGTTGAAATAATTAAAACAAAAATAAGAACAAAATTAAAGCTAAATGTCCAACAATGTAATGCAATGTTTGAATGTATGCAATTCTAAAAAAGCCAATTTTCAAAAATTTTCTCCTAATAAATGGCAACATATAATTCATTTGATATTTTCATTATTAGAAACCAATTTCCATTAACTAAAGAAGATTGGGATATTATTTCTGAAAAATATGAATCTAATATTGATATGATTGGATTGTTTCAAAATAAATTAAATTGGTGAAAAATAGCCCAATATCAATCATTAAGTATTAATTTTATTGAATAATTCATAAATTATCAATTAATATACTATATCGATCTAATTTGTAAATATGAAGACTTGACTGAAAATTTTATTGATGATTATAAACAAATTTTGAATTGGGAATTGATCTTGGAATACCAAAAATTACCAGCTTATTTCATAGTAAATCATGCTTCAGATATTCAAAGTTTTAGAGAAAAAATGGATTATGATGAAGTTGACTTGATGACAGTTTGTCTTGATTATTGATTATCATAAATTTTACTGGGTTAAAAAAATCATTTTTTCCCTTAATAAATGGCTAAAACATATGAAATTGATAGAAATGAATATAATAATTGTTATCCTTTATCTAAAGGACATTTAAACGAATTAAACGAACCAAATAAAAAAAAACAATTTAATATCAATTTTGGGGATGGATTTTGTACATCGAAATTTCAATTTTATATTTCTGGTAAATTAACAAAAACTGATGGAAATGCTTATGATGCAAAAGCAAATGTGAAATTAATCGATAATGTTGTACCATTTTTATTTTCTAAAGTTGAGGCTAGAAAACATAATAAATTAATTGAAGAAATTGAATATCCCGGAATTTTAAGTACAATTAAAGCAACATTAACTTATTCGAAAATAGATGCGACAGCTGAAATTTGTAATGGTTTTGAATCGGATTTAAAAAAAATTTGAAGCAATTGGTAATTTATCACATTTCGGATTAGGATTTTTTGAAAATGTAAATATTCCTATATATAAACAAGGTTTCAACATTTTATTTATAAGATCTGATGATGATGATGCAATTTTTCGATGGAAAACTAAAAAATACCCCCGTCGCAGCAAACCTGCGTACTCAGCGAATTTCCTATGCATGAATATATTTCTTACTACCACATAAAGCCACTTACCAAGTTTCATAAAAATACATAAATAAATAACTGATATATAGCATTTTATTTTTCTCCTTAAGAATAACATTAGGGCTGAGAACGCAGGTTTGCTGCAACGAGGAAGATAAAAATATGGTTTTTTGGCAATTATCAATATAACTCAACCAGGGGAAGCTACATACCAAGTTTTAATGATTTATGTTCATAATTAAGGAAGTAAAAAGCTTTACGTATTCTCCATAAGAATAACATTAGGGATGAGTATGCAGGTTTGCTGCTAAGAGGATAATCAACAAAAAATCAATTGTTTGTGCAAATATCAATATACCAGTACTAGGTAAAGCCACATACCAAGTTTCATCAAAATACGTTCATAAATAATCGAGATATCAAATTTTAAATATTCTCCATAAGGATAACATTGGACAACGTACTGTGTTTAGCACTTTGAATATCTCGGCAACGGTTGGACGTAGAATCACAATTTAAACATCAAAATGATTGTTTTGTAGAGCTAAACTGATTGGTAAAATCAAATGTGATGTTTACAGTAAAATTAATTAAGGAAAAGCTAAAAACCATTTTCCCATAAGATCAATATGGGAGATTTTATGAACACGTTTTTTGGATTTTCTCCGCAACCACTTAACCTAGGTTCATGATTCAAAATACTATATTATTTGTTTTTTTAAGCTCTATAAAATGGTTAAAACAAAAATTATGTGTTTTAAATTTTTCAGGGTGAAAAGTGCAAAAAACTGATTTTTGGAACATTTTGAAACCCCATAAACCCCCTTTCCCATGGTCCGATTTTTCTGGTTTTCGAACTTAAAGTCATGAATGTCACTTTACACATTTGAGCCAAATTTCATCGAAATCGGACTTTTTTACTCAAGTTATCGCATTCACGGACACACACATGTATATATACATAAGTATAAAAACATGAAAATAACCATGAGTCCCCTGTTGAATACATTTTTTTAATTATACTTACACTAACATGTTTCGACTTAAAGTCATGATCACAGTGCTAATTCATAATGGGCTAACCTAACTCTTGGTGTTATCAACAAAAACGTAAATATAAGCTTATGATAATAGACAGCTGTTTTACTTTTCCTTATTGGTGCAATCGTTTTGAGCCTGTTCTTATATTTATTATTTTATTAAAAATTGGGTTGTTTGATTGAATTTGCATGGTATTAAATATATAGAGATAATATATTAAATACCATGCAAATTCAATCAAACAACCCAATTTTTAATAAAATCATAAATATAAGAACAGGCTCAAAACGATTGCACCAATAAGGAAAAGTAAAACAGCTGTCTATTATCATAAGCTTATATTTACGTTTTTGTTGATAACACCAAGAGTTAGGTTAGCCCATTATGAATTAGCACTGTGATCATGACTTTAAGTCGAAACATGTTAGTGTAAGTATAATTAAAAAATGTATTCAACAGGGTACTCATGGTTATTTTCATGTTTTTATACTTATATTATAGTAGCCCTTTACTGTGAATTTGATTCTCTAATTTATACATATATATAAATTTGAACGAATAGTGTTTTTGGCATCTGGGGACCTCAAAACAAATATTTATCATGGTCTCGGGCTTAAGTCTTACCATGAGACCTACGGTAATAGCTTCTTCCCTATAGGGGAATTTCGCTAAAACGATGGAACATTTGATGAGACAACTTTACCGAGTGAGGGAAAAATAATAATTGATGAATTTTGTATTCGAGTACCGATTGTTGAATACAAAACTACTAGTAAAATTCAATTAATTAATGATATAACTAAAAGTGAAAAAATATCGTTTCATTTTAATCATTGGCAATGTATTGAACAAAAAACGATAACTTGAAAAACATATAGTTTCGATATAACAAATATTTATAGAAATATATATAATTCAAAATTTGATAGTTTGTTTGTAAAAAATATAAGAATTAAATTAATGGGCATTATTATCCTGATGAATTGATTAATTTAGATATTAATAACGAAAAATTTAGAATTATGTATCAAATGTATCAAGATTATAAAAAAGTATATAATAACAGTAATGAAATGTATTATAATCCAAAATAATTTATGGATAATCGACCATTACATGTAATTGATACAACAAAAAATCCCGTAAATATTTCCGGTTCGAAAAATGATATTATAAATATGGATTTTGATTATAATATAACAATCGATAGTAAAACGAATTGTTATGTGGTTGTTGTTTCAGAAAAATTATTGGAGTATAATGTGATTAAAAACAATATTGTAGAAATGAAATAAAATTGTTATAGAATTAGCATATACTAACTACTTATTTTTATTTGATTACATAAAAAAATATTACTTACCTTATAGACATATTATACCGAATTTCATTAAAATATCTTCAAAAATAAGAAATTTATTAAGGTTGAAAACTTTCGGGTAGTTCACCCCAAATTGTAAATTTTAAGTAAAAACATTAATTTGAAACTTAATTAAGCATGATTTTAAAGTTATAGAATTTTAAAATAAATTTTGGAATTGTTTGTAATATAATTAAAAATAAGGGATGAAACTACCCTCAACATAAGTAAAAAATGTAATAAGAGCTTATATACCAAATTTGGTTAAAATCAGTTAAAAAAAGTTATAACATAAAATAGAAAAAATACTTATTTCAATAACTAAATCTTTTTCTAAAAAAATTATTTAACAACAATCGAATTAAATGATCGAAATGTCGAACAAAATAATCGATTTGATTTATCGAATACTATAATCGAAATATCGAACAAAATAATCGATTTGATTTATCGAATATCATAATCGAAATATCAAATATATTTTCAAGACTATTAGGTTAAGGAAATAAAACACACATTTTAAACATATATTTTATTATAAATACAACTATTTTTATTATAAATACAATTCTTATTTTCTTGTAAACACAATTGGCTAAAAATGCACTAATTCATGTAAAAAACACAGTTCTAGATATATCGTTAAAACAGTTGATTTATGGTGTGAAATTGTTAAAAAAGTGAAACGTTCCCCCAGGGAACGCTTTGAGATGACGTCATGCTTTTAACCATTTTGAGGTTATGTTCATCTCCAAAACATAGCAAAATCGTCTTCTTTTAACATTAATTCTATTTTATTTTTTATATATAAAAACTGTTTGAAATATATTGATAAATGTCTTAGTCTTGGGAAACTTTCAGTTAAAACACCAACACTTTTTAACTTCCTCACATAACTGTCTGTTATATTGAACTGTTCTTTCACATGAGTTTTCCACTTTTTCGGATTTCTTAATATAAACCTTTTATAATATTGTTCTAGGAAAAAGCCAAACATGCACTGAATATAAAATGTTTTTGCTTGACTTTTTATAATAGAATTTTTATGTAATTTGAGGAATATTTATACTTCATCTTCATTTTTGGGAAATATAATATTTGGTATGTCTAATCATGGGCTAAGCATATTTATAAGTTTTAAATGTTGAATCCGAGGATTAAATTTATAATTTGCTTCTTTAAAAGTGTTTATGTAACTCACCAAATATTTTTTGGGTTTCACAGGTAATTTAAAATCATCTTCATTCACTATTTCACTGATCAACACTTTATCCATTCCTAAAAACCTTCTTGTCACCTGTAAACATTCTTCATAATATCTTTCAAGTTTAATAAAAGTATCATCTTCAGATAATTCTTCATAATTTAATTCAGTATTTGTAATAGATGTTGAGTCGTCAAAGTGTTCCATTATTTTGATGTGAGTTGTTGGAGACACACCCAAATGATGAAAGAAATGAGTTGGTGGAGTCAAAGACGAATAAAGCCAAATATGAATTCATTACTATATATTATGTTTTTATTATATCATGTAAAACACTTAATTTTTATCGTTGAGAAACATATAATATATGAAATCGTATCTACTTATATATATATATATATATATATAAATATGTGTGTGTGTGTGTGTGTGTGTGTGTGTGTGTGTGTGTGTGTGTGTGTGTGTGTGTGTGTGTGTGTGTGTGTGTGTGTGTGTGTGTGGGTGGGTGGGTGTGGGTGTGGGTGTGTGTGTGTGTGTGTGTGTGTGTGTGTGTGTGTGTGTGTGTGTGTGTGTGTGTGTGTGTGTGTGTGTGTGTGTGTGTGTGTGTGTGTGTGTGTGTGTGTGTGTGTGTGTGTGTGTGTGTGTGTGTGTGTGTGTGTGTGTGTGTGTGTGTGTCCGTAAGCACGATAACTCTCGTAAAAAAGGTCCGATCTTGATTAAATTTGGTACCGATTTGGAAAGTAGCATTTATTTGAACGAGTTTGAAATCCAGACAGATTGGGTCATCCAAATGTATATTTTGGGGGGTTTAGTACCCCAAAAATAGGTTTTTTGCGTTTCTCACATGCAATTTTTATTTAAATCAAATTTTGATTTGCACCATTGTATTCATCTCAAAACAACAAACAATTTGGTGTTTTGATCATTGCTCTACGTAAAATGGTTACAGAGATATTGAAAGTGCTAAACACATACGTTGTCCAATGTTATTCTTATGGAGAATAATAAAAAATGATATATCTCGCTAATTTATCAACTTATCCTGATGAAACTTGGTATATTGCTTCATATCGTTGTGGCCTATTGATATTTGCACTAAAACATTTTTTTATCGATATTTCCCGTAGCAGCAAACTTGGGTACTCAGCCCCCATGTTATTCTTATGGAGGATAATTAAAACGTTATAAATCACTTATTTATGAATGTATATGTATGAAACTTGGTATGTGACTTCAGATATTTAAGTTTTATTGATGTTTGCACAAAAACCCATTATTTTACGTTCCTTGTTGCAGCAAACCTGCGTACTCATCACCAATATTATTCTTATGGATAATACTTAATATTTTTAATATCGCTTATTTGTGAATATATTTCTTAAAATCCATTGTTTAGCCCCTGAACTTTCAATGTGAGACAAATTTGTCTCAATATATTTCTTATGAATCCTGGTAAGTGGCTTAATGTGTTATAAGGATTCATTGCAAATTCGCTGAGTACGCAGGTTTGCTGCACGGGAGTATTTGATATTTTATTATTTATACTTAAAAACAATGCAAATCATACTCTGCATTTTATTATGTATAAAGACTAATGAACTTCGTGTGCATGGTAAAAACGAGTATAAATCATCAACTCAAATAAAAAAGTTCCGTAGACGCGAGAGTTTTTCAAGTCTGTAATGAAGAGCTCTTAGAGTTTATATTTATAAACCCCAAAAAGGAAGAACAAAAGAAATAAAACGTTGTGCCCATACCAAATTTTGTTATCTCTCCTAGAGAGATTTTAAATTGACATACAAAAGTTTTTAAAATGAGATACAAGAACTTGTATAGGCATATTATGTTTAAAACTACGAACTAGATACTACAAACACAATACATTTTACCACTACAATGCTTACCACTATATAATCGGTCGCTTGATTACATTTTGCTACATTGTGTGGCAATGTATACACTAACATGTTGATAGGTTCCCAAACAAAGGCAGAAGGATATTTGTCCATAATTAATAGACCGCATGCAAGTGACATTTACCGTGGTCACACCTCAAGCTTTTCTCCAACATTTCTAAATTGGGGTTTCGACAATGCGGTAATTTAAATAACCATACAGTGTTATATTCCTATAATAAATCAATTTAGTGCATATTCCTACATTAAATAACTGGAATAAGAAGTAGCCGAAATAGGATACTCGTAATAGGATGCTAGAATAAAGATATAATATGACCCACCCTTCTTTGAGGAATGTGGAAAGGTTCTGGTGGGATTAACTACAACTACTGTCGGATTCAAAATTATGGATACTCGAGTTTGACTTGCCACCAAAAATTAACCGATTGAGCTACAACAACGGCGGTTACATCAAAATTGTCCTTATCTTATTCTTCGTGTTTCGACGTCAATAAAAATTTTAAATTTTGTTTGTAACTAATTTTTATTGCGGGTAGAATCTAAAAAGTACACGTTTTTGCCGTTTTTCTGGCAACTACGGACTTAAAAAATTAACATTTCCGAAACGGGTCCAGTTATCGATTTCAAATTTTGATACGTCATAGATAGACATGTTTTTAGTTTATTTGTATAATTTTAGATTTTTAAACTTAATTTTATGAAAGCTGTTATCCATTTCGTAAAGTCAAAAGAGCACAGCACTCAAAAGAGCTAAAAACTTGTTTAATGGCTTGTTATGAAGCTCGTAATTTTTATAGTCTAATTTTGAAAGTACTTAAACCAAATATACTTTGAAACGGTTTATTCAGAGTGATTATTAAGTAATAAATCAGTACGCGCACGAGGCTGGCTACCGCTGCGGCGTGTTGAAAAGAACGGAGTGCGACGTTGCCACGATAAGCGTGTTGGCGGGCGCTCCGCACTCTGAGGCTTTTGACCTCGGGTTGGACGGGAAGGATTATAAAATTAAAATTTGTTTATGAATTTATAATGTAATGTGTCGGAAGATCAATGTTCGCTTTCTCCTGAGTCATTTGGTGAGCGTTTTAGCTTGTGTTCACATCGAGCCACGAGATGCCTCCCAGGGAACATTTTAGTGAGCAGGAAGTGCGAATGATTTTAAGTGCTATTTGTTTTTTCAAGAGCGAAGGGGAGAAGCTGGGTGATAAGAGGTGACAACGGTGATAGTGAAATGTAAATCAAAAAAGATAACACTCTTTTGACAAACACTTTACAAACTGGTTGCAGATTGCGGAGCGCTCGCCAACTCGCTTATCGTGGCAACGTCGCACTCCGTTCTTTTCAACACGCCGCAGCGGTAGCCAGCCTCGTGCGCGCACTGATTTATTACTTAATAATCACTCTGAATAAACCGTTTCGAAGTAGATTTGGTTTAAGTACTTTCAAAATTATACTATAGAAATCACGAGCTTCATAACAAGCCATTAAACAAGTTGTTAGCTCTTTTGAGTGCTGAGAAAACATCACTTTACGAAATGTATAACAGCTTTCATAAAATTAAGTTTAAAAATCTAAAATTATACAAATAAACTAAAAACATGTCTATCTATGACGTATCAAAATTTGAAATCGATAAGTTGATCCGTTTCGGAAATATGATTTTTTTAAGTCCGTAGTTGCTAGAAAAACGGCAAAAATCGTGTACTTTTTAAATTCTACCCGCAATAAAAAATAGTTACAATCAAAATTTAAACTTTTTTTTCACTGAAACACGAAGAATAAGACAAGGACAATTTTGATGTAACCACCGTTGTTGTAGCTCAATCGGTTAATTTTTGGTGGCAAGTCAAACTCGAGTATCCATAATTTTGAATCCGACAGTAATTGCTATTTAAAAGGTTATTGCGGATATTTACCATCACTGATTAAGGAAAAAAGGTTTCTGTGTTTCACATCAGACACATTTTATCCTCAATCAGTGAAAGAAAATGTCCGCAATAACAATGACTTCATAATATGTAGTCATTGGCAATAATTTCTCAAATAATATCGACTTACCATTACCAACAATGAATTTTAAAAAAATAATACAAATCATTTATCCTTCATAATTTACAAAAGTGTTTTTTTTTTATTGGATGTTGGTTTTTTTTAAACTGTTGCCTGATTTACAATGCTTGGATATAATTTTCTTGATGTAGTTGAGGCTGGTTAACTTAAGGTAGAAGTCGGGAAACGTGGCCAACACCTAGTGCAGTTTCTTTACACTAATTTTAACCGAAAAATCGACCCGAATAATTTAGTAGTGTCATGAAGATCTTAGACAAGGTAATAAATTGCGTGGATTGACATTCTCCAATTCACATATCATATCTGTGTACATTTCATGTTAATCTCGGTGCGATGAAAAGGGTGGATTACGTCATGAGCTCTCAAATTAAAATTAACGTTTTCCAACAACAATTACGTTAATTTCTTCAGCGCCTTTAAATAATTTGAAAATAGATTTAGTCATTTTTTATATCCCTTGCTTATATGTTGAGTATTTATTTTACATGCGTTTTTGTTACCAATTGTTGAACCATCTCACGAATAACCCACTATGTCTTGCAATGTTTTCCTGCTAGTAGTGATTTTATCATATTGATATCCACGAATTTAAAATGTTTCTACTTCGTAAAACCCTTAGTTTCTTATGAAATATTCATATTTTTTATAAACACATATATTAAGCTTTATTTTGTATAAATACATCCTATCTATATCAGTGCCTTTCATGTTTCAAAAGAGCAACATTACTTTGGTTAAAATACTATTATAAACGTGTTTAGATTGCAGTTGTATTGCTGTGAATAAATATATCCTTCCGATTAATATTAAATCACAAGTGTCCTTAGGTGTGGCTGAGTTCGTTTTAAATGACAATATATTTTTCCAAAAGTAGTTTTTTATGAAGCAACACTTTACATTTTGAACGCCTTGATTTAGACTACACATGTTATGTAATATTTGTATTATTTAAATTTAATGTCCTCGCTGATTCTTGTCCATAATAAAACGCTTTTCCTACCAATTTATATTTTTTGTAATTTAATAAAAAATTATACCTGATTTGTAATCAAAGTTAAGCTTTTCATCCATGGCACAAATTTTCTGTATTATCATGAGATCCCGAGTCAAGTTTTGCAACAGAGAAACAAGTGTTAAACATTAAATGACATTTTTCTCGCCACTTTTGAGATGATTGTACAAAAAAATAAATTTTTTGTTTAAAACGCATTGTTGGTGATGGCGATTTCAATAAATTATTGCGGACATTTTCCATCACCTGAAGACGGGATTAATTTCCAGATCCCGAAACGTCGTGAGACTTGTTTTTCTCTAACCAGTGTTGAAAAATGTCCTAAATAATTTCTTAAAATAACATAAAATTATTGTTCATACTTCAAAAATGATGCGGCCAATACGTATGCAGCTAAACAAATATTAGTAGAGGATCAGAGGAGTATTATATATAGACTCGAGGCTCTCTGTGGCCATTTCCATCCATCTTCACTCTTAACAGCTCTTAACACCGGAGGAGGGCCCAAGATGCTCTCACCTTTCACTTCATCCTAAATCTTCATTGATTTGCTTGTTTCTCTCATTTATCACTTCATTCATACATTAATTATATTTTCTTATTTTTACGAGCCTCAAATAGGTTTCTGGTTTATTCTTTGAATATTTAATGAGTAAAAATTTCCGGAACAAATTTAGTTTTTGGTAGTTCATTAATTTTTTTATCCATATGCAATGAGACTAAACTTAGATATTTTAAACAAATAGTCATTTCAGGTTAGTATGACATTTAAACTTTTATTTCACGTATCTTGATCATTATGTAAACATATATTCGCGTTCTGAATATAATTACAATGGCATCGCATTTTATTTACACCAAACATTAGGTTGGTCGTTTTTTTGCCTAAGAAAATCAAATTGTTAAACTAATTCACCCAAAGCGCTCCAATACAACTTTTTAATTGGTTTTAAACATTTTACTAAATCAAAAAAGATTACGAGCCAATGTCCAAAGAATTAATTTTAATTGCATACTGTACAAATCCCTATCATAATTTTTTTTAGTGGCCACACACACACACACACACACACACACACACACACACACACACACACACACACACACACACACACACACACATACGCGCGTAGCACTCAATCTGAGATCCATGGTTTTACACAGTATTGTGAGATCCGGTATAAGGAATGTTTTTTCCGAGAAAATAAATAACACTTCTTTAGAGTCTGTTTCATGCTTGACTTCGAGCATTTTGCTTTTAAGATTGCATTACAATTTCAAACTTGAATTTTGTAATATAATGTGAGCTCCGGCATGTAAGTCGACGTGAGCTCCGGAAATGTGTAAGTTGATGCGAGCTCCAGTTGTGTATAGGTCAACGTGAGCTCCGAACACCATCCCAGATAGCAAGGAAAATTTGCCAAACATTTTCAACCGCAAACCAAAATGTTTGCAGAAAATATGCATTGCAAACATGTTTGTTTACAAAGAACTTTCCGCAAGTATGGAAAATTCCGCTGAATGTTTGCGGAAAATTTTCACTGAATATTTGCAGCAACTATTCAAAAAATGTTTGCAGAATGTTTTCATGATAGTTTGCTGCAAATTTGCAAGATAGGTTTGTGGCATATTTGCAGTGGAATATGTGCAGCTAATATTCATTGATAACATGTTTGTTTGCAAAATCTTTCCTGCAAATACGCAAGTCTACACTGTTCACACTTCTAGCAATTTTGCACAGGGCCCCTTTTCTAAAGTAGGCCGCGGCCTACGGCGCGGCGGCAAATTTCTGGGAGCATATTTTTAAATATAAATTTGTCTACAGATTAGATGGATTTAAAATATTGTAAGCTTACTTGCAATACTAGTTTTACTTTTTTAAACTTTGTAAATCATCTTTAACATTGAGTTAAAATATTTTTTTTCTATTTGATATGTTATGCCGAAGGCAGGAAGGACGCGTGGATCAAAGTGTTTAATTTGCTTATTCGTCTTTGCCAGTCATGAAAGGCGACGTCACCGCTATTGTTCACACGGCCGATGTTCACCGGCGAGATAGCGGCGAGTATTTCTCGCGCGAAGTATCGGACAAAATAAACAAATGGTGCATTGTTTCTTACCCAAAACCACTAAATAAAAACGAGGTATGAGGTTAATTAGTTTAAGCTATGTGATTTGAATGGCATTTGGCATTAGTTGCGTAGGTAAAAGTCACCTAAGTGAACATTTCTCACTTTTAAGAATTGTATGATGACTGTTGGTAGTATACTTTCCAAAGTTTACGAAAATCACCATCCACTTTGGTCGATTTACCCCACCGTTTTTGAGTTGCAGGTAAAAAAACCTAAAATACCTCTAATTCTTTGGTTACATATTTTGAAAAAAATATAATTATTGTAGGGGTATTTTTGTACATTTAACTTGAGTTCCATCAGACGAATTTTTATATTCAACCCCTCACTGGAAACCCTTATTATGTATATTGTAAAAAAATATAAAATCGGAATTATTTTAAAATATATGAACGATAAACGTAAAATATTATATTATAAGAAATGCATTAGAAATTTATTGACAAATTAATTATTTTGTACAGTCAACTAATGCTTTATATAGATTTGTAGGAAACTGCATAAGCTTAAAGCCATTGTGGTCGATCAAAATCAAAACAACCTCTGACGAAAAATGTGTTATAACTTGAAGGAATCAACTGACTAAGCTCAAACATTGTCTAGACATTAACGTGTTACTCACCCGTAAGGTAACAATAATAATATTTTATTTATATAAAACAACCTCTTAGTTGTGGATCAATGTAATAAATATATAGCCTACATTTTGATATTAGGCTAACTAATGGTTATAACTATGCAGTATTTACAATAATTTCAACCTAACACATCCTAGATGTATAAAAAAATTAAGAAAACGTTTAAAACAAACCCAAATATTTATTTAAAAATAATTTAATTGTTTCCTAAGCGGTCCATAAACTCATCTAAGTTATAAAATCCACTATGTAATAGGAATATTTCAAAAAATGTTGATTTGAATAAATTCCGATTGGTTTAGACTTTAATATAATTTGTTAGTTTGTTTCTAAACCGACACCTACATAATGTAAGTAATATCTCCGTGATCGCCGCGTTATCGCTCCTGTGAATCGAGCCCCGTGTGAAGATTGAATGCATCACATTTTGTCGGTAACTACAGAAACGATCTGGATGACGATTTTGTCGATGAGTTAAGCTTTTAGTTTATTAGTGAATTTCCTTTGGAAAGTGAACTATTAGCATGACCCGCACGGTGAAACTTAAGCCCGGGACCACCATAGAAGTTCCTAACGTGACCCCCTGAACACGTTTTGGGGGGTCGTTCAAAATTGTATATATATTTATATATATGTATGTATAGATATAGACACATATATATATATATATATATATATATATATATATGTTTGCACTCTAGTGGTCGTATTTTTTGTCCGATTTACTTAAAATTTGGTAGTGATATTTCTTTCTGTAATCAGTTGGACAAGTTCGTTGGGCAAAACAATCGGAAAGCTCTAAACCCCTTTTTTGGGGATTAATCTTTAAAATTTTGAGTTTTTGGGCCCAAAAAGTATCAGAAAAGCTCCGGATGTAAAATAAAATCATTTAAAAAGATGGGAATTAAAAAGGCGAAAGTTTTAAGCCCTCTCTCGTCATCCTATCATTAATATTTACCGAGTTATTAAAGAAAATGTGTATCGACTAAACACAGTACGTTGTCTTATGGGGGTTTTATACTAGAAAAGCCTGTCATTCCTTTGTTAGAGTACTTTTATCATCCACAGAAACCTCACACTTACTTTAAAGCCTGTCTGGACCTTCTCCTAACCTCGTAATGCACAAAACTGTACTCCCAGCTTTGCAAGTAAATGAAACCAGGACTATCAGAACAGCCAAAAAATCCATGTTTTCAGATTTCAATAAAAATTGGACTAAATGTGTGTTTTTACACTGATTTTGATTTTTAAAAGTTGTTATGTGGAAATTCACTTCCCTCACGTCAGCGTGCTGCGTGCGAACTAGTTTATTTTTTAGCATACTGTGAAACTACAGTTGAATAAATTATAAGACTATTCGTTGATAGACATTTTAAATTACCTGTGGTACATTAGCTTTAGGGTGTATATCCAAATATATACATAGCACTGAGAATTTGCTTATCAATTCCAGCTGCTAATTGCTCTGGTGTGAGGAGTTTCCTGCCTTAAGGGGGTGCAAAATAACTTTAAATCGTCGCTAAACGAAGATAAATAGCACTTATTGCGGGCCTAGATCACTCTCTCGACCACCGCCAACGCGGTCCCTTAGCGACAACTAATTTAACTAAACTTCGACTTCTTTCCTTGTCCCTAGTTGTGGGGGGAAGGGGGCGGCAAGCTTCATATGGCCTAGGGGCGGCACGAAGCTAAAATGGGCCCTGATTTTGCAGCAAGGTTCGTAGAGCTTTCAGACCAGGTATGATTATTTCCATAAGAGTAATATTCGCAGCAAAGATGTCTTACAAGGGCGGCCAGCTGATGCATAAATCACGACCGTCTACGCGCAGTCCATGCCGAAGCTGTTGCGCATGCGCACCAGCGTTGGATAGGTGTCACTGTTACATCTAGTATTTACCTGTTCCTTTGTGCGTTCCACAGTTGAATAAAGTAACAGTGTGTAATGTAGCAGTTCTCGATTCTTGGTTAGTTGTTGTTATTGCTATGCAAGATTCACTAGTTTTTTATCATATACAATGTCAAATCAAAGTTTTCATCCTGTTTCTTGATCTAAATATACTTTTGTTGCAAAAATTGCCACCAGTGTCTCTTTAAATGATTTTTTAGACTCATTTAGGCAAGTTAGCCGTTAAAAAACAACAATATTTATAGGCCTACCTAAACTGAGTTTTATATATAAAGTTTTTGTGTTTTATTTGAAGTTACAATATAAAGCTTGTTTGTTCTATAATACTTTATGGTATCTATTCATTTTGAAACTGTGAAGTCCTATTAAAATTAAATATGAAGACAATTCAAACAAATAAGTGTTGCAGGCATATTTAAGTTTTTTACTCATAGTAGACATTTTCTATTGACAATTATTAAATAGGCTGTTGTAAATATCTATTATGGTTTGCTGTTGCAAGAGAATCCTGCACAATACACCTGGTAATACACTAAATAAAACCTGGAGCCTATTTTATAAACATATTTATAAAATAGTTTTTATTGTATAACATTCGATGCCAATGATCAAATATAAAAAATAACCAAGGGCTAGACGACTAGTGGCTCAGTGGCTGTCAAGTTCACAGGTACGTAACATCGGTTATTTTCAACTATAGCAGTAACTGTTACTCGGCATTGGCGGCATCCACGGAAGGAAAGGTTACTTTAAAATATAGCAGTAACTGTTCCACGGCATGGACTGCGCGTAGACGGTCGTCATAAATCAACAACATACTATAAAGTATTGCCAACCTTAAGGGTATAATAATGGTACAGCTATTTTTAAATTGTCACTAGACATGCAGAAAGAAAATGCAAACCCTTAATCCGTTAATCTAATAATACAAATAAATGAAAACAACATATTAGTATCATAAAACAACAGCTGATCATAGAATGTAAGCAGTTAACCGATATTAATTTGAAGTACAATTATGTAGAAAATATGGTACGCGTACGATAAATATTGTGTTTCCAGCAACCCTGCAGATTGGATTGGTGATCACATGACCTTACAGCTGATTTTACCATGCAAACTGTCTCTTCTGGTTAAATTATGTTTATATGATGGTTTGCAAGTTTTCATTGTAACTACAAATTAATATTGCTGCCAACAATAATAATGATACTAGATTGAGTTAAAATTAATTTACTCTGATTGTTTGTATGACAATTAGCAACAGTCTCATACAATTGTCTTAGCGTAATGGAACTAACTGTTTAAATGTTAATGGATATTCAACATACAAACAAAATTATATATTTGAGATTCAGCTCAAAGTATAGTTTATCATACTATAATTTAAAAAAAATTTATTGGGAATCATAGATTAAGAACAAAAGTTACCTGTTACTCAAAAATCCTGAACTTTTGCCAACTATACATTTTTAAATAATCCACAATTTGTTTGTAAGCATATATGATTGTTATTTACAAAAATATTTGAAATTATTGATGTGGTATTTTTATAATTAGAATAAGTCAAGAAAATACATTTTAAAGCATTCACAAACCTACTTACATGATTAAATCTTAATAACCAAATTGTATTGTCAGGCAAATGAAATATAAACAAATTCAAAGTAGCCTAAGGGAACTTTATCAATAAAAGGAAATGATCAAATAAATATAATTTTATATTTTGTAAATTATTATTTATTAAAAAAATGTTATAAATAAAGGAAAGCTATACAATATTTTATATCCTACTGAAGTTCGCCATTTAACTGCTGTGTCCTTAAACCTTGTTCGCTGAAACAAAAACAAAACTTATTAAAGAACAATTTACGTTATGTTAAACAAATCTTGAGATGGTGCTCCAGTCCTTTGCTTATTAGTGGATTTCCTATGGAAAGTGAACTATTAGCATGACCCGCACGGTGAAACTTAAGCCCGGGACCACCATAGAAGTTCATAACGTGACCCCCTGAACACGTTTTGGGGGTCATTCAAAATTATATACATATATATGTGTATGCACTCTAGCGGTAGCATTTTTTGTCTGATTTACTTCAAATTTAGTAGGAACGTTCCTTTCAATAATCAGTTGGACAAGTTCGTTGTGCAAAACAAGCGTAAAACGCTAAACCCATTTTTTGGGGGTTATTCTTTAAAATTTCGAATTTTTGAGCCCAAAAAGTATCAGAAAAGCCCCGGACTTAAAATTAATGCATGCATTAAGATGGGAATTAGTGAAGCAAAAGTTTTAAGCCCTCTCTCGTCATTCTAGCGTATATATTTACCGAGTTATTAAAGAAAATGTATATCGGCTAAACACAATACGTTGTCTTATGGGGTTTTTACATTAGAAAATCATCTGATTTATGTGTTGGTTATTTGTATCTTCCCCAGCAACCTCGCACCTACTTTAAATCCTGACTGGACCTTCTCCTAACCTTATAATGCACAAAATTGTATTCCTAGCATTGCAGGGAAATTAAACTAGGAGCATCAGAACAGCCAACAAATTAAAGTTTTCATATTTCAACAAAATTGGAATAATTGTATTTTTTACACTGGTTTTGAGTTTTAAAAGTTTTGTATGTGGAAATTCACTTCCTTCACGTCAGCGAGCTGCGTGCGAACTGTTCTTCCATTAGACCAATGTTAACTTTCAAAGCCCATCCCTCTTCATCCGATTATCCTAAATCAAATGTATTGTTTATTTTAAATAGCAACAAAAACCTAAGGAATTCATATATTCATACCTATTTCATATCACATATAGTTCATTCATAAAACATCGTAAATATTGAACATTTTGAATTTTTTGAATGAATATATTATATATACAAATTTTGATCGTTGAAATCACTAGGTATTTTTTGCTATTCAAAATGACGGGCTTTTAATTGGCCTTATGGGGGAAGCAGGTAGAAACGTAACAAGTTTTGTGACTCGAGCTTAAATTAAAAAATACAAGTTATTATACCCCTGTCTTCAGCTTTAAGTTAACCAGGACTTAAGTTCAGGAACTACGATAAGGCAGTCCGAATTCCAACAGGAGTTTCATCTTCCGCTCTGCCATGTCCATGTCCACCTCAGTCGGCGTTTACCTATCGGCCAGTACGCATTAACAGTACACTTAAAATGTTTTTCGCTGTCGTGTGTCGTGTGTTTATGTTCGGTGTTGTGAGGCTTTTTTAAACATTTGATGACAGACATGCAAATTCAGTAAAATGTTATTGAACTTCAAGTCCTGAAGATGGAAGCAAAATTAAGCTTCTGAAACCGCGGTAGTCCATTTTGGATTAACTTAAAGCTGAAGACGGAGGTAAAATAACCTGTATTTTTTAATTATCTTATCAGCTTTAGAGGATATTCAATATTAATAGAGATTAAACATTAAAAGTGAGTCAGTTAACAATCTTCTGAACAGTGACGAAGCCAGGATTGTATTTTATTGATAGTAGGTTGGGGTCTCGTCCACGAGGAAGTAAAGTGGAAGGAGGGGAATCCCTCCATAAAAAAGTATACTACTGGAAACAGATTTTATGCTATGCTAGGGCTTAAACAGAAGGTAGACAATAAATCATTTCTGTAGACCTTTCAATAGAGAAAAAAGTTATCTGTTTTTCCATCGGAATCATACAAAAATGGGAGAGTGTATACAAATTATCTCCAGTACTTCAAGTTCTTGGAAAGAGTGGTTAGGCCAGTGTGTTGCAGTGAAGTTCACTGGAATACTTTCTTACCTAATTCCTCGTTGGAAAATAATCAATGTAACGAAGACAGAATAATACGAATACAACAAAAACCCGCCATAAATTATGAAAATTGAACTAAGTGCAAACATTTATATAAACTTACTCTTGTATAATTCTAGTTTTGGCCTGATTGAGGAATCTCCTCACGTATTTTTTGGTAGCTCCTCAGTTGCCTTTGGGAACACGCTCATCACTGGATCTATAAATACAAATACAAAGTCTGTTTGTACTGTAATGTCTGGAAAGTGAATATTTTGAAAACAATAAGTTAAATACCCTCGTCGCAGCAAACCTGCGTACTCAGCCAATTTCCAACGCATAATATATATATGTCTTAAAGCACATAAAGCCGCATACCAGGTTTCATAAAAATATATTCACAAATAAGCGATATATACAATTTGAATTTTTCTCCATAAAAATAACATGGAGGATGAGTAGGCAGGTTTGCTGGTTTTTCGAACTTAAAGTCATAAATGTTGCTTTGTTGCTTTACACGTTTATACCAAATTTCATCAAAATCTGATCATTTTTACAAGAGTTATCGTGCTCACGGACACACACACACACACACACACACACACACACACACACACACACATATATATATATACAGTTTCGAACGAATGGTGTTTTTGGGGTCTGGGGACCTCAAAACGAAAAGTTATAATGGTCCCGGGCCTAGGTCTTACCATTCCGACTACAGTAATAGCTTCTTCCCTATAGGGGAAATTCGCTAACAAACCGGTCATAAACAGACGATATTAAAATCACAAAACAAAATGTAAGTGTTCGATATCGCACTTATCTACTGTATTCCCTGGCTTAAATCTATTTTAGAAAGCATTTCAACAGCACCTTTGGCTGATACAGTACACTGATATAAGTACGGTATGGATTAATGTTTTAAAACTGAATTTAAGTTAATAGAACTATCTTAGCTTCTGCAACAGGCCTTAGGCTATTAAGAAATAGTTTTTGGTTATGAGTACTTATTGAGAAATCGCCTCAAATTTAAATTATAAATGAAAATAGCTCATTATGAATTGGCTGAATCATTTGAAGTTTTAATTATGCATTTAGTATTCAAGAGTATACAAACTGTTTCAAAACTGAACTTACCAGGATGTCCACTCACCATGAATTCGGGAAAAAAGCCTTAGGTACCAGTAAGTTAATAGGAAATATGTGTCTATCCAAAATTGCGGAAATTTAGTTTAAATTAATAGCCAACGTTCCAAACTCCCTAAAAAGTGTATTTAACACTATTAAAATCTAAAATGTGAAAGGGGCCCATAAAGTGGGGAATATAAGCGAAAAAGTAACTACCGTACGTCACATAATTAACTCATCGACCAAAAATGACAATCATACTGTGTGATGTCGGCAGAAAATAAGGGTTAAATAAAAATGTATTTAAATTCATTAGTTGATAACTAATTGCATTAAATTATTATTTGCCAGTCGAAAAATCATAGAAATTTTGCAAGTCCAACCAATAAGTTAAATAATAAGCTAAATTAGGTCAAGACCTTATTTGGTATTTGCATGAAAGTAGGCCTAGCTATGTTTGCCATAGATCCAGAAAAATTAAATAAAAATAAAAATTGGACTGTCAAGTCAAGAAAATGGAAGGGCCCCTCTCGTGAATTTTGCCTTGATCCCCGCAAATCCTAAGGCCGCCACAGTTCCAAAATAAATATCTCCAACAAATGATAATTAGACCTGCTTTAGAATCGCCCTGTAATCTAATCCAATGTCTAAATCTCACCTACACTAGTCTGACAGGGAAAATATGAAAATTTTATGAAACATTGTATTTTTAACGAAGTGACTACCTACACGTCCAATGTAAAGGCAAATTCACATCGCTACCGCTTAGGTTAGGATAGGTTAGGTTACGTTACGTTACTTTAGGTTATGTTAGGTTACGTTACGTTACATTAGGTTAGGTTAGGAGGTTTTCTGGCTCTCAATCTGTTTTAAAAATCACAGGAAAAGTAACGTACGGTGCATAATTTGGAACGGGCGTGAACAGTAGCAGCTCACGTCGGACGTGTACGTAGCCTCTGCCTATTTTTAACACCATACCAACAATCTTAACCAACTATTAATTTTAGGCTAAATCAGCTATTTAACCTCAAAAAAATCTACTAACCTTCAAGGTAAAATTATCTAAAGATGTTATGATACTCTAAGCCTCTAAGTATTAATTATTTAGTATTCATAATGACTAATTGTTAAACACATTTTACTACATTATTATAGTTTAAACAAAAAAACTGCAACATTTAACCTCGTATAGGTTATTGGTCTTGTAATAGTCCTACCCACCGAGTTAAACATAAACAAATCTAGAAACAACCCAAATGACAGAGATCCGTCTAAGCTTTTTTATTTTTCTTCCATAAACCGATTGTTTTAAAAGCAAAGTCGGCCTATTACCACTGTTATGACCGTACTATAAATAATTAATTAAATCTGAAGGCCTCTTTGAATTTGAAATTATTTTATCACCTAAGTATTTTTACTTTAAAACTTAACCTTTAGATACATCAAAAATAACAGTATCAGTAACATAAAAACAAACAGTAAACAATTGTACAGTAATTAGGGTTAATAATAATAATTTGTACCGGGGTACTTACCAAGTTTACACAACAGTTTTCCTCTTCCACTTATTGTATAACATTATCCAGTTCTTCGGCATATCCCCACGACCAGGGAACTGCAAAATCTCTCACAGTCCCATGCGCCAAAAACTTTGATCATGGATCCCACTTCGACCGTACGAAACTTTTCGTGTGTAATCTAGGAGTGTAAAAGCGATGCTAGCGCGACGTGGTGTCACTTTCTGGAAGCTTATACACTCGCACACTTTGGGAAAACGCATGATAGTGAGCTCCACCTCATTTCGGCTGATTTCGGGTATTTCCGTGATTCTCTATTCGTCAGGATAGCCAATTAGAGGCTAGTTCAATCCGAGATCCGGGGGGTCGGAGCTCACATTGAAAACGGAGCTCACATTGTTGGTGTGTATCCATATAACGGATCTCACGATGTATGCCGCGCAAACACACACACACACACACACACACACACACACACACACACACACACACACACACACACACACACACACACACACACACACACACAAATCTGCTTTAATATCTGCTTACAAAAATATTTAATGGACTGGAAAAAATCTAAATCAATTGCAAACATTTAATTTTCTTGATTATCAGCTGATTTTTAATTTATCATTTATTTTAAATGGACTGCCCACTTATATAGACATAAGAACGGGATGCATATTTTAATCATTCAAATCAATTTTCTATTCGTCACATCCTCCAGTAGGCACTCCCTTTTGAAACAAATCCAAGGTAAGCTAGTTTTTACGTGTCCTATTGCAGAGGTATGCAAATATCATGACCTTTTTCGTCGTTGGATCTAAGAGTCAAACTTCCCTAGAAAACTCACAATGAGAGCTAATGACCAACAGAGAGGTAAGGGACCGCTAACCGCTTATTGACTAAGTCATTCATAACCCAGTCATTTTCAGGTATTTAACAACCGGGAGCCACCCTTTATAATGGTATTCCTGTACTCTGTTTCCGACCCCTCCGAAATATGGATTTAGTAGCCAATTTGCGGTGTGTCTATTACTATAAATAGCCTTGGATGGCATCGCAGTTTTGAACAATGGGTTAATTTATAACCTATACGTGATTAGTGTAATGTACATCAATTTATTTAAATTAGCGAGTTAAGTAAAATAATATTATTTAAACAATATGTCCTCCTACCAGTCTACGTGAAAGAGTTTATGTTCATATGTTGGTTTTCCATGTTCAAATTATAGGTAACCCGTTAAATCATATAAGAATATTTACATATGAAGAAGACGATTCACCAGCCCTCATGCATCCAGGGTTAGAACAACTGTTTGTAATCATCTGATAGAATGCAACAGGTATTAACATTTTAAAACATAATTTATTGAGGAACAATTTAATTTGTACTATGCAACTGTCACAATATTTATGACTCTATCAGAAAATGCTCAGTTGAGTAAAAAAGTATGGATAAAATATATGGAGCAACGATATTGTTCTATAGAAAGTAGTAAAATATTGTACTATTCGTAAATTACTTCTTACAACAACAAACTAATATTTTTGTATTCATACTGCACTGTGCTTAACCGTAAGTTTTAACTTTAAGTTTAAGGCAATTCAGACATAATTTAAATATCATACAATTTATTCCCATCGGTACTATATTAGAAGTAATAAACTGTGTTACGATATATTCAATAAAATTAAAATCATTCTGATTAAGATGAGACTTTGGAAAGATGTTAAAAGTTTCAGTCGGTTGGACAGTTTTAAGTTTTATAATTCAATAGCTCTACTCAGCTACAAGAATTAAATTAAAGTTTAGGATACGTTTTATTCGTGTTATTAGAATATACAAATTTTAACACTTTTTTTAACATTATAACATTTCTATAGAGCACAGTTATAATATTGATACCGATCGACAAATAAAAATTGTAACTGTCTGTAAAAAGTAATTGTAATAGTTTTTTAGAGTGTTAAGTAATGTTTTCTTTAAATAGGTGAGTTTTTCAAAGTTTTTAAAACTCAAAAAGTAAAATTAATGATAGACAATTAGCGAACCTTTAAACCTTCATGTTGGGGCTAAGAGCATGAATCAGTTGAAACACTTGACACGACCCGTGGGGCTCTCAGGCGGTAAGCTCGGATCGCCGCTCACCCCCGCGTAGGTAATGGTCTGTTGTTTGCCCAGAGATCACTTGTCCCCTGTTTAAGCGTCTCCTACACCTGGTGAATGTATTTTAAGCTTTGTGTCTCAGTATAGGAATAAAAAAATGCATTCTTTTTGATTTCTTAGACTGATATTTATTTTGACGATTGTTAAGTACTGTTATTTTTTAATGACATATATTTTTTGGTGGGGTTACATAAATTGGATGAAATAAACCACGTCTCACAACACTACCAAATATATTTATTTACACTTATACTTTACTTGCGTACAAGACGGCAAATATACAACAAATGTTACAAGCGATCGATTTCAACATGTCACACCGGTCATCATCAGGCCCAATCAGCTGATTGATTGATGCTTTGGACCAAGTTAACTGACTACGCAGGAAAAGTTGCGTACATGTAATGTGAGTGTAAAGTGTATCTATCGTGTGCGGTTAAAAATATTGCGCTCTGCTTTGTGACGCGTGGTAACAGATTTCTCTCAAGTAAAAAATACCAGTTTAACTCTTTTAATACATAAATCACTACACTATTATAATTAATTTATAATACTATTAATATGAACCTCTATACTATAGACGACCATTTGACCTGTATGATATTAAAATGTTACTATTTAATTTGTATAATGATGGTATAGTTGTAACGATACGTGGCGGGGGGTGTGTAAGAATTGCATACTAAGCCATGGAAGTTTCTTTGCTCGACTTTTATATTTGCCTACTCTTCAGTTGAGTTACGGACTCGAATTTTCGCCATTATGTCTTCACTGTCAAACGTCAACAATTTATTCATTTATATATATACTATCTTATAAGTTTTTTTTAACATTTATACACCAGTTCCACTTAAAACAAATTCATCAAATACAAAGAAAATTAATATAACAAATGTTAATTTAAACAGCTAAATATTTATCAACAGAGTAAACTGGTCTATCCACAAGATATTCTTTTAGCAAAATGTTGAAGTATGTGGGGATCCTGTGCGATTTTATTTACTGAGGAAGTTTCTTAAATAATTTAGGTCCAATGTTTGGCGAAAGAGATGCCTCTAGTTCCAATCTGTGGAAGGTTGAGTTATGTATCTTTCTGTTTTGTACCTACATTGTGTATGCTCGGTGTAATTTGCATAAAACCATGAACCTCTCTCTCGGTAGTTTAAAGTGGACTTTGTATGTAAAATCTTCCCTCAGCCCTTATGTTTCTGTGTTAGTGTGTGCAAGTGTGAGTAACCTCGCATTTTACTAATGACAGTTAATTGAATTCGATTATAGAGATAAATCGTGATTTATAATTGACGAACGACTGCTACTGTAATAAACTGTACTTTCAAACACGTTACTGACAAACACTTCACTGTCAAACACTGTATTGTCAACACTGTACTGTCAAACACTGTTCTGTCACACTGTACAGTCAAACATTGTACTGTCAAACAATGTACTGTCAAAAATTGCACTGTCAAACATAGTTGTGGAGGAGACGCGCCTAAGGAGTAGTTCATCATTTGAAAATCGTATTTGTAAAACTATCTTTTAATTATGGAGGATCAAGTGCTCTGTGTTGTACTGACTTCAACCACCAAGTTTGGTGTTTATGCTTTCAAATCATAGAAGCTAAGTCATGATGTAGTGGTCCACATAATCAAATATTCAAATTTCGTAGGGAATGTCAGGCCTTACACAGTATTCTGTAAACGTGGTATTACCTCTTATATATGAAAACCTCCTTACTGACTCATCACTAATTCTGTAACTTCCCGACACGCTGGAGATAGAAATTTAGTACATGATCCAAACGGGATGTCTAACGGGAAAATAGATGGTCTTGGTTCCGATATTCTCCCCCGTTCTTTGAAGTTTCAATTTGGTTCTTAAGTTAATTCACTCTAATTTTATAAGATAATAACTTAACTGAAGTTAATTATTCGAAATAATTTAAAAGGTTAACGATAGAACCCAACACACAAATGTCATATTCCCCGGGTTAATCCGGGTACTGCACTAGCTAGCTTTAGAAAAAGCGGGCTCCAGTTGCGAAACATTTGGCGTTTCTTCCTGCTTCCAACTGTAAAGCCATTAACTTTCAACGCCCGTCCCTCCTCAACGGATTCTCCGATATCGTTGAATTATCTCATTTGAAATAGGAAAAATATAGCTTGCAGTGAGTAGAATTTTGATATCACAAATAGTTTGTTCATTAATAAATCGTAAATATTTAAAATTTTGGAATCTTATTGAACGATTATTATTTGTGATATTGATGTTTTGCTCACTAGAATCGCCAAGTATTTGTTGTTGATTAAAATTAACGATAAATAAACGAGTTCGGATAATCCGTTTAAGAGGGATGGGCTTTTAAAGTTAAAAACAGCCTCATGGGAGAAACAGGGATAGACACCAAATGTTTTGTGACTAGAGCCCCCTATTAAGGGAAGGGACCAACACCTCTGTTATAGTTGTACTACTGTGTATTTCTCACCATCGCGACTTCAGCCCATTTTCCAAAACTGTCTCATTTCCTGGTGGACTTGTTGTTATTGCCCGAGTTGGAGTGCATTCTTGTGACTTGTTGGGGGTGGCTTGCAGCGGCGGGTGTGGAGCGGGAGCCCGGCACGAGGACTGCTGCTGTGCGCGGTGCTTACCCCCTACGTAGACGCTTCACTGCGCGTAAGTTACCCCTTCACCTGCCTGCCACACTACAAATGTTGTAATGTTTAAATTTGGTTGGTTTATTTATTTATTCTAAGAGAGGGTTCTAGTCACGAACAAATCGCACTTGCTGTTTCTCCTGAAAAGACCCATGTTAAGAGAGGGTTCGGATCTACTCACATTTCGCGTTTGTACCTGCTTCTACCTTAAGGCCAATGCCAACTTTCAAACCCCGTCCCTCTTCAACACACGAAAAGAAATTATTGATTCATGACTCATTTAAACAAGAGAAAAATGCCTAGCGATTAGTGATCAGAATTTTCATATCGCAAGTAGTTAACCAATAACAAAAATCGCAAATGTTGATTATTTTGGAATGTTATTGAACGATTATTTTTTAGCTCAAAGTTCTGCTCACAGTATCCTTTTGCTCTAAAAAATGAGCTGTAAATCAACAATTTTGGATAATCCGTTGAGGAGGAACGGGATTTGAAAGTCAACATTGGTCTTACTGGAGGAACAGGTGACTGGAGCCCCCTCTTAACTTTTAAGTCCCACCCCGTCTTAAAACATTAGGAAAGACTAATTTATGACTCAATAAAAATATACCTAGTGATTTGACTGACTTTATTGTTTTGAATCATAAATAATTGATTTGGCATAATCTATTAAGGCTGGACAGGGCTTAAAAGTAAAAATTGGCCATAAGTGAGAAGCATATAGAGACACTAAATCTTTGACACTAGAGCCCACTCTTAATGATCACATCTGAAACAGATATTTTAATTATTTAATTTTGCGTTACTATAAAATTTCAATTATTTCACCTGATTGATTTCAAATCATACAATAGCTTTTTCTCAAAACCCCAGTTTCCCATGTATTAAAGGCCGTATATCGTTCATCGTTGGCCCCAAATACCCTAATGGCATGATAAAACAAGAACATTATTAAAACATTATTTCTTTTAACTCATTCTTATTTTATAAATTTGCAATAAGTGGGATCTTTACAATCTTTATGGGGTTGATTGTTATACACGTTGATTTATATGTTATATTTCTATGAAAATGTTCGAGTCAAACATTTAGCCTTGACAATGGTAAACGTCCTACATTTGAAAACAGTATAAATTATAAACTTGAAACAATACCATAATACAATAAGGCCTTAAAACTAGTGAAATTATTACACACGCGAAGTTATTAATTGTGATTCGATTGTATGTAAGATTTGATGAACAATCATACAGAAAACGAAGATGTCATTTTGCGGGATTTATTGACTTTATACCTCGAACAGTTTGGAAGGTTTTCTGGAGAGAATTGTATGCAGTGAAAAATAAACTAAAAAACGTATAAAATGCATCAGTTTTGTTTTACTTCTTGTTACCAGTGATTCGTTACGTTAAGTATCGAATAAGAAGTAACTAAGTAAACGATATCATTACAAGATATTAAGTCTAATATTAGTACTCAAAACCACTGCTATCTATGAACACGGTTTGAATTATGATATAAGACTTTTTATCATTTGCAAATTTTCAACTCTGTTATTTATCATCCGATTTCATTAAATTATCCTTCGTAAGATACGTAAATCAAGAGAACACGACTTTATTCTTTGTTATTTTTTACTGTTTGTAAAATTCACGTCATCTCATTATGTAAATTATGTGATTTAGAGTTTAAGCGTCCACTATTTTTAAACTAAGGAATGCAGGTTTCAATTTGTAACCTGAATACCGTCTAAAAAGAGCAATATAAATGAAAATCTTTATATTTGTATTGTATTTGTTTTGGGAGTAATTAAAAGTAAATAAATAAATTATATACCGACAAATAATTGGAAAACTATGCGTTTTAAGTATATCATTTTTGATTTACATGATTTTTAAATTTACTTTTACATGGCTAATCATATCATAAGTGATAATGAGTGTTTATTGTGGGCGTGGATGTCATATCCTAACACGATAAGAATATGAATTTAACTAACTGCCGACTTTTACGTGATAACAATTCTAGTTCATAGTTTGTATTCTATTCATGCGAACTTAAAGCAGCATAAAAGTCATTAACGAATTATACTAACGATACGAAGACCTTTGTAGTTGTTAAAAAAATCTAGAACATATTTAGTAATAGTTATATAAACAAACTATTTTAAAGTTTAATTCGTTTTCTGACCTTTCGATTTTTTTTATTAGAGGTATAATTTTCATAAATAACTCTAATGTATTCTCTAGGTACACACGCAATAAAAGTGCACAGTTGCCACAAAAAACCTGATAAATTGGTTTATGAGTTATGAAACATCCTCTTGCATTTCAAACTCTTACTTTCTCATCAACGAAATTTTTCTTAAATGACCAGAGCCAATATATTGTCTTTAATTTACCTTTAAAAACGAAAAGCAACTGCTGTACGTAAAATGACTATACTCTATATCAATCATAAGCGGTGTTTGTTTAAGTATTCTATGTTTCAGTGGCTTCTTAATTTGTATTCGTTCTGACTTCAGCTGTTTAACAATCGTAATAAATTGTCTTTCCTTTATTTTGCTTACACGCTTACATATGGCAGGAATTGGATCGTCGTGGTGTCATTAAACTGTTAAACGCTTTTAAAACCAAAATTTTGACATACTCGTAATATTTCTTATAATCGTTTAAGAGGAAGTTGGAGTCAGAAGAAATATCGTCGCTAACCCTAGCGCTACGGGCTATTTCAATGTTAAAACGCACAAAACATGTCTTTACTGAAAAGCATATTTTTTTGTTACTTCTTAGTTGACTTTTAGGCACTCTCATCTTCTATAAAACTATATTAAAACTATTTTAAATTTAAACCAATATATTTCGAATTGATACTCAATTCATCGTCAGTTGTTTACATTTGTTTTTTTGTTACTGTTTAACCTATTGATTTGGAATAAATTTTGTTTGAATCTTTATAAAGTTTTGATTCGTGTTTGCTGGGATTTTTATTTTTTAATGACTAGAAAACACTACAAAATATGTATAAAAATATAGACTTTAAATGACTATATTTTTGGAAATGTGTTATTTTATTTAAAAAATAGCGAGCAAACCCGCTGCGTCTTAAAAATACCTTTAATTTGAGACATCTTTCGTAATCGTATGTTGATGAATAAGCTAGATATATGGTTTTAAGTTTAACATTGTTCTTATGGAGGTAAAATCCAACATGGCCGCTCTCCAACGCCCTCTTAAAAAGCGTACAAATATTTGTATACTTATTTTAATATCCTTTGACAATTCACAGGATAAATTTATATACAACCTTTTTTGTTATGTTGTTAGTGCATTGCGAATTATTATTTTAATGACAAGAGAAGCGTGATATAAAAACCCCAATTTCGGGGAAAAACTTAAATAACAGAAAATATTCTCTAAAATATTGTGAAGTGATAGTATTGCATTCATTTTTGTAAAAATAGTTTAAACTATTTTTTTACAGTTAATAAATGTTATCAAATAAGAACTTCCCCCAAAGAAAAATTTGTGTTAAAGCATGCAAACCAAGTGAATTTCCACTTCTCACTTTCACAGATATTTTGATAACAAAGCAAGTTTTATTGTTCCAGGGCAAAGTTAAATTGGCTCAAGGTGTGAAGTTGGGTAAAAGTTAGATTTCGATTTCAACATATTTATTGTGAGGTCTCACTTCGCAAAGGTATTTTCGTGTGGAAGTATAGGAAATTACATCGCTCTCGACTTGTAGTTACAGTTAAAATGATACGCGCGCGCACGCATACACACGCGCTCGCACAATCAATATAAATTTATATCGATGGCTCGCACACGCGCACACATATACTAGACGTGGGTGGGCAGTATACCGCTACTGCTTCGAATTAACATGGCATTTCAAACAGTCATGGATATCCACAAGATTATTTATGAACCCATATTTGAATGTTCCTATAACGTTGCAGTTTGGGGTTATTTATCATCTACAATTAGAAGAATATTCCGCATGCAGAAGAATATTATTAGAATAATTTTGTAATGCATAAGCTTACATCATATAGAAGCGTATTTTCAACAAACAACCATTTGATACTTTCCGGCATTTATTCTTGAATGTCTTACAATCCCCCTGAAAAAAAGATGATTTAATATTGAATATTCGAATATAATCTTGTAACGGTCAAAAATGAGACCCCTTTACTTTTGTATTGCCTCATTTAATTTCGTAATAGAAAGCAAGACAAACGCTAATTTAAGTTCGCCCGGCAAGGTAAAACAAGAACGGAACAAAACATGAGTCAAGGTCGGCTGGCCTACTCGCAGAGCGCGTAGCGACCTGTAGCGAATAAACAGCTTCTCGCGGCGACCGCCTGGTCTTCTGGCGCTAGTATTGCTTGCCAGGAAGGGGTGAGGGAAGCCCGGAACGAGCCTTTACGAGCCAGACGGACGGTCAGTAGAGATGTGCGATCCAGTGACTTTGCTGGATCAGTGACTTCAGTGACAGCGCCAAAGAAATATCAGTTACTTTTACCGGTGACTTGGCACCAGGTACTCCCGCAGTTCATCGTAACAACTCCAGCGATAAATTACCCCTTTTTGACACTGTGTTATTTATCAAAGTTAATCATGACCTTAAAAGGAATCAACAGCTCACTTGTTGGCATTAGAATTAAATATATTTCATAAAATAGGAACAACAAGTAATAATTAAAATTCTTAGTACAACTACAAATTCTCATTTAACTACGAAAACATTTAGGAGTATCACTAAAAAAATATTAATTACCTAGAAGTAAATAATAAAGTTGTTACTAAATCATAAATAAAGAAAGCTTGTAAAAAGACTACTTAATTATACAAATAACAGTCATCGGAAAATTGTATTAACAGCGCTTTAGTTAGTAAACGCACAACAGCGACTTGCATGAACAATGCGGGCTCGTGTTGTCACTGAAGTCACTGGCGCTGGTTCGTAGTTCGTCCATCTCGTCTATGCCCAGCGCCAAGCTCCAAACAGCGCCAAGCTCCAAACAGCGCCAGCGCCACAAACCTAGAGGCGATACCTCGAAACCACCAAACAGCGACAAGTGACAGTGACCAGTGCCAGCTCCAGCTCCCAGCTCCAGCGACAGCGCCACGACCTCGAAACAACCAAACGGCGACCGGTGACAGTGACCAGTGCCAGCGCCAGCGCCCAGCTCCAGCTCCAGCGACAGCGCCACGAACCTAGCGGGGATACATTGAAACAACCAAACAGTGACAGCGACTTTTGAGTGAGTGAATTCGTACTGTCACCGAAGTCACTGGAGCTGGTCAGAACAATTTCCTGGCACCAGCTCCTTTAGTGCCGAACAAATATTAGCGCCAAAGTCACCGGTACAGAAATATTTAACAACCCTAACGGTCAGTCTCTCCACCGCCACCACCGACCCAACATCAGACCTCCAGTAGTAAGTAGAAGTAGTCTTACTACACTAGGTTATTAAAGAAGTATTCGTTGCCGCTCTTATTCGTTTTTTGTTTAACAGGATTAATAAATAATCGTTCGTTGACTTGTGGCGTAATACCGCACGAATTTTAGGGCAGTTCGTTATTTTTTTATTGTAAGAGTCAAAGTTAGCGGTATTTTCCATTATTTTAATAAACGGATTATTTAATTTGTCTGGAACCAGAGTTATACTCTGACGCCAGGCTTGGTTACCTTCATTCTTTAGTCGAGGCGTATATATTACTTTACAGCAGGACCGTCGTATTATAACCACAGGAACGTTTTTGGATAAGTAGTGGGCGTAAATCAATTTGTGGGACCCAGAGGACTTACTCTGACACCCAACGACAGTTGACCAAATCTTGTGAATCGTGTTGCAGAAGCGCGTTTTTAAATAAAGAGCGGGCGTAAATCAATTCGTGGGACCCAGAGGACTTACTCTGACACCCAGTGACAGTTAACCTATCTTGTAAATCGTGTTGCAGAAGCGCGTTTTTGAATAATTAGCGGGTGGAAATCAATTTGTGGGACCCAGTGGGCTTACACTGACACCCAGTGACAATTGACCGAATCTTGTGAATCGTGTTGCAGAAGCGCGTTTTTCGAGAAGTAGCGGGCGTAAATCAATTCGTGGGACCCAGAGGACTTACTCTAACACCAAGCGACAGTTGACCGAATCTTGTAAATCGTGTTGCAGAAGCGAGTTTTTGGATAAGGAGCGGGTGTGAGTGAATTTGTGGGACCCAGAGGACTTACTCTAACACCCAGTGACAGTTGACTGAATCTTGTTGCAGAAGCGCGTTTTTTCGATAAGTAGCGGGCGTAAATCAATTTGTGGGACCCAGAGGACTTACTCTGACACCCAGTGACAGTTGACCGAATCTTGTAAATCGTGCTGCAGAAGGGCGTTTTTGGATAAGTAGCGGGTGTAAATCAATTTGTGGGACCCAGAGGACTTACTCTTACACCCAGTGACAGTTGGCCGAATCTTGTAAATCGTGTTGCAGAAGGGCGGTTTGGATAAGGAGCGGGCGTGAGTCAATTTGTGGGACCCAGAGGACTTACTCTGACACCCAGTCACAGTTGACTGAATCTTGTTGCAGAAGCGCGTTTTCGATAAGTAGTGGGCGTAAATCAATTTGTGGGACCCAGAGGACTTACACTGACGCCCAGTGACAGTTGGCCGTATCTTGTAAATCGTGTTATAGAAGCGCGTTTTTGAATAAGTAGTGGGCGGAAATCAATTTATGACACCCAGTGGGCTTACTCTGACAACCAGTGACAGTTGACCGAATCTTGTGAATCGTGTTGCAGAAGCGCGTTTTTCGATAAGTAGCGGGCGTAAATAAATTCATGGGACCCAGAGGCCTAACTCTAACACCCAGTGGCAGTTGATAGAATATTGTAAATCGTGAGTTCTTCATAGTAAAGTACTTAGCAGCGTCACTACAGAGCGCTATTCTACCAGACGGGACGGGACGGGATTTTGGGTAGGATTTTCTTGCGGAGTAGGACACAGCGTAATACGCTGGTGAGACAGCAGAGCACTACTCTGCTACTTGAATTCCGAATTAGGCCGTAGGAGTTGGGAATGATGTATGTTCTAGACTAAACCAAGTGTTTTGAGTCTGAACGAATATCTGGGCCTTCTCCTACAGATTGTTTACCGTTGTTTTTCTAAAATTTTAGTTTTAGTCAATCCTTGGAAATTAATCCCACGCGGCTGAACTATCTAGGGAACCGTTTTTCGTAATTTGAACAATCGGAGAAAAACACGGCCACATTTTGGTGCCCAAACAGGGACCCTTAGAATTGTCGAATTTGTTATCTCGTAAACTGAATTTTGCCTTTTGGCTGGTGCCCGAAATTTAGACTTAAAACGATTTACAATGTGGGACCAAGCGTTGCCTTTGTTCCTCTTCCCTACGCTGAAAAATTGGAGGTGGATATCAACGGCTATAGGAAACCTGTATGTGATTGAGCCACCAAAATACAACAAAGAAAACAAAATTTTGGCACAGACAAGAGTGTCCACAATCCCGACCACCACAACATCCCCTCAGACTACGGCATCGCTAGAAACTATCGTGTCTACCTCAGCTCCAGTGTTAACGGAAACGCCTGTGATAACGACATCCTCTTTACTGTACTTCTGATACCAGTTTCTCATGGAGAGAGCACCGATTCGAGCAGTAGGAGAGTAGGATGGGTCTCTCGAATGAACAAAGCCAAGTTACAAGCTGAGATTGGGGCATATGGCCTATCAATAGATGGTACCGTCAAAGAACTAAGAAGCCGACTTGTTGCGGTCGTGAGGGCAGATTTGCCTAAGACACCTTTATCCCCAAACGGTGGAGCAGAATCTTTGCTATCTCAAATGGATAGAGGACCACACTCTCAAGGGCCAGAATTTGAAGCTAGCGTGATACGGGAGATGTTAGGACTACAACATGGGGAGGATTCAAGGACCTTAATATCCCAATTGAGAGAAACGCTGACAGCTGAACCTGACAAGCATCCAATCACTAGGGATCCATCCCAGCAGGAGTTACCAAGGCCACGGACGCTAACTCACGAATCTCGCCCAGTATGGATAAATACAGAGCCCCTTGTTTATATTGGATTGGAATTTCCTATGCGGACACAGCAGAATGAACAACTAAATTTGCAAAGAAACATTCCGGATATATGCGGGCTAGTACGATAATAGAATCTACGATTTGATGGTGAAAAAGACCCCATATCCTTCATAGAAAGACTGTCAGAACTTCTAGATGCTTATGAGGTAACTCCAGATGACATCCTACGAGCGTTACCAGAGCTGTTTAAGGATCACGCATTATTGTGGTACAGGATGAATAGAGAATCATAGAAATCCTTTGTTGACTTTAGGCAAGATTTCATTAGGCAATTCTGGCCGGCGGGGTATGATATCAAACTGGATGACGAAATTCGAAGACGTACTCAAGGACCCGGGGAAACCTTCAAAAATTATTTCTTAGCAATTGGCACGTTGATCAGGAGACGTGGAGGTTATGCCGAACGAGAGAAGATCGAACGGATTTATGGGAATATGCGCCCCGAATACAAGAGTTATGTACAAAGGAGAGACTTTGGGGACGTGCAAGGACTTCAACGATTAGCCGAAGAATACGAAACCCTCATACGAGATAGTAAAACCTATCAGCCTCCGCCAGACGTATCGCACTCAGTAGTCCCCGAAACTGCGTACCGATACAAACGCAACAGAGAAATTCGACACGATGCCGCACTAGTGGACGATTTCAGGAAGGCAGATGACACCTACCGAGAAACAGCGGCGCAAATCACGAATGGCTATGAGCGGAATTGATTCGGGAATGGAGAAAGGTCAGATTTTGACCGGGCGAAAGAGCGCTCGAACTTTGCGGGGGTAAATAAATCATATGAGAGACCTCAAAATAACCAGAGACCAGATGACCCAACGAACTATTCGCCTAGAGCCCTTCGAGTTTGCTAGAACTGCGATATCCCCAGACATTTTGCAAGAAACTTCAGGAAACCTAGAGTGTTAAAATGTTTTCATTGTAAGAAACCTGGGATTCGAACCACGGATTGCTGCGGGAACAAGGGAAACGAGAGATGAACTCTGGCACAACGGGAGGCCCAGAGTCCATAGTTACAAAGCATAAGACCTCCCCTAAGGAAGTAAAAGAAGTCGGAGCCAGTGGGATTGGATGTTATAAAACCAACCATGAGAAGACGTTGGACCCAAGACCGCGCGTTGTAGTACAGATAAAGGGACGGAACTTCATCGGTCTCCTAGATACGGGGGCGATGGTATCGATAGTAAACTCAAGCGTAGTAGACCATTTGAGGGAAGTTGGGTATCTTGGAGAGCCTGTAAATATATAGATCAGAATGGCGAATGGGAACATTGCTCGCGTAGACAGATTGTTTACCATTCGTTGTATGGTAGGTGGGCGTCCAATGGAGGTAGGGGTTCGTTATTTTCCAGCTTTGACGACCCCAATGATAATCGGAATGGACATGATTGATGGCTTGGGGTTAATAACGTACAACGTGGCATTACAAAATCACACGATAAATTTGTCTGAGGATAACCGACTGTCAGCTGTAGTGGAATTGACATCGAGCGATAATAGAAGGCTGCAGGAATTCTTGGAAATTCAGCTAAATATGTTTGAAGGGGTAAGCGGAAGGACCCTATTGATTGACCACAGGATAAAATTAAAGAACAAGGAACCGATAAAACAGAGAAATTATCCAAGGAACGTTACGATGCAACAGATCGTATATGACGAAGTTGATCGTATGCTTAAAGAGAAGATCATCGAACGTTCGTCGTCCCCGTACAGTTCACCTATTGTGCTTGTGAAGAAAGCCTCTGGGGGGTGAGATTTTGTATTGACTTCAGAAAGATTAATGAAGCGTCTGAAGTAGACGCGTACCCTCTACCAAGAATAGATTCCATACTAGACAAGCTGCGAGAGTCCAAACACATTAAAACATTAGACCTTCAAGCCGGATATTGGCAAGTCCCACTTTCAGCAGAAAGTAAACCACTAATAGCTTTTACCGTACCTAGCAAGGGACTCTTTCAGTTTCAAGTAATGCCCTTTGGCCTTCATTCGGCTGGGCCACTTTCCAAAGACTGATTGACAAAATAATTGGGCCGGAGTTGGAGCCTAAGGGGTTCGCCTATTTGGATGATCTCATAGTTATCAGTCGGACTTTTGAAGAACATTAAGCACTCCTGGAAAACGTGTTTGAGAGACTCCGGAATGCAAATTTAAAGTTAAATCAGGACAATTGTCACTTCTGCAGGAGGGAGTTAAAGTACTTGGGGCATGTTGTGAACGAGGAGGGTATCAATGCATACCCAGACAAGGTCCAGGCTGTGAGAGAGTTCCCAATACCGACCACTGTTCGTGGATTGAGGAGCTTCTTAGGATTAGCCTCATGGTATCGCAGATTTGTCAAGAACTTTGCGAGGATTTCCGCATCTTTGACACAACTGTTACGGAAAGATGCGAGGTGGAATTGGGGAGACGCTCAGGAGACCGCTTTTACTGCTCTAAAGGACCAGCTTACGAAAACGCCGGCCTTGGCATGTCCGGACTTTAACAAAACGTTCACGGTGCAGGTTGACGCCTCAAACGAAGGTTTAGGGGCTGCTCTCACACAGGCTATCGATGGCAAGTAAACCGTCATTTCATATGCAAGTAGGCTGCTTTCGGACGGGGAGAAACGTTTCACAGTTACTGAAAAAGAATGCTTGGCTTTGGTTTGGGCGGTACGTAAATTCCGGCCTTACCTTGAAGGTTATCGGTTCGTAGTGATCACTGATCACCAAGCCCTCAACTGGTTGATGTCGATGGAAAAACCGTCTGCTCGGCTCGCAAGATGGATTCTTGAACTCCAATGACACCAATTTGAAATTAAATACCGCAAGGAGGTGTGAACAAGGTTGCAGACGCACTCTCACGACATCCTGTACCGCAGCAAGATGCGGGTGGAGCCATCAACGAAATTGAACATGAATACGTTGGGTGCGTAGAACAAGCGGGAAAATCTTCAAGTTTGACTAGTGTCCCACCTGAAACGTAAAAAACCAATTGGTTTGAGCAGGTGTACAGGTGGGTAGAGCGGAATCAGAGTAAATTTCCCTGTTTTCGGATAGCAAGAGGCAAGCTTTTCAAGACAATTAAGGACAAGGAGAAAAACAACGACCCTGCGACTCAATGGAAAATGTGCGTTCCACCCAAGCTAATACCAATCGTGATAAAAGAGAAACATGATGACACTACTACCAGCCATTTTGGTATAAGGAAAACGATAGCTCGAATCAAAGAGAGGTATTATTTGCCCGGTCTGGTAAATTACGTCAAGAGATACGTAAACAGCTGCCCGGTGTGTCAAGCCCACAAGGTGCAGCAACGGAAAGCTGTTGGCAAGATGTTCTTTCGAGAACCGAAGGGGCCGTGGTACATGGTAACAACTGACCTGATTGGACCACTTCCCCGGTCTAAAACTGGAAATCGTTTTTTGTTTGTAGTCCAAGACTCATATACCAAATGGGTGGAACTAGCCCCATTAAAAGCAGCGACAGCGAAACAAGTGACTGATCGATTCCGAGAGTTAGTTTTATTGCGTTATCGCTCGCCCGAAGTTGTCATCACAGATAATGGGACACAATTTTCAGGGAAAATGTGGAGCAAACTCTGCGACGACTACGAAATAAAGTAGGTTTTTACACCTCCTTACAGTCCCCAAGCCAACCCTGTTGAGCGAAAAAATCGGGTGTTGAAAACAATGATAAGGCAATACGTCGGCAGCGATCAGAGGGAATGGGATATGTATTTATCGGAATTCAGATACAGTATTAATACTGCGGTCCACGAGTCAACGGGTTTTACACCCGCCCTCTTAAATTTTGGTCGGGAATTGCGAGTTCCGAAGGCTCTTCACGGACCTGTGTCAGTCAGCGTCAACGGCCAGGAGGAGCATAGTACACGAACCCTCTACGAGAGAATGATGCTGCGACGCCAAGGAATATTTGGCAGCGTACACAAGAATCTGAGAAAAACATACGAGAAACAAGCAAAATACTATAATTTGCGAAGAAGAGACCCTAAATTCAGTGTCGGTGACGTAGTTTTAAAGCACTGTCATCATCTTTCGTCAGCAAAAGATAATTTTGCAGCCAAATTAGCCCCCAAATTTGATGGTCCATTTAGAATTATCGGCATGCTTGGAGCAAAAATGTACTCTCTGTCGGATAATAAGGGAAACCCGATTGGTACGACTCACGCAAAAGACCTTAAACTCTTCGTCACTAGGAGCCTGAGTGGATGTTACGGACCGAATAAGAGCGGCAAGAGTATAACAAAACAATATTCAGGATTGGTTAACTGTTTTATTAGTATTATGAATTTTTCTGCTTTTCAGCCATGCTTGTTGCACTCTAATATTTCTGGCTTTACCTGTGTTGTCTGCTTACTTACAGTACCCCGATTATAGTGAAGATTAGTCCGCGTAAGATGGAGGAAGTACCGACATCAGAGTTTGGAAGAAGAAGGTAGATGAGGAAACTCCAAGAGGCCTCTGCAAGGGTGGAACCATTGAAGACTTTCTTGCCATCCTGAGAGAGGGGAGAGAAGGCCTCTCCGGAGTATTGAAGGTGTATGATTTCCCTGCGGTGTTTTTCACTGCCATTGATGCTGGGGGTTTCCAGCGAGTAGCGAGATGGACCAGAAAGATTAAAATCACAGATTATGACGTATTGTTATTTACAGTCCACGTGCCTACGGGGCACAAAGGGGGGGTTGCCCATTGGTACCTCATAGCCGCTTTTCTAAAGGAAAATACCGTCAGGAGCTACGACTCCCTGGGGAAGGAATACCCCGAAAGGCTTAAATGCTGTTTAAACTACCTCGAGTGGGAAATGCGAAGAATAGGGGCTCCGATAAACCGAAACGATCGGACGTTGAAAGGGAATCCCTCCGGATTGAGGAAACAGACAAGTGGGGTGGACATTGCGGCTTCTTCGTCGGCTTTTACGCTGGATGCATTGCAAAGAGGCTGAACCCGGCAGCTGTGAAGTCTCCGCATTCCTTAGAACTGAGGAGATTCGACTCTTGGGTTTTGAGGCGTGGGAAGGCAGAACCATTGGACCAACTTCTAAAAACAGTGCGAGAACATGAAATATACCCAGGACCAACGATGGAGTACTCGGAAATGGAGTTACAAGGTGGCGTAGACCGGAAGATGCGGCAGATGACGGAGGTCCTCCGTACTATATATCTAACGGAGGAGCCATGGACCGTCGACGATGACCCCTCATCCCCAACCTATCCACTAATAGTAGAGGTTGCGGTGGACGGTACACCTGACGAAGCGAATGAGATGGTGGTGGATGACATGAGCCCCACCGATCCGTTTTGCGAGGTGCCAGATATGTACACCAAGGACCCCGGGCCACCAGAGGACATATCCAGTTATGAGATGGTGGAGTTTTTCACGATCACGGAACTGGAAAAACCGCCGTCACCAGCTCTATCCATCAACGCCAAGGCAGAACTACTGCAAGAGATTCTGGACGCCACCAACGAGGGTGGAAACCCCACACCAAAAGAAGAAGAGTCTGGGTTCGTCATGATAGAGGTAAACACCCCAGAAGAGAACCCGAAATTGGAAAACGGTGAAACCAGGTTCCCCGTCATTAGGAAGGAAAGGGACGTCACAAGCTCCGGCAGATCACGGCGGCGCCCGGAACAACGGTGGAGCTATCCTCCGCTAGGACCGTCCCCAGCGGAACAAAACCCACCCCGACTTGATCGGAAACACCGGATGAAAAGGAGGACAATGTGGGTGACATTGAACGACGGCACGAGAAAGCGTGTCAATGTCCGGAAGCTGGGACTTTCGGTGTACAAACCATTCGGTTGAAGAGAGCCGTTCCGTAGAGAAGAGTTGATTTATTTTTATTTCCCAATGTGGGACTTTATGTTTGTCAGTTTGACGGAATTTTGATATAGTACGAGTCCATTTTGGACAAATTTTGAGTTTCGATTTATGCACAGAAGGTCACCGCATTTTATGTTGGTCCTGCACCTGTAGGAGAGGGGAATTTTATTTTATTGGAAGGAATTTATTCGTTTATGTTGAGGAGAGTGTTCGTATATTTTGAAGAAATACGAAAGAAGAAGGAAGAGTTATTTTCAGTTATAAACCGTAATGAAACGGTTTTCTTTTTTTCTTTATAAAAAACAGAGGAGTGTGGAACGGTCAAAAATGACACCCCTTTACTTTTTTATTGCCTCATTTAATTTCGTAATAGAAATCAAGTCAAACGTTAATTTAAGTTCGCCTGGCAAAGTGAAACAAGAACAGAACAAACGATGAGTCACGGTTGGCTGGCCTACTCACCGAGCGCATAGCGACCTGTAGCGAGTAAACAGCTTCTCGCGGCGGCCGCCTGGTCGTCTGGCGCTAGTATTGCTTGCCAGGAAGGGGTGGGGGAAGCCCGGAACGAGCCTTCACGAGCCAGACGGACGGTCAGTCTCTCCACCGCCACCACCGACCCAACATCAGACCTCCAGTAGTAGGTTGAACTGGTCTTACTACACTAGGTTATTAAAGAAGTATTAGTTGCCGCTCTTATTCGTTTATTGTTCAACAGGATTAATAAATAATCGTTCGTTAATTTATGGCGTAATACCCCACGAATGTTAGGGCAGTTCATTATTTTTTTTATTGTAAGAGTCAAAGTTAGCGGTATTTTCCATTATTTTAATAAACGGATTATTTAATTTGTCTGGAACCAGAGTTATACTCTGACGCCAGGCTTGGTTACCTTCATTCTTTAGTCGAGGCGTATATATTACTTTACAGCAGGACCGTCGTATTATAACCACAGGAACCAGAGGCTATACTCTGACACCTGATAGTTTGTAGGGTTTATTTTCAAGCAATTGTAATAATCGTGTTTTAATCGCAGGAACCAGAGGTTATACTCTGAACCCTGACAGTTGACCGAATTTTTTAATCGTGTTACAGAAGCACGTTTTTGGATAAGTAGCGGGCGTAAATCAATTTGTGGGACCCAGAGGACTTACTCTGACACCCAGCGACAGTTGACCGAATCTTGTAAATCGTGTTGCAGAAGCGCGTTTTTGGATAAGGAGCGGGCGTGAGTGAATTTGTGGGACCCAGAGGACTTACTCTGACACCCAGTGACAGTTGACTGAATCTTGTTGCAGAAGCGCGTTTTTTCGATAAGTAGCGGGCGTAAATCAATTTGTGGGACCCAGAGGACTTACTCTGACACCCAGTGACAGTTGACCGAATCTTGTAAATTGTGTTTCAGAAGCGTGTTTTTGGATAAGGAGCGGGCGTAAATCAATTTGTGGGACCCAGAGGGCTTACTCTGACACCCAGTGACAGTTGACCGAATCTTGTGAATCGTGTTGCAGAAGCGCGTTTTTAAATAAAGATCAGGCGTAAATCAATTCGTGGACCCAGAGGACTTACTCTGACACCCAGTGACAGTTAACCGTATCTTGTAAATCGTGTTGCAGAAGCGCGTTTTTGAATAAGTAGCGGGTGGAAATCAATTTGTGGGACCCAGTGGGCTTACACTGACACCCAGTGACAGTTGACCGAATCTTTTGAATCGTGTTGCAGAAGCGCGTTTTTCGATAAGTAGCGGGCGTAAATCAATTCTTGGGACCCAGAGGACTTACTCTGATACCCAGTGGCAGTTGATAGAATATTGTAAATCGTGAGTTCTTCGTAGTAAAGTATTTAGCAGCGTCTCTACAGAGCACTACTCTACCAGACGGGACAAGTATTTTGGGTAGGATTTTCTTGCGGAGTAGAACACAGCGTAATACGCTGATGAGACAGCAGAGCACTTCTCTGCCACTTGAATTCCGAATTAGGCCGTAGGAGTTGGGAATGATGTATTTTCTAGACTAAACCAAGTGTTTTGAGTCTGAACGAATATCTGAGCATTTTCCTACAGATTGTTTACCGTTGTTTTTCTAAAATTTTAGTTTTAGTCGACCCTTGGAAATTAATCTTACGCGGCTGAACTATCTAGGGCACCGTTTTTCGTAATTTGAACACTCGGAGAAAAACACGGTCACAATCTTTGAAGTAAACTACCCCTAGTTATTCCACAACATAAAACCTGTTTCGCCGAACATCAGACATGCTATTCTTAAAATAGTCCTGTTTAATTATTTAAATTCCTTCCTTCAAAAAAATTCTAGTCAGGTCTAGGTCTCTTTAGACAGAAATGTAATTAATTTTCTACTTTTGATTTAGGTTCAGCCACTCTTGACGTTTGTGAATGCTATCTTGTCTAGTATTTTTTTGTATGACAGTAAATGAATTAGAATTAGAATTGTATATGTTTATGCCTATAGTTCTTCCTTCTAAAAAGCGGAACGAATTAAAAAAAGTATTATATTACAATGTGTTTTTGTTCGTGTAGGCTACGTATCTTTTTCTCTCACACGAATGCGAAATGATAAGTATTCCTGCATAATAAATCGTATTATTAAACATAAATACTGACTCTCTTATATAGACTGGCTTAAAAGTCTTGAGCAATGTGTCCAACTTAGAGGATTTATCCCTGCATCCAGAGACAATTAGTATCTGCTAGGAATTTTGTACTAAAATCTAGGAATATCCCGACTTCTAGAACGTTATTCGATTTAAAGTATTTAATTTCTACATATCAAACGATCTGGACTCATTTTCAGCAATAACGACTGTTATTGTCATTAACATAAAGAACAATTAGATAACAAAGGAAGGACAACTGTGATCTATACTGTTTTATAAATTATATTATGAGGACACAAATATTGAACACGTATCATGCGTTAAATATTCTTAAATAAATGTTCTTAGAAATACTTGTCTACTGAAGTTATTGTGTTTGAATGTAATTGGTAATATCCTAAAATCTAAATTATAAAATATCAATGCTTAAATGTTTTTTGAACTGATCATTTAAGAACGTTATTATAAGTAGCTATATGGGATTTGCACCCTTAACTAGTGAATTTTGTCCCTGGATATAGGGAAATCTGGCTGGCAATGGTTGGACACAATAGTCTAAGTGCGATTCAATAACTTTAAAACTACATAAAACGTTAAAATGGATTGTCACATCATTCCTGGGGATAATTAGTTACTTTTTGTGTAACATTTTCTGTTACATTACTGTCTCAGTCCCAAAATTTCAATATTAAGTAGGGCAGTTCAAAATATTTCAAATGGAAGTCCAGGGATATTGTTTTTTTCTAATTAATAAAAACGCAATATTGCATGTCTGAGTAGAATATTTGTAGGTAAAAACTCAAGATGATTTGCTTGGACTTGGCTTAAGTGATTGTTGTGTTAGTTTGGGTAAAAATGTCTTGTTAATTTCCAAAATGGCGATCGATTCAATGATTTGCCGGTTATTTATTTTTATGAAGACTAATTCTACTCCGCTGTAACATCTCCTAATCAAGGAACGTTCGTACACTGTAAAATACTATTTAACCTATTATCAACAATGGCCTACCCTGAAAGAGCAATTCAGAAGGTATCAAGTTTTGTAGCCCGTATGATCGAATATAAACTCTTAGAGGCTATTATTTTAAAATGTGTTAACTGAATAAAATACAACAGCGCAGACCCAGTCATAGTTTTGCAAAATTTTTAAAATTTTCCATTACGAATTAGTTTCTGTTCAAAAATAATGATAATAATTATTGAAAATACCATTAATACTCAGGTTGCAAATTAGGTGTAGACATTGGGTGAAACTTTTAAAACGTAACTTTGGTACGATTTGACGAGGAGCTTGCTCGAGTCAAATTTCATATATTACAAACATCTTACTAGCAAATTATAAAGGGTTTATTGGCAGAATATCGTTTAATATTTAAAATACGAGACAATTCTCACAACTAGCTATGTCAGCCGTAAAACTAAACTTATAAAAATGGGTCGGTCTTACATAATTTGTTGTGCGCGGGATTTGAATGACAATCCCCCTGGCCCATTTGATTGATAGAGTAATTTGCATGATTTGTAATTATCTACGTCTGTACAACACAAAACAATGGGATTACAATAAGGTAAGACTAGCTTATTAATATTTCAAAATCAACATTAAATCAAATTCAATCAAAAATATGTTTGACAGTAAAGTTTTCGTGTTGCAGGACAATTTTATATTACTCACCATATGTACATATTTACTTCTATTAGTGAAATCCTTGACTTTACTTTGCGGGAATAAATGTTAGTTTCTGAATATTATAAAAAATCTAAGTAATAAATATGACAGTAATAATTCATAAATTCGTATATTTTTACGTCATCCCTGACAATAGGGTTTCAACTTCATCAACTGTTTCGTTTTTGAATATAGTTTTGCCAACCTACCAACATAGCTAACTTATATTTGCTTTTACCGTGTGGCGAGCCTGAAGCGTAGTGACCGCCCTGCAATAATCATGCTTTGATTTTCCAGGCGCCACCGACTAAAAGCCAATCTACGGTAAAACGAGTTCGGCGTAATTTTTATTGGCATTTGAAACCGGTGCGTTATTAACTGCTCTCCAATTTTTATCGGATTAGGGGCCCAATCAATGTATTTGTTAAAGTGTGATTTTTAATAAATCATACTTTTGACAATAAACTCAGATGTGTTTAACTAAATTGAAGTGATTGTTGTAAGTCGTTGATTCACTCGAGTTCGCTATTTTTTCCGTTGTAATTAATAAATAATATACAGTGAAATGCAGTGAAATGTAAACGAGATCGTAGGGAACTAGTTGATCCGGTTGCTCGAGTTCGATCAAATGTTCGTCTCGTGTTTATGAATTTATTTCTCCTGAAATTGTAGCATGGGAAATACTTGCCATAGTGCGTTTTTGTAAAACATTGCTGCTGGTCAATCAAATTTATATGACAAATTATCTGACGTTACTGAATCAAGATTATGGAATTCTTTGCTGAATGATTTTCGTTTCATCGATAGTCCTCCATACATAGATAGTTATAGAGATGGTTCTACTTACAAAGATAGTCCTCCTTACGTAGATAGTTCATAGATCATTTTGAGGCATTGTTTAAGTTTGTTTTTTTTTCAGTTGAACCATTGAGGATATAGACTAAATTATTTTATTACTATTTCATTATGGCGTACTATGAATAATTTTTCGATAAAACTCAGCTGATTTTTTTGTATCTATATAATGCAGTGTATAGCATGATTAATCTTTAAAATCCGGTGTTCATATGCCTTGAGCTTAAGATCAGAATGATTTTGAACAGTTTGTTGCTTTGTGGTCTGATTGATAACCCTCTAGGCAGATTTGGAAAGGATTCCACAAGACAGTACTGTGGTACTGATATCCATGGTCTTTGCAGTCTTGATTACTCTACGGTACATCCTCTTATATTTCCTGTACACAATTTTAAATTCAACATCCTGAGATTGTAGTGGAACAATAATCACGATGCACTTATGACAGACTACCGCCATGCTCAACGTAAACAACTTGTTTTACATCAATTACCGCTGTTCGTAATGAAAGCTTCTCTTTTTAATCATCTAGGTGTGTTAGGAAATGCAATAGCTACGTGGACAATCTATAAACAGAATGATGTTCCTTTATATTTGTGAACTTTTTCCAGCTAAAATTTAAACCCCTTTACACAAGTAAGCAAGACGAATGATTCGGCAAGTGGACAACGCAGTATTTGAATGTTTTGTGGTGGTTTGGCAGTGTTAATTACCCTCGACATCTGTCACTTCAAAACTTCCGACAATCAGTGTCAAAGGTCATTTGTCACTTTCTTTCCTCTTCCTTCTCTGTGATAAGCTATTTTGTTGCTCTGCTACGAAACTGATATCTTAACGTAGTTTAATGGGAGAATGAATTGATTATGGAATTATTTTGGTCGCTACATCTGTGATTCCTTCTGCTGGCTGTTCGGTCGTTTGATTTGGGCTCTAATACCATTTATAAAACATAATTTGTGTTTTGGTTATATTTATATATGTATATTTATATATTATATATAAGGTATTAGAACAAAAATCATACGAAGTTCGAAGTTGTAGCCAGCAGAAGGAATTAATTCTCCGTTAAACTCATTTATGCTACCCTTTTCTCTGAAAGATATTTGCCAAATAAAGACGATTTAAAATTTCAAAAATAAGTTTATTTTGTTTTGAATTTCTATTGGGTAGACGATAATATTATTCAAGGTGTCTGTAAGGTCCGTTCCAAATATTTAGCTTAGTCAAACCGATAGGCAAAATGAGACAAACAAGATCCTTTAAACATAGATCCTAAAATGATGTTTTATGTTTCGGTTGGTATACATTTTTTTAATAAATGCATAATACTTTAGGAAACCTTTAAAAGTTTGGCTTTAATCCTGGTACATGTCAAAACCGAGTGCAAGGCAATCGATATAGATTGATTACATATATTATCATCAAGCACAAAAACAATTTAATAATAAATTAGAACAATGGCATTGAAACAACTCCTATGTGATAATTTATTGATGGAATAACATTGTTATCATATGTCGATTGTCACGTTTTTCGTAGCGAGTATATATATATTACAGTTCACTGTTTAATCTAAAATTAGTTTCATGTCAAAGATAGCGCAAACCCTCGGAACACAAAAACATTACATTTTGTATAAAAAAGTAAAATAAAACTGGTCAACTGAATCGGTAATATCAGAAACGACATACATTTGTGAAATATTTTGAAATTGGAAACAATTACGCTATGAAAGAAACACATTAAAAAGATATAAATTTATTGTATTTGTTTAAATACATATTTATAATACTTTAATGGGCTTAGAATATGTTTCAGAGGGTTGCAGATACAGACAATTTTTTATTTTGAATACTATGAACAACGAGGCTAAAATAAAATTGTGACCACATTTCTAAAAAGTGTATAACCACCTTAAACTCACTTTTTTAGTCATATATTTAACGTCAGCTGACCCTGGATACCCTGGACAGTGTCAAAACAAAAATCCAAATTATTGAACAGCTACGGGGGAACTGCAAAAAACACAGCTGTTCAAAATATTACAGGGTTGCCATTGGGAAAACCAAACATAAGAAACATTTTGGTTCGTCACACAACGAACACATGTACCTACTACCATCAGTTGTGTTATTTCTGAACAACACTAGATTATCTTAAGCCAAATATGAGAATTTTAATTAACAATCTTGTTATGCAAAACACGTTTAGTCTATAATTTATCTTATTATCATATTTAATTATTATTTTAAAGTTTCGAATCTTGCTTGGAATCTTGGCTTCGGTTGGACGTAATGCCGTTAGCTTTCTTGCATATTCACGTTAACTCTTAAGGATTATTTCTTGGTTAATTTTCTGATTACCTTGAATGTTTGTATTAATATTTTAATTATATAAACCAATTTATTAATAAATAAACTATATTAAAGCACAAATAAAACTATATTTTTGAGCTTATATCATTTAAACACGCATTCTCAATGAATATCGTCTCCTAATTTTATTCGTGAAAGAAGTACTGAGCCAAATAAATACCAAAAAATTATTTAACAGAATGTTAATTCACTAAATCGATACAATCCCACGATGTCTTTTAATAAAATATTTAATTTTGTTTATTCCATTTTTATCATTGGCAACGAAGCAATAATACTCGCTAAATGTAAAAAAGTATCTACGTAGTATACACCATTGCAATGTACTATGATTTATTTGTAAGAAAAGAAACACTCTGAATGCTTTCCACTCATTGAAAAGGGATGTAAATGTGAGTATAAGAACTCCTGATTCTCCAGAGTTGACAAATAAAGGTAGTAAACTTAATATCGGAGGGCAAAAGGAAATGGTCGACGGGATTTACAAGGGCGTGAACTAAAGGATCTGTTAGGGGCTCCCTACTGCAGTAATCCTCCTTATCGGCTACCAAGATCTCGTACTCTGCGAGAAGATCACGACCCCACAGCTGAGCAAACGATCAGTCATTCAATTTATTAAGAACATATTTGCATTAATTACAACGTTTAATAAATAATAAGATGGTCCCGTGCGAGTTCTGGATCGACTTATGTGCAACTAATGCGTAAGTATTACTTACAATTTTTTTCAATAATTACTGATACAAGTAAGAGGAGAGTAAGTGAGAATTTCAAAAATTTGCTTTGCGAATTTTATCAACCCTAAATGTCTCGTTCAAATCAAAATCTTTTTCCCCCAAGATGTGCCTTTTCCCGGTTAAAAAACATCTATCTTCAGGATTTCGCCCCATTAAAAATCTCGGCTTTGGATATCTCGATGTTTCTTATAGAATAATCAATCGTTTGAGTTGAATATAAATCAGTGAAACACAGCAAAACGATTAAACGTATGTTTAAAATATAATTTAAATAAAATAACTACTGGAATGGCGACACTATAAATGTATAGAGCCTTATTAGATCAGATCCATAGTGAAACGAATTTACTTGAATTCGAGCTAGTGGATTACTCGTGATTGTTTGTACAAAAATTAAATTAAATTTTCGGCTAACACGAATACTGATTGTGTTTGGTTGAACGAGTGTATTTAGCGGAAATGTTTGTTGGGCGAGGCGCGACCTCGCAGCGATAAGCCGGCGGTGATTGGTCGGGGTAAACAGTTTAGCGGACAGACCCGCAGCGACTGTTCGCCGATACTCCGCTTATCAGCTGCGAGGTAAACCGATCACTCCATAATCGGCGCCTCATCACCCGGGGAGTGGAGTACAAACAGAATTGCAATCCATCAAACACTCATTTATTTGTGAAAATACTTGATAGGAATGACATCGCGTTTCTGACATCGGTGACACTTGAAGAAGAACGTTTGCTAAAAGCAACAACAAAGTTAATCAGAATCATTTACTAAAAGTTTGCCACAGCTTCAGTGGTTTAAGAAATCTTTGGGTTGGTGTTGGAATGATCTCGAGTTGGTAGGGAGACTGTGGGCACAAAAATAATGTCGCAGAATAGTGGTACCAAGTCTGACTAGTTCCCTTCCACCTGGTGACGGCAGCTGGCATCCTACCAATAGAACGCTTGAATCCACTGCCCTATTCCGTCCCACCTTTCACATCCCTACTAGATCCTTTCGAAGTTGAGGACATCCTGCCTACTCATTCTACCAAGTGTAAACAAGAAAACAAAACAATGTTTCGAATTTGGGACGTCTGCTTCAAAGTAGTGAATTGTAATCTGTATTTTCAATACGTGAAGGTATTTCGATGGGAAGTGTTTTTAGAACGAAGTTTTAACCAACTCCCCATAAAATTTTTTCAAAAGTATAGCAAATCAGAATAGTTTAATGTTAAATATTTATAACTAAATACACAATTATAAATTGTTTAAAATTATTATGTTATTAATTATTTGACAATTAGTCAATGATCCGTGAATACCTCCGAACCCCTAGAGGCACGACTGTCTGGCCCAGTCAGTTGTCAGTGGTTGTAATTGCTAGGAAATTGCCCGGACTGCAGCATCAAGTAACTAACTTTTGCAACTTCAGGGCTTGAAGACATTTGCTTCTGCGATTCCCACGCCTGACGTTTCAAACTATTTTCCATTGTTTAGTATTATAAATGTACAGCTCTTTAAATATTTTGAAGAAAAAAAAGTAAATATCGAGTGAAAATTTGTACGCCAATAATAGTTCAATATTTGTAATAGGGAACAAAATGTATAACATAAATAAATGTAATTTTCATGGTTAGTGATTTTCATATATTTTGATAAGATCATTAAAAGGTTTGAGAATATATTTTATAATTGATCATATAAACTGTCTACGTATGTAACTATACACAAAAGATACTTTTTAATGGTATGAGTATCAGATAGTGCGATATATTTGTGGTGTATAGTAACTGATTCGTTTGCTCGCTAAGGGCTCCGCCCCCGCTCCACTTGGGGTCGCTCCAGTTGTTATTATAACTCAATGTTCCTTTAAGTAATTTTTACATAGTATACTATTTTGATTCATTTGGATATATCCACTCTAGATTTTATCTGTATTCAATGGTCCTGTCGTTTGTTTATACTCTACCATGTGAAAGTTACATTGACAGTTAACTGGATATTTTGTTACAGCTGTTATGATTATTTTGTTTTTATTTGAAACTCTTGAAACCCAATGTTAAAATTTCAAATTTTCAAGGTAACAATTAGACTTGGAATTTATATTTTTGGACCAATTTCCCGGGAGTTTCTAGATACAACCTACCTACATGCCAAATTTCACGTTTCTACTTCATATAGAAGTAGTCTAAAATTCGTATACGTAAGTGAGTTACACATCGGGCTGTATAGTTAATTAGATATTGATAAGAGGTAGAGATCTTAGGCAACAGGAATAACATTGTAATTTCAAGAATTCAAATAGAATAACGCAATGAATTTCCAACTCAATGGGATTAAGCCACATTTCGGAGACGGAACATACAAATAATTCACCACAAAACCGAAACAACCAGCTTCACACGTTCTCCCCCTCTCTCTCTATTTCCCACTCTCAAACAAAAATAATGCCCAACAGTGACACTAATATTTAACAAAATAATTTTAAAATTACAATTTTATTATTATAAAATGATTTATGTTAAAAATGTATATTAATTTAATTTAATTTATTATTATATTAGTTTAATTTATATTACAAATAATTATATAAACTATTATAAAATAATAAATTTAGAATAATAATTTTTTAAATAAAAATATAATCCTTTAAAAAGTATTATCATTATACATGTAACCTTTTATTTTATTTTGACCATTAAGTAAACAAATATAAAATTAAGCACGTTTTTGTTTGATAGTCATAACTTACAAGCATTAGTGATCTTCATAATCCAAATATTAACCAGTGGCCTTGAAGCGTCATGACGTGGGTTCGAATTCTAGTCCTGGAAAGACAACTCGTGCTGTAACGGCTCACCCCTTGCTTTTCTGGATAGCTCCACACATAAACCTGAGTTCCAAGATCCATAACCTCTTAAAAATAAACCTTTCATCACGGGTTTTCTATAAACCAACCTCCAGAGATATAAATTAAAATAATATAAGAAGACGTCGAGTCGTTGCGTTGCCGCCATTCGAGATTGACAGAAAATTAATCAGTCAAGAACATTAGGAAGCATCTTTGATATTTAATTAATTAAAATATTTTAATTTCCAACCATTTCCTTCAGACTTCAATCAGATTAAAATATCTATTGGCTTCCCCCGACTGTTCTTTTTTTAATATGAAGCCCTAAATTACGAGGAGCTAGCAAGCTACAAACTAACGAGCTAACAGCTAATGTTATAATAGCTAAGGAGCTAACTTATAATGAGTGGTAACAGCTAGCGAGCTAACCTATTACTACATGCTTTATTAGAAAATAGATCGTAGATATTTATAACAACAATTCTGAGATCAATATAAATTTTTACATCTAGACTCATTTTCACTTTATTTTTTATTTAAAAACAAAGAATTTTTGAAAAAAAAAACAGTTACGCATATGATATAAATAGCTATTATCGAAATAAATAATAATAATCGAGTTTGAACTTTAAACTACCATAATTTAAAGACAAGTTGTCACCGTTACGTTTATGAACCGCGCCAGTTACATTTCGTTGATGAATTATTCTGGGAGTTGTTCTGTGGAAGTGTGGAGTTGTTCTTTTTAATTTTATGCATAAAAAAACAGACTAATCAATATTTCAAGCTTAGGTAACCAATAGGAATAAAGTACAAAACGCAAGCAATCATTGTATATTTTAAATTTTAAATGTGTTTAAACAATTATTTTAATATTATTGAGTCTTGATCAGTATTGACAAATTGCAACGATAGCGAATTATTATTGAAAATAATTTCTTTATTAGCATGATACGTGTTGTTACAACTAAGCAGGATGGATAAAATACGTCTTACAACACGATAAACTATATTTACACTTATACTGTACTTACATATAAGACGGTAAAATATATACAAAGGCGATCGATTTCAACCAGTTACACCGGTCATCATCAGGCCCAATCAGATGACCATCTGTTGTGTATATTTTACCGTCTTGTATGTAAGTACAGTATAAATGTAAATATAGTTTATATTGTTGTAAGACGTATTTTATTCATCCTGCTTAATTATTATTGGTCTTGAATCTATTTTTTACACTTTAAGCCAGTATCATGTTCGTTTAGAACAACCAAGTTAATTTACCAAGGAACATTTTTAGATAGATTTTAAAACTTATAAGCCTATTTTGCATTTAATTTGAGAAAATTTATAAGATTTGGTTGCTTTTATATATATATATTTCATCCAACAATTCACCACCAAAATATATCATGGCGAATTCCATATACAGTAGGAAATGATCCCACTCTTTGTTGTTTTCATTTACTTGCTTGATTTCCTGCAGCAAACTTGTTGTGCTTTTTTTTGAAGTAATAGGCTAATAGCCTATCATTATGTGTTAAATCTTATAAAATATATTTTAGGAGATAAATTAATGAATCATATTTTATCTCAAAGTATACAACTAAAGAATGAAAATAACATATTTCAGTATGCATTGAAAATTTACAAATAACTAAAACCTTTGCGAATGTTTTTCTGCAAATAGTTAATGTGACATGTCAGTTGTTTCTGACGGCTTAAGGCTAGTCTAGGGGATCTGTTGCAGGGGAGGGGAGAGAACTCATTATCATATCACCCACTAATTTCACGCTTCCTCTGCGTTCTATACGGTTGGTTTCCGATCAAGCCATCTTTGACTATTCTAATCGCTCGATTAAGGCTTCCAAGACGTAAGTGAAGGGTTGAACTAATCTCCTTTGCAATATGAAGGGTTGACATTCGTATTTAGCTCGATCAAAAGTAGTTCACTTTGTTGCTCAGGTTTGTCAGTCGTGGTAAAGTCAGTGGCATACTTTTTTTTTAATGTTGCAGTCTGTTCATAAGCATTTTTCTAAATAATTAGCTATGATGTATGTATTAATAGTATATAAGGTGTTAAATTGAACTCCAGGACGGCTATTTTGAGAGGAAAATAGCAAAAATGTTACACCATTTGCATAATTTTGTATATGACAAATGGATGCCTCTTAACTTTTTACTCGACTTAAAACTGGAAGACGAAATAGAAAAAAATGTAAGTGAGAATAAATATCCAGTTTGTACCAATTAACACGAGATGCTTACATTTCATCTGCAAAAATGCAAGAGCTATTAATTTAAACAACGGCCAATTATGCAATTTATTTAGAGGTTAGACGTACATTTCTTATACAAATAGTTCTACTCAAGAAAAAGACTGTCATTGATAATTAAAAACTTGTTAAACGCGATATTGTATGCGGAACTTTTTTTATGATGTACATTGTGATATTATTTTTAAGAGGGGGCAGGAGTCAGATAGAATTCCGCCTTTTCGTTTGGAGTTTGGCCACTAGAGCGCTAGCAGTTTTTCAAATAATTCTTCCTTACCGACCGGCAGCGTGCGAAGGCTCGGCCTTCAGTCAAAGGATCGGTATTGTCTAGTGTGATTTACAACACCTAGAATGACGGGTTCACTGTCACTGGCGGCTTCTCGCACGCCCCGCATACAAGGGACTAAACCCAAAATTCTTGTCAAGACTGTTTGGTGTGAAGTCTGATCAAATATGTTGCAACTTCGTCTAAATCTTATGTCTGATAATAATTACTAGTAACAATATTAAGTTATAAGAAATATATTAGACATTTATTTATTAATTTCTCTGGTTCAAATTTGTTTTTGAAGTATCAGTTTTGTAGCCACCGCCTTATATCGATTTAAAGAAAGTGTAAATATATTCTTAAGTGTTGTAAGACGTCTTTTATTATATCCCGTAAGAAAATTTCATAAGCTTTAAGAATATCACTTTTCACTATTATAGTCGAGTTTAGCAATTTTCATTAACACAATTTGTTATCTATTTTCTATAGACCGTTTGTTCCAACGGACTTTGTTGCTATAGTCAGAATAAAAAACACTAGTAACTTGTAGAGGTTAAAACTTCTAACCTTCTGTTTAGCCTGCATTTTATCTACGGTTTACTGGAAAATTAATTAATAATGACTCCTTTAGCTACAAACCGAGCTAAGTTATTGCTAATAAGCTCTACGAATATCGAAAGAAAGTGACTGGCAGAGCGGCCGTGCGGCAACCTCATAACGTCGAGAAAAGATAACATTCCAATAAACGTTATTTAAATAGCCAGTTAAACACCTTTGTAGTAAATTTGCCAAAGATTTCGCACCTTATTCCGATGAGTTTATATTGATAGTTTTATTTTAAAAAACCCTAATTGAGAAATTTTAAATTTAAATTCATGCTTTTTAAAATATAACTATCCATATGAACTCATCGGAATGAAATAACAAATATTTGAAAAAATTGCTCTAAACATGTTTAACTGACTATTTTAATAACGTTTATCGGAGATTTCTACCCATGTGTTTTACTTTCCACGAGGTTATGAAATAGAATGTTCGGTCGCTCCGCCAGTCACTTTCTTTTGATAATCAGACAATAATCTTGTTATCATTTCAGTGGTTTGTGTATCTGTATTTATCTCATAACATATGTTACTGCTGTAAGCCCTGTCTAAAAATAGGTGCGCTCAGGCCTAAAAATCGGATGAGAAATAACAGAGGAATTTTCTTAACTAAAATCGGCTTAGCGTAGTATTTTAATGATCTAATGAACAGTCAAAGCCAAAATTCGAAATTGTAAAAACATTTGAAATAGGTCACTTGAGGTTAATTGCGTCAAACCCTATTCCCATGATTTATTCTCGTTGGTTTTCGAATCCATGACAGTCAATTTTCTTTTACTTAATTAGATATTTCCCCTCGAGAAGACCTGTCTATAAATTATTTTTAACCCAGAAATTACAACTTTTGAAGGTAATCGTTGCAGCCGTTCTTGAGATCAGAGTTGCAAGCAAGCAACCAACAAACTTAGCAAGTAAATCTTACTCATATTTATAGTGTACGATTTAACAGCTGTTGAAACATTAACAAAAAACAAGCCTTGAAAATGTGTACAATGTTAATCAATTAAGTCTTTATTGGATAAAAACTAATACTCAATTGCTAATTTCCAGTTATACACACAACACGTGCAAATGGAAATTTATATTAAATATTTATATTTATGTCCATTTTGTTACATACGTTTTAATAGTTTATTTACAACTTTCCCCGTATATTTTTCGTATTTTCTAAGTCTTCTAAAAATGACAGATCCTTTTATGGTTATTTAAATTCTATCGAGTCTGAAATCCGATCACAATGGTTTTCTTACATCCAACTCTACACTGACGGCTCTAAAGCTGACGAACGAAGACTTGTAAGTTGTTGTATGTATGATAAAACCAACTATAAGCTTATATCATTCAGATTAAATAAACACTATTCGAGTTATTATGTTGAAGCTCTAGCTATTTTTACTGCCATGAAGTATACATAGAAACGTTACCACCAAGTAAAATAATAATAATTCTATCTGATTCCAAAAGTATTATTTATGCCAAATCTTCACACATCGAATATGAAATCAGACTACAGTTTACAAAATTATTAAATTTGAAGTACAAGTAATTTTGCTTAGGATACCTTCTCGTATTGGCATAAAAGGGAACGAGTTACCGGATTCTTTTGATAAAGATGCTTTACATTTAAACAATATTAATAATTCGTTTCTACCTTGTTTCAATTACACAAATTCGTTCGTCACCAAGAAAGCTAATGTACAATGGGAAGAGGACTGGGAGGCTGCATCAGTTAGGCCTACAAAGCCTAAGTTTGAGTCAGCAGAGTTTTTGGACTGAAACCTCAAATTACGACTCCAACTTGGTTTTCAAAATTCAGGACATCAAGATAAAAAATTCCGAATCATTTCACGTCTTAGAATCGGTCAGTGCATTGTTCCGGAACATTTACACGGACTCGAAATTATATATTACTCTCTTCTGGTGAAGTCTGGTGTCGGGGAAAAAGCGGCCAGCGAAATAAGCGACCTGTGAGGTCAACACTTCAGTGAAGTTAGTGACCAGCGAAATAAGCGACCATCATGGAATTTTATCTGCACCTAAGAGGGCAACACTTCCTGTGACATACTGATTTCCCACACTTTTCCCAGGTTTGGACTGGCTAAATGACTGACAGACATTTCTAATTGAAATATTTTTTATATTTTATGAATAGTAATACTAGGGGTTTCCGGCACGTTGCTCAGTGAGCTGTATACAATCTGTAGAGACTATTGCCTTGCAGTTTATGACAAAAACCGTGTCGTGTTTGGAAAGCAGCTGGAAGCACAATATCTCCCCTCTACAGTACCAACATAGCAAAACGAACACCATGTACTAAGGTGTCATTATCGTTTTGTAAAACAAAACACAGCATAGCAGTAAGAACAGATGTTACAGACATAATAAATGATTACTGAAATTACAGACAGTATGTCATGAGGAGCCATGTAAATTCAAAAATATGAGGAAAAATTACTGGATTTCGAGCAGTAGGTGATAATGGTTTCAAGAGGAGAATCAAATTTGCCGCGCAAAATCGGTTGCGGAAACGGGATCTTTGGTCGGTAAGCGACGTTGCTGCCATCTATTGTGGTGACGGTGAACCAGTTGTAATCTGTGGGCCTACTCGTTTTGTAAGACTTCAAAAAAGTCTTATTTTGGAACAGTTTCACATTTTAAAACCGAAAAAATACTCAGGCCAAACATTAACAATAACATGACTGCTATTATGACGTTTTCAAATTTAATTTATATAAAACGTGTCATTTTATAAATTGTTTCAAAAGTACACAACTCCTTATGGGAAAAAAGAAACTTAGTTTACATGTTTTAGGTGTTATTTTTTAAAAATAATACATTTTGATTCTAAGGTCATACGGCTAATAACTATCAGATTGTTTGGCCTGCGATCATTTTTGCATTTAAAGGCGGGCATTCAATGAAATAAAACATTTGTAGTAGCGCCCCATGTTAAAAGACGACCGGAGCCGGCGGCTGGCGGAGCTAGGTCCGGCCCCCTCTTAAAGACGAACGCAAAAGGTGTGTTCTTTTAGCAAATTTCTTCTATAGGGAAGCTATTACCGTAGTCGGCATGGTAAGACCTAGGCCATGATAACTTTTCCTTTTGAGGTCCCCAGATGCCAAAAACACCAGTTGTTCAAAACCGTAGATTTGTGTGTCCGTGGGTGCGATAACTTTCGTAAAATTATCATTGTAAAGCAACGTTTATGACTTTAAATTAAAAAACTAGACGTATTTCGCCCCATTCAAAGGGGTATTTTTGGGGAGTTTTGTACCTCAAAAAAAGGGTTTTTGAGTTTTTTACATATAATATTTAAAAACTCCAACTTTTGTTTTCGCCATTAGATTCAGCTTAGAAAAAAACCATTTCGTGTTTTTATCATTGCTCTACGTCAATTGGTTACGGAGACATTGAAAGTGCTACACCCAGTACGTTTTCCAATGTTATTCTTATGGAGAAAAGGAAAAATATATATCTCGCTTATTTTTGAACGTATGCTGAAAAAAATTGGTAAAATCAGAAACCATAAATCTTTATTGCCGAAAACATTACATAAATTTATAGCCTATTGTCAGTTTTTATGGTTTTATATGGCTTCATCTGGTTGTGGTCTATTGATATTTTCTAAAAAGATTGGTTCTCATAGCAGCAAACCTGCGTACTCAGCCCCATGTTATTCTTATGGAGGATAGTTAAAATTCGATGTCTCCCTTAATTATTTACATAAATTAATAAAACTTGGTATTTGGCTTAACCTAGTTGAGTTGTATTGATATTTGAATAAAAACCTATTTTTTGTGTTCCTTGTTTCAGCAAACTTGCATACTCAGCCATAATGTTATTCTCATAGAGAATAATTAAAATGTTATATATCACTTTATTGTGAATACAATTTTTTGAAACTTGGTATGTGGCTTTATGTAGTCTTACGACATTTATATATTGTAAACACTTGTACTTTACGGGGTTGCTAGCCTTTGAGAACGAAACAATGGTTAAACACTTTTCAAACATAAACAAAATTGACTCCCTTTGCTGTGAAATGGTAACTCGCAGGATGTTAAATTGAATTAACACAGATGGAGAGTGACAAGCATAATTTTATTATATATATAAAACCTTATATAAATAACCAGGTGCACATGAATAGCTAGAATATCAAACCCTTTTACAATGACTGACCTGTAGGGAAATATCAATTATTCGTTAATTATTGTCCCTGATATATTCACTATAAGCAAAGTCCAGCATTTATAAATAAAACTGCATTTAAAAATAAAATTCTTATTAACAACAAAACCCTCGCTATAGTGCAAATCAACTAAGTACAAGAATAATCAGTTCAACCTCTACACTTAAATTACAGCTCACAAATCTACTACCTAAAAGAAACTGCTACTACCTTGACTCCCCTTCATTTGAGAACTAATGTTATTATCTAAAAATCAATATTACTCCCTACATTCATCATCAAAGGTTCTACGTAAATTCTACTATACACAAATCTTTATCTAACAAATATGAATTTACTTCACCCTATTTTATTATCCAGGGTTACATAGAAATCAATTTATTACTACAATTCAATCGTTATACTTTATTTAAGGATCAAGTTTATTATTTGGACTTGAAATAATTACTTAAATAGCTGTCTGGACCATTTTACATTAAACCTCAAATTAATTTCATTTGAGCTTCTTGCTCAGTAACTCCTCAATTTTGTGCACCGAGAAATTAAGTGAGACATGCCCAGGAAACAGCTCCCGTAGTGGATTGCGTTCCGTGGAGCGTCACCGGTGTCCAAGTGCCGCGCCGCGCCTTTCCTTGGGAAGTCCTCGAGTTGGTCCTCGGGTTGGTTCTCGGTGAAGTCCTCGGGTCTCGTCCTAGGTTGGTCCTCGGCGGCACGTCGTTGAAGAGGCTTCTGCTTGAAAGTGTTGAGATAGGACGTCTGAATCCTTGGTGGCAATCTCACTCAACCAAGGATAAGTTGACCCTCCTCAATCCAGGTCCGTTCAGACGTCGACTCCTACTTTCATTTTCCACTACCCTCCGAAGACTGACCTCCTTTTCGTCTCCAAAGATCTCCACCTCTCCCACTTCCTCTTCCAAAATAACTTCCATTACCCTAAATTTTGCCTTCTGGCCAATCAAAATAGTTTGACGCTCCGCCCTCTACGCCCTATTGGTTTATTGAAATTTAGCGGGGATTTTCGCAAGGTTGCTGATCACAACGTTCGGAGCAGCGTTCGGAGTGACGTGTACTGCTTGCTTGGCATGTTTGGTTCCATCCGCGACTTCTCGTTCGATAACAGGAAATAAGCATTTCCTTTTATTGTCCGTCTGGTGTCTTTCCGGTACTCTATTTTCAACATCGCCGTTGCCATCTGTTTGATTGTGATCAATCTTTCACTTATTCTTAACTTGTAAATTAAATTATGTATAGTAATGTCCATCACCTTTATAATATATATAGGAAATTCGCAGGTCTTCATGTTGAGGTTTTCTGCAATGGGGTATTATGTTTTTTCTCTCTTAGAATAATCTCTCTTTTACCGTTGAAGACAAATCATCGACTCTTGGCATGACGAAATTGTACCACAAAATGTAATTTTTAAAGCGACTGGCAATTACATCGCAAGGACGTTACGATTAGAGAAAAAATTGTTGGGAGCATGAATTCAATTGTAAATAAAATTCAAAATGAGCGGTGGTTGATTTTAACTCACTTGGAAAAAGTATACAAATCGTAAGCAAAGGTTCCGTAAATAATATTATTACAACTTTAAAAAATCATTACTGCTGACCTAATTGTTTTTATTATTTCTTTAAATAGGAGTTTTCGGCAATTTGTATTCCAAACCAAGACTTTGATCCAGTGTAAATCATGTCCTGTGCTGATCTTATTATCATCCAACAGAGGACCACAGCTTCTGAAAACTTACCATCCCAAGTTAGGGTGAAATTAATCAATCAGCTCCTTGATAGCAATAAACAGTCAACTAACATCAGTCATTTCAAAACTCTTTTAAAACACCTTTTGGTGTCCAGGGAATTTTACTCGGTCGATGAATTCATGAGAAACCGCTGGGATGAATAGTATGCAATAAAACTTTGCAACGGTGTCTTTTAACTAGTTAATTTAATTGTAGCTGAAAGTGGGAAGACAAAATAAACATGGACTGACAATTTATGATAAATAATACTCTATACATTTTTATGCTATTAATGCAATGTAAACCAGTGCCTTTATCCAATAAATCATTATTATTACCATCCAGAAGTCATGTGACAACGGCCACCCTAGGAATATCCTAGGGTACGTAAAGGACATATTTTATATAGTTTTAAAGGTATTAATTATGCATATTGATGTAAATATTACCTATAAGGGACCATTAGGTCAGGAGGATTTGGGTTTAGAGGTTTGGATTTTATAAATATAATTCAAACTTTCATTCCGCTCAGTTGACCAGTGAAGATCGGATTTATGTAATTGTATTTTTCTGACAGAAACCTTAGTGAATTGTACAGTTTGAGTGCCTCCTTGCAGGCGATAACAAAAATGTTCAATTGCTTGAAAAAGTATATTTTTAGCTTCAGTATTGGTGTGTTCAGTGTCGCTTTATCTGAAACGGCAAAATTATTTGAAATTAACTTAATCTATGGACACCAGATGGGTCAGAGAGCATCCTGCGCAGTGTTTCCACTTGAGGGATTTTCATTCCATTTTAGGGATATTCCATCGTCCCGTGGGATAAAATTTGACTGTGTGATAAAATGCGATTGTGGGATATTTGGATTGACCTTCATTACACACACCCTCAATGTCGAATTTGTGTTCTTTACTCAAATTCATATTACATTTTGCCAATGATAAACACCGCTAAATCAGTAACATTTCCAATACAGATCTAAATTGGTTTCAAATAAAACCTGTATAAAAGTCGTGAATCTTAGGAACAGGTTTCATATGGTGGGAGGGTTTACAAAGTGTTTACACTAACTTCTTATATACAGGGTGTCTCTCGTAAGGTATCTTAAACAGATTGCAGACGAACCAATTGACCCAGAAGGATGAAGTCAAATTATTTCATACTAAATTGATCCCAAGGAATAAAGTAAAAATGTGTTTAGTTTATTACCAATACAAGGTGTTCCAAAAACGGAGGGTCACTAGTTCGAATCTCGGAATTTTCAAATATAGACATATGTCAAGTTATACATCATTTTAAAGTTCTACACTCGACTAACATTTTGGCAAAAACAGAACTCACTTATCTTAATCCGTTTCAAAATGGCGGCAATTTTTTAAAAAAATATTGACATTTACGGAATACCCTGTATCTACTAAACCACAAGACATATCTTAGTTCTGGTCCACAGTTCTTACTAGTTTTAAAATCAGCGTTATCCTGATATGCTACTTGACAGTATTTAAAAGAAAATACAATAGTACAAAAAATACTTTTTTTGAAAATTGTTATGTGCCCAAAACTCCAAAAAGTCAAATAGTAACATAGTAAACAAAAGTATATCAGATTTAAGGTCTATGAAATCCTAGCAACTTTATAATTTACACTAACTCGTATTTTTTTCGTTTTTTGTTTCTTAGCAATCAGTTAAAATCATCTTTTCCCCAATGAAATGCATGTAAATTATACATAACCCATTTATAAAAGAGGCCTCAGGGTACTTTGTAAGTTTTACCCACAAATAACATGCACTTATTCGTGAATATCTTTCTTATGAATCCTGGTAAGTGGCTTAATGTGTTATTAAGACATATATTCATTGGAAATTCGCTGAGTACGCAGGTTTGCTGCAACGGGGTTATTTTTACTAAACACATTTGCTTATGACATTGTAAAAGGGCTCGCAAAAAGAAACAATAAAACGATCTTTAACTTTTTTACTTGTTGCGTTTCAGGTCTTCTACGTTCTAGAACTACATGGTTGTATTTACTGCACATATGAGAGAGTATTGATGACATGTTTCTTGTGACAAACCGATTGAATAAATACAGTACCCGTGCTCTTATTGGCTATCGCCGCTGTGAGTTTTAAATACCTATAAATTATTCGACTAATCCATCAGTGACACATTAAACATTCACTGTACAAATACAGTTGCCGGAAACATTGTTATTTGCTCTACTAATTGATTTTTGAAGCACACAAGGCCATTTCAAACTAGACACGATTGAACCAAAACTAAAGTTTGTGATAAAATATTTCCAACTAAGCCTTAAGGAATTAAAGGTGGAAATCTCAAAATTCCGGTGTTCAATGCTTAAAGTTGTTCTTAGCTTTTTTGATTACCGCATGAAAACCAAACCGGAGGAACACGAATTGATACTCATCAATTTTAAAATTACTATCCACATTTAGTTGCAGTCTTCATTAGTATTACGTATGTAAAATTTGTCATTCATTTGAAAGATCAAAACTATAAAAAGAAAATTTATATTGAAACAAACTTAACATACGAAATTAAAATAAAAAATAAATCCTTTTGAATGAAATAAGTTAAGTCTCAAACACATATTAATTGTGTTCATTTCTTTATCTTCACCATTAAGATATTTAAAACGGTTAGCAATACAGATTAGGTTAAATTGGCAAAGAAGTGCGGAATTGTGGGGGAAAATAAATGAAGGGGAGGCTCAACATTTTGATTTTTGTCATTAAAAATTGTTCTTGGCTCCATTATTTTTTTAAATGAAAAGTTTGGTAAAACATTCCAAAAAAGTGTGAAACTTCCATCAATAAATGTTTAGATATGGGGCACAAGTTCAAAATTGTAATATAACAATCAGATGTTGTGTCTTTATTTAGGAGGGAACAGTTTTTCCAAATTGAAAAATACCCTACCTAATTGTAGAACTAGCATTCAAGATAAAGACAATTTTATTCAAGCCAAAATACGAAACATATATTATTTTTAATGGAATTTTTTTCTAACAAGGTGTGTTCTATCTAGATTAATGGAGTCAACAAAATTTGTGTGCCGAAATCGATCTTTTAGTAAAGCGAACTAATGCAAGTGAATATTTTTCATTGTTCACTGTACTTTTGTTCGCCTCGCATATCCGCACTGATTTGCTACTAACCCCATCCATATATCTAGCCATTTTAAAGATCCCAATGATGAGCATAAAGATACGCCCGTCGCAGAAACCTGCATACTCAGTGAATTTCCAATGCATGTACATGTTTCTACTACCACATAAAGCCAATCACCAAGTTTCATAAAAATATATTTATAAATAAGTGATATATAGCAATTTATTTATTCTCCTTAAGAATAACATCAGGGCTGAGTACGCAGGTTTGCTGCAGCAAGAAATATAATAAATTTTTTTATACAATTATCAATATAACTCAACCAGGTGTAGCTACATACCAAGTTTTAATAATTAATATTCGTAATTAAGGGATTATATACAACTTTACTTACTGCCAATAAGAATAACATTAGGGATGAGTATGCAGGTTTGCTGACACGGGAACAATCAACAAAAAATCATTTTGTTGTGCAAATATACCAGTACTAGTTGAAGCCACATACCAAGTTTCATCTATATATATTTATAAACAATCGAGATATCGAATGTTATTTATTCTCCATAAGCATAACATTGGACAACGTACTGTGTTTAGCACTGTTGGACGTAGAATCACAATTTAAATACTAAAATGATTGTTTTGTAGAGCTGAACTTATTGGTAAAAACAAATGTGAAGTTTTCAGTAAAATTAACTGAGGAAAAGCTTAAAGCCTTTTTCCCTAAAGATTAGCATGGGAAATTTTATGAACAAGTTTTTTTAATTTTATCCGCAATCACTTAATCTAGGTTAATGATGGAAAATACCATATATTTTGTTTTTTATAAGTTCTATAAAATGGTAAAACCCAAAATTGAGTGTTTTAAAAATTAGGGTAAAAAATGCAAAAAACAGTTTTTTGGAAAATGTTGAACCCCCATAAACCCCCTTCCCATGGGCAGATCTTTCTGGTTTTCGAACTTAAAGTCATGAATGTTGCTTTATAGGTTTTTACCAAATTTCATCGAAATCGGATGTTTTGTTTTTAAAGTTATCGAGTTAACGGACACACACACACACACACACACACACACACACACACACACACACACATATATATATATATATATATATATATATATATATGTATGAACGAATACTGTTTTTGGCATCTGGGGACCTCAAAACAAAAAGTTATCATTGTCTCGGGGTCTTACCAGCTTCTCGGGGTAATAGCTTCTTCCCTATAGGGGAAATTCGCTAAAAATGAACAAACTGTATAGTAGAAAAAATATTATTCGTAATTCTAACATAACAGGAAAATCCGAAAATCATAATCTTAGCAAGAGCAAGAGGGGCAAGAGGAATATGGATATCGAGTGGTAGTACCGATCACCACAAAGTATGATTTCAATGCTACCCTGGTGATTTGTAATATTTCTCCACCTCCCCACAACTCAAATCCAGATCCAATACCAGTTCAAGTTCTGGCCAGTTTCTATACAACCGTTCAATAACCCTCACACAGAGGCGGGAAACTCACTTTGACCGTAAATCATATATGAGACAACAGTACAAATCATATAGGTAGGTAACTATTCAAAACGCATATAAATAAATAATGTAAATGCAAAATTGTATTTCAGAGATATTACCTGTGCACCATGTATGTTATTTGCAATTAATAGTGCTATCTGTAGATTGCACTATCTACAGATAGTGCAATCTTACTGCAGTTGTACATAGTGCAGTTGTACTATTGTATCTTATAAACATTTTATACAAATTAAATAAAGTGAGTTTCCCAAGTAAATACTCTGAACAAATTAAGCTAAGATATATTGGGCACAGAGAGAACTATTCGCATTCCGAATTCCCTTTTGCCTCACATTATAGTTGTTATTTTAAGCTCCTATTTTGCTGTTATGGATATTTATAATTTAGATATTTATAATATGTTATGGATATTTATAATATATAGATATTTATAATTTGTTTGGCAACTACCACGGTGACAATTAAAAAGTATTTGACATTTTCAAAACGTATGTTTTTGCAACTTGATTTTTCCGTGCGAATTACATCGACTAGTTTTAAGATTTTTTATACATAAACTATTAAATTTGTAGTTTGGATAGGCTATAGCCTCTAACCTAATGTTTAAGGTTTATTGTACGTATTGTTTACTGGATTACATACTGTTTTACTGTAAAACTGATTGTAAGATCTCATCATCAATACTAATGTTTAAATTCCACACCTGATAAAACTGTGGCTGATCATTAGTTCATTTTACCGTTCTGACATTGTTTTTGTACTTTAAAAGGACATTTGAAAAAGAAACCAAAGGCAAAGATCGGCCTATGTTGGATTTGTCCATCTCATTGTCTATGAATGTTGCAATAATTTTCAGCCTTCTAGGTCGTACGATAGCTTCCGAAACCTGCGCAAAGACACATTTACAATTGTTTCCTTACGCAGTTATACATTGAAATAATAGATAAAATAAATAAACATCTAGAAAATGTTTATTACTGAATTGCAAAATTTAAAGCTCTCGTTTTATATGAACACACTTGTTTTAAAGTTAACTTGCTACTCGACACACTTTAAAATATTTAACCGAAAGTCTTTAAGAGAATTTATACTAGAAGCAAAGTGTAGATCCCAATGACACCTAGACACATTTACCATGTTAATTAGCTTATCGTTAAAATATAACGGAATCTACAAGCAGGACGATCAGATTTTCTGTTACTAACTGGGTGACTATTTGAATCTTGGAGCTACATCATTGTCTAGTTTCAAACCACTTACTGCAGGGGCGTGCTTGAATTGAATACGAATTAGTTATACCTCTTCGAATCATAAGGACCGAGTAACAGCTAAACTAGGACCAAACTACGTGTATTGAGTACGTAGTATAGGCCTATTTTCGATATAATTATATTATTTAAATTGTTATAATCACACTGCGAACTTGGCCCTCCGAAAATTTAAAACGATGTTTAATCATTAAAAAATCGTGTTTTATGCTTCTTAGTTGTTTTAAAAGTATAACATTTTATGAGGTTGACATAACTGATTCAAAAAACGTAACTATATAAAGTATTCTATGTTTGAAATACTAATATTTTTCACTCCTCTCGTGTTGTTATTTACATTTCCTCTTAGCTTTGAGTCATAACTGATTCAGAAACGCCACAGTCCTAGTTGTAGCAAGCGAACTCTCTTCGTAAGATGATATTGTTCAGTTTTATTTCAAATTATAACTTTATTTCCAATTTCCTTCTTGCACAATTTTTCGCTTTGGTAAACGTTGTTACAAGAGTTTATTTTTTTATTTAGAGAGAGATCGCAAGGTTAAAGTCTCGAAATACCGGTACCATTTCAATTATATACATTTTTATTTATAAATAATTACGAATTTGAATACAAAATTATAAATATGAGCAATATAATGGGATTGTTCTTCTTACTGCATTGTGCTATGTGATGGTGATTTTCTTTAATACAATATTAACTAATTTATTTACTTTTCGATTATATGTTTCACTATCATCGTGTTAATATATCAACTTTTCAACTATCAAACTTCAAAGTATGTCAAGTTAGATTAAATACTGGAGAAAAGTTAAAAGGTTGTTGGCATATATGAGCTTTAAAATTATCACTATACATCTGATTCAAGTAATGTTTTATAATAACTTAAAATCTAAACTAATACAAATAATAGCGTTAATTTTTTTGAGAGAGACAAACAAATACCAATTTTAGCACTTTACACATTTAATACTTGAAACCTGACAGCATGAAATGTATGTAAACAAACAGTAACTTTATTAAAACTATTTTTAAATTCAGAAGCCTACTAAGCCGCTATTGAGGCTAAGACGTTTTAGGTGAATTGTATTTTAAGTTTGCGGGATAAAAAAACATTTTATTACTAGACAGTTTCATCTCACTAGATCAAGTTTAGGGATGGCCAAATATATTTGTATTGGTTTATAACGTATTAGATTTCCCAAATTAACTTATACCAAGAGTCACTAATTCGTGATACAATACAATACCAATATCTCTGTTTTACATGCATTACCCAATATGTCACTTATAAAAAGCCATCTGTTTATCTTTTGACTTCTGCTTTTAATTTTGTTTAGGATGAAATGCATTATGCACTCCGGCAGCTACTGGTAGTGTAGGACTCGCACCCACTAAAAACTCCCCTCGGCACCGAGGGACTAGCCTGAAACCATTTGGCACATAATCAAGGCTAGGCCACTTGTCGTTAGCCCGTTAGGGACTACGCAGAGGGCTGAATGTCAATCAAGCCGATCCAGATCGGACTTCTTCGCCTTCAGTAGGATTTCGACGAAGCGCGCCACCCGGTTCCAGGGTTCATCCCCACGGAGCATTGTCTCCACTACTGTGCCTGGATCCAGAGGACCGACCTCAGACACCACAGACGCTCGGAGGTTATGCCACCTGCCGCATGCAAAGATAGTGTGCTCTGCGGTATCGGCGACACCTAATTTCATTTATACCTAATGTGAATCTGCCATCTGCCTGGTACTATCTAAACTGACGCTTCCGTATTTCAAACAGGCATCGCTTGAACTAATACACGACAATTGTGAAATTCCAGGCCACCTTGAAACAGTTATAAGGTTAGTATAAAACCTAATATCTGATATTAGGATTTGCAACTAATATTTTTTTTCAACTCTTACGGAAATAACTAATATCTTAAGGTACCTGATACGGCACATCCCTCAGTTATACGCGGCGGCAATGCAGAGTTTGGGTCCTAAATGAACTCTCAAAACCGCATCAGGCATTTTGAGAGTCCATGCCGATCATTTTGCTAGTGCTTGGGTGAAATTCCCATTATTGGTCAATACATTTGCATTCATTGAACATCTCAGTGCCCATTTAACTTTATCAAGACATAAGTTGATTTCGTTTTAAGTTAAGTAGTTAATGACACGTTTTAATTATACTATCCGTTTACGAAAGAAAGCAATTAGGTTGATATTCTGTATGAACCCGAATCTTGCAGAGTTATTCGATGCGAAGATGTTCTAACTTTTTCCTGTTTATATATTCATTATTTTCTTTCGTTTTAATAAAAATAAATGATTTTTTCGATCTCGCAATATCGCCGAATGACTTAAGGAGCAAAACCAGTTTAATCACACTTAAACACATCTTGCCTACACAAATCAAATTAGAGTTGGACGTGGGCAGGTTTAGAAATCAACTTAAAGCTGTTTTAATTTCGAAGGGATATAACAGTGTCGGTTAAATAGTTTTTTTCTTAAAATTGTATTATATATTTATTGTAATGTATTTCACAATTGTCCATTCGATAAACAGTCAATGATTCGTGATTATTGATATTTAAAATTTAATATTTTCATTCAATTTACTAGTTATTTCACCATAAACTAGCTAACTGGATTTTGGGGGGAAATATACACTAATACCCCTTATTTGCAAATAAAATGGGCATATCGTAGTTTTAAATTCGTTGACATCAATTAATTTAAGGCCAACTTTGACTATAGTAGGACTAGGTCCCCGCTACTACAGTATCGCGACCCAGTGTTTTGTTTGAAGTTCATTGTTGGTGTTGGTGCGTTTATGATATATGAGAATTTATCGTGGACATTTGCCATCATTAATAAATACAATTTACGTGACGTTTTAGGATCCGGAATCTGATCCTATCTTCAGGAGACTGAAACCTAGAACATAACAAAAGTTAGTAGGACAATCCAGGCAAAGCTGGAAAAAATACAAAACTGGTGTTTCTTCAGCTTTGCCTGGATTGTGCTACAATTTTTGTTCTTACCTGAAGACGGAATCAGATCCCAGATCCCGAAACATCGAGTTACTCGTTGTTATAATCAGTAATGACAAATGTCGACAGTAACTTCTCAAATGATGTGACTCTGTGGTTCGGAATCCAATTTCTAGGACCACTTATTTTGAAATTTAAATGGAGCAGAGCTGGGTCTGTATTGTAGTTCATCCTCCATTAAACTTCTACTTTACTGATCTTTTGCCTAAATCTTTGAAATTAAACTAAATTTAAAGCAGGAGGAAGACAGTCCTCGGTATTACGCTTTCTGTTAGCGTACAGCATTTCCCATTCGGACATTTTAACTTGTTAAGTTGAATTACTAAATTTGCATCAGATCTCGCGCATTCGGAATCTAATTTCATGCCTGGTTGATGCAGAATTTTGTTTCGCGGATTTGGGATCTTTGAACGAAGCGGGGTTGTGCCGAGCTTCAGTGGTGGGTTTCAGTCGCATTGCGAAACAGTTGGCGATAGAAATCGTGGCATTTCGTGGTTTAAAATCAGACCAAGTGACTTTGCAGGAACCTTTTTTTAATCCTTTTATTTTTCTACGCAACACAACTTTCCATCACTTCAGATACATAAATCCCTAATTTAAAGACTTATTTTCACAACCAAATTTTTCACATTTATGAATCATTTGTAAATATACCAAATAAAGCTATTATTTGGAAATTTATATGATCTAATTTCGTAACTTTATGATTTTCAGTTTCAAATTAATATATTCAAATGCTTGCTTTAGCTAACAAGAAAATGTTTATATTAAATCGAATTTTGTAGATACAAACTATAGTTCGACTAATGCAAATCAAATCATTAAAACCCTTTAAATAGGAAATATAATTTTTTAAAGTATTTTCACTTTGAGTTGATAATTAATGTTATATACACATTGGCAAAATTGTATATTTTATCGGAAGAAACAAATTTTCACTTAAAGTTTTAAATTATTACATAATAAATCAAACAATAACCAAGAATATTTAACTTTGTAGTTGTTTAATTAAACAATTTTATTAACATTTTGGTACTCAAACTATTTTTCTTCTAAATAAAAACATTTAGGAATTAGTTTGTACCTCATAAATATAATATCTGTATCCATTTTTTAAGACTCCTCAAATATGTCTGAGGCCAATTAGCACATTCACGACAGATCGTGTTAAAGTTCTAGTGGAATCTGGTTTGCCTCTGTGATAAATTAAATCTGAATTTGAAACTATTGGTTAAAAACTAATTTAACATTTACCAAGCTTATATTAGAGATATTTAAGTTTGTTCTATCTGTCAAACAAATTCTGTAAATGTCTGGCTTGAAATAGTAACTAAATTAAATTAACTAAATAAATTAATATAAATAATAAATAAATTAAATAAACTAAACACACCTAAATGTTTCTTTTCTACGGTATTTTTTTAGGTTAAGAACTCAATAACACGTAAATAATGTTGTTGTATCCTAAACTTTAAAAATTAAGGCCAAACATGCGGTAGTTTAGAGGAATTAACCGGGACTTTAACGTATGCAAATTTATTTGAATCACCCCAATCCTACAATTGTATTTTCGTGTGAACATTGATTTTGACAGGGTTTCAGCAATCTTGGTTCCTCTTACTCTACAGTCGCAATCTAGGAGGAGTTAAGTTATAAACATAATTTTTAATTTTTAAACGTTTTGTTCTATCCAAACTTCAACTGTCTGAATGTTATGTAATAAGATTCCATGTTAAGAACTAATAAGTAGTGAAACAACAACGTTAAGACTAAAATCGCCTACTTTAGAAACACAATCTTTGACATTGTGGGAGTTTTTAATTTGAAATGTTACTAAACATCTCTTACATTGGCTGATTTATATCTGTTATATCTGTTATATCTGTTTATATATGTTATCTTCTTCAACCCCAATTTCGTATCCGAATTTTTTCAATCGTCGATGAATTCAAAAGATTGTAGTTCTATTGGAATTTGTTTAGGTGTTATACTTAACAATAGCTAAAATCAAAGTTCGGCTACAGATATTTATATTTGTCTTCAACCTTAATCAGCTTTCATTGAACACTTGTCGAGAAAGTTGGCTTTCTGGGACAAAGAAATTTAAAGTTTTAACAGTGCCATATCGTCGAAATGTGCGTCGAGCGGTTTCTTAAGATGGTATTCTTATGCTATTGCCGAAACAAGCGTAACACAACAGTGGGACATGAATGCTGATGAAAGGTGAAAATTTAGACAAATAATGAAGATTTAAGATACTTATTCCAAAATAGTACAGTTTTTACATTTTATACGAGAAAAGTATTTCTCACAAGACTATACGTCTGTGCGTGAGGAAGAGAATATAAGTCTCTGTTGGTCTACAGAAATATTCTTGGTTTTTAATTCGTAAATTAAAATATATATTACTTTCAAACGTGTATTAATTAAATGAAACAACACATACAAGTGCTTATAGATTTGTAATAAGGAAAATTAGTTTTTAATATGGTAGTTCTTCCATATTTAACCAAATAAACCAACATAAAATAAAATGTAACAATCAATCGGGGATAATAAATAGAAAGTTACATACATACATAGATTATGTAAAACTACTTCCGACTTTAGGTTCAAATTTGTATTTTAATATTTAAAATGTATTGAACATTTGAGTCAACAACCTGGAATCATAAAACTCAAGACAATACTTCAAATTAGTTTTTAAAAACTGTTTAAAAACCTACCAACATCAAATTTGTTTGTAAAAGTTTCGTAGACAGAGAGAAGGGTTTTGGAAGATGATGAAACAATATTCATTATATAGTGTACAATGTTGATGCACTGCCCCGGATAACATATTGAGATTAATTTTATCAAAATGACGCATTAACTATTTTTGCAATCATGCATTTCGTTGGATAAATGACAGCTTAATGCATACTACTACCTCCAATATTAGAAATCTATCCCATATATCAGATTTATAGAAAGCTTTACTTGTTATTTACCAGTAAAGATGCCAAATTAATCAATTTAGTTCACTGGGGGTTTAAAATATCTGGCGTTTTAAAACTTCCGTATATCCAATGGGTAACATTTTATATTCGAAACAAACTACAGAAACCAATCATCGTGTCATTGGTCCATCATTACAATAAAATTAGATTTTTTTTACTATTAACTTAAAATTGGAGTGACTAATGACACCCACAGATTATACTACTATCCTATCGTTTATCAATTATTATATTCGCTGCAATCAACACCTTTTTATGTCATAGAAATTCTATGTAACACATTCATTATGAATATTAAAATATATTTGTACACAATAAAAATATTCAGCGAGCTCATTGTCATTGTCACTTTAATCGACATAAAGTTTGTATATAATCAGAATCGCTTCCCACGTACTGTAATAGAAGAGAAAAACAATGGTAGTAAATAGTAGTTTATTTAGTTGCCAATATAAATTAAACTTAAATAATTGACTAATCATTTACGAATTTCTGCGCTGTAATTTCCAACGAGTAAAGAAGAAGGGCACTCACTTATGCCGCTGCTCTCAAAAACTGCCGAGTCATCAACTTGGCAATCAAGACCGGATTAAAAATAATTTCCGGATCTTTAAGTTACTTTGATGGTAGCTTTGGTTGATACTTCTGGGTATCTATTTACCCTGAAAAGGTTTAATAGACTTTCTAATTGTAGAGGAGAAGAAAAACTATTGAAGTAAATTTATTAACAGTTTTATTAGTATAAGGCTTGGACACTATAGGGTCTTTTATGAGTCAAATACCTGCTTGATATTTTTCCAAACCTTGTCATACCAGTGCTGTACCTAAAATATACTTTGCAAAGTGTATTATTACTCTCATTCGGGCAGCCAGAGTTAAAAGGAGTGGCTATAAAATGTAGAATTATATTTCGGTCAACACGAAGTTATGTATGTATGTTAGTAGTGTCAGCCCTCTGGGCTGCTTCTATATGGTCTGTGCTGGTACATCATTGATCTAGATTTTGAAGTCCACTAAGTATTAAAATTATAAAAAAATAAACACAAAAATAAAATAAAAACCAGGAAATATTTATAAATGTACAATGTTTACCAACAATTGTATGGAGATAGGAGTAACTAAACATATTATTAAGTCACATCATTTGAAATACGATTATAATTCGTACTTAAATTATCTTGGAGTATAAGAACCCTCTCGAGGGCCAATACATTTATAATTAATCCATATTGGAAATTGCCATTCTAATGTGGCAATTTAAGTTCTTATACAACGATGGTTCCGATGTCACAATTTGTTACAAACAAACTGTTTCTGACATAGTTTTATTTCAATTTATAGTAAAATTAATAAGAAAATCTGTAAATATATAATCCCCAACACCTTTTTTTGATTCGTTTATTGCTAATTCAATTTTTTAGTTAACATATTTAAAAAATGTTAAATAATTTACTACATAATTTAACTAAATAATCCTTAACAACTATTTATAACTAAAAAGGTTTGTGCAACATTGTATAGTAATCAGGTGCTAAATAACGTTAATGGAAACTATTTTAATAAAACCAGCTAGTAAAAGGGTTTTCTTTAGTAAAGAAACAATGCAATCCGTAATGCAACCCCTAGGTTGTGTTGTGTATCTTATGTTAATGTAGGTTATAAACCAGTGTACCGCATCAGCTGCAGATTTCATAACATGTTGAACCGTGTGTACAAACCTAGAATCGCATGGGTTGAAAATTAGTTCCTTGTCCAGTTTTCTGCTCTTTAATCTTTTATTTGTAAATTATCAACCAAACCTAAATAAATTAATGTTTTTCATCTTGTATCTATTTGATTCTCTACTGACTCTTATTACTGTCTGCACAATAAATAACATTATCATCTTCAACAGTAAACAAGTCTTGTTAAGGATAAGCCTGACTCATCATCACTTTAATGGGCTCAACACTTCTTATTCTACTGTCAACATTAATTCGCACTTTCAAAACGTTTGCTAAGTATTTGGAGTTTTAAGGGAAAATACGTAAATAACTTAATTATTTACCTATTTGCCTTTCTTGTATACCTAGTTTACACCAATATATTTTGAAAGGGAATAAGTGAATCGCACTAAATTAAAAAAATATCCAATCCCATACTGTTGTGGATATCCCAGTAATCGCAGACGCCGCCAATCTTTGGCTAAAGAGATGTCCAAATCAATAACGACGTCAAAAATCTGACATATCAATTATACACATATAAATTATTTGGCATATCTGACCTAACAGTTTTAATTTGCCAATTAATTACAAGAAAAATAACTTTATTAAGTTAGTTGATTCTCCATGGTTAGTTTGGTAACTAAATTAACTTGTACACAGAATCATGTGACGTTCTTATTACTAATTCATCGCTAAGGATTAATTGAATGACGAATAAATTGTATACGATTGCCAAGAATAAACTGAAAATATGTAATATGAACCACCACATAAATAAAATAAACAATATTTGTATAGTATGGCAATTTCAAGAGAAAGATTTGTAAAGTTAGCGTTTTTGATTTTCAAGTAAGACGAATATCCTCAATTTTTATTAGCACAATATTTGTCGACAAGAACCCACACATCCCATCGTAAATATTATAACCAGTGTCCAACCACGTCCCACGGTCTAAGCGATCATGGTAAAATTATTTTTTATTTAACTTTGAACCAATCAGTAAATATATACATTTAAATTCTATACTGTTAGATCTTTGTAATTTTAAAAATATTATACAATAAATCGAATTTTAAAAATATTTTACAATAAATCGTACCTCCAATATTTACAACAAAGTTTTGCATTTTTCATTTACGTATTAGGTTACAAAAGGGAGTCTCGCTATTGCAATACCTACTTATTTGCATAACAGATGTCCGTGCTTAAATCTTTTTTTATTGAATTTTTAAAACGTAAACAAATCACGCATTCTATCCCATGAGCTTAAATGTATTGAATATTTAATGAACTCTAAGATGTTATGTAGGATATCTACCGTTGTTGGGGTCTAATTAATCAGCTGAATAATATTTACTCTTTTTTCTCTATTTACTGAAGTAGTAACCTAAAGTGGGGGCTCCAACCATAAACCCCTTGTATTTCTACCTGTCCCTACTCTACATTTAACTGATTTTTACGTTTGCAATGCCGGTGGAGAGCAAACTTGTCATAGTTCCATTTTCAAAACTATCAAACTTAAGATAAGAATCCCACCCGCCTCCGAAGTTCTCACTTCATCCATACAATTAAAATTTGAGTATTAATGTTTTTGAATATCTTACTGAAACAGCTTTTGCTTCAGTAAAATACCAAAATTACACATTACAAACAGAACATGAAAAAACGCTGGAATAGGAACATATTCTACACAATATGTTATCAGTGAAATTGTTTGCTGTTCATTACGGAAATCAGGGCTTCGAATAGTTATTACCTTGTTACAATCGTACCGCATTCCAATCATATTCCTATGACGCAGCTCTAAGGTAACAAACGATTGAAGAGTGGGCTCCAGTCACGAAATACTTCCCGTTTCTACCTGTTCTCCCATAAGTCATATGTTAACTTCCAAATCCCGTCCCTCCTCAAAGGGTTATCCAAAATCTTTGGTTTGCGGCTAATTTATGGAGTAAAAAAAATACCTAGCGGTTTCAGAGAGTAGAATTTGTATTTCAGAAATAGTTAACTCGTAAAAAATCGCAAATACTGAAGATTTTCGAATTTACTGAACAATTATTATTTTTAATATCAACATTATGCTCATTGAAAACGCTAGGTAACCTTTATATCTTTAAAATTAACCATAAATCAACGATTTCAGATAATCTGTTGAGGTAGGACGGATTTTAAAGGTAACATTAGCCTTGCGGAGGAATCAGGTCGAAACACAAATTGTTTCGTGACTGACGCCCACCATTCTTAACCGTGAACTTGCTGACTGGTTGTTGTAAATCGATTTTTACAGGCTGGCAAACATCACTGATCGGTTTCACGCATAAGATTCCTACTCGTCTGATATTTGATTAACACATTTTGAATCTAACAGTTTCAATTTATTCCCCGGGTGGTTATTTTCAAGTATAATGTCACAGAAAACACAGAACACCACAGAATAAGAATAACACACCCAACACACACAACCACACAGAATTCGCCATTTTACAACCAACTATTGAATATCAATGGACATCAGTCCTGGAGCGATCATTTGCTTACTGGCCAATTTAAATATCACGACACCCTCTCTCCCCTCTCTTCCCTCTCTTCCCCTCTTCCCTCCCTCAGCCTTCAGAGGATTAAATATATTTTCCATCTCGTTTCAAATAAGCGTGGGCGATTTACTTCTTTACCGTTGCATATTCAAACTTCCAGTATAACTTTGTTGATTGAAACTTCACCTGTAATTAGTGCCATATTACCGAACTATTTACTCTTGTATAAAAGACAGTTTGTATATAGGATTTATTATAGTACATCTTACAACACTTCAAAATATTTTGTTGTGTTAACTATGTTGACGATCTTTTCTCGTAAACTAACATTTTCATTCAACGTAAATCAAACATATCTGTAAAATTACTTTAGATTACGGTTAGGTGGGTTACATAATCTCTCGACGGATTCTCAAAATGCTGAAATGATTAATTTAAGCAACAGCAATATAGTAGCGTAAATAATAACTTCACAGACTATCCTAATAGGAACAGATAGTATAGCTTAGAGTAGAATTTCTGTTACATTTCTAATACTTTACTACGGTACAATAAGTACAATAGTTTCTTGGTGTTCAGATCGATCACAATCTTCGGTTCAAAGAATACATTAACAATGTTTGCAAGCGTCTGAGCTTTGATATTTACATTCTTAGAAGCATCTCCTTGTACCTAGATGTAAGTGTTAGGTTGGCTGCTTACTATGGTTTAATGTTTCCATTTCTTAACTATACAATCGAGGTGTAAGTTTGTGAAAAAGCGGTACAAAGTTCATATTCAAACTTCAAAAGAAAGCAAAACTGGTATTTTTCAAAAAGCCTTGCAGATTTTTTTGTTACAATATTTTTCAAAAATCTAACATTATAGCCCTTTCTTATCTTTTTATATTTAAATCTATCATATTTGTTTGCAAAAACCCAGATATCTTCAGTTTTGAATCTTCCCAACCCATTCTTACACAAATTACAATCAAGAATCCTACAGTACAAAACCAGGTTTTACAAAAAACTGGTTTCATATATTGGCATTAAACTCTTCAACACACTATCGAGCACATTTAAATCTGAGGAAATCTTAGGCAAATCTGAAAGTAAACATGAAACCCTAGTGCTTCACTGAATTTATTATAATATAAAGGAATTTCTAGGTGACCCCAGCTTTGAGTGAGTATAAGTTTATGAAATGTATCATTTGTTCAGTGAACTCAAGTGTATTTTTCATTACATAAGCAGTGATTGTACTGTTGATGCTATTATGAGTAGGGGGCATTGGATGATTCAAAACCAGCAAAGGCGCGGTGAGGATGCGAGGATGCACCTCCCCCCCGTCACGTGACCCATTAACCTAACTTAAACCTACCAAGCCCCCCCCCCCGTGACGTCAGCCCCCCCCCGTCGCCTGCGGAACTTTTCGTGATGACCTTGAACATGAGGAAAAAACTTTTGAAAATTAATAACTAGCCTATTTACCCACCGATTCCCACGGGACTTTTTCTAGAGTGTAGGCCTATCCCAGAGGAAGCGAATGACGAAAGAAACCCATAGATCCACCATCAAACAAGGCCGCTATTAATTTATAACCGCGTTTTCCTTATGGGATCTCGGCTGTTTACCGACCGATTTTGATGAAACTTCACCACATGTCGGGTGGCGGTCTAAGTAAACCATCCCTTAAAGAAAATTGAAAATCCACCGTTAAACGGGCCCGCTAGTAATTTTTAAACGCGTTTTCTTTATGGGATCTCGGCTGTTTGCCGACTGAATTTGATGCGACTTTGTTACACGTTGTATGCCGGCTTGACTAAACCAAACTGCGAGCGGCTCCGCGGCATCACGTGTCGAGGTGCGTGCTAGGGCCTACGTGACCGCCCGGGGCTGTTTACTCATCAGCGACCTTCCAGACCCCTCATCACTCCCTCACCCCTCCGTTCTAGAAGGCTCCGACAAGTGCGTCGCATGAGGCCTCCTCCCGACCGGAGTGCTATTAATGAGCGCATCCTCAAGGGTTTCGTCAGTTTGTCTTTGGAGCTCTTACTGTGCGGACGAAGTATTGCCGTCTCTGTGATACACTTATACAACCTGTTGTTCATTGCTTGTGCGACTGTGTGGAGCTTTCTCTTTGGATATCTTAAAATGTAAGTAACATGTAATTTACCTTTTCATCAGCCGATTTACCAATGCTCTAAATCCTAATTATCTAAAATTAATATTTTACATATCTCAGTATACTGAGCCTTGTCCTTGTTTCTTTTCAGGTGGAGATGAGTAGAACTGTAATGACCTTGGAACAGTTGTGTTTTATAACGATTAAAATTAATGAACCAAATTTAAAAAGCAAAATAGACTCACTTCCACTCCTCTTTAAAAATTGTTTAAGCGAAATAAAATTTGGTTTTGCTTTTAAATCGAAATTTCGAGTGCCTAGTGGAATTACAGACGAGGGTGAAATCACTATGTGCGAGCGTAACAAAGACAAAGACGTGTACCAGTGTTGGGAATGTCATAGCAGCGATTCTTGCTATTTATTTCTATCCAATATTATTAAAAGGGTTAGACTCGTCTCTTTCCCAGGGGTACCGCTACCAAAGTGTTTCTGCTGTGACAACTGTGCCTTTGTGGCGGACGGGGAATACAGATACCCGATGTTTTTGTAGATGGCTGTTCCTCGTATGTGTGAGGTCTGTGGCCACGTCTTCGCGAACGCTGGAAACCTGGCCCGCCACACAGCATCCACCCATAACGACCGCCATCTCGATTGCCACGTCTGCGGCAGACGCTTTGGGCGAAGCGACAACTTGCGACGCCACCTCGCCGCAGTTCATCTTCCTACTCCTCACGACCAAGCGCCAGGTACAGTTTTAGGTTAAATAAGAAACCGCCAGTAGATTTATTAAGTATGCTTTCTTCTCCAGTGTCCTCACCCATGACGTCACGGCGCGCCCGTGGACTTTGGTAACTAATGACTTGTTTTTATGAGAGAGTAAACTGCCTTGACTGGGTAAACTGATAATTAAGACGATAAAAACAGACTCGAGGGGTAAACAAGAGGTTGCCAGCCCTCTGTATAGTTCCTCACCACCACCTCCTCGCCCTTGTCTTTAACAGGCTCGGGTAACTGGCGATCGAGATGAGGAAAAAGACTTGAGGGGAAAACAAGAGGTTGTCAGCCTTCTGTTTAATTCCTCATCCTTGTGTTTATCGGGGTAACTAATAGGACTTGTTTTCCTGTTCGCAGACTGTCCATGCCCGTTGTGCGCTGCCGCCCTGGCGAGTCCCGAGGATCTGCATCACCACATGGAAGCAGTTCACGGTGCGAGCCCATCAGCTTCGACCTCCTCCTCTTCCTCCTCCGCCGCAACGCCACCTGCCAGAGACCTACGGCCCGAGTGCGACGCGTGCGGGTGGCGGTTTGCCCGCGAGGACCTTCTCCGGCGCCACGTGCAGCTGGTGCACGCCAACGAGGCCCGCTGCCCGAGTGCGGCGCTCTGTTCCGCAAGGCACATGGCACCGCCTGCACCGACACATGGCAAGCGCTCACCGCGGCAGGAGGTTCGTGTGCGCCTACTGTGACCAAGAGTTCACCCGGCGCTAAAACCGAGACCAGCACGAGGCTCACAACTGTCCCGTCGTGAGGAACCTCGTTTTGGACGAGATGCCGCGACTGCCCGTCCTATCACCCGAGCCACGCCCAGGACCCAGCCACGAGCCTCAGCCCGGACCCAGCCGTGAGCCTCAGCCCGGACCCAGCCGCGAGCCTCAGACCGGACCCAGCATGGCGCCTGACGGGATGGTGGGTGGGGGACTGCCCACGTTCCGTACCATCCAACGGGCGTTCCGCGGACGGCTCATGACCTTCGGACTGTCCCGGCCCATGAAGGACTTCCTGACCGTGGATGACGCGCTGGTGTTGCTGTTCGACAGCGTCCTGGAACTGCTGGCCGACGTCAGGACCCGACACCCGAACATCAAGGTCAACATGTTCCTGGAGTGCGAATTCGCCAACATCCATGGAGCCACTTGCTTGCGGGCCTTCAAGACGAAGAACGTGCCCCTCACTGCCGCGTCGGACCTGGAGGCGTTCTTGTCGGCTTCCTTCCACAAGCTGGCGGAAGAGAAGGAGCAGTGCTTGCTAGTGGGCAGCGGGTGGAGCTACCTCCGTATACGCGAATTGGAGATCCGCGTCAACCTCTACACCCCGTTGGGAGATCGCGGAGCCCGGTTCGTCTGGCTTCCCAGGACCATCTGCGAGACGCGCACTGTCATCAACGTGCACAACGTCGATGACATGTGCTTCGCGTACGCTATCCTGGCCAAGTTCGTCGCGCAACGCCCGGAGAGGCCTGCGGCGTATACACCGGACATAATGGCACGCTACGATTGGACCGGCCTACGCTTCCCCGTGGCTGTGAAGGACATCAAGGCTTTCGAGAGGAAGAACGCCATCAGCGTCAACGTATACGGTATCGAGCGCGCCATGGTGGGGAGACGCCCCGACGGATCCCCAAAGTTCCAGGACCACGTGTTCCCGCTGAAGATATGCAAGCGGGAGTTGGAGGATCATCGGGACCTGTTGTACGTGACTACCGGTGGGAACAGTCACTACGCCTACATCGCAAACATGAGTAGGCTAGTGCGTCCTCAGCTGACGTCCCGCGCCAACGCTATCCACGTGTGTAAGCGATGTTTCGCTTATTTTGACAACCGGCCCAACAACTGGAACTGTCCGGTGCCGAGCGTCTGGAGGAGCACATGCGATACTGCACCGCCAAGGCCCCCCTCCGCTTGGACATGTCTCAGAAGCAGCAGATCCGCTTCGCCCACCCCGAGTACACTCGGCGCGAGCGCTTTTGCGTTTACGCGGACTTTGAGTGTGCTCTGCAGCCCGTCGCTGTTGACCCGGTGGAAGCGCCACCCGGCACGAGGCCCCTGCAAATGCACGTCCCGTACGCCTTTGCCTACCAGATCGTGGACTCGCTCGGCCTGGAGGAGTTTGCGCCCCGCGTCTACTTCGGAGCTGACGCGTCCAAGGTCTTCATGGAAAGGTTGAAGATGGACGTGCTGGCGCTGTGGGACTTCCTGACCAACATGGTCCTACTGCAGCCCGTCTTGAACGACCAGGAGATGCGTCAGTTCATCGCGGCCACCATCTGCTACCTCTGCGGGAAGGAGTTCACGGACCAGGACGTCAAGGTGCGGGACCACAACCACGCCCCGCCCTACGAGTTCCGAGGAGCCGCTCACCGCTCGTGCAACCTCAGGTACCGGGAGCAGCGACACATCAACTGCTACTTCCACAACCTGTCCAACTATGACGCCCACTTCGTAGTGCGCGAGCTTGCCATCGACCCCGGCGACGTGGACGTGCTGGCACACACGGAGGAGCGGTACATCGCTTTTACCAAGCGATTCCACTTCGGCCAGCCTGGAGATAACCCGTGACGGAGCAGCTTCGTGGTGCGCTTCCTGGACACGTACAGGTTCCTGTCCATGAGCCTGGCCAGCCTCGCCGCGGGACTTCACACGGACAGGATGCGCCAGACGAGGAAGCGCTTCCCCGACGACCGGCTGTTCGACCTGGTGCGCAGGAAGGGCGTGTTCCCCTACGACTTCGTGACGTCCTACGACACGTTGTACAGGACTAGGGAGCTGCCGCCCAAGGAGGCGTTCAGGAACTCCATCACCCTGGAGGACATCAAGGACGAGGAGTACGAGCACGCCCTCAACGTGTGGCGAGCCTTCGAGTGTCGGAACCTCAAGGACTACGCTGACAAGTACCTGCGATGCGACATCGCCCTGCTCACCGATGTCTTTGAGCAGTTCCGCGATACGTCGCTGGCAGAGTACGGGCTGGACCCCACCCACTATTACACCCTGCCATCTTACGCTTGGGACGTGATGCTCAAGACCTGCGGTGTGGAGCTGGAAACGCTGCAGGACTTCGACATGTACCTGTTCGTGGAGCAGGGGATCCGGGGAGGCATCTCACAGGCTATCACCCGCTACGCCAAGGCCAACCATGACAGGTGCCCGGACTACCGCCCGGACGAGCCCACGCGCTTCCTCCTGTACCTGGACGCCAACAACTTGTACGGCTGGGCCATGTCCCAGTGCCTGCCGACCGGGGACTTCCAGTGGCTCAGCCGTGAGGAAATCCAGGCGTTGGACATAGCGGCGCTGGACGCGGAGGCCGAACGAGGCTACATCTTGGAGGTGGACCTCCACTACCCCGCACGCCTACACGACCTGCACAAGGACCTTCCCTACTGCTGCGAGACGAAGCGTCCGCCGATAGGGAACTTCCCCAAACTGTTGACGACCCTGGACGACAAGGCGCACTACATCTGCCATTACAGGGTCTTGCAGCAGGCGCTGGAAAACGGATTGGAGCTGGTCGCGGTGCATCGAGCGATCTCGTTTCGCCAGTCGCGGTGGTTGGAACCGTACATCCTCATGAACGACGAGCTGCGGAAGAAGGCCAAAACGAAGTTTGAACAGGACTTCTTCAAGCTCATGAATAACGCGGTCTTCGGCAAAACCATCGAGAATGTACGGAAGCGCCTCAAAGTCAAGCTGGTGTGTACCCCGGAGAAGTTGTCCAAGTACGTTGCCAGATCCAACTTCCTGGACCGAACGTACTACACGGAGGACGTGGCCCTGGTGCATCTGTCCAAAGTCAACATCGTGTTGGACAAGCCGGTCTACGTAGGCATGTCAGTCCTGGAGCTGAGCAAGTGGCTCATGTACGAGTTCCTGCAGAAGATGAAGGAGCGCTACGGTGACCGCCTCACCGTGGACTACATGGACACGGACAGCTTCGTCTTTGACATCGTGTCCCAGGACATCTACGCCAAGATGAAGGAGCACCTGGAAGACTTTGACACTAGCGGCTACCTGAGATCCCACCCCTGCTACAGCCCCGTCAACGCCAAGGTCATTGGAAAGTTTAAGGACGAGTGTAACGGCCTGTCCTTATTCGAGTACCTCGGCCTGCGGTCCAAGCTGTACTTCATGGACATAGAGGACGCGGCAACAGGCGGCAGTAAGGCTCTCAAGCGAGCCAAGGGGGTGGCGAAGGGCGTTGTCAAGAACGTCCTCACCCCAGACGACTACAGAGAGTGCTTATTCAACGGGGTCCAAAAACCCACCACCAACGTCCAGTTCCAGTCCCACTTGCACCGAGTTTACACGGTGCAGGTGAACAAGCTGAGTCTCAACTCAGCTGATGACAAGCGGCTCGTCCTCCCCGACAAAGTCCACACTCTACCGTGGGGACATAAGGATATCCCGCTACAGCTGGCCAGGAGGAGGAGAGGGGAACATCCGCAGCGGATGGAGGTGGATGGTGAGGAGGAGGAGGGACAGTACCAGCCTGAGAACGAAGACGAGGAAGAAGAGGAATTCCCCGTCTAGTTGTATATATTAATTATATGAAAGAAAAAAAAATTGTATATAGTATTTGTAAGTAATTATACGATAATAGTTTTACGTACAGCATGAACCCGAGTTGTTTATTTCCTCCCTTTGCTCACTCAAAAGTCACAAGCCGTTAGGCTCAGAAAAACTCAAGTGTGAGAGAAAGGCGTTATGGCATCATGGGTTGTGCCAATCTAGGCATTGCCAGACGCTATTGCGACAAGCATATAGTAATCTTGTCAGATTGTCAGGCTGCCCTCAAGGCTCTTGACTCCAACAAAATCAAGTCAAACTTGGTGTGGGAATGTCACTACACACTCAGCAAACTCGCGACACGCAACTCGGTGCATCTTGGTTGGGTACCTGGCCATGTAGGCATAGGTGGCAATGAGTGTGCAGATAAGCTTGCTAAAAGAGGTTCCGGTATGCCATTCTTTGGTCCAGAGCCAAGCTGTGGCATAAGCAAAACAACTGCTTTTCACACAATAAACAAATGGTCCAGGGACTTACATCGCCAGCAATGGCAAGGTTATACTGGTCAAGCACTTGGCAAAAGGCTGCTAGCAGATACTAGCTCTTACTTCAATAACTGGTTGGTGAGGTTGGGCAGAGGTCGGGTTAAGCAGTTGATTGCTTTGATAACTGGACATGGCCATTTCAGGAAACATCTCCACACTCTCGGACTCAGAAATGAAAGTCAGGTGTGTAGGCTCTGCAATCAGTCTGAAGAGACTGCCAAGCACATCATACTGGACTGCGAGAGACTCGGGGCAAGGAGAAGGGCTCTGTTTGGTTGTAAGCAACCAGGTGATGAAAGGGACGCTAGTATTGGTAAAAAACTCCTGGATCTCGTAAAGGGTACGGGCATTGGTTTGCCAAACTAACGTACTAAGGACACACAATAAGCTTCGGTTGACGTGTGAGGATATTTGAATCTTTGGATCTCTGAATCCGTCCCTTCAACTACACATAAACATAAACATAAGGCGTTATGGGCCGTTTGGTCCCAGCCGTGCAGCTTAAAAAGCCCCCGCCAACCGGGAGCGATTGACGGCACGTGTCGGGGACGGCCCTGAAGGAGTTGCCCAGGAAGGAATTACTCAGCGTTCTGCTGATGTCCGAGGGGTCACCCTCGAATTGCTCAGCGGCTTGCTGATGTCCAAGGGGTCTCGTGGCGCGCCCTCTTTGGCGGCATTCACTGCCGCTTGGTGGGGGCTCAGCCAGTGATACGCGCTGCTGGTATATAAACCTAAGGTCCAGCCCCGCCGCCTCAGTTTTGCTAATTTATTTTTTTTAATTTAGTAAGGAGAAAGGAGAAATGAAAAGACAAGCTTTATCATTATGAGGCATGTATTGTACAGTAATAAGGTTACATACTACAAAACAAAACCTTACAAACTAGCTTTAAGTGAATATGGAGTGGAAAAGCCTGCGGACAAGAGCGTCGTTGGCGGCGGGAGTGGCAGGGTCGAAGAGCTGGACGTAGTCGCTGAGTGACATGTGGAGAACAGCCCGGCAGTACAGGTAAGTGAGGCAGTAGTAGCCGCAAACAGAAGTATCGTAGCCCTGGAGCCGATACCTGTTGTAGATGTAGTGGTGGTGATGAGGATTGCGCCTCAGGAACCTTTGAAAGTCGGCCTGGTATGGCGGCCTCCCGTAGCTGTCCAGGTACTCGAGTCTGTCCTCTTCCGAGCAGTAAAACGCCACCCAGTGTTCGCCTACCTCGGTGTGTGCTACCGTGTTGGACACGATGGCGGTGAGAGGCTTGACCGGCGCGTCCGGTAGTTGGTCAGAGGCGTAGACCGCGACGTTCCTCAGTCCGGGGATCCTCGCCAGGCATTCTCTGATCTGAACGGTATTCATCGTAGACGGAAGCAGCACAGGCAGCTTGAGGCGGATGGGTCCGGCTTGTCGTTAGACACGAGCCAGTCCCGCAAGACGATGCAGTTATGAAGGCGCAACGGTTGTGTGAGCTCTTATGGTGGTGACAGCGCAGGGTCTGATAGGCGGGCGGACCGTTGAGCGACCCGCAGCCCAGATCCTCCATGTCCTGAGCGGTGGTAGCGGCGGGCTCGGTTATGAGGTGACGTTGTACAAAGTCCCTCTTCTGCGATCCTTTGACGTAGACCAAGGGGCGGTGGATGAGGCAGGAGCGCAGCTTGTCCAGCAGGGCGACGTAGCGATGTCTCCCTAGTCCCACTCCAAGCCGTGACAGTGACGAGTGACCCAGGTGCTCTCGCGCTGTTTCTCAGGAGTCAGGAGGTCCTTACTGAAGGGCGGTCGGGCGATGTGATGTAGGAGCAGCGTGCCGTTAGTCACGTCCACCACGAAGACCTCTTTCAGTAGAAAGTCATTATCACTGTCTTTAAAACACTGCATATCCATCACCACGCTTCCGTGATGACAGCGCGCTGGTGGTGGCTCGATGTAGATTGGCGGCGGCACGTCCATCCCGTACGGCTGACTGAACTCGACTGAGCGCTGGCGGGAGCGCACCTAGCGGGAGCGCACCTAGCGGGATAACCTCAGGTGCGCGCGCCACCTAGCGGTGGCGGGACGGAGCGGAGTCAACCGCCAAAGTCCACAGTCACGTTGCGGTGACGGTCCACCTCCACGACGTTGTCCAACTCGGCGTACACTGCAGTTGACCGCCTCCGTCAAGGCTTCGGCGACCCCAATCTCTATGCGCAGGTTACCGTTGCGCACCAGGTTCCAGTGGCTGGATTGAGAGGCCGCCATATCGGGTGTCAGATCAAACGCCATCAGGCAGTATCCGTAGGCGTATTCGTTGCGACTGACTTCGTTACCACAGTCTGAGAAATTGATGCCGGTGCCGGTGTACAGCGTGTGGTAGGCGAGCATGCACAACTCCTGACCGAACGTGTAATCCGGTTGAAGCGGCTTACATGGCACTTGCTCACCGTCTATGTACAGCGCGAAGAAGTTCACGTGGTAGTGAACGAAGTTTAACGGGTTCTTCTTGTAGTCTCCATTGAACGCCTGATTGCTGACCAGGCCAACTATAAAGCGTTTCGGCAGTTGACCCAGAAACACGCTGTCCAGAGTCTTGTTATTGATACCGGCAGGTAGCGTGAAGGATTTCAGTTCCACCCGCGTAATGGGATATTTGGCTGTGCCCGACTCCAGCGTCCTGCTGTGAGCCAACAGCACGCTCGGGTTGATCTTACAGCGGCGCATAAACAGGTTGACTTCGGCAATGTCCACTTTGTATTCTGTCACGGTTTTGGGCATGATGGAGAACGAGTTCTTTGACCTGATCAGGCGTAAGCGCATCTCCACGCCGTTCAACATGAACTTCTCCTGGTTGCACAGGTCGACGTGCAGATGTCCGACCATGTCCGCGTACCGGCTGCCCTTGACAAACACCCTCCGGTTCTTGAGCCCGGAATTATCCTCCTCAGTATTGTCCATGTACCCAGCATAGTCCTCGTAGAACAACTCCGCGGTGAGGTGCGATGTCTTGGCGTCATCGCCATAGGACAACAGGTTCTCCAGGTAGGCGCGATAGGCGTACGTGTTGTTCTGAGGAGACACCAGTTTATTGTTCAGGTACAGGTCCACTTGACTGAACAGCGAGTGCAGCCAGTTGTTAATCGGGCCCACCTCTTTTATCGCTGGTTCGCCCGTTACAGCGTCTCCGTTAGCCGATCTAATGGTAGCCTTCACATGCAGTAGCGTCTGTGACAGATCCGTGTACTCGTCCCCATGACCCGGAACTATGAACTCCACGGGCGAGTCGTCTGTCAGGGAGGAGATGGGCTTGTACTGCACCCATTTACCACTCTCTATACCGGTCTGCGTGGGCGGCAGCGAGAACAGGTCCAACTCGGTCTTGACACACTCGCACGATCTCTGATGTATGAACGACATTATCCAAAAATGTCCTTCACGGTACTCTTGCTCTTCTTACGTCGCACAACGGTCTTGCTTCTCCTCTTCTTAGCGACACGTTTTGCGGGCTTCCTTTTCCTCTTGGGCGCAGCGCTCTTCTTCCTCGCTCCGAGGAGTTTCACCAGAGACTGAGGAGTGACCTGCTGTACACGCCTCTTCTTATAGGCGCCGGAGCCGCCACCGCTCAGCACGCGATCCAGTTTTTCATCGGCCCTGCGTTTCAGCGACCCGGTAAACTGCCTGAGCCGGGTGTTGGCCGCGACTCGAGGGTCGGCTGTACCCGCCGCCACGTCGCCCAGGAAGCCTACACCGGACCTCAGCGTCTCCTTGCCCAGCGCCGATGCGCCGGATCTGATCAACCGGACCACTGTACGCATCAGCCCGCCTAGGAAACTGCCGATGCCGTGACCGCGTTGAAAAGCGGCTCCTCTGAATACCGTGGACACTCCGTGCCCAGACTGCTGTTGGCGGTAGTACGCCAGATAGGGGTCGTTCAGGTTCATTGCTGCTGCTGCTCTCTGCGCAGGTGAAGCTTCATGCACGTAGTCCCGAAGTGGAATGGCAGGTGGCGTCCGACGCTGTCCCTTAAATCGATTTCCACACTACCGAAGGAGCTCTTCATCAACGGCACGTAGTGAGGGTCGGTGAAGTGCACGGTGGTACTCGCGCCGTAGACGTAGTTTTTTGCGTCAATGTTCACAATCTTTAACAAGGGCGCAACAGTGTCGCCTACTAGCTGGGGTTCCACCAGGTCGCAGTACACGTACATGTGCGAAGGGATCCCGGCCAGTAAGTTGGGTGGTCTTATAGCTTTTCTATGTTTGATCAAATCCACGTTGTGCACGTCGTATCCTAACTGTAACGCTAGGGTGGGGCTAAATTCCAGTTGCACCACAGTCTGGTCTATCGAGATCAATTCCACCTTCCCAGTCTCCTTGTCGTACTCGAACTGGCATTGGTATAAGTCCAATTTTGGGATAGCGTTGATGGCGTTGACCAGTTCATCGATGTCTTTATAGTTTCCAGCTTCCACCTTTACAGCGGTCAGTGCTTGTCGGTGTCATCCTTAGTGTAGAGATACACGCGCGCGTCCTCCCCCACTGTGACAAACGAGCACGGGTAATGGGCCTCGACTAAAGCGACTTCCCATTCACCATCACCACCCAATCGCATGACTGACGGTAGATGGGTGATGTAGTTAGCCACGGTGTTGTTTGGATAATAGTCCATTGAGCTGTTGCTGGGCAGCGTCAGGTACAGCTGTCTGCGCTTTGTCGTCATAGCAGCTGTTGCACTTCGGATGCGGGTACCCACGAGTTGAAGTCCTCTCCGTAACCGACCCACTTGACCAAGTAGCGCTTACTGCGGCCTCGCCCTTTGGTGTCCAGTATTTTATCTATTTGGTACAGGCGGTCCGGGGCGACCGTCACCTTTTGCATCTCGTGCTCGTAGAAGCGTCCTTCCAGCGGCGTGCCGTTAAGGTCGCGCAACACGTACAGGGGTAGGGGAAGCGATCCGTATACGCGGTCCACCACGAACAGCTCCTTACTCCAATTGGTCTCGTAACCTTTAGCGAACGTACCCTTCTCCTTGGCTATGCGCACCGTGGCGCCCGGCTTGAACCTGGGCTTGCGCCGCCGGATCGCCTTTCCGTACATGTGACGTCACACCTTGTACACCGTTTGACCTTCGCCGCTGTCCACGTCCACGGGTCGCAGGCCGCCACCCAGGCTCTTGTGAGGGCTGCGGTTGTAGGCGTCCACAAGCCTATCCAACACGTCCATGTAGTGATACGTGTTCTTGTAGGTCAGGTAGCGCCACATGCGGGTCTTGAGCGTGCGGTTAACTCGCTCCACCACCGCCGCCTTCACGTCGGGGTTCTGCGTGGTGACGTACGTGACGCCGTGACTCTTGAACACTCGCTTAGTAGCGGCCCCGGTGAACTCTGTCCCCTTGTCGGTCTGTAGGCAGCGAGGAGTCGCCTCAGCGAATATTCCCTAGAACGCAGCGGCCACTTTAGGCCCGCTTTTCCTCTTCAATGGTACCGCGAACAGCCGCTTGCTGAATACGTCAATCACAGTCAACAGGTAGTTGACTCCGTCGTTGTACCGACTCAGGCCGCGCATGTCGTTCAGGTCCGCCTGCCACAGTTCGCGGGGCCCAAACACGACGTAGCGGTTGCGGGGAAACCGCTTGCGCGCCGGCTTGTGCAGCGTGTACGCGTCCTGGGTGCGCAGCCAGTTGGCTACCCGGCGTTTCGGTAGGCGCGCGGCTCTGGCCAGGGTGGCCACCCCGCCAAGAGAACCGGGCTGGCCCGGGTCGTAGTACAGCTTCTCCATTACGGTGGGAACGGCTCCCAGTTGTCCAATGACCACTCCATGCCGGTATCCCCGGTTAATATCTTTTGCCTGCCAGCTGGTTGAGGCCTCGGTCTTAGGCGTTCAGGCATCGGTCTAGTCCTCAGCGGTATGGGTGTGGACGTAGCTAAAGCGCTTCCCGAGGGGCTCGACGTGGTGTCCACGCCTAGAAACGCTAACGCCGCGGAGTTGCCCACATGTTGCTTGGGCACGTTCATGGCCCTAAACGCGCTCATCACCTCTTCCCAACCGGGAGGTAAGCTATCGAGCTTTCGCACTCTCACTATGGCGTGTAGGATGTCCACTATGTTAGCACCGGTGATCTTCTGACCGTTCACGTGCACGCCCCAGTCAGCGTCCCAGGTGATGGGACTGTCTCGGCGGTTCATGATCCGCAAAAGACTGCGCGCATCTGGCTTGTAGATCTTGGGGAAGGTCTCCACGATCTCTTCCACTAGGGCGACGGACTCGCGTTGCGTGCGGCCGGGCCCCTCACTCGTTTCTTCCTCCTGGAAAATGGGTAGGCCTATAGGCTGACGCTTGGCCGCAGAGAAGTGCAGGAACCGCTGCAACACCTGTTGGTACTGTTTCCACTTCTCGGTGTCATCCAGCCGCTTGTCACTCAATATGCGATGCATCTCAGCGTCTAGGCTGGACGGCTTGGTGACACTGGCAGCAGCGCCGCCGCCACTGTCGCTGGGCCCCTCGCGCATCCGCGGTACAACCACCATCTTCCTAGCGTACTCCATGTCCGATTAGCTTCTGCGCTAGAACGGGCAGAACAGCGTTCAACAGCAGAGGTAGGAGGATCCCTCTGCCCCGTTGGACGAGGTAGTGTCGCTTCTTGGCCCAACCTTCGCCGCGTTTCACCAGCCGTCTGAGCGCCTGTTTGTGTTTGTTCAATTTGCGTTTGAGGCAGGGGGAAAGCGGTACGTTTCCGCGTAGCACGTTATACGCGCACTCGCACAATGACTTGATGCGACTCTTGTCACACGCTTTTAACAGGGCCTTGCATTCTTTGGGCGTAGCGTGTATTAGGGCCCTCAGCAGCGCCGCGTCTTTCTTCACGCGGTGTGACATGATGGCTGACGCTGGCGTGCGCTCGGCCTATTTATCACTTCTTCTTGGGCAGGTACCCGTAGTTTACCGGGTCATCTGGGAAGATGGCCGAACGTATCCGCATCTCTTCGGGCGTGTACTGTTTCAGGTCTATGAGCAGGTAGGCGTGCGGGTCGCGCGTGGGTTCCGCGTACGCCTCCTCCACGAATTTGGGGTTTTCCGGGTATACTTGACGGGCCAGGTGTTTGATCTGAGCGCGGTCTCTGGGATTCTTGAAACACACTATGTAATGAGCGTTCAGCGATATGTCGCGCTGGCCCCTGCCCTGGTGAAACAGGTTTTGCGTGATGAAGAACACGCTCATGTTGCGGTGGTGTGAGCCCTTGGTGAACAGGTCCGCCACGCCGGGGCCAGCCTCGCGCATCATGTTGTCGACGATGACCAGGGCGGGCTCGCTACCGTCGTAGTCGTCCAGGTATGGCAGGCCGGCTACGTAGTGCACGGCAGAGTCCGCATGGCTCTTGCCACCGCCACCACCACTGCCATAGTATCAGGTGATACGGGCGAACCGCGTATCGCACATGTGGTCGGCGTGCTCTATGAAGCGAGCCAAGAAGTGCGACTTGCTGCTGCCTGAGGGTCCGGCCACGATGGCGGTGAACGGGTGTTTCCACCTCAAGTCCATGGCGTCTACTGACCGCCGTGCACCGCCACCTCGGCTCTTGTAACTAAATTCTTTTTCTTGCTTTTTTTTATTTTCTTTTTTTCAATTTCGAAGGAAAATAAGGGAATAAGGAATACCATTTATTTATACAAATTCGAGGAGAGGTCTTTTACTGCCTGGAGGATCACTCCTCTTCACAAGGCTCATCCTCGGCCCCACGCCAACGTTGTACTGCGTGATGGTGTTTTCGTCCAGGACTGCAAGGTACCGCCGAGGCATGTAGATGCGAATTGGGTCATCGCCGACAAGACCCGCCAAGGTGACCATCACCGCCTCGCCGTACGGTGTGTCCACTCGCTCAAACGAGTGAATGGGATACACCACGTTGTCCTGTAGGTCTGCGATGCGAGTGTAGCCCGCGGCCTTGCAACTTTTGAGGGCTGTCCTGAGGTCCATCTTCTGGTCCGTGTTGAGCATGGTGCAGCGGCTGGATGCAGAATGACCGGCTCTCGCCACCGAGTCGCCTTTTGTAATCAACAACCACGTGCCCACGGAGGAGGTGTAGTGATGAAAACACCAACTGGCGGAGTGGAGGAGTGGAGGAGGAGTGGAGGGACAGCGGAGTGGAGGAGGAGTGGAGGGGTGGTGAGGCTGGACATGTACCTCGAGGAACACGCTCATTCGCCTTATTACGTTATTTATTTTTTTTACAATAGTGTACATTAAGGAAAAGTAGGAAAGGGAAGGATCGAATTACTTAATTTATTTCATTTATTTTTTCGTCTTTTTCCGCTTTTCGGGGATGGCGACAGCGGCGGTGGTGGAAACGCAACGATCCGCGATCTTCCTCCAGGCGGGCAGCGGACTGACGGTCCTAACGATTCCGTTGAATCTATGCTCTCCCATCTCACAGTTGACCAACCATAGGTTCTGCAGCCTAGTCAGCAGATCCGTCAGAATCATGCAGATCTCGTCGTCTCGCCGCTCGTCCAAATACAGGCCGCAGGTCCAAGTCGAGCGACCTCCTTGGAAAACGTTCATCTTGAGAAGGACGTTACCATTGTTGGTCGGGTTCTTCACCGTATACTGGCGCTCGCCCGCGGTCCAACTCAGTGTAGGGGAATCACAGGGCACTTCTTTATTCGCGGTCCACCCGCCGTTGGACTTCCTCTTTTTAGCCGTCATCCGTTGCTGCTGCGGCGGTATGGGGGCGGTGGCATTGGCGTTCTCTTCGTTGATCGCGTTCCACTCCTCCATAAAACAGCGGATCGTTCGATCCACTTCAGCCGCATTGCTCATGGAACTCATGCCGCTGCTGTGACCGCTCGTGAAGAAGTTTCGGACGAAACTGAGACCGTGCGCCGCCGGACCTAGGGTCTATTTGTACTCCTCCGGAGGCGCGCACGCCCGCCCTCTCGAACCTTCTGGAAAAAGCGGCAGCGGAGGTACGCACACGCCCGCCCTCTCGACCCTTCTGGAAAAAGCGCGCGATGTCGGCACAGACTGTTGCGCAATCGCGTGTCTGCAACGAATTCTTTTTTTTGTTTATTTTTTATTTTTATTTGATTTATTTACATTTCTTTAAGGTACAGAGATCGAGGGAAGGGAGAGAAGGGAAGACAGTTTATTTATTACTATTTAATCCGGAACAGGAACGAAGCCGTAGGAGTGCCACTCCTCTTTCAGTCGTTGGTGAGCGTTAACCCGTTCATCCCAATCCCAGATCCTGTTCCTGATCTCGTCTCGTTCCTGCTCCGAGACGTACAGATACATGACGTCCAGATACACGGACAACAGCATCAAGTTGAACAGCCTCTCGGCGGGATCCAGTCGGGAAGCCGCTATTTCCTCCCGTATGATGTCGGCAACGAAGTCCCTGAGTGGTTTGGGAAGCTCCGGAATTATTTCCGGAGCGCGCTCCCGGATCTTCGCCATCGCTAGATGTTGGAGGGACTTGGGACTCTGAACAGTGTTCATAGCCGTGCGCTCGGAGCAATGTCTGACTCTTGACTAAACTGAATGCCCGCTCCAGGTATGAATGCGGGACAGGTGCCTTTCCTCCCGGGGGGGGGGGCTGACGTCATGGGGGGGAGGTCCCCAGGCGATCAGTTCTGAGGAACATTTCGACTGTTGTTGTTTATCTAGGGAAAATTCCGACTGCTTATTTGTGTAATCGTCGTTGCCGCTGTCGTCAGTCTCTCCGCAACCGCCTGGTTTATCTAGGAAAAGTTCCGACTGTTTATTTGTGTAATCGTCGTTGCCGCTGTCGTCAGTCTCTCCGCGACAGCCTGACAAGATGTACCCCTGCCCCTACTGTTCGAGACGCTGCAGCCGCACGGACAACCTGCTCCGCCACGTGCGGAGACGCCACGGTCACGCGCCGCTATACAACTGTTCCGTCTGCGGAACAACCTTCCAAAGGCTGACCGAGGCGAAGAGCCACGTACGAAAGCACGAGGCGGCTGAGGTACGGCCGATTCCGTCAACACCCGCCTCAACTCCGCCCGAGCCGCAGCGACCCCCGCCGCCGCCTTATCCCTTCGCGGACGCCGAGCCGCAGCGACCCCGCCGCCGCCTTATCCCTTCGCGGACGCCGCCGGTCAAGTCGGGGACGCCACAGCCGCCAGTCCTGTTGGGGACGCCACAGCCGCCGGTCCCGTCAGGGACGCCGCGGCCACCGGTCCCGTCGGGGGTGTCAACCTTCCCCGATACCCTGAGGAGGAGGACCTCTGGACGTGTGTCCTGGACATGGAGGACATGTCCGGGGCGCCGGCCGCCGCTCCCGTCCTGGACGACACCACTGCCACCGCTGCCGCCCTTCCTCAGTACCCTGAGGAGGACCTCTGGACGTTGCTCCAGGACGTGGGGGACATATCTGGAGTGTCGGACGCCGCTCCCGTCGGGGACGCCGTCGCCGCCGCAGCCGCAGCCACGCAGGACGCCTACGCGCGGATGGAAGAAGAAATGCGGAAGCTCGAGGAGCAAAGCCAACTCCTGCTGACGCAATTAGAAAGATTTGATAAGAATTAAATATACTGTTAAACTCTTTCCCTTAATTTCCTCTTCTATCGTAAAATAAACGTTATAAAACGTAAAATAAAGAAAATAATAGAAGCGAAAGCGAGGTTTTCAGAGGGGGGGGTCAGGTGGATACTCATGCCAGGTGATGTCATCGGGGGGGGTCAGGTGGATCCTCACGCCAGGTGATGTCATCGGGGGGGGTCAGGTGGATCCTCACGCCAGGTTCATTAGTAAACTTTTTCTTTTTTTTTAAGGAATGAGGTTAAGGGTAAAAGAAATCTTTATTACTGGAAAAACATGTAGTGGGTTATAGGTAATCGGTTATTTTCCAGGCCCTCTGACATTCTCCTGGACATCCAGCACTGCCATTCTGCCATGGTTAAGGGTGAACTGCAACCCTTGTAAAACCTCGTCCCACTGTGCCGGATCGCCCGGGTTGAAACGAAGAAAGGACATTAAGGGCCCGGCTGGGCCCCACCACCCCGGTCTGAGGAAGATGTGTGCACCTCTCCTCATCGCCTCCTCGACCTGAATCCTCGTGGGGGTAAGGAACTCTGGTCCTAGCAAAAGGTAGTGGTGGAAGTTTGGTTCATCGACAAACACCTCCACAGGAGCGATATCCATCGTGAAAGGGGCTCTGGTCAAGACTAACTCAGAGACAGCAATACTTCTTCCGCACAGTAAGAGCTCGCGCTCATAAATAACACTCCGGTCGGGAGGAGGCTTCATGCGACGCACTTGTCGGAGCCTTCTAGAACGGAGGGGTGGGGGAGTGATGAGGGGTCTAGAAGGTCGCTGATGAGTAAACAGCCCCGGGCGGTCACGTAGGCCCTAGCACGCACCTCAACACGTGACGCCGCTGAGCCGCTCGCAGTTTGGTTGAGTCAAGCCGGCATACAACGTGTAACGAAGTCACATCAAATTCGGTCGGTAAACAGCCATGAGGAAAACGCGTTTAAAAATTAATAGCGGGCCCGTTTAACGGTGGATTTTCAATTTTCTTTAAGGAATGGTTTACTTAGACCGCCACCCGACATGTGGTGAAGTTTCATCAAAATCGGTCGGTAAACAGCCGAGATCCCATAAGGAAAACGCGGTTATAAATTAATAGCGGCCTTGTTTGATGGCGGATCTATGGGGTTCTTTCGCCATTCGCTTCCTCTGGGATAGGCCTACACGCTAGAAAAAGTCCCGTGGGAATCGGTGGGTAAATAGGCTAGTTATTAATTTTCAAAAGTTTTTTCCTCATGGTCAAGGTCATCACGAAAAGTTCCGCAGGCGACGGGGGGGCTGACGTCACGGGGGGGGCTGACGTCACGGGGGGGGGCTTTTAGGTTTAAGTTAGGTTAATGGGTCACGTGACGGGGGGGGGAGGTGCATCCTCGCATCCTCACCGCGCCTTTGCTGATTTTGAATCATCCAATGCCCCCTACTATTATGCAACTTCTGTTGTTTTCCAAAAAACATTTCTGAGTTTCTGAGTACTTCCGGTCAATAACACAAATCCCATTGATATTCTGCTGCTTTATTAGCCCGTTAACTTAAGCAGCCAAACCACCTACAGAATGTATGTTAATATTACTGCCCCATTACTAATAGAGCAGAGAGAGACAAATATTAGGAATGTTTTTGAAAGGGGGCTCCAGTCATCTACTTGCCGATTTTCCCCATAAAACCAATGTTAACTTTCAAATCCCGCCCATCCTAAAAGGATTATACGACATTGTTGATTTATAACTTAGTTTATAGAGCGAAATGATACCTACCGATTTCAGTGACCAGACTTTTGATTCCACAAACAGTTAACTCATAACGAAATTCACAAATACTGGGTATTTTGGAATTGTATTGAACGATTATTATTTGTGGTATCGAAATTCTGCTGAAATCACTAGGTGTTCTTTTTGTTCTTTAAAATGAGCCATAAATCAACGATTTCGAATAATCTAATTAGAAGGGATGGAATCATATTTATGACAGTTAATATCAGTCTTATATGAGAAGCAAGATAATATTAGGTGAATGGAGCCCCCTCTTACACGGAACTTTTATTAGGACTCATCTATCCTATCATAATATAAAATACTGATTAAAATAAACATTGAGGTACCGCCCCTTACCGAAAATGAGTTAAAATATTGGAAATTAAACAAGAAGAAAAACTGTTCAAGATTTAACCCTAACGTCTTTAGCAAAATTTAGTACTTAATAAGGAGAGATTTTCTGAGTAATAAAGTATTGCTGGGGGTATTTAGTTATATAGGTATATTCACTGAGCACAGGAGAAGCGCCTGGTTACAATGGTCAGATTCACTGCTAGTTCACATATTTATAATACTTGAATGAAAAGTTTCATTCAGTATATTCGGTTAGGTCGCATTTTCTAAAATAAATTAAGACTGCGTTCAATGCCAACTAACACCAACTATAAAACGAGTTCGCACGCAGCTCGCTGACGTGAGGGAAGTGAATTTCCACATAAAAACTTTTAAAACTCAAAATCAGTCTAAAAACATGAAATCTGAAAACATAGATTTTTTGGCTGTTCTGATGCTCCTGGTTTCATTTACCTGCAAAGCTGGGAATACAATTTTGCGCATTATAATGTTAGGAGAAGGTCCAGTCAGGCTTGTAAGTAGGCGTGAGGTTGCTGGGGATGATAAAAGCACTCTAACAAAGTAGTATCAGGCTTTTCTAGTGTAAAAACCCCATAAGACGTACTGTGTTTAGTCGAAACACATTTTCTTTAATAACTAGGTAAATATTGATGCTAGAATGACGAGAGAGGGCTTAAAACTTTCGCCTTACTAATTCCCATCTTTTTACATGCATTAACTTTACATCTGGGCCTTTTCTGACCCTTTTTGGGCCCAAAAACTCAAAATTTTAAAGATTAATCCCCAAAAAAGGGTTTGGAGTTTTCCGATTGTTTTGCCCAACGAACTTGTCCAACTGATTACAGAATGGAATGTCCCTACCAAATTTGAAGTTAATCAGACAAAAAATGCGACCGCTAGAGTGCAAACACATATACAGTATATATATATAAACTTATATATATAGATATATATACAATTTTGAACGACTCCCCAAAACGTGTTCAGGGGGTCACGTTAGGAACTTCTATGGTGGTCCCGGGCTTAAGTTTCACCGTGCGAGTCATGCTTATAGTTCACTTTCCAAAGGAAATTCACTAATAAACAATTTTCAATAGTGTTATTAGCTTTAGTATTTCTCTACTTCTTTACCTATTAAACGTAAATCTGCGTACTTCAAGTGATTTTAAAATTCGATATTAAGTTTAATTGATCCAAATTGTGTTGACATTTATTATCTAAAGAAATGTTTAAAATTACTAAAGTATATACACTTATAATACGCTCAATTTAAGTTATATTAACTACCACGCTATATTAGTCATTGAAAAGGTATGGCGGTAGTAATTTACATTTAACCGCTTGACCTCTGATTTGATTTTAACTCAGAGTCATTAAGATTATTTTTTGTTCTGAGTTTTATAACTTTAACTGTTTTACTGTAATGTATTTAAAATATGTGTAAATCGGAAATTTTGATTACAACAGCCAGTGTTAATTAAAAAGTAGCATATTTTATTTATACACAGTGTTGAAGCGAAACAATATTTTACGAGCATTTTTAGTAAAAAAACACCGATATAAAATTATCCTTTGACAGATAAATTTAACAGACAAACAATCTAAAAGAAATTCAATGGCCTAAAAACCAACTTAAAATTATTTTCGAGTTATTATTATACTTCAAAAAGGCTCTTCTATCATAAATAAGAATGGCATCATTTTTACGAAATTCCTAACTAAACAGAAATGAAGAATAATTTCTTATACGTGAAATTGTATTAAGAAGAATATGCACTTAATATACAGGGCAATTCAAAATAATGGACCCAATTTCATGACTATATCTCAAAAAGTATAAATCGGAAATACATCATTTTACACCATTGGAAAGAGGAAGTTCCAAAGTTTTTTTCCACTGATTACAAATGTTCAATGTGTCCTCCTTGTGCTGCACGGCACACATCCAAACGGTAGCCAAATTCGTCCTACACACGAGACAGCATATCTTGTGTTACTGATTGCACAGCTGCATTGACACGGTTCCGCAGGTCAGCTAGAGCTGTTGGTAGTGGTGGAACATAAACTGCTTCTTTGACGTAACCCCACAAGAAAAAGTCGCATGGGGTGAGATCAGGAGATCTCGGTGGCCAGAAGTGCAAAGCCAGGTCTTGATCTCCTTTGCGACCTATCCATCGCTGAGGAACAGATTCGTTCAAAAATTGACGGACGTCAAGATGCCAAAGGGGCGGAGCTCCATCCTGTTAGAAAATGAATTCCTCCGAATCATCCATGAGTTGAGGAAAAAGCCATTCTTCCAACATATCCACGTATGATATCCCACTTACAGTTCGTTCCGCAAAAAAGAATGGTCCGTAAATCTTTGTTCGAGAAACGGCACAGAACACGTTGACCTTCGCCGAGTCTCTCTCGTGTTCCAATGTTGCACGTGGATTTTGCAGACCCCAGATGCGTACATTGTGCCTATTGACTTTCCCACTAAGGTGGAACGTAGCTTCATCGCTGAAAATGAGGCGCCCTGGAAACGCGTCATCCTCCATCATTCCTAACATTTCATTACAAAATTCAATACGCTTGTCTTTGTCATTGGGAAGGAGAGCCTGCACAAGTTGAATTCGGTAGGGCTTGTAGAGCAAACGTCGTCTCAAAACTCGCCATACGGTCGTTTGGGATATTCCAAGTTCTCTACTAGCTTTATAGGTGGACATTTTTGGACTGCGAACGAAACTGTCTTCTATTCGTCGGATATTTTCCTCTGACACACGTGGGCGGCCTGAAGATTTTCTTTTACACACACTTCCAGTTTCTTGAAATTGCCTAAACCAACGGGTTATGTTTTTTCTAGTCGGTGGTTCAGTACCAAATTCGATGCGAAATGACCGCTGCACTGTAATTGGCGATTCAGTTTTTGCAAACTCAGTCACACAGAAAACCTTATGCTGCATAGTAGCCATCTTACTCACAACTAACAGTAAAACAAAATGGCTGCCTATTGTTGCGATAACTCTTTCGGCCGTTTACGAAATTATGGTTAAAAACCTTTGAAACTTTCTCTTTCCAATGGTTATAAATGATGTATTTCCGATTTATACTTTTTGAGATATAAAGTCATGAAATTGGGTCCATTATTTTGAATTGCCCTGTTTACGTCTCTTTATCTTCTACATTTTTAATTGCAGGCTAACCGTTAGTTAGTTAGTTAGTTAGGATACGAGAATCTGAAATTCAACAATTTTCCTAGAGTTTTAAGAACAACTTTTCTAAAAAAGTTTGTTTTAAGGGGTCTCGACCTTCAATCGCAGGACATCATTAGCGAATCGAACTACGACAGAGGATGTGCTTGTAAAGCAGCGTAAGGAAACAAGCTTCCTAAAGCTGGCTTTTAACCATCTTGTGGTTCGTATAACTATTTTTGTATTTGACACCCAAAGCTAGCGTTTAACCATCAAAAGGTTTGTATAAGTGCTATTTTTAAATTGTAATGTAATGGATGCAACAGCGCGTTGGTGCATTTGACTTATAATACACTCTGTAAACGAAAATTTACAATAAAATAAAAGTGAAGAAGAAATCATTTATAAACTATTTCTCCACATGGATATATGCCAGAGTATGGAATGATTCCATCAGTCTTCACTTCTTTGAAACATCCACATTTTATGTAAACCAAAGCTTATGTAACTAAAATTGAATATAACTGGTTGGAAAGTTTTAACAATAATGACCTGGCTGTAAAATATAACGTGAACTCTACATGATATTGAATGAATAAAATAATAAACTTATTAAATTATGTATACATGCTCATAGCGAGAATCGTGGTAAGAATGAAATGTTAATTCATTTAGGATATAATAACATCTCTTTGAAAATAAAATGAGAACAAAGAACCTGACTATTTGCATCCAAACCAGTTTAATTTTAATGCATATTTAAAAAGTATAAGGCACCAATTTAACTAATTTAAGCACTAATAATATTTTAACGCATATACAACGTGTGTTAAAGACTACTTTAGTCATTATTGGGGACGTTTTCCATTCATGATCAGAGAAAAAGAAGCTTCACGACGTTTTAGAATCTGTAATCTGATCCCGTCTTCAGGTAACTAGAAAACCTAGAACATAACATAATTAGTGACACAGTTGTGTGAAATAAATAACAAAAAATCTAAAACAGAGAACTGGGCCGTTATGGTAACTACCCGTTATGTTCTAAGTATTCTTTTTGTAGTTTTCAGATCCCAAAACTTCGTGAAAATGTCCACAGAGATTGCTTAAATAGCATTAACTTAACATCACCAAACATTTATATCAAACAAATTCATCTCACTAATAAGCAAAGTTAGATTTTACTATTATAAACTTTCCCTCTCAACACTTATCATTGTAGTTTTCAATTTTTCGATGCTGACGAAATAAATTAGTCACAATGACAATGGCTCGGGTGAGCCACCAAAGGGAGAGCTAAGGCAAGAAACTGACTGCAAGAAAGGCCGAATACTAGCATTAACGAGTCTTCTTCATAGTTAAACTTCTGAGGATCATTTGGATTCTCACTAGTACCAACTGAAAATTATTTTGTTGTTTACTGAGTCAAATTTAACAATTATGTAATTTTTTTAGTATTTAATCTGATTATTTGTTTGCAATCCTGAATGAGTAAAACGAGAATTCCATACATTTCTTGAATACCTGCATTAACTAATTACATATCACATATATGCTGAACTCGATCCAGCCATCATATTTCCAAGACCTTCAGAAAGGTTTTCCAATTCCTCAAAACGTCTTTAGTCAAATAATATGTTTGATTTTTCCGCCATTCCTACTGCCTCCCCTTTACATAGAAGGAAGGTAGAGAAAGTATTATTTTATCAAGATTTTAGCGAATTTCTCCTATAGGGAAGAAGCTATTACCGTAGTCGGCATGGTAAGACCTAGGCCCGGGACCATGATAACTATTCGTTTTGAGGTCACCAGACCCCAAAACACCATTCGTTCGAAACTTTATATATAAAATAGGTGTTGTGGATAAAACTTGTAAAATATATATGTATGTATGTATGTATGTGTCCGTAGGCACGATAGCTCTCGTAAAAATTATCCGATTTTGATGAAACTTGGTATAAACGTGTAAAGCAACATTTATGACTTTAAGTTCGAAAACCAGCCAGATCGCTCTATCCGAAGGGGTATTTAGTGGGGGTTTTGTACCCCAAAAATGTTTATTTTTTTTATTTTTTACATCTAATTTTTTTTAAGTCAAATTTTAGTTTTCACCATTGGATTCAGCTTAAAAAACACAAAATTTGGTATTTTGATCATTCCTCTACGTCAATTGATATTTGCTCAACAAAAATATTGCTTGCCAAAGTCTCCCGTAGCAGCAAACCTGCGTACTCAGCCCCCATGTTATTCTTATGGAGAATAATCAAATGCTCTGTCTCCCTTAATTATGAACATAAATTAATAAAAACTGGTATACGACTTCACCTAGTTGAATTATATTGATATTAGCATAAAAACCCATTTTTTGTGTTCCTTGTTGCAGCAAACCTGCGTACTCAGCCCCAATGTTATTCTTATGGAGAATAATTAAAATTGTATATATCGCTTATTTGTGGGTATATTTGTTATGAAACTTGGTAAGTGGCTTTATGTAGTATTAAGACATTTATATCTCCATTGGAAATTCGCTGAGTATTCAGGTTTGCTGCGACGGGGGTGTTTTAATTTTAATTATCGGTGGAAATATTAGTTTTTTCGGTCACTGAGCCAAAAATAAACTGGTTTAATCGTAAGTTCTGTTGCTTTCATGATTTGGGTTTTGGGATTTGGGTTTGTACCTGTTGTAAAGCATGAAAATCAAAATAAATAAAAAGATGTGCGTAGACCACAACAATGATCCACTTTTTGTTTAGACACTTAGTGTGTAGGTAAAATTCTACAGTAATCCTAGATTTTTTAATTTTGTATAGAATGAAATAAAAATATCTCCATGGCAATTTTGATTATTCTTTAGTGGCACATTATTCTTCAGAGCGCTAGCAAACACATCCTACCCATTTTTCTGGATAAGTTCGGAGTTTTGACCGCGTCGGGGTTCTAGGGGCTTCGTATTTTAAGTGCAGGGTTTTAACATCTCGCCATTAAAAAGAGATAAAAAATTAAATGGAATGGTATATTAAATTTTTTTAACTGTCAGTTGTGGATAAAACTTGTAATTTTGATTTGGTTGTAAGTACAGTTCGTTTCTAAATGATGTTGCTATAGAAAAACAATAATATGACTTGTCTTTATTTACAACCTATGTTTAAGGAAAACTAAAATTTATTATCATTTTAAAGTTGCCGAAATATGTTTTCCCACATGAATTTCATAATTTTGGAAGCGTGGGACATTCCCTTTCCAAAAGCTCATTGTATGTAGCCTTTAACTCCTTTACTACCGAATTGACTTGTTCTACAATTGTACAAGCACAGTCTAACACATAATTTTGAATAGTGGGTTTAATAAAAGTGGGCTTTTACATACTGTATAAAAGTGTCATAGACGGAATGAGCGAAGCTCCATTAAGATAAAGATTGATGGGTGAAGCGAATTTCCTCACAAGAACCGAAAGGCAGATGAGCAAAGATAATTTCCCCGCAAGAGCAGAGAGGCGGATGAGCGAAGTGAGATCACTCCTCCCTGACAGAGGGTGACTGTATTCACACTCACGGGCTTATTTAGTGATTGTTAATAGGGATGAAAAGGAATATGAAGTATATATCCGTTTTTTATATTTTTTTCAAGTTAGAATTGAATAGAATGTAGTCAGAAAGGAAAACAGAAAAAATGGTTGAATATTATATTTCTTATTAACACGTATTAAATTGCAAAGACAAAATCCGATTATGCATGCACAATCCTAATTTGGATTATACACAGTGCGTTATAAGCAATATACACAGTCCGTTGTAAGCAATTTGAATATAGTAGAACATACAATTAACAATACTACTTAAGGGTATTATTTATAAACTTTAACTGGAAGAAATTCTCAAGAGTATTAAATCTTTCACATTTATTATAAGAAGCAGCCGATTCCTTTACAAAGTTCATTCTTATAAACAGTTAAGAATATAAAATAAAGAGATCCGTTCTAGTTTTTATTGAAGACCGACAGAGCACAGAAGCAAGACGTTAATTATAACAGCCGATGTCGGAAGAGGTTATCGCCACTGTATAATTAATTGAGCCTTGTGTACCCCGAGCTTTGGTCCTTTGTCAGCCGGATGCGGACCAGTCGTTATCTGCGATCGAGATTATTAACTTTCACGAATATTTAAATAATTTCTTTGTAGGTTTTTATAATGCAATTTTATGTTCTTGGAGTGGTTCAAAGAATCAATTATTAGCTAGTTATCTATCTATGTTGTTAAAAGAATTTCATATTTTTTGTCAGGCGATTTTATATTTCCTTAAATATAATTTGCCATCGATCAAAAGCTTTTACACTCTTTTTGTAACTTTCGGAGTTAAACAGTCAAATTTCAAAGCTCCATCCTATGTGCTTTCAAACTGCGAGTATATAATTAATATTATGGAAGTATAGCAATAAATTAAATTACTTTCTTGACAGCTATTGATACAATAATAAAACAGCATAAACAGATGGTTTATTAATGTAAATAGAATAAACACTTCAATGACAACTCGATATGAATCAAGAGAACGATATTCTATCTGGTTAAACCTGGAAGAAAATAAATTGTTCGTATTCTAAAAACTGGATGTGTTCGTCGTCTTACGTCGTCTTACCGTAAATTCGTTTAACTCTGTAGAATTGTTTATCCATTTGTGAGCTGTGTAAGATAATTAGTAGGGTCAGTTGATTTTGGGCAAATATTTATAAGATATATAAATAACACTTAGAGCCTAGAACTACAATGTAAAGACCCCCTAATAATCTTGGAAACGTTTTATATTAATCGAACTTGATTGAATTTTCATCAAAGGACTACTAATATAACGCCATTACTTATACCTATTATCCTTTTCTAATCAGAGATATTCCCATTGTTTTCGTAAATAATTATGCAATAATATACGTCTTAATGTACTACAAAATAAGTATAACAATATAAATAACACATCCATTAGACTTTGGGGGAAAAATAACTTGACGATTTTTTATGTCAAATGATAAGTAGTCCTATACTTTATAAAGAAGTACAAAATTGAGCCTTCCCAATTTTCTTGATTACTTTAAATTTTACTTGTGTCCCTGAGAGGGTTTCTGTAATTTTATAAACTTTTATCACTGAACCGATAAATATGACTGGGAAAAGAAAGTGTATGTAAATTAAATAAGTAAAAATCCAATGCTGTAGGATAGTTGTCATTTTGAAACTTTTGTACTAGGAAACCCATAGTTTAATATTAATTATATAAAAATAGGGTACTTAGTATATATTATTCCATGTAATATATATATTCACAAATTACTATGGGTGTTAAGGTAAAGATAGTTGATTGCTTATGAGAGAAGCAGGTGAGCCCCCTCTTAACGTCAAACCTTGTATACAAGGTGTGAAAACATGCAGCACAACATAAACTTTTAGTGGTTTATTATTATGCAATCAAGTCCGTTGCTGTCTTAATCAACTGGATGCTAAAATATAAATTACGCAGTCCCTAGTAATTTATTTACAGCTGCAACTTACTCGTTTGGGAAATAAGTTTAAACAAATAGACAATGGATGGTGAAGACAAGTTATACAGTATAAACATCGAAATACTTCATGCTGTCTGTGCCTTAGGGACGCTCGCTAAGTACGATCAATCTGTGTTTTAGGGAACACTGGGTAATGAAATATTTACAAATTAATGACCAAAGCCAAAGAAACGGCTGAACGCAACATCGGAGCGGTGGCCGGTGAAAAAGGAATTACCGTCACAAAAACAATCAGACTCGTCCACTCTGCAGATGTGTAGACCCTAGATATTTTTTATTTTTTCAAATATAAGAAATTTAGCAATAAAATAATCGAGAGATTTATCGGTTTTCAGGATTAAATTTGTTTGAACTACAATTTATCAATAAATTGCTTTGGTATTAAAACATCACAAAATGCTACTTTTTATTCATTGGTAATTTAAAGAAACACTTTCAAAAATATTTACGTTTTTCTAATGAATATATTGTGTTTAATATATGAATAAATTTATAAATGCATAATTTGTAAAAAAGTGTTTTTTAAGTCAGCCTTTACGGGCGTCATCGGTGGAGAGGAGGACGGAATGTGTTCTTGTGGTCCATCGGGCATCATGGTTGAGAGGAGGACGGAATGTGTTCTTGTGGTTCATCGGGCGAAAGAGGATGTTGTTTTTTGAGTTAAAATCAAAACAATACTAAATTTCGAGTTGCTATAAGGGGTTCAGATTCCACTGAAATTAAGCCTGCTCTAAGACAACCAAGATCACTGGGATCGAGTAGTAGATAAATGCCGGTTCTGCGCCATTACTGGTAGACTAGTTTGGTCAAAGTGCGTGACTAAGATTCTATGAATTGCCGATTTTCATTGCAAAAATCTCAAATGTTACCAATTTATTTCTGAAAGAGTTATTTTTAAGAAGAATTTTATATCTAAGACTTTAATATTCAATTGAACAACTTTTATTTATCTTTTTTGTTTTTTTGATAAGACTATTTTAAGAGGTTTTTTTTTGTCATCATCATCATTGTTGCGGATTAGGAAACCCTAGCATATCTGCTAGGCACATCTTCCACAAGCGGGAATATTGCACAGGTTACCGTAAGGATGGGAGGAAAGGAAAGAGTGGAATGGGAAGGCAGCCAAATCGACCCTTCCGAGAGCCAACTCCCGTGCCCCTGCGGCAGCTGGGATGAGGCTCTCAAACAGGGGACCCGCATTCTGCAAACTGCTCAACTGGCAGGGTAACCATGTAAAAAAGCCAGGGACCATTCATTCTCAGGTTGGCAGGTTGGGGACCAAAACCGGAGATTCTGTCCCTAGCCGCTTTCACCAGAGGTGAAAGGGAAGTTTGTCATAATGGACAGCCAAAAGACTTACCATATATGACAACTATACCATATATGTATGACAACTTCATTTGCTATACCCAATGTCAGCCTCAAAACTGGTATAGACCAGTTTTTAGAGTAGTCCTGGGACTTGATTTTTTTACGTCATATACCTATTTCAAGATTAGTAAATTCTGTTATTTATGTTCTGTTTGCTGCTAATGTTAACTATTGATCTAAAAAGAGAGGAGTGTTTTATAATTTTACTATATTTTGAGTTCTTATTTTGATATTACAGGAAAATGTGATATGGAGTAATATGAATCGCATTATTCATTCGAATTAGAATAAACTAGTTTAAGTACGGTTAAACTATTAACTAGTTTACGGTTAAACTAGTACTGTAACTGCTCACCCCTTGTCTAACTAAGTGAACCTAAAGTGTAATTCAAAAATAAAATCATAACAAGTTGACAAAACCATGGTCTCTTTAGCCCTTTTCTTTATTTTTCAGGTCTAGTATGATTTTGATTGAGTGTAAAAGTTTCACTGCTTACTAACTTGATTCCAATCAATTGTATAATCAATAGTCGTGACTAGTCACTAAGGTTTACCTTTAATTAGTTTTATCGTCTGTAACTTGTTTGTGGTAAAGCACGAATTTTATGACAGCCTGAAACATATCTTTGAACTTTCCAGCAAGTTTTTTCCCCGTCACAATAAGTACAGAACAATGTATTCTCTAAATCAACATTAAGCTCGAAAACGGACATGACTAAAGACTTACGGACATCATGCATTGTGACCGTGTACACCCTCAGGTGGCCAATTAAGGGCAACGTATAAATTTAATTTAGTTTACTAAAAAAAATAACAAACTGTGATGTAACCAACAGGCATATGAAATGAAGAAAGTAGTATTTGTTGAACTAAATATCTTTTATTATATTGTAGGCACTTTATAAACTTAAATACATTCTTTTACCCTTTTTAAGACTTTTATAATTTTATTTATCAACCTTCACCAAATACATTAAATAAGGTAGGTCTTACTGCTTTGGAAGTGACTGCGGCCGATAATCTGCTTTATCCGTGAAAACCTCGTCTGCAATAAAAACAGTTCCAGACGAATTAATTACAATACTATTTAATCAGTTATATTTAATATCATTTGCATTTCAATTATTTAAAACATGTGCTCTCAAACAAACAATATGAAACAGGCTTTACTTTCATTTTCATTTTGATTTTTACAAGTTATCTACAACAGTTAATGATAATATTACTTTACAAATGAACAATGACACATATACAGTTATCATAAATTCAGTTCATGACAATAATATAAAGCAATTTAAATCACTAAAAAACTTATTATTTCAACGAGGAGGATTATCTTGATCGGACAGCAGTTTTCCAACGAATAGTTGGAAGATTGACAGTGTTAAAATAAGCGTACGCGTCGTCTGCACAGCCAACATGATATCGTCTTCAAATTATCAGGTAATTGCCTTCTTATATATAACAAAACTTTAATTTACATTTTGTATATTTCTAAGAAATCTCACAGATCGGGTATACGTGTGGTTTTAAATGGTCAAATTATTTTCAAACAATTTCCACTTTTTTAGTCCCCAACATTTCATCAATTACATTATCTTAAAAATCCTTGTTTTAAAGCAGTAACATACAAGCTTTAATTAATTTTGTATTCACTCTATTTTATCCTCATAGTTTGTTAATCAAATGGTTTTTTATTGGTCTGTAATATTATTAGACTCAATATATGATGTACAGTATATTATTTTAAATTTCTTACACTTTATAATGGTTTTGTGTTTTAATTGTGAATTGATTTTAAACTTTTTTGTCCAAGACTTTAATCGTACTGTTTTTATAGTTAACAAATCTTATTTTTATCTATATATTTTTAACTTAGAGCACCTTTATGTTTAATCTCACTAGATAATATTTGTGTTAAGATTATACAACCTACGTGCATTTTATAAGATTTAGTTTATTTATTTCTTTGGCATTTGTAATGGAATTTTATACCTTTTTGTCAGTAATTTCTTTAGTTTTTTAATTTAAAACTGGTTTATTTCATAACGTATACACAATTACAACAGTATAACAGTGTACAGATTAAACTAAACAAATTTACGCTAGTAAACTATACATTTCCAATTATGAAATAAATGAAACATATCCCAAGGCAAGCCTGTTTGGAATAGCTGTAACTTTTGAAAACATAGTTATTTACATAGTGACTTGGAGATTCAGCCGCAACTTTATTTCAAAGCGTTATTAAACTATGATGATACTCTTTAAGAATACACAGAGTTATTTATTTATTTATGAAAATACCAAACTGGCGATCGTGGTCTGAATGATGTACAAGTGTTTCAAGCGTATATTAATCTTCATTTAGTATACATCTTTTTAAACCAACGCAACGTCTTTGGAATTTATTTGTTAAAAAAGTACTTTTCTTGAGTTTAGTATAACATGTTTCATTCCTTTAATCTAATTTTATTTTGATTCCGAGCATTGCACTTTCTGTAACTTTTCTTTCAAGATAAGAATGTGTACTATAAGATTGCTGAGAGTATTGAAGTATAACTGGATATTTGGACGTTATTGCCTTGATCGAAGAAGATAAACTTTAGGTTTCGAGCAATTTAATCAATGGTTATATTATGAAAGTTACGTTCACATGAAAATTAGATAACATGTGCTCTCAAAGTTTTAAACGAACTTTAATGCATTTTCCGAGTAGTAAAACAGTATATTTCACAACTAGTGGGAAAAGTGTGATTTTTCCTGGTGCGAGTCGTATTTCAAGAGAACAAGCACCAGTAAAAATCATTTTCCCACGAGTTTTGAACACTATTTTTCACGATACTACAGCAAAAAATATGAAAAAAAGATGAAGTAAAGTAAACACAACAACCAACGCAATGTTTTAAACAGATGGGCATTATTTCAATATTGTATTGTATTGTTAGGCTGATTTATAATCAGCTGATTTTCCTCACTAGTGAGAATATAACTTTTCCTCACTAGTGGGGATATGATGAACTTTACCTGGCAATATACGCAATGGAAAAGCAGCTGATATTCCAATGGTATCGTGAAAAACAAGTTGCGATTTGTTTACGTGAGTAATGTATATGTATATGTAACGAAAAACAATTTAAATTGATATTACAAAACCGTGTGTCCCAAAAGTCCCACCCCCCTCCCCTATTATTTTTTTAACAACTGCGAAAAACGAGATTATCTTCCGGTGAAGTCTTAGTAACCCAAAAAGGAAACTTTTGATGAGTCCAAATTTTTAACCCCCTCCCCCAAAATAAGGGTTTTTGGGGCTAAGTCAAAAAACTTAAATGGTAACCCCCTTTGAGTGATGTATCATTTTAAAGGGCGTAAAAAAAGAAGAATGGCTTAAGTTAGGGGTTTCTAGGTCTGTTTTATCAAATACAGCGTTCAACTGAATTTTTGAATTTTATAACATCATTTTGCATTATTTTTGCGTAGCAGTCATTTTAATTCACCAATAACGTTTCAAAATAATTAAATTTTTTGATTGGAACGTTTAAGTAACCAAGTCGTGAATATTTTAGTGAGTGAACAAGATTGGCCCCAACCCCCAAAATAGGGGTTTTTTGGGGCTAAGTCAAAAATGTTAAATACCAACCCTATCTGAGTGATACCTCTTTTTAAAGGTCTTAATAAAATAAGATGAATGATGCAAATTAGAGGTCTCTACGATGATCCTCTAAATCATAGCCTCTTATTAAATATCATTGTTAAATGTTATATTTAATAAGCTGTCATGTTTTAGTAGGATCATCGTAGTGACCACTAGTTTACACCATTCATCTTCTTTTATTAAGACCTTTAAAAAGAGGTATCACTCAGTAAGAGTTACTATTTAACATTTTTGACTTAGCCCCAAAAACCACTATTTTGGGGGATGGGGTCAAACCTGTTCACTCATTAAAGATAAATGGCTTCGTTACTGTAACATTTCCATCGAAATTCATATTATTTTGAAACGTTATTGGAGAATTTAAATGACTGCTATGCAAAAATAATGCAAAATGATGTTATACAATTCAAAAATTTAATTGAACGCTGTGTTTGATATAACAGACCTAGAAACCCCTAACTTTCGCCATTCTTCTTTTTTTACGCCCTTTAAACTGATACATAACTCAAGGGGGGTTACCATTTAAGTTTTTTGACTTAGCCCCAAAAACCCTTATTTTAGGGGAGGGGGTTGAAAATTTGGACTCATCAAAAGTTTCCTTTTTGGGTCACTAAGACTTCACCGGAAGATAATCTCGTTTTTCGCAGTCGTTAAAAAAATAATAGGGGGGACTTTTGGGAAACACGTTATAATGTAGCATATCAATGATTGTGATAGCATAGGCATAACAGTTTTATGTGTACCTAAATCTTAGAAAAGGTTATAACTATAAAATGTAAGCATTTGATAGTCCACGTTTGCACTACAGTTTGTTAAAAGGTTAGCAGCCACGTATCACCTTACTTTAGTTAGCGTCCACACAGTCTACAGGTCTGTGCGAGGAACGTACCCAGGAAAGCGAGGGGAGCCCGTTACAGTTGGGCCATTAAACGGGAATCTACTTGTCCACATCAACAACCAACAACTACTTGTCTGACAAGTAATTACAACATTTACTTGTCAGGGCTGGGATTCGAACCCATGTAGGACTGCTGCCATGGTTGAGTGACCTTGGCCGCAAAGCCATCGACTCAAAATCGATGATCTACTGTAAAAAAAAACTTGAAACAATTACAATATGTATAGTTTTTAATGTGAAAGAAACTAACGAAAAATGTTGTCCCATTCCAAGAGTTTATAAACTTGTTCAACTTGTTAGTTAAATTATTCACTTAGAAAGTGACAACTACGTCTTAAACTACGTTAATATATTCACAATCCAAAGTCGACCAATAAACTAAAAAAACAAGCGTTTCTATTGCTCTATTTAACTCCCAAATTTAAGAAACAACACTGTGACTCAGCCAAGCTCAAAATTGGATTTTTAATGGGAAGGTCTAATGCAAATTTAGTAATTCAAGTTGAACGAGTTCAAATCCTCAATAGAAGGGTCGCCCGGTAGCAGCAGTGCCGTCAGTTTACAAATTCAAGTTTCCATACACTTTATCCCTTGAAGAAAACAATTTACACTTTTAGTCTTTAATATGCGCATTTACTATAAACAATAGGGACGCGTGGCTCGAAGCTGCTTCAAATATAGTTACAGTGAAACTCGTTAAAGCTATTTAATACGTTTAAAGCTTAAACGAGGAGGGAGACAAATACATTAAGGAAATGATTTCGTATTTTACTGTAGAATTATCGAATGCGCTAAATCTAGCATCATTCAAAGGAAATGTAAACGAGAAGCAATAAGGTTGTCTTGATCATGGCCTGTCTTGATCAAAATGCAAATTCAGTTAATCCAAAACTCAGTTGAAGGGGTAGAACTATGAGTCCTCGATCGGGCAGTATGCGCCGTTATCAAATGGTTACAAACAAACCAAATTTAACTTAACAGTATACAAAGTTGAGGGTCTTTTACTTGCTATAAAATAGATTTGTAATTCAAAATTAGTTTTTAAACAGTACTCACCTTTGTTACCAACGGGAATCTCTTGTAATCCTGCATTTTTCATCCTGCCCTTATATGTTGTTGTATATGAAGAAAGCATTGTTTTATTCGAATTTCAATTATTAGGGTAAATATATTTGGTGTTCCATAAACAAACAAAAAAATGGTTTTCATGAACATAAGTGTCTGCATAGATGTTGATCTAGAGACCACAAAAACGCAACGGTCTGGTTTTGATGATATTCGCCAGGAGGATACGATCCCGCATCATCTCGAACAACTTTGTAATTATCTGACTTATGGAAGAATAAATAAATATATATATTTAAAAAGGGCTACAAAGTCTAACACAGCCAGACTTTCTTTAAACTATTTTATTAATAATTTCTTGAAATTTCAACTATACCTCGAGTTAATACTAGGTTAGTACTAGTTAGTACTCGAATATGAAGGTTAGTCCTCTAACCGTTACCGAGCAATTAAGCTAAACGTATGGCGGGGACCGGAAGTGCCAGCACGTCCACGTGCGAAAGTGAAAATTTCAACTATACCACGAGTTAATACTAGGTTAGTACTAGTTAGTCAGATAGAAAGTTCCTGTAATTTACAATACCTTTAAAACTGTAAGTTATTTGACACATATATTTGCCATTTTAGACCTTTTTTAATTTTGGGATTACGTTTTCCAAAGGATTATTGCTATGTGGTATAGGCTAATAAAGCCAGTGATTAGGTAGTGATTTAGAATTTTTAATCTGGACCAAAGATTATCAGTGGTTTGGAAGATAAAGGAAATATCACAAATATCAGTTTTTTTTACACAAATTGCCCCCATTTTGAAATGAAAGATAAGTGATTTCTAATTTCACAAACCTGTTTTTCTGGTTTAAAACTTAAAAATGATATATAACATGGCATAGATTATGTTTGCAATTGAATATTCTAGAGATTTAAACTATTAAGCCCCAGATTTTGGAACACCTTGTATTTGTAAAGAGTTAACATTATATTTACGTTATTTCTTGAGGTCGATTTAGTTGGGAGTAACTTGGTTCAACTTTTAAGTTTTTAACTTCGTCTCCCGTCTGCCTGAGACACCTTTCGCGCGACACCCTATTATATGAAGTACTCCACTTACTAGTATGGACTAAGTGGTTAGTGTATAGGCTACTATATAAAGAGTATATAACACTGGAAAATTGGCGAGTGCTTAGGGTTGACGCCAGGATTATGTATTGCAGTGAACTGGCGATGGCGTCGGGCTAGGAAATCATAAGTTCATTTGTATGTATTACATTTTAGTTAACTTGAATGTACCACTTGTAGTTGTTTTATATAAGTTAATAGTAAATATTTACCATACAGATTAAAAGATAATGCCACTAGTGTAGTTAGCATTACAAAACCTAAACATAAATAAACACACGTGACTACTGATGATCAAGTTATACTTCATTTTCACTTATTTCATATTTTCGGTTGCCATCTTGGATCCACCATTTTTGATGCCGTACAAATAGTTTATCAAATGTAAAAGTGTGGTTGTGACTAGGGTTCTATGGTTGTGACCCATCATATTGAATTTATTTTTTACGGCAAACACAATGCCGCAATCCATTTTTGACAATCATTTTTTGCTCTAAAAGTATTGGTGATTAAAAATATAATCAAATAAATGGAACTTTAAATGTCCTAACCTTAAAACATGACCGTGGTCTCGTCATTACATTAAAGAATGCCCATAAACTACCACGATCATTGTTGACTGGTATTTAATTCATTCATTTTGAAAGAAAAGAAATACATTTTCGGCCACCATCTTTTATCATTTATTTTGGAATGAGTTTTTTTTTTCAGGAGTATAGGTGGGGTTGCGACCCATTATTCCCTACTTTTTTCCACGCAAAAAGCAATTCCGTAATCTATTTTTAAATATTATCTTTCTTTCTCTTAACAATAATTTGAATAATGGGTCTAAACAACTTTATATTTGAAAAAAATAACTGTATCCAATGTGACGAATACAATATAACAACCGAAAACTTGCTCCCCTAATATAACTGGCGATGGTTGGGGTTTAATATTATAATAAATTATTTAAAAAGTGGGGGGACTTCAAAACTCACTTTGTATAATAAGAGCAACGTGGCAACGTGTTATACCACCTATTCAGATAGCGGCCCATTTTGGTGTCAATTTGACCAATATGTTTTACTATGAACGGATTTTCATTGCCTTCAACAATCAACAATGATAAGATAAATCTATCTATAATATTATAAAGAAGAGGTGGTTTCTGTCTGTCTGTCCGTATGTCTGATGCTCCGAGTAAACGCAAATACTACTGAACCGACTGGGCTGAAACTTTACACAAAGGTAGATCTTGGACCCGTGCAACACATGGGCCCATTCACTTCCTTAAAATCCCCTCGGGCTACGCCCCATGAACGTCCTAATTTTCAATGGTTTCATTTCAGAAAAATTAACATTCAGAAACTATAATGCGAACAGCTGTGGATGATAAAATTTGTCAGCTTAAAGACCAGAGGCAAGAGAAGCTGATTCAAGCTAACTTATAACACAGTTATTAGTCTTTGTTCTTTTGACTATCCCGTGCGAAGAAAAGCTCTATAGGGTACATCAGCTAGTTTGTTATAAAGCCAAAGTTCGCTAGTGAAACCGCTATGGGTAAAGGAAAGTGTCGTGTAGATTGGCAACATCTCATCTGACTCTATTTTAATGATAAATATGTAACAAAAACTGCAGCTTGTGGCCCGTAAACAATTTCTTAGTTGGAATAAGTTGAAAAACTTACTAATATCTGTAGCGAGTTTAGTAATTTGTAAAAATAATAAACAATAAACTTGACTCTGCAGCAGTGACGAATAGTAGATACATTAGTTGCTTAATACTGATATTTCAAATGTATATCTGTTCATAGCTCATGTATCAATAAGGAATAGGGAATTAAAGATCCCTTGTTATATTATTATAGTTGTATGTAAACCCCTTATTTTAAAAGTGGCCGATTTAATGAGGTACCGTCAAGAAAACTGAAAACAAAATAAACCCTGAAACTACGGAAACAACAACACAGCTACACTCCATCACTCGGGACAAAACCAATCCGGTCACTGGGAAGTTTCAACTGAGAACTGAGCTTCAAAATTAGGAAATAAAAGGTGGCAACTTATCTGCCTTATCAGTGTTGAACCCCTTCCCACCCCTCAACGAACATCTCGCACCCCAATCTATTGTCTGCTCTCAAGGTCACACACACAGGTGAACTACAGTTGATGTTACGTCGTAATTTTCTCAAAAAAGGCAATAATTGCAGGATCTTTATAACATATTATCATATTTTACTTATAATAATTCGTTTTTCCTTGTCTTTAGTGATTGTTTCTGAATACAAATTAGATGAGATGTGATGAGATTGGTTTAATATGAATTAATAATGAGCAAATGTGAACACTGAACAAACTTAAAGAAAATCAAGTATCTTTTCGCTGCAATTTATTTTACATAAATAATATAAATGTCTAATCATCATCTATAAAAAAAACATTGTGGTACTAAAATAATTTAAATTAGTTTCCTACTTTAATCTTGTAACACTCTGCGAACTCGTCAGATTAAAATTGTATTTAATTCATATGTTATCAAATGTTTCAAGTCATTATATAAAATCAAACTACATAGAATAGAGTGTTATATGTTAGGGGGCATATGGGCAATTCACACATTACGTAACACAATTTTCGCCATTTCAAAACCCCCCTCCCATATATAACGCACTATAACGCTTGACCATACCCCCACACATCCCCCCCAATGCGTTACGTAACTCAATCGTAGTAGGCTTTAAAACAGCTTAATCCTTTTCAACATAGTTTTATTGGCAATTTGGAGTATAGATTTCAATGAATCAATCAACTTTAAATAACTTTCTTTTAACAAGATTTGGTAATAAATAACTTATTTCAAAGCAAAATGTACACAAACAAACAAGACTGTTACTAATAATTATGTGCCACCCACATAATAAAGGTAACACCACACTACCGCGGCAGTGGTTTTTTGGGGGGTTTTGTTGTGTGGTTTAACAAAATAAACTATCACAGCTAAAACTCAACAAATTTAATTTGTCATTAATACAAATACAAAACAACTTGAAACTAAAGATGTGGGTGGCATTGCGCAATACTGTATCCATCATGATTTTACACTGTAAAACAACACAAAACATAGCTGTAAAGCAATACAGAACTTACTCAAAACGCGATATGTATTTATTTTTGCTAGTTTAACTGTTATTAAAATAGAATGACGGAAGTAATTTTTATATAACAAACTGTAACCTTTATTTAGATATCAGTTTGATTATTAAGTTGTTTAATTTTTAAAGATTTATAACAGTCTCTATGTATACGGGATGCGCCAGCTCTTAGGGTTAATTTGTGTGAGTTACGTAACATTGATCCAAACCCTCCTTCCCACTCATAACACATCATAACGCTACGGCATAACCCCTCCCACCCTTAAGTGCGTTACGTAATATGTGTAAGGCCCCTTAATGCGTACTGCGTTTGAGGCCTAAATTTAAAAACTATGTACGAAAATATATATATAAATTCTCAAAATATGGATAAATCTGACAGTTTATTTCCGGGTAATAAATATAGTTAAGATTTTAATTTTCGCACATGGCCGGGATGGCACTTCCGGCCCCGCTATACGATTTGCTTAATATCTCGGTAACGGTTAGAGTACTAACCTTCATATTCGAGTACTATCTAGTATTAACCTAGTATTAACTCGAGGTATAGTTGAAATTTTCATTTTCGCAGATGGTCGGGCTGGTACTTTCGGCCCCCGCCAAACGTTTTGTCTAATAGCTCGGTAACGGTTAGAGTACCTTCATATTCGAGTACTAACTAGTACTAACCTAGTATTAACTCGTGGTATAGTTGAAAGTTTTAATTTCAAATATGGCCGGGCCAGCGAAATGGACCTCCAGTCTTTCACTGAGTTGCAAGTAGAAAGGTTGTTTGGTTATTCTTTTTACAATGTTAAGCGACAGTAGCACAGTACAGTATTTGTATGGAAATGAGTTGCCACTATCTTAATTATTTTTTCGATTTTACAATTATACGTAACTAGGGGGCTCGTGCGCAAATTGAGCATTTTAATATTTTTTTCTGTTTGTGAGAAACTTACCTACAATTCTAAGAAATTATACGACTATAAACTCACAGTTATAAAGTTAACATTTTCACATGAAATTTAAATATTAAATGTATTAAGACAAATTATATTTTACCATAAAAAACGGACCATTTTGATTACAAATCTTCTTTAATTACAATGATTGAAGTAATTACACCATCCTGTGTTGCTTTTTGCTTGATAGTTTCTTTTACTGACACTGTTATGTCAGAAAAACGTCTAACTCTTGAAAAATCAACATAAAGTTTTCCGTGAGAAAATACGGGTTCTGGCATACAAACCAGCTTTTTCAAGGGTTGGCCCAGTGCTTTATTTATCGTTATAGCAAACGCAAGATTTATTAGAAACTGTCTTCGAACCATTTGAATAGGCATGGTTGTGTCCGACGGTGTTAAATCTATTCAGGGTATTATGGATGTTTTACCAGAATACTAATTTACAATATAAAAGGCAAAGCCCTGGCTAACTGACTCACTGACTGACTGACTCACTCACTCACTCATCACTAATTCTCCACCTTCTCATGTAGGTAGAGAGCTGAAATTTTGTACACTGATTCTTTAGACATAAAATAGGAAAACTAAATGGTTTTCATCCTGATCTGACCTTAGGGCTCCGCCAGAGATCCCGACAAAGTTCCCATGTATTTCTTATGGACATTCATTTTTGTTTGAGCTAATGAAAATACAAACAGCTGATCTTGATTCGTAGTAGTTCCACGGGCTAACCACAAAATGCAACACACACAACTGTCATAGTTTTTATGAATTATTTGCGGGGCGAAGCCTGCGGGAACAGCTAGTTTACAATATTTATAATAAGTCGATCGTAGATCTATACCATAAAGAGTGATTTACCAACCTCAATTTGGCTACAATTATCAATAAAAGTAGCCTATTTACAAATAGTACAAATAGTTTATCAAATGTAAAAGTGTGGTTGTGACTAGGGTTCTATGGTTGTGACCCATCATATTGAATTTATTTTTTACGGCAAACACAATGCCGCAATCCATTTTTGACAATCATTTTTTGCTCTAAAAGTATTGGTGATTAAAAATATAATCAAATAAATGGAACTTTAAATGTCCTAACCTTAAAACATGACCGTGGTCTCGTCATTACATTAAAGAATGCCCATAAACTACCACGATCATTGTTGACTGGTATTTAATTCATTCATTTTGAAAGAAAAGAAATACATTTTCGGCCACCATCTTTTATCATTTATTTTGGAATGAGTTTTTTTTTTCAGGAGTATAGGTGGGGTTGCGACCCATTATTCCCTACTTTTTTCCACGCAAAAAGCAATTCCGTAATCTATTTTTAAATATTATCTTTCTTTCTCTTAACAATAATTTGAATAATGGGTCTAAACAACTTTATATTTGAAAAAAATAACTGTATCCAATGTGACGAATACAATATAACAACCGAAAACTTGCTCCCCTAATATAACTGGCGATGGTTGGGGTTTAATATTATAATAAATTATTTAAAAAGTGGGGGGACTTCAAAACTCACTTTGTATAATAAGAGCAACGTGGCAACGTGTTATACCACCTATTCAGATAGCGGCCCATTTTGGTGTCAATTTGACCAATATGTTTTACTATGAACGGATTTTCATTGCCTTCAACAATCAACAATGATAAGATAAATCTATCTATAATATTATAAAGAAGAGGTGGTTTCTGTCTGTCTGTCCGTATGTCTGATGCTCCGAGTAAACGCAAATACTACTGAACCGACTGGGCTGAAACTTTACACAAAGGTAGATCTTGGACCCGTGCAACACATGGGCCCATTCACTTCCTTAAAATCCCCTCGGGCTACGCCCCATGAACGTCCTAATTTTCAATGGTTTCATTTCAGAAAAATTAACATTCAGAAACTATAATGCGAACAGCTGTGGATGATAAAATTTGTCAGCTTAAAGACCAGAGGCAAGAGAAGCTGATTCAAGCTAACTTATAACACAGTTATTAGTCTTTGTTCTTTTGACTATCCCGTGCGAAGAAAAGCTCTATAGGGTACATCAGCTAGTTTGTTATAAAGCCAAAGTTCGCTAGTGAAACCGCTATGGGTAAAGGAAAGTGTCGTGTAGATTGGCAACATCTCATCTGACTCTATTTTAATGATAAATATGTAACAAAAACTGCAGCTTGTGGCCCGTAAACAATTTCTTAGTTGGAATAAGTTGAAAAACTTACTAATATCTGTAGCGAGTTTAGTAATTTGTAAAAATAATAAACAATAAACTTGACTCTGCAGCAGTGACGAATAGTAGATACATTAGTTGCTTAATACTGATATTTCAAATGTATATCTGTTCATAGCTCATGTATCAATAAGGAATAGGGAATTAAAGATCCCTTGTTATATTATTATAGTTGTATGTAAAACCCTTATTTTAAAAGTGGCCGATTTAATGAGGTACCGTCAAGAAAACTGAAAACAAAATAAACCCTGAAACTACGGAAACAACAACACAGCTACACTCCATCACTCGGGACAAAACCAATCCGGTCACTGGGAAGTTTCAACTGAGAACTGAGCTTCAAAATTAGGAAATAAAAGGTGGCAACTTAACTGCCTTATTAGTGTCGAACCCCTTCCTACCCCTCAACGAACATCTCGCACTCCAATCTATTGTCTGCTCTCAAGGTCACACACACAGGTGAACTACAGTTGATGTTACGTCGTAATTTTCTCAAAAAAGGCAATAATAATAATAATAATAATAAAAAGCTTTATTTTCACATATCAAAAGAAACATTACATAGTCAGTCAACAGCTGCACAACAATGGTCAACAATGACCGTCTGTTGGGTTGGCATAATTATAACGTCCATGCTCGTAATAAAATAGCTTTTTTCTACACTCCTGAAAACCCGATAACAAAATAAAAAACAAAAAATATACATATGTTTAACCTATTTAAAATAAAGGAAGAGTCATTTGTACAAAGAACAGGCAGCAGTACTAAACAAATGGAAACCAAAAACAAACAAAAATGTTTTACAACAGGCAAATTAGAAGCCTCCAACGTTCAAATGAACCAAATACCTTTATAATTTGATGCCCTGAATGGACCATTTGTTCCAAAAATATAGATTTTTCACTGCAATTTTGCGCTGTTATTTATGCATCTACATTTGTACAGAATCTATGACAGAAATAAAAATAGTTTTAGAAATTAAAGCATATACACACACAAATATATATTACTATTTATACATAAATAATAATAAATGCGAAGAAAATTCACCTAACCTATGTTAAATTCTTGCACAAGTTCCCACCTATATCCCCAAGCCAATTTTAAATAAACGCCTAACTTTCGCCAATCCCTCCCATTTAAATAACCTTTAAATTCTTCAAAATCCAATTCATTTTTACCCATGCAATTGTTTCTGAAATGCCTCAATATTGGGCACCGAGCAATAAAGTGAAAAACTGTTTCATCTTCTTGTAAATTACATAAAGTACATAAATAGTTTTGGCTATTCATCCACGGTTTATAATTTAAATTGATCAACTCCCCTCGGCACTTTATGATCCAGGAAATTATTTTAATGTCAAATTCATTATTTATGAAGCCTCTGGCCCCAAGGTCATAATCAAGCAATAGATTTTGCCTGTGATAAAAGGACGTGCGCGCTCTACCTACACATTCCGCATGCCAGGCTGCCCGCAGTGCGTTAGTCACTCTTATCAACTGCGACTCCACAACACTCGCTCTGTCCCCTTCCACTGCTTCCTGATTGAAATCTATAGATAAACCTACCTGACCTGCCAATCGTTTCCATTCTCGATGCCAATACACATTTTTATTTAAAATTTCACTAAGCAAAACTCTCGGAAGCCGTTCCCTTGGCAAGCGTAATACTTTCGTAATATAGTTAATATTCATTTTGAGAGTGAACAAATGTAGCTTTTCAAAACCTGATTCAAGATAAATCGTATAGTTAGGAGTGTTGTATGGGAGTCGAAAAATTCTTTTAATAAAAATCCTTTGAACAGCTTCTAATTTATCGTTTTCCAAAAAACCCCAAATTTGACCTGCGTAACAAAGAATTGCCCGAATAATTGCATTATAACACGAACATTTTGTACTCAATGGAACTTTGCTATTACTAAGCAGTTTGTCCCACACAGAATTAACTGCTAATTTTGCAACCATGCTTTTTTCCCCAAGATGTCGGTCCCATGATAAGGTTGGTGTTAATAAAACCCCCAGATACTTGTATTCATTTACTACCTCAATTGGCTTATTTTTATACCACCACCTTTGATTGTTTTTCAACTTTCCCCCTTTTCTAAACGCCATTATTTTTGATTTATTTAAATTTACTTGAAGATTCCACAAATCACAATAGACTTCCAGTCGCGTTATCATTTGTTGCAGAACCGTTGCAGTAGGAGCCAGCATCGCAATATCGTCAGCATACATTAATACATTAATTTTTTTTCCACCAAATATACAACCACCTTCTAGCATGTCCGGCAAATCATTTATGAATAAGGAAAATAAAGTGGGCGAACAAATGCATCCTTGTTTTAAACCAATTTTAGTGTCAAAACTCTCCGTCACACCCTCAGTACACCAAACTCGAACGTTGGTGCCATCATATAAATCTGTTAAAATATTTATCATTTTGGATGGAACGCCTAAACACGATAATTTAAAAAATAACGCCCATCTGTCTATTGTGTCGAATGCAGAGCTAAAATCAACAAAAAACAAAATAAATTTTGTTTTTTCTCAGCCAGCCTAAGTTGAACCATAGTGGTCAAGTTGAAAATATTATCCACCGTGGAATACTGTTTCCTAAATCCCGCCTGATATTCAGTAATGACATTATTTTCCTTTACCCATTCCCCAATTCTCCTATTAAGCAGACTTGAAAAAACTTTTCCGATACAATCAATAAAAGACAAACCCCTGTAGTTTGCAACTGAATTCACGTCACCTTTTTTAAATAGCGGAAAAATTATAGATCTCTTAAAACTATTCGCTACCTCACCTTTTTTGTACATAACATTATAAATAGTTAAGAGTTTACTTAAAAATAAATCTGATGCGTTTTTAAAAAATTCATAAGACACTCGGTCAAACCCAGGAGCTTTGTTATTTTTAACTGTAGACAAAACCGCCTTCAGTTCATTCATAGTGAATTCAGCGTCCATCGCCTCGTCCCTTATCAACGGGGCCGCATAACTGACGCCAGCTGATACCAAAGGCGGGTTCAATAAATTTTGAAAGTGCCGTAAAAATTCCTCACCTTTAATATTGCCAATTAATGTTTTGGGTTTGCACTTAAAACTATTGATTGCTTGCCAACACCTTTTAGCATCGGCTGCATGCGTTAAATGTATGATAATTTGTTCACAATACTGATTCTTTTTTACTTTACATAGGAATTTGAAAAACTTGACTGCCTCAATATATGCAGATTTAGTGACCAATGAGTTTGATTCACGGAAATCATTTAACAATTCAAATTTTCGCTTCCTTGCCGCAAAATAATGAGAGTCAAACCACGGCTGTTTATTTCTGAATTTTGAATTTTGATTACATACACCTTTATTGTTATGAGAAGCTGATTCGTTAACTATCTGAATGACATCGTCCACATTATCCTGAGGGGTTTCTCGGGGCAGTTAAAGTAATCTTTTATTGTTATTTAACTTATCCGAATAAAATAGCTCGTCCTTGTATGCCCATTTTAATTTAGGCAAGAGGGGGAGGAGCTGATCCCTACTGTTATTGATAGCAGAACTACGCTAGATAAAAACAATTCGATTGGGAGGTGATCCGAACCCACCTGATTTAATACTTTAAAACTATTGACGATTTTTAAACAGTTAGCGGATATTGCTATCAAATCTATAACGGAACAACCCATAGAACCCACAAAAGTAAACTCCCCTTCTTTGTCATCCTCACATCTGCCATTCAAAATTATCAACCCCGTGAGTTCCATCAACTCTAAAATAAGCCTGCCTCTATTGTTTACAACTTTGTCTTTTGATTTTCTGCAATCACTAAAACTGACATTTATTTCACTTAAAAACCCTTCTGCAAAAGCTTGTTCAATCCCTATTCTCCCGTTTAAATCACCTATTATTATTAAATTTTCGTAATTACAACCTCTCAAAAATTCCGAAAAGTATTCAAAATCCCTGTTCCAAAAATTATAATTTAAATAAACCGGTAGAAAAACAATCTTATTATTACCATCACTATTGCAAAATTGAACCAAAGAAAAATAATCCGTATCTATGAAGGAAAGCTTGCTTGCAAAGGTTGAATTGTGGTTTATTAAAACTATTATACCGCCCATACTTCTGCCAAAATGAGCCGTTGCCAAAATATAACTGGCGATGGTTGGGGTTTAATATTATAATAAATTATTTAAAAAGTGGGGGGACTTCAAAACTCACTTTGTATAATAAGAGCAACGTGGCAACGTGTTATACCACCTATTCAGATAGCGGCCCATTTTGGTGTCAATTTGACCAATATGTTTTACTATGAACGGATTTTCATTGCCTTCAACAATCAACAATGATAAGATAAATCTATCTATAATATTATAAAGAAGAGGTGGTTTCTGTCTGTCTGTCCGTATGTCTGATGCTCCGAGTAAACGCAAATACTACTGAACCGACTGGGCTGAAACTTTACACAAAGGTAGATCTTGGACCCGTGCAACACATGGGCCCATTCACTTCCTTAAAATCCCCTCGGGCTACGCCCCATGAACGTCCTAATTTTCAATGGTTTCATTTCAGAAAAATTAACATTCAGAAACTATAATGCGAACAGCTGTGGATGATAAAATTTGTCAGCTTAAAGACCAGAGGCAAGAGAAGCTGATTCAAGCTAACTTATAACACAGTTATTAGTCTTTGTTCTTTTGACTATCCCGTGCGAAGAAAAGCTCTATAGGGTACATCAGCTAGTTTGTTATAAAGCCAAAGTTCGCTAGTGAAACCGCTATGGGTAAAGGAAAGTGTCGTGTAGATTGGCAACATCTCATCTGACTCTATTTTAATGATAAATATGTAACAAAAACTGCAGCTTGTGGCCCGTAAACAATTTCTTAGTTGGAATAAGTTGAAAAACTTACTAATATCTGTAGCGAGTTTAGTAATTTGTAAAAATAATAAACAATAAACTTGACTCTGCAGCAGTGACGAATAGTAGATACATTAGTTGCTTAATACTGATATTTCAAATGTATATCTGTTCATAGCTCATGTATCAATAAGGAATAGGGAATTAAAGATCCCTTGTTATATTATTATAGTTGTATGTAAACCCCTTATTTTAAAAGTGGCCGATTTAATGAGGTACCGTCAAGAAAACTGAAAACAAAATAAACCCTGAAACTACGGAAACAACAACACAGCTACACTCCATCACTCGGGACAAAACCAATCCGGTCACTGGGAAGTTTCAACTGAGAACTGAGCTTCAAAATTAGGAAATAAAAGGTGGCAACTTATCTGCCTTATCAGTGTTGAACCCCTTCCCACCCCTCAACGAACATCTCGCACCCCAATCTATTGTCTGCTCTCAAGGTCACACACACAGGTGAACTACAGTTGATGTTACGTCGTAATTTTCTCAAAAAAGGCAATAATTGCAGGATCTTTATAACATATTATCATATTTTACTTATAATAATTCGTTTTTCCTTGTCTTTAGTGATTGTTTCTGAATACAAATTAGATGAGATGTGATGAGATTGGTTTAATATGAATTAATAATGAGCAAATGTGAACACTGAACAAACTTAAAGAAAATCAAGTATCTTTTCGCTGCAATTTATTTTACATAAATAATATAAATGTCTAATCATCATCTATAAAAAAAACATTGTGGTACTAAAATAATTTAAATTAGTTTCCTACTTTAATCTTGTAACACTCTGCGAACTCGTCAGATTAAAATTGTATTTAATTCATATGTTATCAAATGTTTCAAGTCATTATATAAAATCAAACTACATAGAATAGAGTGTTATATGTTAGGGGGCATATGGGCAATTCACACATTACGTAACACAATTTTCGCCATTTCAAAACCCCCCTCCCATATATAACGCACTATAACGCTTGACCATACCCCCACACATCCCCCCCAATGCGTTACGTAACTCAATCGTAGTAGGCTTTAAAACAGCTTAATCCTTTTCAACATAGTTTTATTGGCAATTTGGAGTATAGATTTCAATGAATCAATCAACTTTAAATAACTTTCTTTTAACAAGATTTGGTAATAAATAACTTATTTCAAAGCAAAATGTACACAAACAAACAAGACTGTTACTAATAATTATGTGCCACCCACATAATAAAGGTAACACCACACTACCGCGGCAGTGGTTTTTTGGGGGGTTTTGTTGTGTGGTTTAACAAAATAAACTATCACAGCTAAAACTCAACAAATTTAATTTGTCATTAATACAAATACAAAACAACTTGAAACTAAAGATGTGGGTGGCATTGCGCAATACTGTATCCATCATGATTTTACACTGTAAAACAACACAAAACATAGCTGTAAAGCAATACAGAACTTACTCAAAACGCGATATGTATTTATTTTTGCTAGTTTAACTGTTATTAAAATAGAATGACGGAAGTAATTTTTATATAACAAACTGTAACCTTTATTTAGATATCAGTTTGATTATTAAGTTGTTTAATTTTTAAAGATTTATAACAGTCTCTATGTATACGGGATGCGCCAGCTCTTAGGGTTAATTTGTGTGAGTTACGTAACATTGATCCAAACCCTCCTTCCCACTCATAACACATCATAACGCTACGGCATAACCCCTCCCACCCTTAAGTGCGTTACGTAATATGTGTAAGGCCCCTTAATGCGTACTGCGTTTGAGGCCTAAATTTAAAAACTATGTACGAAAATATATATATAAATTCTCAAAATATGGATAAATCTGACAGTTTATTTCCGGGTAATAAATATAGTTAAGATTTTCATTTTCGCACATGGCCGGGATGGCACTTCCGGCCCCGCTATACGATTTGCTTAATATCTCGGTAACGGTTAGAGTACTAACCTTCATATTCGAGTACTATCTAGTATTAACCTAGTATTAACTCGAGGTATAGTTGAAATTTTCATTTTCGCAGATGGTCGGGCTGGTACTTTCGGCCCCCGCCAAACGTTTTGTCTAATAGCTCGGTAACGGTTAGAGTACCTTCATATTCGAGTACTAACTAGTACTAACCTAGTATTAACTCGTGGTATAGTTGAAAGTTTTAATTTCAAATATGGCCGGGCCAGCGAAATGGACCTCCAGTCTTTCACTGAGTTGCAAGTAGAAAGGTTGTTTGGTTATTCTTTTTACAATGTTAAGCGACAGTAGCACAGTACAGTATTTGTATGGAAATGAGTTGCCACTATCTTAATTATTTTTTCGATTTTACAATTATACGTAACTAGGGGGCTCGTGCGCAAATTGAGCATTTTAATATTTTTTTCTGTTTGTGAGAAACTTACCTACAATTCTAAGAAATTATACGACTATAAACTCACAGTTATAAAGTTAACATTTTCACATGAAATTTAAATATTAAATGTATTAAGACAAATTATATTTTACCATAAAAAACGGACCATTTTGATTACAAATCTTCTTTAATTACAATGATTGAAGTAATTACACCATCCTGTGTTGCTTTTTGCTTGATAGTTTCTTTTACTGACACTGTTATGTCAGAAAAACGTCTAACTCTTGAAAAATCAACATAAAGTTTTCCGTGAGAAAATACGGGTTCTGGCATACAAACCAGCTTTTTCAAGGGTTGGCCCAGTGCTTTATTTATCGTTATAGCAAACGCAAGATTTATTAGAAACTGTCTTCGAACCATTTGAATAGGCATGGTTGTGTCCGACGGTGTTAAATCTATTCAGGGTATTATGGATGTTTTACCAGAATACTAATTTACAATATAAAAGGCAAAGCCCTGGCTAACTGACTCACTGACTGACTGACTCACTCACTCACTCATCACTAATTCTCCACCTTCTCATGTAGGTAGAGAGCTGAAATTTTGTACACTGATTCTTTAGACATAAAATAGGAAAACTAAATGGTTTTCATCCTGATCTGACCTTAGGGCTCCGCCAGAGATCCCGACAAAGTTCCCATGTATTTCTTATGGACATTCATTTTTGTTTGAGCTAATGAAAATACAAACAGCTGATCTTGATTCGTAGTAGTTCCACGGGCTAACCACAAAATGCAACACACACAACTGTCATAGTTTTTATGAATTATTTGCGGGGCGAAGCCTGCGGGAACAGCTAGTTTACAATATTTATAATAAGTCGATCGTAGATCTATACCATAAAGAGTGATTTACCAACCTCAATTTGGCTACAATTATCAATAAAAGTAGCCTATTTAAAAATTCATGTTCATAAGCTATTTCGTCTCTTGTTCACAGTTGCTGACGATCCATTTTTTTTACAACCTAACTTTGGTTAAAAATTCATCTGAAGTTAATCAGCGGTTAAATTACAATTCACATTTAAAACCAAAATGCAAGTTGGTAGCATTGGACCTTTGAGAGTGTCCTCTAGAAATTAATCAACGGATAGGGGGCGAAGCCCTAAACGAAATAACCTTTTTAATTATCATTCGCCGGTGCGCTATATCATAAGCTTGAAAATGACACCTCAATCGTAAAATTCGGTTAGGTAGGACGGGTGTGAAAGGGATGTAACGGAGAAAACCCTTATTTTATTAAGTATATAGATTGTTTTATTAAATAGTAAATATAAGAATTATAATAATAAGTTAATTAAAAAAGTTACATGAGGCCTACTATAATTTTCATTTTAGTCAACATCAACCTGTTATTGGTTTATAGGGTCAGTATTAAATTATTATTATTAATGTTTAATGTTTTTTTTAAGGAGAGCATTAAATATGATTACATTTTATTATATATTTTTTATAGTATAGTATGAAAAAAATATAACACGATTTAGACCTACCTGTATTGTTCAATTCAGTAGGGAGGCCTTGAACGGACCTATCACGGAGAAGCACCGTGCGATAGACCGCTCGAAAAGACAAACTCGTTTGTCTTCAAAATCGGTCGCGCGGGACCTCCTGGTAAGCCGCGAGGTACACCTCTACCTCGACCTGCTCACTATGCGCGTGCCCATAACACACAATGTATTTGTGTTACCTCGAGGTACCGCGACCTCTACCTCCACCTCCACCTCCACCTCTACCTCTACCTCTCAATATGCGATTACCCTAACTCGATTGCTGGTCCTGCTCGATTGTCGCTGTGCAGGTTTTTGTCCCCCCCCACGTCTAAAGCTACCCACACACGGTCGAGCATGCTCGACGGTTTTTACCCAACATCGAACCGAGCGGCGAACCCAACGAATCAGGCGCTGTCCACACGGTCGAGCCACTGATCGAGCATGTTGGGAGCACCGCCAGCTGAGAAATGGATTTAGACGCGGCTATCGCTATTTGTCCTGGTGTTTTTTGCTTGAAAAAAAACCAACAACTTTGGACCAAAAAATTGATCTTAAAAAGAACTACGTTTAGCCATATGATTTTATTAGGGAAGAGGCCAACAATGCGCTCCAGGATTTCAAAAACCATCTGAGGATTAGTGAGCAGTGTTTCGATAAAAATTTATAAGTGAAGTGAATTTATTTTTAAAGTTTATGGTATTGAAATAGTTCTTAAAAGTAGATTGCGTGATAAGCTGAAGCCAACAATAAAAAATAAAAATAATAATAATATTTATTCCGTGATAATTTTTAACATTGTATTGGAATTTAGAATAAAATAGTTAATTTGACGGGAAATCTTTTAACCAGGTAAGGTAGGCCTGAGTCCTATCTTTCCCTTCCTAGCGGGGTATACTGTCCTTTTTTTGGAACCATTTCGGCATTTGCCTAATTGAGATGAGAAATCGTACAAACTCTTCTCAGAATGGCCGGCCTGGGATGAAACCCGTGACCTCCAGAATGTAGCAATTGTCTACCTCACTTGAGCGTGAGAATGGAACGATCGAGAAGCAAAATACAATTATGAGAGATGCGTTGCCGATAATTGTCAAAGAGCGGCTTCTTGCCACTCTCCAGTTTTTATCAAGTGGAGAAACTATGAAACCCTCAAGTTTAGCTGTGCTGTATCGTCAAGGGCGCTTGCAACAATTATAAGTTATTTCTTTTGTTCTTAAAAACGTGTCCAGGTAAAGTAATAATAATTAAAATTTCATGATGATTCAAAATCACTAATCAACAACTTTTTAAAATCTTTTACAAATTTTTTCTATTGCGTACACTAATACAATAAAAAATGGAAGATGGCTATATTTATTTTATTTTAGAATATTACTCAATAAAAAGTAATCGATTTTGTTATTTTGTTATTGTATTTGTGGCATTGTCATTACTTTACCGTAACACTTATTTTGAATCAAATACTTCAACCAGTAAAGGCACATATGGTTGGCATAAACACATTCATGGCGGATATAAAAAATACGACAGCATCTTACAGCTCTTACATTATATTTTAGAAGAACAAATTACATACAAAATCTGAAACAATAGAAATATCACACTCTCTAATGATGTAAACCGCCACCTCTCTTAATCTCTTAATTTGACAATATACTTACATAATTCGTTAACAAAAAAAATAAAACTACTGATCTATGCTTGAAATAACCGAAAATATCTGCTTGTAAACGCTTAAACAAATTAATTACTGGGCTCCAGTGATCGCTATGCAACATTACGTAAATATTTTCTTAATTAGGGATACATGACGTGGGGTTTGTCTTTAGGATGGATGATTTTAGCGAATTTTCCCTATAGAGAAGAAGCTACTATCGTAGTCAGCATGGTAAGACCTAGGCCCGGGACCATGATAACTTTTCGTTTTGAGTTCCCCAGATTCCAAAAACACCATTCGTTTAAAACTGCATACATATATATATATATATATATATATATATATATATATATATATATATATATATATATTATATATTATATCATATATATGTCCATGAGCACGATAACTCTCGTAAATATAATCCGATTTTGACGAAATTTGGTATAAACGTGTAAAGCAGCATTTATGACTTTAAGTTCGAAAACCAGACAGATCGACCTATCCAAAGGGGTATTTTGGGGGGGTTTTTTACCCCAAAAATGGGTTTTTTGAGTTTTTACATATAATTTTTGAAAAAGTTGAACTTTAGACTTTTTCCATTGGAATCAGCTTAAAAAGACGCACAATTTGATGTTTTGGTCATTGCTCTATGTTAAATTTTTACAGAGATATTGAAAGTGCTAAACACAGTACGTTGTTAAATATTATCCTTATGGAGAATTAGACAAATTGTATATCTCGCTTATTTATTACCTTATCCTGATGAAACTTGGTATATTGCTCCATATCATTGTGGTCTATTGATATTTGCACTAAAAAACATTATTTGGCCGAAATTTCCCGTAGCAGCAAACCTGCGTACTCAGCCCCCATGTTATTCTTATGGAGATTAATTAACGTGTTATCTCCCTTAATTATGAACATAAATTAATAAAATTTGGTATGTGGCTTTACCTACTTGAGTTATATTGATATTTGTATAAAACCACATTTTTTTGTGTTCCTTGCTTCAGCAAACCTGCATACTCAGCCGCCATGTTATTCTTATGGAGAATAATAAAAATGCCATAAATCGTTTATTTATGAATGTATATTGATGAAACTTGGTATGTGGCTTTATGTGGCATTGAGATACATGTATATTCATTGGTAATTCACTGAGTATGCAGGTTTGCTGCTACGGGGGTATTTTAAATGTGCAATTTAACGGTATTGATTGCCTAATCTTATGGATTGTTAGATTTTAATATCCGAAACAGTTATTTTTACGAGTATTTGACTCAAAATAAAAGTTTCACTTTTTTAAATAAAAAAGATCATTTTATTGTACTTGTTACACATATTTTTTATCATCAAGAACTCAATAGATTCAGAATTGTGTGTTCTACATTTCTCCTGGGATGACATTTTTCTGTAGTATGGCTGTTTTTTAAATAATTTGCAAAAAAGTAAAAAAATTCCAAACATTTTGATGTTTTTGTGGTCCCGTGACTTAAGCACACTAGGAGAAATGGGACAAACTTCAAATCCGTTTACTTCGATCTAAAACAAAAAGATTGCAACGATTTCCTTCCGGAAATTATTTTCAGGAGAAATCCTATTTTTATTGTCCTATATCGAGTGACCATTTATTTAAAACAATTTTTAAATAGAAACACAAAGGTGAAAACTGAAGGTTCTATAAAAGGTATTTTCAGATAAATTGAATAACCTTTTACATAAAGAAATATGATCTTAAACTTTTTCACACGATGTCAGAAATTAAAAAATATATTTGGTTGCATACGTCATCATTGCCCCTGCCCGGGGCAAACAGTGTCGTATTCCGACCGCCGAGGCTTAAGTCGTAGTGCGAGCGCCGAGGCCATAAATCCTGTTATAGTCTACTCAATGAAGCAGAAGTGACGAGGGTTAACACCAGCCCAGTAGTATGAAGCATGGTGATATTGTAATTCGTCAAATTATATTATTTTGTTCCGGCATTCAAAATAACAAATATTGTTTAAAAGTATATTCTAGTATATTGCCGCTTTTGCGGTACACCACACACCAGCGCGTCGAAATGTTACCCTTAAAATTTAGACAATATAGCTTCAAGCTGTCTTTAGACGAATTAGATAAAAAAATCAAAGGTATTTTATCCAGTTACATTTTCGTTGGCCTGATTTGTGGTGCTAACACCACCAATTTATTACTTAATGTTTTTACCCCTTATCCAAACCCCTTTTCCCCTTACCCCTTATCCCCTTTTTATTCCTTAATGGTATTTGGAATGCGGGGTTTCCCAGTCAACAAAAGGAAATTCGGTCATCCCCCTCCTACTTACAACCTACTTAAACTAAAATTCTTGTTTTTGGAGTGGAAATCTTAACCGCGATGGAACGGGCAGAAACCCGAAAGGGAAATGAAAGTTTGGTGGATTGGGGATATTGTTATCGCGAAAGGAGGGAAAATAAAAATAGGTCGATCATTTGGCAGTTCGTTAAAGGATGAATGGGTATATACAATACATCTAATGTAAGCTTCTCAAAACTGTTATCATAATTATTAATTACTAACACTTTTTAAACTCTAAGTTAAAAATTAAGTTACAAAAGTTGTGGGTACAGAAGTGCCACGATATGCTTAATTTGACGAGAGTTAAAGTACACTTGATTTGTCTGGTACGGCAAGCGCGGTCAAAAGTGACACACAGTCAGGCAGTCCGCTCGGCACTCACACTACGTTCACCCTACTCGACGCTCGGCCCGCGTAACCGGGGGGCACTCAATTTAAAAATTTCAAATTTGTCGAGAATCCCTGCTGGCAGGGCACCACAATTTGACTCCATTCTCACATTGCCTACCGGCCACTCCACGGCGCTACACTCCATGGCTGATAAAATGTAGTATTTATACTAAATAGCGGGATTGGGCAGGAAGGGCTGTGACGCATGCTGCGACTAGGGGGAGAAGTTCGCGCGTACCAGTTGTGAGCGCGGGTTCACTCGTATGTGAGCGTGGGTAGCCAGCCTCCTCCTACGATGCAGGCACGAAATTCAATTACGTTTTACAAGTCTATTGAGTAAAGTATATTAGGTAAAGCAGCCATTTTTTAAATATTATATACAATCAATTGGTCTTCAAATTTAAATAATTTGTTGGACAATTGCTCTTCAAACAAATCTGAAAAAACCTCCGATAAAAAATACATATTCATTCTAATTTCTATTATGTTAGGTGAAAGATAAATCTAATATATTTAAGATTAAACCGCGGGGGTTTTGTGGTCCGCATGTGTAACTGACTCACTCACTCACTCACTCACTCACTCACTGAGTTATACGATTTCTAGACCACTTCTAGACGAGCTAGAAACCTGAAATTTTGCATGCAGGTAGCTTATAGCTTGGAACCCCTAGGAAAATCACCAAAACTGACAGTTTTTTATCTTAACCCCCACAAAAAATATTTAAACCCCCCCAAAAAAGGCTTATTTTAAAATTTTGAGCTTTAGCACACGAACGGATTGACCTATCGAAAAACGGACACCACCACGTGCCACGGATTTTGCAAGATCTACAACTTTGTTCCTACGACATTTTGTCGTATCTTGCTCCCTTCACCCTTAGGTAGCGCTAGATTTTTCAAATTTCAGGCAATTTCGACGGTTATTTTCTTGTTTTTTAATTTCCAATCACTTTAATTTAGTATGTAAAGGCTTGATATTTGGCACTCAATATGTTTACACATTACCCTTCACGAAACACTCAATAAACTAATAAACTAACATGTTTTAATAATTTAACAGCCCAAAAAAATTAAAAACCGTAATTATTCTATAAATGACAAAGTGCATTATCGACTCACTCTGGTAATTCTAGATAAGCTAGAAACATGGAATTAGACCTACCTGCAGCTTGTCCGTTGAAACCCCCAGGAAAATTGCAAAAAGGTATATTTTTTTATTTTAACCTCCTCAAAAAAATTAAAAATGGAGGAAATTTTGAACATCTCCAAAATAGTGCATTTTTTCGGCTGTAGAGGCCGAACGGTTGGTCCTATCGAGAAACGGAGACCACCACGACACAAGGGCTTTTGACGATCTATAACTTAGGTTCTATGACTTTTTGTCGTATCTCGTCTCCTTCACCCTTAGGTAGCGCTAGATTTCTCAAATTTCGGCATATTTTCTATATTTTTTGCCCGTTTTTTATTTCCTACTTGATTGAGGCCTAATATTGGGCACGCAGTAGGTCTACATCACACTTAGTAAATAACAGCAGAAATATAACCATTTTTACTACTTAAAACTGCCGGAAAATCAATAAAATCTATAGATTTGACTGTTTTCTGAGTATAAGTAGTAAGGAAATGCCGGTTCTGGAACAATTGTTATTAATTAGAATACCATTTATACTTACACTAGGATCGTGAGATATGGCATGCGTGTGCGTTGCACCTTTTGTTCCCAAATCCTTCTATTTATAGTTTGATCAGAAATTTTGAACATCTCCAAAATAGTGCATTTTTTCGGCTGTAGAGGCCGAACGGTTGGTCCTATCGAGAAACGGAGACCACCACGACACAAGGGCTTTTGACGATCTATAACTTAGGTTCTATGACTTTTTGTCGTATCTCGTCTCCTTCACCCTTAGGTAGCGCTAGATTTCTCAAATTTCGGCATATTTTCTATATTTTTTGCCCGTTTTTTATTTCCTACTTGATGGAGGCCTAATATTGGGCACGCAGTAGGTCTACATCACACTTAGTAAATAACAGCAGAAATATAACCATTTTTACTACTTAAACCTGCCGGAAAATCAATAAAATCTATAGATTTGACTGTTTTCTGAGTATAAGTAGTAAGGAAATGCCGGTTCTGGAACAATTGTTATTAATTAGAATACCATTTATACTTACACTAGGATCGTGAGATATGGCATGCGTGTGCGTTGCACCTTTTGTTCCCAAATCCTTCTATTTATAGTTTGAACTATCTCAAAAAATAAATAATAGTGAAACAAATTCAAATTGTGGTCTTTTTTATTTGAGCTATAGCAGCCGAAGGAGTTGTCCTATCGGAAAACGAAGACCACTACGTGCCACGAAATTTAGACGAACTACAACTTTATTCCTATGATATTTTGCCGTATCTCACCCCCTTCACCCTTAGGTAGCGCTAGATTTTTTTTAATTTAAACTTTTTTCTAAGATTTGTTCGTAGTTTTTAACCCTTTCAGTGCTAAGCTTCTGAAAGGAGTAGTTGAATATGTGATTTTTTGTTGATTTTTTTAATATATTGAACGCCTGAACAGTTAAAATTAATAAAAACGTGCTTCCGCTGGACACACACAGTAAAGGATAGGTAAAATGTAGCAAAACACCTGATCAGATGTGCAACTCACAAAGAATCCACCCATCCCGTCAGCTTGGACCCGAGCCGTCCACCGTTTGCTTAAGGTCCGCCCTCCCCTTCAACTCTGCCACAGACAGGTGAACTCTCCATGAGTTGCACATAAAAACCACCGACTGTGACGGGATTCGAACCCTCGATCCAAGTGTTACCCCCGGCCGGGAAGGTAACGCCTTAGACCGCACAGCCACTGGTCAGCTGCAGTGGATCAGTTTGTATTATAGAGACTAGGCGCTGGACGAGGTAGTTCAATTCGTGTCTACCAGGTTTCACCACATGTCAGACTCAGACTGCAGACTGAGCGCCTAACGGTACAATCGCTTATGAAGCAGTAACAGTGTTTATTGATAACAGATTCAAAAGACGATATATCGGACCATAGCACTGAAAGGGTTAATGGTTTGTTGCTCTAATATGGAACTTAGAGGCCTAATATTTATCACAGAGTATTCATACATTACAATTAATATGGCATGCGTGTGCGTTGCACCTTTTGTTCCCAAATCCTTCTATTTATAGTTTGAACTATCTCAAAAAATAAATAATAGTGAAACAAATTCAAATTGTGGTCTTTTTTATTTGAGCTTTAGCAGCCGAAGGAGTTGTCCTATCGGAAAACGAAGACCACTACGTGCCACGAAATTTAGACGAACTACAACTTTATTCCTATGATATTTTGCCGTATCTCACCCCCTTCACCCTTAGGTAGCGCTAGATTTTTTTTAATTTAAACTTTTTTCTAAGATTTGTTCGTAGTTTTTAACCCTTTCAGTGCTAAGCTTCTGAAAGGAGTAGTTGAATATGTGATTTTTTGTTGATTTTTTTAATATATTGAACGCCTGAACAGTTAAAATTAATAAAAACGTGCTTCCGCTGGACACACACAGTAAAGGATAGGTAAAATGTAGCAAAACACCTGATCAGATGTGCAACTCACAAAGAATCCACCCATCCCGTCAGCTTGGACCCGAGCCGTCCACCGTTTGCTTAAGGTCCGCCCTCCCCTTCAACTCTGCCACAGACAGGTGAACTCTCCATGAGTTGCACATAAAAACCACCGACTGTGACGGGATTCGAACCCTCGATCCAAGTGTTACCCCCGGCCGGGAAGGTAACGCCTTAGACCGCACAGCCACTGGTCAGCTGCAGTGGATCAGTTTGTATTATAGAGACTAGGCGCTGGACGAGGTAGTTCAATTCGTGTCTACCAGGTTTCACCACATGTCAGACTCAGACTGCAGACTGAGCTCCTAACGGTACAATCGCTTATGAAGCAGTAACAGTGTTTATTGATAACAGATTCAAAAGACGATATATCGGACCATAGCACTGAAAGGGTTAATGGTTTGTTGCTCTAATATGGAACTTAGAGGCCTAATATTTATCACAGAGTATTCATACATTACAATTAATATGGCATGCGTGTGCGTTGCACCTTTTGTTCCCAAATCCTTCTATTTATAGTTTGAACTATCTCAAAAAATAAATAATAGTGAAACAAATTCAAATTGTGGTCTTTTTTATTTGAGCTTTAGCAGCCGAAGGAGTTGTCCTATCGGAAAACGAAGACCACTACGTGCCACGAAATTTAGACGAACTACAACTTTATTCCTATGATATTTTGCCGTATCTCACCCCCTTCACCCTTAGGTAGCGCTAGATTTTTTTTAATTTAAACTTTTTTCTAAGATTTGTTCGTAGTTTTTAACCCTTTCAGTGCTAAGCTTCTGAAAGGAGTAGTTGAATATGTGATTTTTTGTTGATTTTTTTAATATATTGAACGCCTGAACAGTTAAAATTAATAAAAACGTGCTTCCGCTGGACACACACAGTAAAGGATAGGTAAAATGTAGCAAAACACCTGATCAGATGTGCAACTCACAAAGAATCCACCCATCCCGTCAGCTTGGACCCGAGCCGTCCACCGTTTGCTTAAGGTCCGCCCTCCCCTTCAACTCTGCCACAGACAGGTGAACTCTCCATGAGTTGCACATAAAAACCACCGACTGTGACGGGATTCGAACCCTCGATCCAAGTGTTACCCCCGGCCGGGAAGGTAACGCCTTAGACCGCACAGCCACTGGTCAGCTGCAGTGGATCAGTTTGTATTATAGAGACTAGGCGCTGGACGAGGTAGTTCAATTCGTGTCTACCAGGTTTCACCACATGTCAGACTCAGACTGCAGACTGAGCGCCTAACGGTACAATCGCTTATGAAGCAGTAACAGTGTTTATTGATAACAGATTCAAAAGACGATATATCGGACCATAGCACTGAAAGGGTTAATGGTTTGTTGCTCTAATATGGAACTTAGAGGCCTAATATTTATCACAGAGTATTCATACATTACAATTAATACTAAACAACACTCACACGCTCAGATTAAATATCTGAAACACCCAAAATAAATATCAAAATCTTTGAGCTTTTGTAGATTTTATCGTGTTTTTCGGGTGTATTTTTTATGTTGCGCTCTGTCGAGGGTAAAACCCCTAATAAATCATGTCATATTTGTTGCAGAAGGCTTGTAGTTACCAAAAGTCATAGCATTTCAGGTTGTTAACGGTGGTCGTATTCCTTATATGGTTCAAAAGACGCCAAGTAAAGGCTACATTATCCATTATCTAAGAGTATTAATTTGTTTCAAGCACTTAGGTAATGCATGGAGGCTTAACATTTAACATACTACGTCTCCTTGCCAAGTAGTATTCAGCAACAGGCATGTGACCAGATTTTATAGGTTAATCCCTTAAAAATAATCAAAGCCTTGGAATATTTGTAGAATTTAGGTCTTAAATAAAATTTGGACTAATTTACATTAAACTGTGGCCAAACACCGACCTGGGGGCGAAGCCCCCCACAGGGGTCTGGGGGCGGAGCCCCCAGCGAGTGAAGCGAGTCTAATATATATACAGCCGCATGTGTAACTGACTCACTCACTCACTCACTGAGGTATACGAATTCTAGACCACTTATAGACGAGCTAGAAACCTGAAATTTTGCATGCAGGTAGCTTATAGCTTGGAACCCACAGAAAAATTTCCAAAACTGTCAATTTTTTATTTTAACCCCCCTAAAAAATATTTAAACCCCCCCCCAAAAAAAGGCTTATTTTAAATTACAGTTTTTGAGCTCTAGCGGCCGAACGTATTGACCTATCGAAAAACGGACACCACCAAGTGCTACGGATTTTACAAGATCTACAACTTTAATACTATCTCTTTTTGTCGTATCTTGCTCCCTTCACCCTTAGGTAGCGCTAGATTTTTCAAATTTCAGGCAATTTTGACGGTTATTTTTGTGATCTTTAATTTCCTATCACTTTAATTTAGTATTTAAAGGCTTGATATTTGCCACTCAATATGTTTACACATTACCCTTCACGAAACACTCGATAAACTAACATGTTTTAATAATTAAACATCCCAAAAAAATTAAAAACCCTAATTATTCTATAGAAGACAAACTGCATTATCGACTTACTCAGGTAATTCTAGATAAGCTAAAAACATGGAATTAGGTCTATATGTAGCTTGTCTATTGAAACCCCCAGGAAAATTGCAAAAATGTATAATTTTTTATTTAACCTCCTCAAAAAAATTCAAAATGGAGGAAATTTTGAACATCTTCAAAATAGTGCATGTTTTTGTGCTGTAGCGGCCGAACGGTTGGTCCATTCGAGAAACAGGGACTACTAAGACATACGAGCTTTAGACGATCTATAACATTGGTCCTATGACTTTTTGTCGTATCTCGTCTCCTTCACCCTTAGATAGCGCTAGATATCTCAAATTTCGGCATATTTTCTATATTTTGTGGCTGTCTTTTATTTTTTATCACGTTAATATACTTGTCGGAGGCCTAATATTGGGCACGCAGTATGCCTACATCACACTTAGTAAATAGCAGCAGAAATATAACCATTTTTACTACTTAAACCTGCCGGAAAATCAAAAACTCTTAAAATCTATATATTTTACAGTTTTCTAAGTATAAGTAGTAAGGAAATGCCGGTTCTGGAACAATTTTTATTAAATAGAATGCACGTATCACCATTTATACTTTAACTAGGATCGTGAGATATGGAATGTGTGTGCGTTGCACCTTTTCTTCCCAAATCCTATTATTTTTAGTTTGAACTATCTCAAACGAAATAAATAATTGTGAATACAAAAATCAAAATGCAATATTTTTTTATTTGGGCTCTAGTGGCAGAACGGGCTGTCCTATCGAAAAACGAAGACCACCACGTGCCACGGATTTTAGACAAATTACAACTTTATTCATATGACATTTTGCCGTATCTCACCCCCTTCACCCTTGGGTAGCGCTAGATTTCTTAAATCTTTAGCAATTTTCCACCAAAACTTAGTGGTTTTTATTTATTTTACACTCAAAAATAGTACTTACAGTCCTAACATTTGGCACGTAATATCTCTACATTACACGAAGTATGTGGCAGAAGTCGCATGACCAATTTGAATTGTTTGAACCCTAAACAATTTTGAAAATCCTCTAGTTTTTTAGATTTCCAGGTGTTTTCGTTGATATGTTGGCATGTTAGACTTACATAGTGGGTAAAAACCAGCACAAATTTGTTTTGATTAGTTGGACATGTCCTATAGACACCACATGTATTATTATTATGGTATGTTATGACGGTGTATCCATCCACAACATTTAAAAATCGTTATTTACAGGTCATACTAAAAAATGTTTCAAAGTTATTCAATTATTTGAATAACTTAAATTATACCCGGAGTCTGATTATACCACTAATATTATTATTTACCTGGTTTCGGTTTTATTTCCACGTAGTATTATATTAATAGTAGTAGTATTTCGGTTACATTTCCTAAAGTTAGGAACTCCAGATTTGGCATTCATGTCCTTTGCACTTTCTAACCTAAGAGAAAATTCCTAAGCCTTACTTTTTCCAGTTTTACTACCTCAATAACTTAATAATGGCGGATAGAAACAATCGAAATCTAGTGTTGTTTAAACAGTTCCAACGGCCATACAGATGCTCTCATATTTAAATTTCTGAAGATTGGTCTGTTTTCTTAGTATGAGTAGTAGTCTTATGGGGGTTCTTGGCCAATTGATTTGACGCCACTTCAAAATGAGGCCAAACAGCGACCCGGGGGCGAAGCCCCCCACAGGGGTCTGGGGGCGGAGCCCCCAGCAAGCGAAGCGAGTCTAATCTAATATACAGCCGCAAGTGTAACTCACTCACCCACTCACTCACTCAGGTATACGAATTCTAGACACCTTCTAGAAGAGCTATAAACCTGGAATTTGGCGTGTATGTAGCTTGTACCTTGTAACCCACAGGAAAATCCCAGAAAGTTACAATTTTTTTTATTTTAACCTCCTCAAAAAAATTTAAAATGGAGGAACTTTTGAACATGTCCAACATAGTGCCTTTTTATTTGAGCTGTAGCGGCCAAACGGTTGGTCCTGTCGAGAAACGGAAACCACCACGATACACGGATTTAGACGATCTACAACTATGGTCCTTTGACTTTTTGTCGTATCTTGTCTCCTTCACCCTTAGGTAGCGCTAGATTTTTCAAATTTCGGCATATTTTCGAAATATTTAGGCAGTTTTTTATTTCCTATCACGTTAATATACTTGATGGAGGTTTAATATTGGGCACGCAGTATGTCTATATCACACTCAGTAAATAGCAGCAGAAATATGACCAGTATTTATTAATTAAACCTGTCGAAAAATGAAAAACTCTAAATATCTTTAGATATGACCGTTTTCTTAGTATAAGTAGTGGTGTATTGGGGGTTCTGTGCCAATTTATATTATTGGACATACGCGTGACACCAATAATACTTGAGCTAGAGACGTGAGATTTGGCATGCATGTGCCTTGCACCTTTTCTTCCCAAATCCTACTATTTTTGGTTTGAACTATCTCAACAAAATAAATAATTGTGAAAACAAAAATCAAAATGTAGTATTTCTTTATTTGAGCTCTAGCGGCTGAACGGGTTGTCCTATCGAAAAACGAAGACCACCACGTGCCACGGATTTTAGACGAACTACAACTTTAGTTTTTTGACATTTTTCCGTATCTCACTCCCTTCACCCTTAGATAGCGCTAGATTTTTTAAATTTAAACTTTTTTCATAGATTTGTTCGTAGTTTGTAATGGTTTGGCGCTATAATATGGAACTTAGAGGCCTAATACTTATCACACAGTATTCTTACATTACAATTAGTACCAAGCAATACTCCCACGCCCAGATTAAGTATCTTAAACACCCAAAAAAATCAAAGTTTTTGAGCTCTTGAAGACTTTTCGTGTTTTTCGGGTACATTTTTTATGTTGCGCTCTGTCGAGGGTAAAATCCCTTATAAATCATGACATATTTGTTGCAGAAGGCTTGTAGTTACCCAAGGGATTTTATAGGTTAATCCCTTAAAAATAAAGCCTTGGAATAGTTGTAGAATTTAGGTCTTAAATAGAAATTGGACCAATTTACATGAAACTGTGGCCAAACAGCGACCTGGGGGCGGAGCCCCCAGCGAGCGAAGCGAGTTTTCATATATACAAGGTGAGTCAGACCACCCGTCCAGCATGTATAACGGGAGGACGGTTTGGTCTAAAGTCATCAAACCAAATTCTTCCCTACTAAAACACATATGGGCTATCTATTAAAAATATTTTTCATCAAAATCTATGTACAGGTGTTCCAAAACTGAAGGTCACGGGTTCGAATCTCAAAACGTTCTTATGTAATCATAGGAAATATTATATATCATTTTAAAGATGTCCTTAAAAGAAACATTTAGGTGAAATCAGAATTCACTTATCTTTGTTCTTTCAAAATGGCGGCCATTTTTGGGTAAAATATTGACATTTACGGAATACCCTTTATTTTCTAAAACCCTATTCGTATATTTTTTCCGACTTAAATTTCTTACTCGTGATAAAGTCAGGTTTAGTCTGATATGCTACAAGACAGGCTTTTTCAGAAAATCTATATTTCAAAAAATATATATTTTTAAAATGCCTATATGCCCAAAATTCAAAAAAGTCAAATAGTAGCGTATGTAAAAAAGTGTACCATTGAAAAGGCCTTGTAAATCCTAGCAACTTTCTAATTTACACCAACCTTGTATCTCTTTTAGTTTTTCTGCTATCAGCAAAAAACATTGTTTTCCCATATGAAATGCATATTAATTTGCATAAAACTTGCATGTATTCTGTGGTCCCATTCGTTTTATGTATAATGTGCAATTAACATGCATTTCCTATGGGAAAACAATGTTTTTTGCTGATTGCAGAAAAACTAAAAGAGATACAAGGTTGGTGTAAATTAGAAAGTTGCTAGGATTTGCAAAGCCTTTTCAATGGTACGCTTTTCGACATACAATACTATTTGACTTTTTTAAATTTTGGGCATGTAAGCTTTTTAAAAATAATTTTTTTTGAAATATAGTTTTTTTAAAGCCTGTCTTGTAGCGTATCAGAGTAAAGCTGACTTTATCACGAGTAAGAAATTTAATTTGGAAAAAATATACGAATAGTGTTTTAGAAAATACAGGGTATTCCGTAAATTTCAATATTTTACATAAAAATGGCCGCCATTTTGAAACGAAGAAAGATAGGTGAATTCTGATTTCACCAAAATGTTTCTTTTAACGAAACCTTTAAAATAATGTATAATATGCCCTATGTTTGCATAAGAAAATTTTCAGATTCGAACGCGTGACCATCAGTTTTGAAACATCCTGTACATAGATTTTGATGAAAATATTTTTAATGGATAGCCCATTGGGAAAGAATTTGGTATGATGACTTTAGACCAAACCGTTCTCCCGTTATACATGCTGGACGGGTGGTCTGACTCACCCTTTATATATATATATATTCCCAAAAGTAAGGCTAGGTAGACAAAGGCGTTTTCTAGTAATGATGTAAGAAAATTAGCAAATTTAAGTACTATTAGCATATATTACTAAAGAGCTTTAGGGCTTTTGGGAAACACGGCATGTAGGATTGTACTATTACTTTAAAACGGATTCTAGATAACGATATATCAGTGAATTAGGACAATTTAATTCTAAACTTATGCAGCAAAAAAATGGGTAGTTTGGAATTTTACATAAGTAATATGTTCAGATTACTTTAAATATCACTCTCAGTAACTTAGGAATTAGTAACATAAATATTAAAGATGAAAGAAGGAATACAACTTCTGAAGAGATACTGTTATTACCTAATTTACGGCAAATGGTAGAAATATTTATGCAGATGTGATTTGTTATTCGTCTGCAGGAGCAGGGAGCCCGTGGAAGGGGAGATGGCGAAGAGGGAGGATTTAGATTCAATGAGCAACGGCAAAGCTATCTTACTCTTCTTTATTGCATGATTGAAATCGTTCGAACACGAAAGGTTTGAAGATGGTATAGTGCCAAAGCATAAAATGCACAAACTGAATGATGTCGTTGTGCGTTGCTATTGATCGTTCTTAAGCGACAGGTTTGGTTTATTTCGAGTGACTGGATTGATTGCTGTTGATCGGCTGGATTATTTGCTGTTGATCGGCTCAATCGGCTGATTTGATTGCTGTAGAGTGACTGGATTGATTGCTGTCGAGCGGCTGGGTTGATTGCTATTGAGTGACTGGCTGCACTTGACTGGGCCAATTACTAATATTTTTGGTCTGCATTTTTAATGTATATTGATAAATGACCATAATGTTTATGACATTATTTTAGGAGTTGTTTCGTTTCAAGATAGCCGCTATTTCACTGAGGTGTGTGGGAAGCTTGTCATAATGAAATCCATCATATAACATTTTAGAAAACCTTCCATACCATATACATCAGGCTTACCACATTCCGTTGCAGCTTCTTGTTGTCCTACTAGCTGTTGGAGAGCTTAATACCACTCATTGTTCATTGCTAAATAGCTACAAAACTGCCTTAGATTAGGAAAACATTCGCATTGTTATTTTTACAGGACTCGTACACTGGCTCAGTAAGTCAGTGAAAAGGAATTGTATTTAATAGTATATTTCGCACCAAGGGCCGAAAGTGGGGTTTTGCTGGCCCGAGATCGTGTTTTATGACCGAGACGAAGTCGAGGTCATAAATCGTTCGAGGGCTATGCAAAACCCTTTCGGCAGAGGTGTGAACGCTATTTTTCACCATACTACAATTATTAACGGGTTAAGTTTGATCGGTCATAAAACACGAGCGGCCTCATGCAATCTCGGTCTAAAAACAGTTTACCAATAAACAAATCATCGATAGTACAATGTTTTGAATTTTATTGTTATTTGATCCGGTGTTTCAACCAAAGAACACAAAATAGTATGCACGTATTAACCAGGTAACGTCGCGTACGCTTGAAAACATGTTGGCAACACTGACTAAATAGATCAGCTGACTTTCGGCCCTTGGGCGGAAAAACTCTACTTTCGGTATTCAAATGACGTTCCGAAAACAGGTGATTACAGCGTAGTGTGGTGAAAAAATAGTTATCCCATCAAAATTTCAAATCTTGATCGAACTCTAAACAGAAATGTTAAAAGAGTAACTGTGGACAGTTGGTGTATCGCAAGACGATAGCAGATGGCTTAGATCAAAAGTACTGACTCAACGAACATTTAATCAATTATTTCTTTTAAGCGAATTTCCCCTATTGGTAAGGTGGCGAATTTCCCCTATTAACCGTGTGGTATGGTAAGAGTTAAGCCCGAGACCATGATAAACTTTTGTTTTGAGGTCCCCAAAGGCCAAAAACACTATTCGTTCAAATTTATATATATACATATGTGTGTGTGTGTGTGTGTGTGTGTGTGTGTGTGTGTGTGTGTGTGTGTGTGTGTGTGTGTGTGTGTGCGTCCGTTAACACGATAACTTGAGTAAAAAACGTCTGAATTCGATTAAATTTGGCTCAAATGTTTAAAGAAGTGACATTCGTGACTTTAAATTCGAAAACCAGAAAAATCGGACCATGGGAAGGGGGTTTTATGGGGGTTTACAGTTTTCCAAAAATCCGTTTTTGCATTTTTCACCCTCAAATTGTTAAGACACTTAGTTTTGGTTTTCTTGATTTTATAGAGCTTAAAAAACAAACGATATTATATTTTTAATCATTAACCTAGGTGGTTGCGGAGAAAATCTAAAAAACTAGTACTGGTATACTGATATTTGCACAAAAAATAATGTTTTGCCGATTTTTCCCTCAACAGCAAACCTGCATACTCAGCCCCCATGTTATTCTTAAAGATAATAAGTAAAATGTAATGTCTCCCTTAATTATGAACATCAATTAATAAAACTTGGTATGCAGCTTCAACTGGTTACGTTATATTTATAATTGCATAAACACACATATTTTGTGTCCCTTGTGGCAGCAAACCTGTGTACTCAGCTCCCAATGTTATTCTTATGGAGAATGAATGAAATGCTATGTATCACTTATTTATTCATGTATTTTTGTGAAACTTGGCGAGTGGCTTTATGTGGTAGTGAGAAACATATACATGCATTGGAATCTAGCTGAGTACGCAGGTTTGCTGCGACGGGGGTATTTTATTTTTAAACACATATAAGGCCTCGGGTACGATACGAGCGACGAGCGGTACATTGAACAGCTCTTGAGCGACGCGAGTGGCTGCGATAAAAGCGGTAAACATTTGCCGCTGCGTTTGTGATAGCCGTCTTCAATGCACGCGAGAAGAAAAGACTCGGTCTACGACATCAAATGCAATAAGAAAAACTATTAGTTGTAACTTTATTTGTTTAAGAAACATGTTTGTTTAATAGTTAATAGCCTTGAGTAATTGTAAAAAACTTGTAAAACGTAATAATTGTCTTATGTTATAGGGAAAAACACTATAATTATTTATGAAATACTTTTATGATGTAACAATAACTTCATAAAATAGAATTCATGAGAAAAAAGCGAGCAAGGAAAGTCAGAATTGTTGGTTCAAGTTTTGCTTGTAGAAGCAAAATCGCGATTTTCATATCCTAGAGGATCGGAATAGAACTGAAGACCATGGTTTGAATAGTTCATTTGGGCTGAGAGTACAATGGGATCGGTCATGTACTGGCCGAACTTTAGTTTTTAGTTTTATTTTCATAAAATACCGCTTCATTAACATCAAACAAATGCCTGTAGCCTGAAATTAACAGTGCTATAATGTTAACATTACAAGTTTTTAAGGTCCCTTGATGCCAAAAGCGTCATTAATTTATATATCTTTTTTTCTGTAAGTCTGTGGGCGTTTGTAAAACAAATGAATTGAAATGTGAGCGGCGAGCGGCAATGAAAAGGTTCTCTATGCTGACCAGGCGGCAGTGGCAGCAATAAGCGGCGCCGCTTTCTGACACCCCCGGCGCCGGCGCCGCGCCGCTTGGAACTATCGTAGCCACTGCATCAGATTTGCACGCTAACTAATGCAACCGGAAAACAGAGCGGCGCCGCTCACGCCGCTCGCCGCTTGCCGCTCGTATCGCTTTGTAACCGAGACCTGTCAGAAATAAGGACGTATTGTGCCCATGAATTAAACATTGTGGGAGTGGAGAGCGTACATTTATAAATGTAATCCAAGCGCCTGCTTTGTGACACATGTACATAATTTAATATCGATTTATTTTACCAGCAGGTAAACAGTTGACAGTACATCCACATTATAATAAATCTCAATTATAATAATTATAATTATAATAAAGGCTCCTGCAAACCATGCTGTGCTAATATTGACTAATTTTGAATTTTAGCGAACTTTCGAATTGTGATATCAAAATTTATCCCACTGGAATCGTTAGGCATTTTTTATCAAAATAAATCATAAATAATTTATTTAGGATCATTCATTGAGATGGGAGGGGACCTAAACGTCATCGATGGTTTTGTGGTAGAAGCCGGTAGAAATGTAAATTTTTGGGGATTGGAGACTCCGCTTGAACTAGCCTCTGTTCAAGATTATCTACCCTTCTAACAATTTGTTCACAAACTAAAAACATGACATATAATTTAATGTTAAATATTTCTTACATATATAATACTTCATTCTTGTAAGAATGTAGCGATACTAAGAACTATATAAACTTATCCAGAGCGGGTTCTTGTATACGGTTTATTTACAATTTGAAGATTACTGCCAAAGGCTTATGAGTCTAGGTGATGAGGTAGTTGTGATTGCAAAACTTTGCTTATACCTCGAGCTGCGCCCGGGACCCGGCAAGTTCACCACCCCTGATTAAACTTGTGGTGGTAATGACGCATTTTGAACAGGAATAACGAGTTTATAAATAGTTGTCAGGGACTAGGATGGCAATATTAAATACAATATTAAACTCAGAATAAACAACTTAGACTAGCCATTTCGTATACCAGTGGCGTTTGATGTTTTTAAATGTATCTTTATGAATAACAAAATATGATCACAAGCATATTAAAGTGGTTTATAATGAGTTTACATTATTATGTTGAATCCTTGATAATTTATAGCCAGTAAATATTTATCAGGAGCCTAAACTAACCTAACCGCCGCGCCGGTGCCACAGCGCGCTTTAAATGGAGAATTAGATGTGGTCCGTGTAACATTGTTTTAACACGTTGGATGCGGAGGACGATAATTCCCGCCCTCTAATTAACATTGAAATTTATATGATTTTCATGTTTAAACATGTTTGTCAGCATTGAACGTGTTAAGCTGGGTTTTCCTATGCGCAACATTTTATGCAGCGGAAAGCAGAAAGCGGAGTACACTGGCCTCTCATCATCATGTAATCAAATAGGGCTGTTTTCCTAGACAACGAAAGTGTTCCTCGCCGCGGATTAATTTTGTCCGCTCCAGGAGCAGAGGAGTCCGATCTTAATCACTTTAGGCGCGGTTGTATCCAAAATAATGTTACCCTTAAAATGTGGACGAATATAATACGGTATACAGTAGACGACTCAAAACCATCGAGTTTGATTGTCAAATAGATCATAATTATAATAAAAAAGAAGTTGAACAAGATTAAATTAGTCTCACAGAAGAACATTATCCTAATGAAAGCATATTAAATAGATAAAGTTCACCCTAGAGTTGGCTTTAAGATAGTGGTATTTTATGTGAGCTTTATTGAAGCATTGACAACTAAACTACATATAAGACAAACAATCGCAAAGTATCCCGCGGTGCTTTTAATCTCTAAAGCACACCCGCTGCCCTACCTAATCCATCGGCATTACGATAATATTGATAGATAAGCTAGGATAGTAGTGAATAATATTTCATCCCCTTGGCTTTTTGTGCCTTTAAAAAACTGCAGGTTACTTTTAAACGTTAAACCTTTTAAACATTCGAATTATAAACTTTTTCCTTAAGACTGCAGATAAAACATTTTATATTTTTGAAGATTTTTTATTAAAAATGCATTAATAAATTTTCTTGGTGAGAATAAACAAATTCGTCAGTATTTCTTATTTCAATAACTGTCATTTAAACTGACTATTGAATATTTTGTTAGAAATTTACTTTACGTTTTGTAACGATTTTTTATTTTTCATGAGGTTGGCGGTATTTTAGCGAATTTCCCCTATAGGGAAGAAGCTATTACCGTAGTCGGCATGGTAAGACCTAGGCCCGGGACCATGATAACTTTTCGTTTTGAGGTCCCCAGACCCCAAAAACACCATTCGTTCGAAACTGTATATATATATATATGTGTGTGTGTGTGTGTGTGTGTGTGTGTGTGTGTGTGTGTGTGTGTGTCCGTGAGCACGATAACTCTCGTAAAAATTATCCGATTTTGATGAAATTTGGTATAAACGTGTAAAGCAACATTTATGACTTTAAGTTCGAAAACCAGCCAGATCGCTCCATCCAAAGGGGTATTTTGGGGGGGGGTTTTGAACCCCAAAAATGGGTTTTTCGAATTTTTTACATATAATTTTGGAAATAGTCAAATTTTAGTTTTTTCCATTGGTTTCAGCTTAGAAAAACTCACAATTTGGTATTTTGATCATTTCTCTACGTCAATTGGTTACCGAGATATTGAAAGTGCTAAACACAGTACGTTGTCTAATGTTATTCTTATGGAGGAAAATAAAAATTTTATATCTCGCTTATTTATGAACGTATACTGACGAAACTTGGTATACGGCTTCATCTGGTTGTGGACCATTGATATTTGCTCAAATAAACAATTTTTTCCAAAGGCTCCCGTAGCAGCAAACCTGCGTACTCAGCCCCATGTTATTCTTATGGAGAATAAGTAACGTGATATCTCCCTTAATTATGAAAATAAATTAATGAAATTTGGTATTTGGCTTTACCTACATGAGTTATATTGATATTTGTGTAAAACCCCATTTTTTGTGTTCCTTGCTTCAGCAAACCTGCATACTCAGCCGCCATGTTATTCTTATGGAGAATAATTAAAATGTCATAAATCGTTTGTTTATGAATGTATATTGATGAAACTTGGTATGTGGCTTTATGTGGTATTAAGATACCTATATATGCATTGGAAATTCGCTGAGTATGCAGGTTTGCTGCTACGGGAGTATTGTTAGGGATATTGTAAGCAAAGCGTTTTCTTCTTTTATATATTAGGATTGTAAATGTTTTCAGCACATTATTTGGGAAAATGACTTTTCAAAATCAAACAATTGAAAAGTCTTGAAACAACGTGGAATTGAAGATGTGTACCAAATTCAGTCAAATTTGGGTCATTTGATTATTTACTAAAATATCCACTAGTAAATCATATCAGGAAATGTTGACGAAAGCAGCACTTTTTCATATATTATGTATTTAGGGTAAAAATATAAACGATTCAAATCAGTTTATTTACGAGCAACTGACAAAGAAGCCGACAAATGTCAGTAATTTATACTCATTGTAGCGTGCTTCGATCATGCTCATTATTCAATATTTCTAACTATACTTATACACTGGTATGACAACATTTGGAATTACACTCAGACGTATAAAATCCTACAATGGCTAAGTCCAAATAACGGTAATTATTAGTTACAGTTTTTTCCACAACTATCCACTTATTAGTGTTGTTCTTACACCCCATTGTCGGAAATGCTTATACTGTAAATAACTAAAGTATTGACTGGATGGTTTGAATAATTATATGACGAACAGACATTTCCATTTTTATGAAACTTATCTAATTACAAATATACCGGAATACGTTCAGTTCATGTGAGAAGATTCCCTTAAGTGCTTCTAAATGACGTTTCCTGAGTAAAACCATCTAAAGCATTTCAACCGTTTCCATTTTGTTGGTAGATTATGCTGTCCAAGAATTTGTAAGTGTGTACAACAAAATACAGTGAGAGCAACCGCTCTTTGAGCTCTCATGTTTCTGCTGGGGCTACTCACACCCAGCTGAATATGACAGGGATGCCAAAGGGCTTGTTCCGCGTCATTGTCACTCTGTAACATTCTGCTCAACTCGGCCTCCGAGAATAAAGAGAAAACCTGTTTCACCCGTATAAAATGTCAATATTTCTTTATTTTGTCATATCTTATAAATTTACCTTTTACGATCAAATTACTATGGTCTGTACGAATAATTTATAAAACCTTTTAGTCGAATAGTTAGGAAGTAGGGACTACTAAGAAAATATTGAGGTGAGTATTTTAAACTATTACTGAGGTGATAATAACAGAACTATTTAAAGCGTACCATTTTTTCTCTCACGTAACACTTAGTATTGCAATTTTTAGTAGGAGAGGTATGGATTTTGAATTGATTGACCTATCTGACATGTCTTCAGAGCTTAATTGTGAATTTTGTGCCATAAAGCTAGTTAAGGTAAATACTATTGTTATACGTGTTTATAGATCTCCTAATGGACTAAGGTCTTTCTGCAACAATTTTAAAGAACTCTTAAGTCTGTTTTGAGGAGATTTGAGGAGTAGCTTAAAGTGATTGTATGTAGCGATTTTAATATTGAGATGGCTAATTTCGAAGAACAAATTTATATTGATTTTGTAAAATTGTTGAGATCTTTGAATTTATTTTGTACAAATTAGCTACCTGCCACAGTTAATTCCTGTATTGGCAACATCATTGTAAATTTTTCCAGTGATTTTTTTTAGTAACACTTTTACAGGGGTGCTTTGCAGACCATGACCCCTTAAATTCTTAGGGACAGAACTGACAGTCTTTCTAAAATCAGCGAGAAAAATAAATTTACTGGGCCTATGACTTTTAGAAAACAAACAGACCACCAGATATCTCTTTTCTGTGACCTTTTGCAGAGTGAGTATTGGGAGTTTCTTAATGAAAATTTTTTCAATTTTAATGGTAGTGATGTTCACAAAGCCAAGGCTTTGTTTGATGCTTTTTTGATGGATTTACTCATCTCTGGTATTTTTGTTCACCTCTTTTCAGAACTAAATAAAAATGATATAGTAATAAACAAAAACCTAAGATTAATTGGTACAAACTTGACCTGAAAAGAAGTAGGGAAGATAATATGTTAGCCTACGACCATATTTATAAGAACTTGGAACTATCAGACTTTGTAAAAGTTCAGGCTGCTTATAAAATTTACCTGCCTTTAAAGAAGAAATATAGAAAGGAACTAATTTATGTAAGGAAAAGCGCCTGTGAATCTTACATTGAGCGCTCAAATAACAAATGTAAAACCACCTGGGACGTTATTACACTTGAAAACACTACCACCCCTACACATGATGTTACACTTGATCCAGATAGTCTCAATAGACATTTTTCAGAATCAGTGGAAGAGCTGACTAAACTAGTCAGGCAAAACTGTGTTAGGAACACAGCTGCAGCGGAGTGGGGGAGCTGTTAGGGGCTATCCCCCCTACTGGCAATTAACTATTCTCTTGGAGGCTAATCACACCTGAAGAAGTAATTTCATTGGTGTCTAAATTCTCAAATTCTAAAGCGATGGAACACTATCGGCTTTCAAATTCTATCATTAGGAAAACCATTCATTTGTTTAGTGAACCACTCTCTTTTGTTCTCAACAGCTGCTTGTTGGCAGAATATTTTCCAGATTTATTGAAAGCTTCGAAGATTATTCCGGTCTTTAAGAAAGGTGACAAATCTCCGTCAGAATTACCGTTCAATTTCTATCGTGCCTATTTTCTCAATAATTTTTGAAACTTTAATTTTAAGACAGCTCAGAAGTTTTTTTGAATCTAATAAATTATTAACTGACTCACAATTTGGCTTCAGGGCTGGTAGATCTATCACCTTGGCTGTTTAGCGTATTGTTAGTTTAATAGTCAATACTTTTGAAAACAAAGAATCTGTCTCGATGGTTCCTTTTGATCTGACTAAAGTATTTGATTGCATTGATTTTGACATTTTGCTAAGTATACTTCAAATTTATGGAATAAAGAATAACTCAATCGATATTTTTAAATCCTATTTAACTAATATACACCAGTTTGTAAGTATCAAAGGTAAAAATTCATCGATGACATCTGTTAAGACAGGAGTTCCGCAGGGCCCAGTTCTTGGTCCATTTATCAGTGAATTTCCTTTGGAAAGTGAACTATTAGCATGACCTGCACGGTGAAACTTAAGGCCGGGACCACCAAAGAAGTTCCTAACGTGACCCCCTGAACACGTTTTGGGGGGTCGTTCAAAATTTTATATATATAGACATATATATGTGTTTGCACTCTAGTGGTCGCATTTTTTGTCCGATTTACTTAAAATTTGGTAGGGACGTTCCTTTCTGTAATCAGTTGGACAAGTTCGTTGGGCAAAACAATCGGAAAACTCTAAACCCTTTTTTGGGGGATTAATCTTTCAAATTTCGAGTTTTTGGGCCCAAAAAGGGTCATAAAAGCCCCAGATGTAAAATCAATGCATGTAAAAAGATGGGAATCAGAGAGGCGAAAGTTTTAAGCCCTCTCTCGTCATTCTAGCATAAATATTTACTGAGTTATTAAAGAAAATGTATATCGACTAAACACAGTACGTTGTCTTATGGGGGTTTTACACTAGAAAAGCCTGTTATTCCTTTGTTAGAGTACTTTTATCATCCCCAGCAACCTCTCGCCTACTTTCAAGCCTGTCTAGACCTTCTCCTAACCTTATAATGCGCAAGATTGTATTCCCAGCTTTGCAACTAAATGAATCCAGGAGTATCAGAACAGCCAAAAAATCAATGTTTTCAGATTTCAATAAAAATTGGACAAATGTATGTTTTTACACTTATTTTGAGTTTTACAAGTTTTTATGTGGAAATTCACTTCCCTCACGTCAGCGTGCTGCGTGCGAACTCGTTTTTATCGTCGCAATCAACGACCTCCCTAGTAATTTACTGGTTTATTGTGTAATTTATGCAGATGACACTATTATTTTTGCATATGGAACAGATTCTGTCACTCCTTCACATGTCATTCAAAATTCTCAGACTGGTTTTAGACTAGTTTTTGGCTGACAAATTAATTTACAATGAGACAAAGACACAAAGTATAAATTTTTCCCTTTCACAAAATCGATCTGATCAGGTAGTTAAACTTCTAGGCATTTCTCGTGACAGTAAATTAAAGTGGAAAGAACAAGTTAACAATCTCAGCAAAACCCTATTAAGATTAATTTATCTTTTTTGGAAATTAAAACCCCTCGTTGGTTCTGAATATCCAAGACTGCCCTACATTGGACTTTTCAATCACACATGCAATATGGGCTTATCGCTTGGAGCCACCCTCCTCATACCCAAATTATTCTTTTGCTGCAGAAAAAGAACTTACGAACTATCGCTGGGGCTGGCCTTTTGGAGCACTGCAAGCCTCTTTTATAAATTACTGCATTTGCACGATTATCAACCTCTATATTTATAATGTATTGGTTTACACTAAAACTAATTTGCATGAATTTCACACAAGGCAGGACTTTCACACACACAACTCTAGAGGCAAAAGCACGCCGGGCATCCCTCATCCCAGACTAGCCCTTACAGTTAATTCTTTCAAAATTAGCTGTGTGAAATTGTATAATAAGCTGCCAGATTCTATTCGACAGGCTACGAGAATTAATAGTTTTAAGGCCAAGGTTTATTCATGGCTTATTGACCAACCATACTATTCTATAAAATAATTTGTTGAATCATAAAATGTTTTGAGTATAGTGCCTGATGGTTAGACTTTGCTAGTTTTAGGATATATTGATTATGCCTATTTCATGTTCTGTACTTGATCAATAGCAATAAAGATTCTTGATATCAAGCAGGTGATGTTTTCGTAAACAAATCCTAATTTGAGTTATCGGTAGAGAAATTAGTTTTGGTTCCACTTGAACACAAACAAGTGCTTATGAGGTTATATTTGTAAGTCTTTAGAGATCAGTACTGACCTAGAGACTACGCTAATGGACCGATTTTGAGAGAACATTGTATAAAGGTACTAATTAACGTTATCTCCAGGCGTCATTAGTTGTATTTGAATCTCCATAATAACAGTAATTATTATATTCGCTTGATACAATTTATTATGACCCTAACATTATTTAATTTACATTAACATACGTTATTTACCGTATACAAATTTGTGTCAAGTGACCCTTAGAGAAGCTGTAGTAGTTATACCATAGCTTCATAGAGAAACCCACTTCAACATTTTAAAATTTTTAACCTATAATAAATAATGCCTAGAACTCTGTACTTGTCAATAGGTAGAAACATGGTACTTATATTTGCAGGCATTACATAGTCTGTCCATTGTTTTAACTATGTTTCGAGCCTACTACTTGTTTTATGCAAATACACGTTCAATAGTTCATATTTTACTTAAATGTATTCACTGATTTTGACAAACTAACAACTATTGCATACCCTTAAAAATTGGTGGTTATTTTAGATGATGAAGTATATAAAGTTTGTAACTTAGTGATAAGTGATAAAAAACGTAAAATATACAAAAAGAAACTTACTTAAATATCGTATATCAAGAAGTATTACCTGAAACAAAAGAGAATAATAATTACTATGGAACGTGAGACGACAATAGAGACACATATTAACAATTATTGTAAGAGGTGATTATTACCCCTAAAACTAAGTAATGTAGAAATACCGTAGAAATATTTATGAACAAAATTGATTTTTAGTAAAGGACCTAACTAATTTTGTTGTTCTGGTATTAACATTCTCGTAAGTTTTTAGTTTTTATTAGCGAATTTCCCTTATAGGGAAGAAGCTATTACCGTAGATAGGTAGGTAAACATTAAGCCTGAGACCATGATGACTTTTCGTTTTGAGGTCCCCAGATGCCAAAAACTCTAATCGTTCAAATTTATATACATGTAACTCCGTTACCTCCATAACTTTTGAAAGAAATGCCCGCTTTTGATGAAACTTGGCTCAAATATGAAGAGTAACATTCATGACTTAAAGTTCGAAAACCAGATTGATTGGACTATGGGAAGGGGGTTTAAATTTTGCAAAAATCATATTTTTGATATTTTAATCATACAATTTTTAAAACACTCAATTTTGGTTATAGCTATTTTATAGAGCTTAAAAACAATAATTTAGTGTTTTGAATCATTAACCTAGCTTAAGTGGTTGCGGAGAAAATAAAAAAAACTTGTTCATAAAATTTCCCATGGTAATCTTATGGGAAAAAGGTTTTTGGCTTTTCCTCAGATAATTTAACTAAAAAATTCACATTTATTTTTACCAATAAGTTTTGCTATATAAAACAATCATTTTGGTGTTTAATTGTTCTTCTAAGTCCAACCGTTGCAAAGATATTTAAAGCGGTAAACACAGTACGGTGTCCAATATTATCCTTATGGAGAATAAATAAAATTTGATATCTCGATTATTTATGAATGTATATTAATGAAACTTGGTATGTGGCTTCAACTAGTTGTGTTATATTGATATTTGAATACAAAAAATGTTTAATGTTGATTTTCCCCGCAGCAGCAAATCTGCATACTCGGCCCCGATGTTATTCTTATGGAGAGTAAGTAAAGTTTTATATCTCCATTAATTATGAGCATAAATAAATAAAACTTGGAATGTAGCCTTACCTGGTAAAATTATATAGATAATTGGATAAAAAAACATGCTTATCTTTCTTGTTGCAGCAAACCTGCGTACCCAGCCTGCAATGTTGTTCTTATGGAGAATAAATAAAATGCTATATATATATCACTAATTTATTAATGCATTTTTATGAAACATGGTCAGTGGCTATATTTAGTAGTGAGGCACATATATAAATATTAGAAATTCGCTGATTACGCAGGTTTGCTGTGACGGGGGTATTTTTCCTCTAGATTGTGCGTCCACACGGCCTCGGGCCTGCGCTATCAAGCAAAGCGAGGGGTAAGCCACTCTACAGCACAGGACAGTAAAATTCTCTTGCCATGTTCCGAAGTCCGTCACCTTGACCACTACGACAGCGACTCGCCTTGACCACTACGACAGCGACTCGCCTTGACCACTACGACAGCGACTCGCCTTGACCACTACGACAGCGACTCGCCTTGACCACTACGACAGTGACTCGCCTTGACCACTACGACAGCGACTCGCCTTGACCACTACGACAGTGACTCGCCTTGACCACTACGACAGCGACTCGCCTTGACCACTACGACAGCGACTCGCCTTGACCACTACGACAGCGACTCGCCTTGACCACTACGACAGTGACTCGCCTTGACCACTACGACAGCGACTCGCCTTGACCACTACGACAGTGACTCGCCTTGACCACTACGACAGCGACTCGCCTTGACCACTACGCTAGCGACTCGCCTTGACCACTACGCAGCGATTCGCCAACTACTGGCTTTTTTGCTGATTGGCTCGATTCGTCTTCAAGCAAAAATCACAATTAAACAATTTTCCCTCCAATCTAGAGTCAATTTTAAAATATTACTCCTTCAACTGATATCGCCGGTGCGAAAATTTACTTTTGGTAAACCCTACTATGTTGTGCACTAACTTTCCTTTCGATAGATGGACGATCTACGATTGAGATCACGGCCGGGAAAGTATTTAATGCTGATAGTGCACTGGTAAATGCATCTCATCCCAAAAAAATTAAAATATAATTTTCCACCATTTCAACGAAAGATAACGATGAATTGGAGGGAATATAACAAATATTATATTATATTATACTGAAGCAAGCAATTTTTAAAGTATCAGTTTAAGATAACATGTTGAAGCATTTTTTTAAATAACAACATTTTGATGCGTTTTAATGAAGTAAATACGTTATATATAAAATTTATTTGGTGAAAAACATCCTTTTATAGAATCAAACTTACATATACTTTCCTTGCCGTTTCGGAGGCGTTCACTTACACGTGTCGTGGGCGAACGAATAAAGAGTTTTGTTGGCAATCGAACTGAACGACCAAAAGGCTTGTTCATTATTGAATAACTCGCTGTGGGTAAAAATTCTATTAATTATTCAGTCGAGTACCAACAAACTGTGCAAGTCAAAAACCGTGTAATGAAACGGTTTTGGGTCAACCTCGTTTTAATTTAGTACGTTGCCGTTTTTTATGTGCACTCCCATTGCTTAAACAATTTAATGAGCTGTGAATCAGGCGAGTTGGCCAATATCAACGGTTGTGAGTTAATCGAAATCGTTCACAGTAATGAGTCAGTGCAAAATCATAAATATCGAATATTTTTAATTTTTTTTAGAACGTTTATTATTTGTGATGTCGAGATTTTGCGCTCGGATAATCCGTTTAGAGGGGACGGTCTTTGAACGTTAACATTGGCTTTATAGGGGAAGCAGGTAGAAAAGCCAATTTTTTCGTCGCTAGTGTTTCTGTGCTGGTGGGTAGGTATATGATTTAAAAAATTAAAAAATATTATAGAGACCACATTTCTGATGTTACAGGAAATACTATTTAGTTCCAACTCCTCCTCTAACAATTTAACTTTCCAGTTACAATGTCAAAACACGCAAAGGGGGCCAGGCTTAAACAAGTTTTGGCGTTGAAAGTAAGATCAGAAATTATCACTGACAAATTACAGAAAGATAATCTAAATTTGATGCGTATCTCCAATTTGGTTTTGTCTTAGCTGAGTTTACAAGAGTTCAAACACATATATTAAAACCCCATGTAGTTGGGTATTTGTAGTTTATTATGTATATACTACAAAAAATTAACATATTTTGTATGAAATTTGTTTAAGGTAACAATAAACAACAGTAGGGGGCATTGGTTCCTTCTGACCCAGCACAGGCGCGTGAGGAGGAATGAGGAATCACCCCCCCCCCCGGATGACCTTGACCTTGACCCCAAGGTCACCCCCGAGGGCACCCCCCCCGTCACGTGACCCATTAACCTAACTTAAACCTGGCACCTGGCGTGAGGATGCGAGGAAGCCCCCCCCCCGTCAGGTGAACCATTAACCTAACCTAAACCTGGCACCTGGCGTGAGGATGCGAGGAAGCCCCCCCCCCGACATCACCTGCAGTGAGGATATACCTGCCCCGCGACATAGCCTGGCGTGAGGATTCAACTGACCCCCCCCCCCCGTCACGTGACCTGGCGGAAACCTAACATAGGCTGGTGAGCACAGGCGTGTGAGGAGGAATGAGGAACCCCCCCCCCCGTCACGTGACCTGGCGGAAACCTAACATAGGCTGCTGAGCACAGGCGTGTGAGGAGGAATGAGGACCCCCACCCCCCCCCCGGTCGTCTGCAGCACTTTTCGTGATGAGGAAAAAACTTTCGAAAATTAATAACTAGCCTATTTACCCACCGATTCCCACGGGACTTTTTCCAGAGTGTAGGCCTATCCCAGAGGAAGCGAATGACGTAAGAACCCCATAGATCCGCCATTAAACAAGGCCGCTATTAATTTTTAAACGCGTTTTCCTTATGGGATCTCAGCTGTTTACCGACCGATTTTGATGAAACTTCACCACATGTCGGGCGACGGCCTAAGTAAACCATCCCTTAAAGAAAATTGAAAATCAACCGTTAAACGGGCCCGCTATTAATTTTTAAACAAGTTTTCCTTATGGGATCTCAGCTGTTTACCGACCGATTTTGATGAAATTTCACCACATGTCAGGCGGCAGCCTAAATAAACCATCCCTTAAAGAAAATTGAGAATCCACCGTTAAACAGGCCCGCTATTAATTTTTAAACGCGTTTTCCTCATGGGATCTTGGCTGTTTTCCAGACCCCTTACGATGGTTCAAAACTAGCAAAGGCGCGGTGAGGATGCAAGTCCCCCCCCCTTCCCGACATCAACTGGTGTGAGGATATACCTGCCTCACAACATAGCCTGGCGTGAGGACACAACATAGGCTGAGCACAGGCGTGTGAGGAGGAATGAGGAACCCCCCCCCTTGCCCGTCACGTGACCTGGTGGAAACCTAACATAGGCTGGTGAGCACAGGCGTGTGAGGAGGAATGAGGACCCCCCCCCCCCGACATCAACTGGTGTGAGGATATACCTGCCTCGCAACATAGCCTGGCGAGGATATACCTGATCCCCCCCCCCGTCAGCGATAGACTACCTCTCACGTTTCTGGAAGCTTCTAGAAGGTTCGCTGAAGCGTGCAACCTGGGTATAAAACCGAGGCAGAGCCGCGCGCGCGACCTCAGTGTTGTTTGAGACGTCACCATGAACGGAAACGGAGTCAGTGCAGCTGAAGTGGACCAAATGATCCGCTCCTTCCTAGAGGAGCTGAACACAATGAATGATGAGAACGCCAACGCACCGCCAGTACAGCAGGGATGTGTGTCAAAGAAGAAAAAGCTCGATGGGTGGACTGTAAAGAGGAAGGAAGTGCCTATCGATTCCCCGACACTGTGCTGGTCCGCTGGCGGATATCAGTACACTGTGAATAACCCTACCAACAGCGGTAATGTACTGTTAAAGATGAACGTGTTCAAAGGAGGTCGCCCCACGTTCAGTTGTGGCTTGTACTTGGACGAGGAGCGAAACGATGAAATCTGCATATGTCTAGAGGACCTGCTATCCAGATTGCAAAACCTATGGCTGGCAAATAGCGAGACGGGAGAGTCAAGATACGACGGGATCACTAGAACCGCTACTCCTCTACCTACCTGGCGAAAGACCGATTGCGTCATCTCAGGGAAAACCAAGAGGAGCGTACACTCCAAGCGCGCTACCCAGTAAACGAGAGAGAGCGTGGAAACTTCCACTAAGCAGTTGATAACCGAGTCCCTTCAATATAAAAAATAAATAAATAAAAAAAAAAAAGCGAGAAAAGAATTTAGTTTTAAGAGCCGAGGTGGCGGTGCATGGCAGTCAGTAGACGTCATGGACTTGAGGTGGAAACACCCGTTCACCGCCATCGTGGCCGGGCCTTCGGGCAGCGGCAAGTCGCACTTCGTGGTTCGCTTCATAGAGCACGCCGACCGCATGTGCGATACGCGGTTCGCCCGTATCACTTGGCACTATGGCAGTGGTGGTGGCGGTGGCAAGAGCCGTGCGGATTCTGCCGTGCGCTACGTAGCCGGCCTGCCAGACTTGGACGACTACGACGGTAGCGAGCCCGCCCTGGTCATCGTCGATGACATGATGCGCGAGGCCGGCCCCGGCGTGGCGGACCTGTTCACCAAGGGCTCACACCACCGCAACATGAGCGTGTTCTTCATCACGCAAAACCTGTTTCACCAGGGCAGGGGCCAGCGCGACATATCGCTGAACGCTCACTACATAGTGTGCTTCAAGAATCCCAGGGATCGCGCTCAGATCAAACACCTGGCCCGTCAAGTATATCCGGAGAACCCCAAATTCGTGGAGGAGGCTTATGCAGACGCCACGCGTGATCCGCACGCCTACCTGCTCATAGACTTGAAACAGTCCACGCCTGAAGAGATGCGCGTACGTTCGGCCATTTTCCCAGACGATCCGGTGAACTACGTGTACCTGCCTAAGAAGAAGTGATAAATAGACCGAGCGCGTGCCAGCGTCAGTCATCATGTCACACCGCGTGAAGAAGGACGCGGCGCTGCTGAGGGCCCTAATACACGCTACGCCCAAAGAACGCAAGGCCCTGTTAAAAGCGTGCGACAAGAGTCGCATCAAGTCATTGTGCGAGTGCGCGTATAACGTGCTACGCGGAAACGTACCGCTTTCCCCCTGTCTCAAACGCAAATTGAGCAAACACAAACAGGCGCTCAGACGGCTGGTGAAACGCGGCGAGGGTTGGGCCAAGAAGCGACACTACCTCGTCCAACGGGGCGGAGGGATCCTCCTACCTCTGCTGTTGAACGCTGTTCTGCCCGTTCTAGCGCAGAAGCTAATCGGACATGGAGTACGCTAGGAAAATGGTGGTTGTACCGCAGGAGCTCATCGAGAGATTGCGAGAAGGACCGGGACCAGGGCCGGGGCCAAGAGGAGGAGCAGGTAGTGCCAATAAGCCAGCCAGCCTGGACGCTGAGATGCATCGCATATTGAGCGACAAGCGGCTGGACGATACGGAGAAATGGAAACAATATCAGCAGGTGTTACAGCGGTTCCTGCACTTTTCCGCGGCTAAACGTCAACCCATAGGTCTGTCAATCATCAAGGGTGAGGAAAGGGAGGAGGAAGCGGTGGAGGGTCCGAGTCAGATGAAGCGCGAGTCTAGCGCCTCGGCGGAGGAGGACATTGTGGAATCGTTCTCAAAAATCTACAGGTCGGTGGCGCGCAACTTGTTGCGATTCATGACCCGGCAAGGCAGCCCCATCGCCTGGGACGCCAGTGGGGCGGTGTACGTGAACAAGGTGAAGATCCCCGATTCCAATATAGTGGACATCGCGCACAGCATAGTGAGAGCGCGAAGGGCGGACCGATTGCCTACCGGCTGGCATCAAGTGATGGCCGCCTTGAAGGACATGAACGTGCCCAAAGAATACGTGAGCAATCCCACGGCGTTGCGTTACCTAGGCGTGGGACTGGACTCGGCATCGAGCCCCTGGGGAGACACAACAGCCTCGTCAACACCCCTCTCACCGAGGTTGACGCCGATACTGGACCGCTTGAGACCGCGACCTCCAGCGGCCCGAAGAAGGATAATAACCGAGGAACCTGACCGGGAATCGTCATTGGACAACTGGGAGCCGTTCACACCGTAATGGAGAAGCTGTACTACGACCCGAGCCAGCCCGGTTCCCTCGGTGGGGTGGCCGCCCTGGCCAGAGCCGCGCGCCTACCGAAACGTCGGGTAGCCGACTGGCTGCGCGCCCAGGACACCTACACGCTGCACAAGCCTGCGCGCAAGCGGTTTCCCCGCAACCGCTACGTCGTGTTCGGGCCCCGGGAGCTGTGGCAGGCGGACCTGAACGACATGCGCGGCCTGAGCCGGTACAACGACGGAGTCAACTACCTGCTGACTGTGATAGACGTATTCAGTAAGCGGCTGTTCGCGGTACCACTGAAGAGGAAAAGCGGGCCTGAGGTGGCTGCTGCGTTCGAGGGAATATTCGCTGAGGCGACTCCTCGCTGTCTACAGACTGACAAGGGGACGGAGTTCACCGGGGCTGCGACCAAGCGAGTGTTCAAGAGTCACGGTGTCAACTACTTCACCACGCAGAACCCCGACGTGAAGGCGGCGGTGGTGGAGCGAGTCAACCGCACGCTCAAGACCCGCATGTGGCGGTACCTGACCTACAAAAACACGTATCGCTACATCGACGTGTTGGACAGGCTTGTGGACGCCTACAACCGCAGTCCGCACAGGAGCCTGGGTGGTGGCCTACGACCCGTGGACGCGGACAGCGGCGATGGTCAAACGGTGTACAAGGTGTGGCGTCACATGTATGGAAAAGCGATCCGGCGACACAAGCCCAGGTTCGAGCCGGGCGACACGATGCGCATAGCCAAGGAGAAGGGCACGTTCGCCAAAGGTTACGAGACCAACTGGAGTAAGGAGCTGTTTGTGATAGACCACGTATATGGGTCGCATCCTCTGCCATTGTACGTGCTGCGCGACCTGAACGGGACGCCGCTGGAAGGGCGCTTCTACGAGCACGAGATGCAAAAGATGACGATCGCCCCGGACCGCCTGTACCAAATAGATAAAATACTGGACACCGAGGGGCGAGGCCGCAGTAAGCGCTACTTGGTCAAGTGGGTCGGTTACGGAGAGGACTTCAACTCGTGGGTACCTGCATCTGAAGTGCAACAGCTGCTATGACGACAAAGCGCAGGCAGCTGTACCTGACGTTGCCCAGCAACAGCTCAATGGACTATTATCCAAACAACACCGTGGCTAACTACATCACCCATCTACCGTCAGTCGTGCGATTGGGTGGCGATGGTGAATGGGAAGTCGCTTTAGTCGAGGTCCATTACCCATGCTCGTTTGTCACAGTGGGGGAGGACGCTCGCGTATATCTCTACACTAAGGATGACACCGGCAAGCCTGAACTGACCGCTGTAAAGGTGGAAGCTGGAAACTATAAAGACATCGATGAACTGGTCAACGCCATCAACGCCATTCCAAAATTGGACTTATACCAATGCCAGTTTGAGTACGACAAAGATATTGGGAAGGTGGAATTGATCTCGATAGACCAGACTGTGGAGCAACTGGAATTTAGCCCCACCCTAGCGTTACAGTTGGGATACGACGTGCACAATGTGGATTTGATCAAACATAGAAAAGCTATAAGACCGCCCAACTTACTGGCCGGGATCCCTTCGCACATGTATGTGTACTGTGACCTGGTGGAACCTCAGCTAGTAGGTGACACTGTTGCGCCCTTGTTAAAGATTGTGAACATCGACGCAAAAAACTACATCTACGGTGCGAGTATCACCGTGCATTTCACCGACCCTCACTACGTGCTGCTGATGAAGAGCTCCTTCGATAGTGTGGAAATCGATTTAAGGGACAGCGTCGGACGCCACCTGCCATTCCACTTCGGGACTACGTGCATGAAGCTTCACCTGCGCAGAGAGTAGCAGCAGCAATGAACCCGAACGACCCCTATCTGGCGTACTACCGCCAACAGCAGTCTGGGCATGGAGTGTCCACGGTATTCAGAGGAGCCGCTTTCCAACGCGGTCACGGCATCGGCAGTTTCCTAGGCGGGCTGATGCGTACAGTGGTCCCTTTGATCAGATCCGGCGCATCGGCGCTGGGCAAGGAGGCGCTGAGGTCCGGTGTGGGCTTCTTGGGCGACGTGGCGGCGGGCACAGCCAACCCCCGAGTCGCAGCCAACGCCCGACTCAGGCAGTTTACCGGGTCGCTGAAACGTAAGGCCGATGAAAAACTGGATCGCGTGCTTAGTGGCGGTGGTGGCGCCTATAAGAGGAGGCGTGTACAGCAGGTTACTCCTCAGTCTCTAGCGAAACTCCTCGGAGCGAGGAAGAAGAGCGCTGTGCCCAAAAGGAAGCCCGCAAAACGTGTCGCTAAGAAGAGGAGAAGCAAGAAGAGTGAGAGTACCGTGAAGGACATTTTTGGATAATGGCGTTTCTACATCAGAAGTCGTGCGAGTGTGTCAAGACCGAGTTGGACCTGTTCTCGCTACCGCCCACGCAGACCAGTATAGAGAGTGGTAAATGGGTGCAGTACAAGCCCATCTCCTCCCTGACAGACGACTCACCCGTTGAGTTCATAGTTCCGGGTCATGGGGACGAGTACACGGATTTGTCACAGACGCTACTGCATGTGAAGGCTACCATTAGAACGGCTAATGGAGGCGCTGTAACGGGTGATCAAGCGATAAAAGAGGTGGGTCCGATTAACAACTGGCTGCACTCGCTGTTCAGTCAAGTGGACCTGTACCTGAACAACAAACTGGTGTCTCCTCAGAACAACACGTACGCCTATCGCGCCTACCTGGAGAACCTGTTGTCCTATGGTGGTGATGCCAAGACATCGCACCTCACCGCGGAGATGTTCTTTGAGGACTATGCCGGGTACATGGACAATACTGAGGAGGATAATTATACCGGGCTCAAGAAAAGGAGAGAGTTTATCAAGGGAAGCCGGTACGTGGACATGGTCGGACATCTGCACGTCGACCTGTGCAACCAGGAGAAGTTCATGTTAAACGGTGTGGAGATGCGCTTTCGTCTGATCAGGTCAAAGAACTCATTCTCCATCATGTCCAAAACCGTGACAGACTACAAAGTGGACATCGCCGAAGTCAACCTGTTTATGCGCCGCTGTAAGATCAACCCGAGCGTGCTGTTGGCTCACAGCAGGACGCTGGAGTCGGGCACAGCCAAATATCCCATTACGCGCGTGGAAGTCAAATCCTTCACGCTACCCTCCGGTATCAGCAGCAAGACTCTGGACAGTGTGTTTCTGGGTCAACTGCCGAAACGCATTATAGTTGGCCTGGTCAGCAATCAGGCGTTCAACGGGGACTACAAGAAGAACCCGTTCAACTTCACCCACAGCCACGTGAACTTCTTCGCGCTGTACATAGACGGTGAGCAAGTGCCATGTAAGCCGCTTCAACCGGATTACACGTTCGGTCATGAGTTGTGCGTGCTCGCCTACCACACGCTGTACACTGGCACCGGCATCAATTTCTCAGACTGTGGTAATGAAGTCAGTCGCAACGAATACCCCTACGGATACTGCCTGATGGCGTTTGATCTGACGCCCGATATGGCAGCCTCTCAATCCAGCCACTGGAACCTGGTACGCAACGGTAACCTGCGCATAGAGATTGGGTTCTCCGAAGCCTTGGCGGAGGCGTTCAACTGCATAGTGTACGCCGAGTTGGACAACGTCGTGGAGGTGGACCGTCATCGCAACGTCACAGTCGACTTTGGCGGGTAAACGAGTTGCCGCGCGCTCAAGGTCACCGCGCGCGGACCGTTAGGTGATGGCGGCGCGCGCACCCAAGGTTATCCCGCTAGGCGCGCTCCCGCCAGCGCTCAGTCGAGTTCAGTCAGCCGTACGGGATGGACGTGCCGCCACCGATCTATAACGAGCCGCCACCAGCGCGCTGTCATCACGGAAGCGTGGTGATGGATATGCAGTGTTTTAAAGACAGTGATAATGACTTTCTACTGAAAGAGGTTTGTGTGGTGGACGTGACTACCGGCACGCTGCTCCTACATCACATCGCCCGCCCGCCCTTCAGTAAGGACCTCCTGACTTCCGAGAAACAGCGCGAGAGCGTCTGGATCACTCGCCACTGCCACGGCTTGGAGTGGGACCAGGGGGACATCGCATACATCGCCCTGCTGGACAAGCTGCGCTCCTGCCTCATCCACCGCCCCCTGGTCTACGTCAAAGGATCGCAGAAGAGGGACTTTGTACAACGCCACCTCATAACCGAGCCCACCGCCACCACCGCTCAGGACATGGAGGATCTGGGCTGCGGGTCGCTCAACGGTCCGCCCACCTACCGGACCCTGCGCTGTCGCCACCATAAGAGCTCCCACAACCGTTGCGCCCTTCATAACTGCATAGTATTGCGGGACTGGCTCGTGTCTAACGACAGTCCAGACCCGTCCGTCTCAAGCTGCCTGTGCTGCTTCCGTCCACGATGAATACCGTTCAGATCAGAGAATGCCTGGCGAGGATCCCCGGACTGAGGAACGTTGCGGTCTACGCCTCTGACCAACTACCGGACGTGCCGGTCAAGCCTCTCACCGCCATCGTGTCCAACACGGTAGCACACACCGAGGGAGGCGAACACTGGGTGGCGTTTTACTGCTCGGAAGAGGACAGACTCGAGTACCTGGACAGCTACGGAAGGCCGCCATACCAGGCCGACTTTCAAATGTTCCTGAGGCGCAATCCTCATCACCGCCACTACGTCTACAATAGGTATCGGCTCCAGGGCTATGATACTTCTGTTTGCGGCTACTACTGCCTCACTTACCTGTACTGCCGGGCTGTTCTCCGCACGTCACTCAACGACTACGTCCAGCTCTTCGACCCTGCCACTCCCGCCGCCAACGACGCTCTCGTCCGCAGGCTCTTTCACTCCATATTCGCTTAAAACTAGTTTGTAAGGTTTTTTGTAGTATGTGTATGTAACCTTATTACTGTACAATACATGCCTCATAATGATAAAGCTTGTGTTTTCATTTCTCCTTTCTCCTTACTAAATTTTAAAAAATTATCAAAACTGAGGCAGCGGGGCTGGACCTCAGGTTTATATACCAGCGGCGCGTGTCACTGGCTGAGCCCCCGCCAAGCGGCAGTGAAGGCCGCCAAAGAGGGCGCGCCACGAGAGCTCTCGGACATCAGCAAACCGCTGAGTAATTCGAGGGTGACCCCTCGGACATCAGCAAACGACTTAGCAACTCCTTCCTGGGCAACTCCTTCAGGGTCGTCCCCGACACGCGCCGCCAACCGCTCCTGGTTGGCGGGGGCTTTTTAAGCTGCACGGCTCGGGCCAAACGGCCCATAACGCCTTTCCGAGCCTAACGGCTTGTGACTTTTGAGTGAGCAAAGGGAGGAAATAAACAACTCGGGTTCATGCTGTACATAAAGCTATTATATTTTCTTACAAATACTATTTACAATTTTTTTTCTCTTATAACTAATATATACAACTAGACGGGGAATTCCTCTTCTTCCTCGTCTTCGTCCTGGCGCTGTCCCTCCTCCTCCTCACCGTCCACTTCCTTCCGCTGCGGATGTTCTCCTCTCCTCCTGGCTGGCGGTAGCGGCGGGACGTCCTTGTGTCCCCATGGCAGAGTGTGGATACCGTCGGGGAGGACGCACCGCTTGTCGTCAGCTGGACTGAGGCTCAGCTTGTTCACTTCCACGGTGTAGACCCGGTGCAAGTGGGACTGGAACCGGACGTTGGTGGTGTGTTTCTGGACCCCGTCAAACAGACACTCTCTGTAGTCGTCGGGGGTGAGGACGTTCTTGACAACGCCCTTCGCAACCCCCTTGGCTCGCTTGAGAGCCTTGCTGCCGCCTGTCGCCGCGTCCTCGATGTCCATGAAGTACAGCTTGGACCGCAGGCCGAGGTACTCGTATAAGGACAGGCCGTTGCACTCGTCCTTAAACTTTCCGATGACCTTGGCGTTGACGGGGCTGTAGCAGGGGTGAGACCTCGGATAGCCGCTGGTGTCAAAGTCGTCCAGGTGTTCCTTCATCTCAGCATAGACGTCCTGGGACACGATGTCAAAGACGAAGCTGTCCGTGTCCATGTAGTCCACGGTGAGGCGGTCACCGTAGCGCTCCTTCATCTTGCGCAGGAACTCGTACATGAGCCACTTGCTCAGCTCCAGGACTGACATGCCTACGTAGACGGGCTTGTCTAACACAATGTTGACCTTGGACAGATGCACCAGGGACACGTCCTCCGTGTAGTACGTTCGGTCCAGGAAGTTGGATCTGGCGACGTACTTGGAAAACTTCTCCGGGGTGCACACCAGCTTCACGTTGAGGCGCTTCCGTACATTCTCGATGGTCTTGCCAAAGACAGCGTTGTTCATGAGCTTGAAGAAGTCCTGTTCAAACTTCGTTTTGGCCTTCTTCCGCAGCTCGGTGTTCATCAGGATGTACGGTTCCAACCACCGCGACTGGTGAAACGAGATCGCCCGATGCACCGCGACCAGCTCCAATCCGTTTTGCAGCGCCTGCTGTAAGACCCTGTAGTGACAGATGTAGTGTGTCTTGTCGTCCAGGGTCGTCAACAGTTTGGGGAACTTCCCTGTTGGCGGACGCTTCGTCTCGCAGCAGTAGGGAAGGTCCTTGTGCCGGTCGTGTAGGCGCGCGGGGTAGTGGAGGTCCACTTCCAAGATGTATCCTCGATCGGCCTCCGCGTCCAGCGCTGCAATGTCCAACGCCTGGATTTCCTCACGGCTGAGCCACTGGAACTCTCCGGTCGGCAGGCACTGGGACATGGCCCAGCCGTAGAGGTTGTTGGCGTCCAGGTACAGGAGGAAGCGCGTGGGCTCGTCCGGGCGGTGGTCTGGGCATCTGTCGTGGTTGGCCTTGGCGTAGCGGGTGATGGCCTGTGAGATCCCTCCCCGGATCCCCTGCTCCACGAACAGGTACATGTCGAAGTCCTGCAGCGTGTCCAGCTCCACGCCGCAGGTCTTGAGCATGACGTCCCAGGCGTAAGAGGGCAGGGTGTAGTAGTGGGCAGGGTCCAGTCCATACTCAGCCAAAGAGGTATCGCGGAACTGCTCAAAGACATCGGTGAGCAGGGCGATGTCGCACCGCAGGTACTTGTCGGCATAGTCCTTGAGGTTGTGACACTCAAAGGCTCGCCACACGTTGAGGGCGTGCTCGTACTCCTCCTCCTTGATATCCTCCAGGGTCATGGAGTTCCTGAACGCCTCCTTGGGAGGCAGCTCCCTGGTGGAGTACAACGTGTCGTACGACGTGACAAAGTCGTAGGGGAACACGCCCTTCCTGCGCACCAGGTCGAACAGCCGGTCGTCGGGGAAGCGCCTCCTCGTCTCGCGCATCCTGTCCGTGGGAAGTCCCGCCGCCAGGTTGGCCAGGCTCATGGACAAGAACCTGTAGGTGTCGAGGAACCGCACCGCGAAACTGCTCTGTCGTTGGTTGTCCCCGGGCTGACCAAAGTGAAACCGCTTGGTGAAGGCGATGTAGCGCTCTTCGGTGTGCGCCAGCACGTCCACATCACCGGGGTCGATGGCCAGCTCCCGCACTACGAAGTGGGCGTCGTAGTTGGACAGGTTGTGGAAGTAGCAGTTGATGTGTCGCTGCTCCCGGTACCTGAGGTTGCACGAGCGATGAGCGGCTCCTCGGAACTCGTAAGGCGGGGCGTGGTTGTGGTCCCGCACCTTGACGTCCTGGTCCGTGAACTCCTTCCCGCAGAGGTAGCAGTGAGTCGCCACCAGGTACTCGTCCATCTCCTGCCGGGTCAGAGAAGGGTACAGAGCTCTCATGCTGAACAGGAACTCCCACAGCGCCAGCACGTCCATCTTGAGCCTCTCCATGAAGACCTTGGACGCATCAGCCCCGAAGTAGACGCGGGGCTCAAACTCCTCCAGGCCGAGCGAGTCCACGATCTGGTAGGCGAAGGCGTATGGGACGTGCAGTTGCAGGGGCCTCGTGCCGGGCGGCGCTTCCACCGGGTCAACAGCGACGGGCTGCAGAGCACACTCAAAGTCCGCGTAGATGCAGAACCTCTCCCGCCTAGTGTACTCAGGGTGGTTGAAGCGGATCTGCTGCTTCTTCGACAAGTCCAGGCGAAGGGGAGCCTTGGCGGTGCAGTATCGCATGTGCTCCTCCAGACGCTCAGCACCAGACAGTTGCAGCTTGTCAGGCCGGTTGTCAAAGTAAGCGAAGCATCGCTTACACACGTGGATAGTGCTGCGGTGGGACGTCAGCTGGGGTCGCACCAGCCTGCTGACGTTCGCGATGTAGGCGTAGTGACTGTCTCCGCCGGTGGTCACGTACAGCAGGTCCCGGTGATCCTCCAACTCCCGCTTGCATATCTTCAGCGGGAACACGCGGTCCTGGAACTTTGGCGATCCGTCGGGGCGTCTCCCCACCATGGCGCGCTCGATCCCGTAAACGTTGACGCTGATGGGGTTCCTCCTCTCGAAGACTTTGATGTCCTTCACGGCCACGGGGAAGCGTAGGCCGACCCAGTCGTAGCGTGCCATGACGTCTGGTGTGTATGATGTGGGCCTCTCCGGGTGTCGCGCGACGAACTTGGCCAGGACGGCATACGCAAAGCACATGTCATCGACGTTTTGCACGTTGATAACGGCGTGCGTGTCGCAGATGGTCCTGGGAAGCTGGACGAACCGAGCTCCGCGTTCTCCCAACGGGGTGTAGAGGTTGACGCGGATCTCCAGGTCGCGTATCCGGAGATAGCTCCACCCGCTGCCCACTAGCAGGCACTGCTCCTTCTCTTCCTCCAGTTTGTGGAAGGACGCCGACAGGAAGTCCTCCAAGTTGGACGCGGCGGTGAGAGGCACGTTCTTTGTCTTGAAGGCCCGCAGACAGGTGGCCCCATGAACGTTGGCGAATTCGCACTCCAGGAACATGTTAACCTTGATGTTCGGGTGTCGGGTCCTGACGTCGGCCAGCAGTTCCAGGACACTGTCGAACAGTAGCACCAGCGCGTCCTCCACGGTCAAGAAGTCCTCCATGGGCCGGGACAGGCCGAAGGTCAGGAGCCGTCCGCGGAAACCCCGTTGGATGGCACGGAACGTGGGCAATCCGCCGTCGCCGCCACCACCCACCATCCCGTCGGGTGCCGTGCTGGATCCGGGCTGGGGCTCGCGGCTGGGTCCGGGCTGGGGCTCGCGGCTGGGTCCGGGCTGGGGCTCGCGGCTGGGTCCGGGCTGAGGCTCGCGGCTGGGTCCGGGCTGAGGCTCGCGGCTGGGTCCGGGCTCGGGTGACAGGACGGGCAGGTGCGGCATCTCGTCCACAACGAGGTTCCTCACGACAGGGCAGTTGTGGGCCTCGTGCTGGTCTCGGTTGTAGCGCCGGGTGAAGCCTCGGTCGCAGTAGGCGCACGCGAACCTCATGCCGCGGTGGACGCTCGCCACGTGCTGCTGGAGATAAGCGGCCCTGCGGAAAAGGGCGCCGCAATCGGGACAGCGGACCCCGTTAGCGTGCACCAGCTGCACATGACGCCGGAGCAGATCCTCGCGGGCGAATCGCCGCCCACACGCGTCGCACTCGGGCCATGGGTCTCTGACGGGTGGCGTTGCGGAGGAAGAGGAGGAGGAGGTCGAAGCTGACGGGCTCGCACCGTGGACCGCTTCCATGTGATGGCGCAGATCCTCAGGACTCGCCAGGGCAACGGAGCACAACGGGCACGGACGGCCTGCGAACAGGAAAACAAGTCCTATTAGTGACCCTGATAAACACGAGGTGAGGAACTGGCGACCTCTTCCTCATCTCGATCGCCAGTTTGAGCCCAGTAAGTACAAGGGTGAGGAATTGCACAGAGGCCTGACGACCTCTTCCTCATCTCGATCGCCAGTTTGAGCCCAGTAATACAAGGGTGAGGAACTGAACAGAGGCTAGCAGCCCCTTGTTTACTACTTGAATCTGTTTACTCGGCTAAAGCCGTTTACTCTCTCGAAAACAAGTCATTAGTACTGACGGTTTCTTGTTTAACGTAAAAACCGTGCCTGACGTTCCTCATCTCGTTCGCCAGATTGAGCCTAGTAAATACAAGGGTGAGGAATTGCACAGAGGTCTGGCGACCTCTTCCTCATCTCGATCGTCAGTTTGAGCCCAGTAATACAAGGGTGAGGAACTGAACAGAGGCTGGCAGCCCCTTGTTTACTACTTGAATCTGTTTACTCGGCTAAATCCGTTTACTCTCTCGAAAACAAGTCATTAGTACTGACGGTTTCTTGTTTAACGTAAAAACCGTGCCTGGCGCTTGATCGTGAGGAACTGCACAGAGGACTGGCGACCTCTTCCTCATCTCAATCGCCAGTTTGGGCCCAGTAAATACAAGGGTGAGGAACACACAGAGGCTGGCAGCCTCCTTTCTTGTTTAACATAAAAACCGTACCTGACGCTTGATCGTGAGGAACTGTATAGAGGACTGGTGACCTCTTCCTCATCTCGATCGCCAGTTTGAGTCCAGTAATACAAGGGTGAGGAACTTTGGATGAGGATATCGGAGAAGAAGGCGTGCTTAACAAATCTACTGGCGGTTTCCTATTTAACTTAAAACCGTACCTGGCGCTTGGTCGTGAGGAGTGGGAGGATGAACTGCTATGAGGTGACGTCGCAGGTTGTCGCTTCGCCCGAAGCGTCTCCCGCAGACGTCGCAGTCGAAATGGCGGTCCCTGTGAGCGGCTGCCGTGTGACGAGTCAGGTTTCCAGCGTTCGCGAAGACGCGACCACAGACCTCACACATACGAGGAACAGCCATCTGATTGAAAAGCAAAACCTAATTTCATTTCGCTTAAACATTTTTTTTTTTAAAGAGTGGTAGTGAATCTATTTTGCTTTTTAAGTTTGATTCATTAATTTTAATCGTTATAAAACACAACTGTTTCAAGGTCATTACAATTCCACTCATCTCCATCGGAAAAAGAAACAATGACAAGGCTCAGTGTACTGGGATATGTAAAAGATTAATTATTAATGTTAGCTAATAAGATTTTAGAGCATTGGACTTACGTTGACTTTTATGGGAATCCAAAGGCAATGAACAGCAGGTTGTGTAGGTGTATCGCAGAGACAGCAATACTTCGTCCGCACAGTAAGAGCTCCAAAGACAAACTGACGAAACCCTTGAGGACGCGCTCATAAATAGCACTCCAGTCGGGAGGAGTAAGCGGTAAACAGTTCCCGGAACCGCTGATGAGTAAACAGCCCCGGGCGGTCACGTAGGCTCTAGCACGCGCCTCGACACGTGACTCCGCGGAGCCGCTCACCGGGGGGGGGGGACTTGCATCCTCACCGCGCCTTTGTTAGTTTTGAACCATCGTAAGGGGTCTGGAAAACAGCCAAGATCCCATGAGAAAAACGCGTTTAAAAATTAATAGCGGGCCTGTTTAACGGTGGATTCTCAATTTTCTTTAAGGGATGGTTTACTTAGGCTGCCGCCTGACATGTGGTGAAATTTCATCAAAATCGGTCGGTAAACAGCTGAGATCCCATAAGGAAAACTTGTTTAAAAATTAATAGCGGGCCCGTTTAACGGTTGATTTTCAATTTTCTTTAAGGGATGGTTTACTTAGGCCGTCGCCCGACATGTGGTGAAGTTTCATCAAAATCGGTCGGTAAACAGCTGAGATCCCATAAGGAAAACACGTTTAAAAATTAATAGCGGCCTTGTTTAATGGCGGATCTATGGGGTTCTTACGTCATTCGCTTCCTCTGGGATAGGCCTACACTCTGGAAAAAGTCCCGTGGGAATCGGTGGGTAAATAGGCTAGTTATTAATTTTCGAAAGTTTTTTCCTCATCACGAAAAGTGCTGCAGACGACCGGGGGGGGGGGTTCCTCATTCCTCCTCACACGCCTGTGCTCACCAGCCTATGTTAGGTTTCCGCCAGGTCACGTGACGGGGGGGGGGTCCTCATTCCTCCTCACACGCCTGTGCTCAACAGCCTATGTTAGGTTTCCGCCAGGTCACGTGACGGGGGGGGGGCGCTTCCTCGCATCCTCACGCCAGGTGCCAGGTTTAAGTTAGGTTAATGGGTCACGTGACGGGGGGGGGGTCCTCGCATCCTCACGCCAGGTGCCAGGTTTAAGTTAGGTTAATGGGTCACGTGACGGGGGGGGCCTCGGGGGTGCCCTCGGGGGTGCCCTCGGGGGTGACCTTGGGGTCAAGGTCAAGGTCATCCGGGGGGGGGTGATTCCTCATTCCTCCTCACGCGCCTGTGCTGGGTCAGAAGGAACCAATGCCCCCTACTAACAACTTTTTACTTTTAACAGTACTTTGAAATCATTTAGTTAATTCAACTTGTTTTTACTTTTGATTTCTTGGCGGACTCTGAAAACTAAGTTTCCCATGTGGTGTTATTTATAAAATATTTGCTCTACGCACAAATGTCTGGAAATAAAGGCATTTTATTTTTATTTGGGTAGAGATCCCACGATGTAAGGGTTAATGTTATCTATCACCTTCTCTTACCAGGACTGACACGAGGCGATTGGGAGCTTGGGGCAAAAATTCTGTGGGGGCCCCCAGAGACCCCTATTTTACTATATTGGTATTTTTATTAGTGAATTTCCTATGGAAAGTGAACTATTAGCATGACCCGCACGGTGAGACTTAAGCCCGGGACCACCATAGAAGTTCCTAACGTGACCCCCTGAACACGTTTTGGGGGGTCGTTCAAAATGTTATATATATATGTGTGTGTGTGTGTGTGTGTGTGTGTGTGTGTGTGTGTGTGTGTGTGTGTGTGTGTGTGTGCGTGCGCGTGCGCGCGCGTTTGCACTATAGCGGTCGAATTTTTGTCCCATTTACTTCAAATATGGTTGGTCCTTTCTATAATCAGTTGGGCAAGTTCGTTGGGCAAAACAATCGGAAAACTCTAAACCCCTTTTTTGAGGATTAATCTTTTAGATTTCGAGTTTTTGGGCCCAAAAAGGGGCAGAAAAGACCCGGATGTAAAATTAATGTAAAAAGATGAGAATTAGTGAGGCAAAAGTTTTAAGCCCTCTCTCGTCATTCTAGCATAAATATTTACCGAGTTATTAAAGAAAATGTGTATCGACTAACCACAGTGCGTTGTCTTAGGGGGATTTACATTAGACAAGCCTGTTATTCATTTGTTAGTGTACTTATATCATCCCCAGCAACCTCACGTCTACTTTCAAGCCTGACTGGACCTTCTCCTAACCTTATAATGCGCAAAATTATATTCCCAACATTGCAGGTAAATAAAACAAGGAGCATCAGAACAGCCAAAAATCAATGTTTTCAGATTTCAATAAAAATTGGAATAAATGTTTGTTTTTACACTGATTTTGAGTTTTAAAAGTTTTTTATGTGGAAATTCACTTCCCTCACATCAGCGTGCTTCGTGCGAACTCGGTTTTTTATTATATAGACAGGAGGGAACAAAGTAACCCGGTTGCCCCCTGTCTCTTACCCACCCAAACTGCTCCGGTTGTCCCCCCATCTCTTACCCACCCAATATTTCAACGGCTGTTATGGTATACGGTCCGGACCCACATTACGATATTTTGGTTTTGGTCTTTCTCGCTCAATTAATAACCAATTTAGTAATCAACACATATAATGCAATAGATTTCTTAACCTTATAAAATCGGCTTCATAACGTAAATCAAATATTTTTTAACCTCCAATAAATTACCAGCTTACCACAAAATTCATAATTTCGAAAGGGATGTAATGTCATCTTCGTTATTACTTGCAAGAAAGCAAAATATTAAATTAGGTTTGTAATAAATAATCTGTTATTCGACTGATAATCATTGGTATTTGAATTTTATTAATTTGTAACGATTTTCGAAGGTAACTGAACTACATCCAGACATGAAGCTAAAGAAAATGCATTTGGCTGAAAGCATGGCGTTTCCAATTTCTCGATTAGAGCTTTCAGAGTTCTCAGTTCTTCCTCCTTTTCACTGTTGTTGCACTTATATGTCTAATTAGGTTTTTCATTCTGTTCGGAGTCAGGAATCCATGTATTTATTTTAATTTTATTAAAACTAAATTCAAAATTAAATTTTAAAAGAATTTATTAAAATTAACGTATGATTTTGACATTGATTTATGTATTACATTTCTTCATGATTACATTAATCAGTAAGCCATCAAGAATCAAGAATTCTTGATTGTCATTGTCTATATTCATAGCATGTACAATCGTCAAATGCATCATAGTAATTTTAAAAAAAACTTATGTAATAAATATAATTGACCCATTTAACTATTTAACATTTTTGTCAGACATATTCTCACCAACACTTATGTATTCTTTTAAATTTTAAAAAAAGGTTTATTTCTAAACATTTCCACGATCTATTCTAATTTTATTTGTTTGGTGTTCAAAAGCTTGATTTCAGAGAAGTAGGGTTGCTTTTAAAAAATTGTGCTGTGTTTAGGAGTGATCAAGCTTGATTTTTTCCTGCAGTCATAACGGCTGATATTGCGACATAATCAAAATAGTTTATTTTCAATTAAAAAAATAAAGTCAATCACAAATAAAAACAGGATAAAATCATACAATTATTCACAGAAAACATATCTCTACATGTTGTAAAGATTGTTGTACATAAATTGTTTTTTCATACCGATATCAACCTAACTTCAAAGTCGATTCACTGCCAAACAAATAGATCCTCTCAAAAATCATAACTCTTGAACACAAATCTTAAGAAGCCTAACCCGGAAATACATTTCGCCCGTAAAGTACACCCCTTGGAAACATCCCCCTGATGATACAACCGTTCAAGATCAATGTTTCTCCAGGAAATCTTCCCCTGAAAAAAAAAACAAATCCAAATATAACCTAAACACGGCTCATATTCCTAAATGTATGCCTTCGACATTTTCTTCAGAATATGTACTACCATGTAACCCCTCTAAAACCATCTGTTGCAACAGACATCCTAAAACAATTCCAAGATAAATTCCCTCCCTAAAATAAAAAAAATTCATGAAATAGATCGGTTTCCCAATGTAAAGTATTAATTTCATCACGACATATACTTGGACTTCCGGATTTCTTATTAATCTTAGCAAATTTATTGCTTCGACTTATTCTTGATGTTCTTAAAACTTTTCTGCAAATTGTGGGTTAAAGGGGACTTTTGAGTGATTTACAATTGTCCAGCTAAATTGACATTAATGAGTAATATAAGTATACGAAATATTACGAGAAAAAAATGTAAGACCTTCAGGTTGACCCTAAATAACATAAGTATTTCTATCCATTACAGCTTGATTAAAATTCAATTATACATATCGCTTTCACTTCTTTGTGGTACTTCTGACATACTAGAGCACGAGTTACCGGTCATTCACATGTTCACTGGCACCAAATATTAATGAACCACCGATATAAGATCGGTTAACTCGTAAGCTGAACGGTTAAGGAGGCCGTAGGAAAGCCCATAGCGAGCCGAAAGCGAGTTATTGCCTAATCTACACTTGACAAAAAATCAATTTTGAAATATTAATATTCAGATTTTGCTGCCTTTCTTTATCAAAATACTTATTTTTAAACTTCATAGTTTCAATAACCTTCAAGCCCCTATTAAGGCCAAGTCTACTTTAACCCACCAAAGTTTGTGAAGCATTAAAATGAAAAGTAATATCTTTCGACTAAACCTTTCTTACTCAAAGTATTTATCTATAACGCTAACTTTGTTTCAAAATATTATCATCTAGCAATAATTATTTAGCGTTATCAAATTTAAATACAAATCTGTTAACATTTATAAAATAAGTTTAAATAGCTGAAATTAATGTTTAAAAACATTTGATGTTTTAATACATTTAAAATAAAAAACTAACGTAAATTTTAAAATATGTATTCTGATAGGTCTAAAAAGTCTCGATTGTCTATATTCAAATAGATTACTGGAAAAAAGAACTTTGAAAAATCCTTAATCAATTTAAGGAGTACATCCAGTTTATGTTAAACATATGTAGTTTTTGTATGAACAACCTTACGGAGTAATGATAGTCAATAATGTTTTCAGGATTCATGAAATTTCAACCATCCAAACTCATTAAAAACAAATGTAGAATTTCTATAAATTCTTAAGTTCATAATAAACGTCATAGATGTGTTCGTCTGACATGTAATCATAAACAAAAGAGAAATAAAGGGGAAATCAAATCATTTTCAGTTTTAATTTGTTAATTGGGGAATAATAAATGAAGAACGTGTCAGTGAGTGCTAGCATTGAAAACTCACAGACCGAAAAATATTTTATTTTATTTGAACTGTACTGGAAGTCAGGATAAGTTTTCCAGACTATATCAGTTTTAATTGCGAATCACAGAAAAAAAAACTTCAATCGACGAGTATTAAAGGTAAATGGTTGATTTCAAAGAGCAATTCGGTCTTTAGTTTTAGTATTACTTATGAAATTAATATAACCGAGTGTGCAATCTATCAAGTTTTAAACCATTTTTGTGGAATCTTTGACTCAAAACATCATTGATTGATAACACTTTTTTGGTACTAAATTGTTTATGAGATATGATATAAACTACTTGAATGAAGCGGTAAATAACACCTTAAGCTTAGGTAGTAAATAGTTTCAGAAGTAAGAAATAAATCATGGTTTACTCAGTCAAAGGCTGAGCTAAAATCAAATATCTTTCATTTTAACAACGCCAATAAGGGTAGTTTTTAGTCCCCTATAATACTATCCAAGTCCATTTCGCTGGCCCGGCCATATTTGAAATTAAAAATGTTAACTATACCACGAGTTAATACTAGGTTAGTACTAGTTATTACTCGAATATGAGGGTTAATACCCTAAGCATAACATATTTATTAACGAAAACGTTCGGCCGGGCAAGGGAAATGCTAGTCCGGCCATGTGCGAAAAAGAAAATTTCAACTATAGCACGAGTTAATACTAGGTTAATACTAGTTATTCCTCGAATATGAAGGTTAGTATTCTAACCGTTACTGAGCTATTAGACAAAACCAAAGGAGGGGGCCGGAAGTGCCATCCCAGCCATGTGCGAAAATGAAAATTTCAACTATACCACGAGTTAATACTAGGTTAATACTAGTTATTCCTCGAATATGAAGGTTAGTACTCTAACCGTTACCGAGCTATTAAGCAAAACGTACGGTGGGGGCCGGAAGTGCCATCCCGGTCATGTGCGAAAATGAAAATCTTAACTACATTCATTCCGGAAATGAACTGTCTGATTTATACATATTTTCAGAATTTATATATATATTTTTGTACATAGATTTTGAATTTAGGCCTTAAAAGCAGTAAGGGACCATACACATATTACGTAACGCACTTAAGGGTGGGAGGGGTTATGCCGTAGCGTTATGATGTGTTATGAGTGGGAAGGAGGGTTTGGATCAATGTTACGTAACTCACACATATTAACCCTAAGAGCTGGCGCATCCCGTATACATAAAGACTGTTATAAATCTTTAAAAATTAAACAACTTAATAATCAAACTGATATCTAAATAAAGGTTACAGTTTGTTATATAAACAATATTTCCGTCATACTATTTTAATAACAGTTAAACTAGCAAAAATAAATACATAACGCGTTTTGAGTAAGTTCTGTATTGCTTTACAGCTATGTTTTGTGTTGTTTTACAGTAAAAAATCATGATGGATACAGTATTGCGCAATGCCACCCATATCTTTAGTTTCAAGTTGTTTTGTATTTGTATTAATGAAAAATTAAATTTGTTAAGTTTTAGCTGTGATAGTTTATTTTGTTGTTTATAATTATTAGTAACAATCTTGTTTGTTTATGTACATTTTGTTTTGAAATAAGTTATTACCAAATCTTGTTAAAAGAAAGTCATTTAAAGTTTATTGATTCATTGAAATCCATACTCCAAATTGCCAATAAAACTATGTTGAAAAGGATTAAGCTGTTTTAAAGCCTACTACGACTGAGTGACGTAATGCATTGGGGGGATGTGTGGGGGTATGTTCAAGCGTTATAGTGTGTTATATGTGGGAGGGGGGTTATTAATGGCGAAAAATGCGTTACGTAATGTGTGTATTGCCCATATGCCCCCTAACATATAACACTCTATTCTATGTAGTTTGATTTTATATAATGACTTGAAAGATTTGATAACATATGAATTAATCCAATTTTTATCCAACGAGTTCGCAGAGTGTTACAAGAATAAAGTAGGAAACTAATTTAAATTATTTTAGTACCACAATTTTTTTTATAGGTGATAATTAGACATTTATATTATTTATGTAAAATAAATTGCAGCGAAAAGATACTTGATTTTCTTTAAGTTTGTTCAGTGTTCACATTTGCTCATTATTAATTCATATTAAACCAATCTCATCACATCTCATCTAATTTGTATTCAGAAACAATCACTAAAGACAAGGAAAAACGAATTTTTATAAGTAAAATATGATAATATGTTATAAAGATCCTGCAATTATTGCCTTTTTTGAGAAAATTACGACGTAACATCAACTGTAGTTCACCTGTGTGTGTGACCTTGAGAGCAGACAATAGATTGGGGTGCGAGATGTTCGTTGAGGGGTGGGAAGGGGTTCAACACTGATAAGGCAGATAAGTTGCCACCTTTTATCTCCTAATTTTGAAGCTCAGTTCTCAGTTGAAACTTCCCAGTGACCGGATTGGTTTTGTCCCGAGTGATGGAGTGTAGCTGTGTTGTTGTTTCCGTAGTTTCAGGGTTTATTTTGTTTTCAGTTTTCTTGACGGTACCTCATTAAATCGGCCACTTTTAAAATAAGGGTTTTACATACAACTATAATAATATAACAAGGGATCTTTAATTCCCTATTCCTTATTGATACAAGAGCTATGAACAGATATACATTTGAAATATTAGTATTAAACAACCAATGTATCTACTATTCGTCACTGCTGCAGAGTCAAGTTTATTGTTTATTATTTTTACAAATTAATAAACTCGCTACAGATATTAGTAAGTTTTTCAACTTATTCCAACTAAGAAATTGTTTACGGGCCACAAGCTGCAGTTTTTGTTACATATTTATCATTAAAATAGAGTCAGATGAGATGTTGCCAATCTACACGACACTTTCCTTTACCCATAGCGGTTTCACTAGCGAACTTTGGCTTTATAACAAACTAGCTGATGTACCCTATAGAGCTTTTCTTCGCACGGGATAGTCAAAAGAACAAAGACTAATAACTGTGTTATAAGTTAGCTTGAATCAGCTTCTCTTGCCTCTGGTCTTTAAGCTGACAAATTTTATCATCCACAGCTGTTCGCATTATAGTTTCTGAATGTTAATTTTTCTGAAATGAAACCATTGAAAATTAGGACGTTCATGGGGCGTAGCCCGAGGGGATTTTAAGGAAGTGAATAGGCCTATGTGTTGCACGGGTCCAAGTGTAAAGTTTCAGCCCAGTCGGTTCAGTAGTATTTGCGTTCACCAGGAACATCACACATACGGACAGACAGACAGACAGAAACCACCTCTTCTTTATAATATTACAAGCTGATGTACCCGTCCTTCGTACGGGTTGTATATAAATGGTAGATTAACTAAAAATATTAACAACCCACATAATTTTATAATATTAAAATTACATTTTACACTTTTAAAGTAGAATTAAATTAAAGTTAACGATATACTATGGCAGATAATTCGGGTAGTGTTGTCAAGTCGAGGAACTCTGTCGGGTAGTGAACGGTGTGGTTTTTGGGACTCCAAATCGGTACACGTAATACTTTGGATTCGATTTTAGAAATAAAAGAACTCAAGTACAACAAAATATTAACCCCGTTTAATTTAACATTTAAAATACTTTGATACATTAATCTTTACATTCCAATAAATTAATAGTAATGTAACGAAACATTTAACTTTAAAAACTGGAGTATAGGAGTATAGGTGGGGTTGCGACCCATTATTCCCTACTTTTTTCCACGCAAAAAGCAATTCCGTAATCTATTTTTAAATATTATCTTTCGTTCTCTTAACAATAATTTTAAATAATGGGTCTAAACACCTTTATATTTGAAAAACAAATTGTTTCCAATGTGACGGATCCAATATGACGACCAAAAACTTGCTCCCCTAATATAACTGGCGGTGGTTGGGGTTTAATATTATAATAAATTAAAAACTGGGGGGACTTCAAAACTCACTTTGTATAATAAGAGCAACGTGGCAACGTGTTATACCACCTATTCAGAGAGCGGCCCATTTGGTGTCAATTTTCACTAATATGTTTTAGTATTAACGGATTTTCATTGCCTTCAACAATCAACAATGATAAGATAAATCTATCTATCTATAATATTATAAAGAAGAGGTGGTTTCTGTCTGTCTGTCTGTCTGATGTTCCGGGTGAACGCAAAAACTACTTAACCGACTGGGCTGAAACTTTACACAAAGGTAGATCTTGAACCCATACAACACATAGGCCTATTCACTTCCTTAAAATCCCCTCGGGCTACGCCCCGTGAACGTTTTAAGTTTCAATATTTACATTTCATAAGAAAGTAAACATTCAGAAACTGTAATGCGAACAGCTGAGGGCACTTACATTTGACAGATTAAAGAGCAGAAGCAAGAACAACAGCTGTTTCAAGCTAACTAAAATGAAATTTGCATTGACTATAGAACGGGTAAGGAAAACCCCTGTGCGAAGAACGTGTACATCAAGTTTATATATATTTATTTCAATATACCGTATGATTAATCTATATATAAATAAAATTAGAGTTTTGTCTGTACATTGCTTGGAATTGTGAAATTGTTGCATATTTTCACGTTTTACACCCTAGGGAAACCAAAACAAATCTTATCTCAATTTATGTCTGTCTGTCTGCCGGTAACGCTCAAAGACGTGTTTTTGTTTTCTTTTCACTGGAAAACGGGTGCACTGACATTAATAACACTTTGTTTCTTTGTTCTATATATGCGTGAGAAGGTTTTAGGGCACTATAAACTGGCAAACTGGCAGACGGAGACGAAGTTAAAAATTTAAAAAAGGTTGAACCAAAGTTACTCCCAACTAAATCGACCTCAAGAAATAACGTAAATATAATGTTAACTCTTTACAAATACAAAGTGTTCCAAAATCTGGGGCTTAATAGTTTAAATCTCTGGAATATTCAATTGCAAACATAATCTATGTGATGTTATATATATTTTTTAAGTTTTAAACCAGAAAAACAGGTTTGTGAAATTAGAAATCACTTATCTTTCATTTAAAAATGGGGGCAATTCGTGTAAAAAAGTTATATTTGTGATATTTCCTTTATCTCCCAAACCACTGATGATTTTTGGTTCAGATTCAAAATTCTAAATCACTACCTAATCACTGGCTTTATTAGCCGATACCACGTGGCAATAATCTTTTGGAAAATGTAACCCCAAAATTAAAAAATGTTTCAAATGGTAAATATATGTGTCAAATAACTTACAATTTTAAAGGTATTGTAAATTACAGGAACGTTATATCCGTGTCCACCGAGATCGTCATGTCCGAGTTCGTCACATCTACGAAAATCAATGAGCCGAACTAATTAGGGTCGGCCGTCTACCTGCCCCACCGGGTATGTCATGCTTCCTCCGCCCGAACGGGATCAACTTACCCTAGTCACAGATCACAAGAGAACGGTCAAATACCGTTCTGAATCTTTACGCTCAGAGTTTACTGATGTTGGTTCTTCATGTAGCATAGTTAATTGGATTGAGTGAAACGATATCCTTATACTCAGTTTGGTATTCGAAGTAGTGTGACGCTATCTACATTTTAACGGTTTGATGGATTGTCATGAAATTTTTAGGATAACCTTTTTACGGTTTAATGCTTTAAATAAACTATAATTGGCGAATTATTATTGCATTTTAATAATTATCAGTTTTTTCATTGAACATTATTTCAGTACATATTTTGAGCTTTGTAGTACCGTGTTGTTTGAAGTTTGAACTGTCAAAATACATCAGCTCAGCTGCTGTAATTTTGTTGATTGAAGTTTGTGTTCAGGTCAGAGCGGTTTATTTATTTAATTTGTTCTAAAACTTAGTGGTTCTACCTACCTAGACACCTTTCTTTTAGAAATTCAAAACGTGTCATTCTTTTGAATTCAATAATAATTTCATTAATGTTATACCGTAGCAATAATCAAATGTAAATCTTATTTCCTTGCGAGTTCCATACACATAAACTATGTGAAGCACTTTGGTTCAAGTTGGATTTAATACGATTAAAAGTGTTTTCGGCGAGAATGCCAACATTATACATCAGTACTAAACACAAACATACATTTTGGAGGTTTTGTCTGTGTTCTTTTGTAGATAGTTTGTGTTCGAATAATACTCAGGTTTTGTATATTAGCTTACAGTCGTAGCCATAACATGGATGATTATAGCACAAGGTGTGACTAAAAACGAACTTTTTATGTTATTAATAAACTTTAAATACTGTCTACAAAGTTTTAATCGCCAAAACAGACAGTATCCTTTTGACTAATTTAGGTAGGCCAATGATACTGTAGTTTCTCAACCATCCCAAGTTGGTCAATCATCATACTATTTAAATTTTAGCCTTGCTGTAAGTTTATTCTAACCATAAGTCTGTCTTGGTAGTCTATACAGTGGGAATGTTATGATAGGCCTAGCTTATATATATATTTGCGAGTTACTAAATGTCCATTTACTTTTCGTGAGAAAATTAAGTTTGCTGAGGCAAACTGTAGGCCTACTTTGAATGGCCAAACATACTTAAATGAATCCAACAGACCAAACCGTCATATAAACCTTACCTAACCCAAGGTATCTACTTAATGTGATAAGCACCCAGTGCCGTCCTTAGGGCGGCGCGACAGGTGCACCCACACAAGGGCCTTGCGCCTATGAAGGCCTCGCACTTGAGGGTTTTTGTATGTGGAAGCTAGAGGTGTCATGGCCATGAATGGGATCAGAAATGTGGACTTTTGATGATTAACTTATCAATTGAACAACTGAAGACAATGTACAAACAGTTAGTGGTACGTACACATTTTGCTAATCTGTGTCGGGACTATACAGGGGCGTAATTTTATTTTTATATTACATCAGAATGAGTTTCAGGTATTTTTCAGTGTATCCTAGCTATTTTGTCTATATTTTATAACTCATTGATTTTTTCCCAAGAGTGGTAAGACTGACCTCCGATGGTGAAATGGTATCGTTTGTTTTTTACGACCCATCTTGTACAGCGTGCTGCGGCAGTTAGGTTAGGTTATGTTACGTTATTTTGAAATAACAAATCCTATCTTATCCAACGAGGATGTCTATAGAGGTCTCGTCTGGGATAAAAAACTCTGCTTACATGCTGACCGCAATTTTGACCCTTTATAACCTCCGGTCTCCATGGCAACAAATAAGTTAACCAATTAAATACCCTCTTCACAACTTATGTTAGTCTTTATTACTCTTTGGCTAGATGTTTTGTTTACAAAAATGTCCTCCAATGAGGCTTCACTTTTTTAACAAGAGCTCTATAATTATTTAAACTTCGTTATCTTATCCTGAACTGTTGCATACTTATTCATAATTGGTTGAAATAGAAAGTATTGGACCAATAACTTATACGTTGCCTGTTTTATTTTTTCTGAAAGATTTTTTACTGTAGAATTCACAAATAAGGTTAGTGTTTATCAGAAACTTTCCTTTTGGGTACCTACACTTTCATAAATGATGAATGAATGATATGAAGCGATAATATAAAAAACTGAATGAAATTGTTCGTTACGGTTTAGCTATTATTTAGGTTATTTGGTTTTGGTTTCGGTTGTGTTCAGTCTCAAAGATGTGAACGATTTTGTCTTGGAATTAGTCCAGATAAGAAACATTGATTCCATTAATACTTAAATATGTATTCTCGGTACGGTATATCAGAAAGCTGTATCCTGGAAACCTTTTAAATTTGTTACGTTTTGTAGTTTTATGTTTTGTAAATAAATCATTTTGTTAATACTGGTAGGGTAACATTTATTTCATTTTTATTTTAAGTTTATTTGACAAAAAAACTAAAAAACAAAAAGGTTGTGCTGGTTAATTAACGGAAATGATACAAATATTCTTTTGATAGTTGTTATTAATGCACTTATAATCTAAATTAAATGAAAATAGAGTATAAACACTGATTACAGGCTTAACTGAACTGATTTTAGGTGTATAGTATGTATAGGCCTATATGCTGATGACATTTTTAACAAATAGGTATGCCACTTGAGAAGAATATGGAGTAGTGATGTGCAATATGGTCACATTTCGCGATATGGCTGAAGTGGTATCGCGTCACTGTTGAAACGTTGTGTTATCATGTTATCATGGTCCCGGACCTAGGTCTTACCATGCCGACTACGGTAATAGCTTCTTCCCTATTGGGGAAATTCGCTAAAAAGAGCTGAATATTTTGAACACAAGTTAACGGAGGGGGAAAATACCTAATTTAATTTTATATGATTGGGATTTATTTATTTCAAAGGATCACACCATTTTTACAGATCGAAACACGCAGTTTTACAAGATGGCTTGTAATATGTTTGGCATGTGATAGGGTTGCCATGATTTTTAGAACCACATACTAAATACCCACGTCGCAGCAAACCTGCATACTCAGCGAATTTTCAATGGAGATATAAGTGTCCTAATACTACATAAAGCCACTTACCAAGTTTCATAACAATATATTCACAAATAAGCGATATATCCAATTTTAATTATACTCCATAAGAATAAAATTGGGGCTGAGTACGCAGGTGTGCTGCAACAAGGAATACAAAAAATGGGTTTTTATGCTAATATCAATATAACTCACCTAGGAGAAGTCGTATACCAGTTTTTATTCATTTATGTTCATAATTAAGGGAGACAGAGCATTTAATTGTTCTCCATAAGAATAACATGGGGGCTGAGTACGCAGGTTTGCTGCTAGGGGAGCCGTTGGCAAAAAATATTTTTTTTTTAGCAAATATCAATAGACCCCAACGAGATGAAGCTGTATACCAAGTTTCGTCAGTATACGTTCACAAATAAGCGAGATATAACAATTTTCTTTTCCTCCATAATAATAACATTAGACGACGTACTGTGTTTAGCACTTTCAATCTATCGGTAACCAATTGACGTAGAGAAATGATCAAAATACCAAATTGTGTATTTTTTAAGCTGAATCCAATGGGAAAAACTAAAATTTGACGATTTAGAAAATTATATGTAAACAATTCAAAAAACACATTTTTTGGGGTACAAAACCCCCATAAAATACCCCTTCCAATGGAGCGATCTGGCTGGTTTTCGATATTAAAGTCATAAATGTTGCTTTACACGTTTAAACCAAATTTCATCAAAATCGGATCTTTTTTACGAGAGTTATCGTGCTCACGGACACACACACACACACAGCAAACAGTTTGCTGGACTTTTAATCAAAAAAAGTTTGTTTTACAAAGTTTTCAAAGAAAGTAATTCAGGCTTTTTTTATAATGAAAACTATAGCCAGGCTATCTTTGCCGCTTCAAATAAAGGGTCTTTTAAGTCCCTTATATGAGGAAATAAGTTAAATTCAAATTATACGGTGCACCTAAAATGATACAGTATAAGGTGACGCGATACACATCATATTGCCATAGCCTATCGTGATATGTGACTGTATTGCACACCAAATTTGTTAAAAATGTATTCTTAAATATTAAATCTCACATAAAAACGATTCAGTTGAGCACTTTAAGCCTGTAAGTAGATTTTTCATTTAGGCCTACATTTCTCGCTGGACTTCATTCCTGTTTTCAAGTGTAATTAACTAGGTGCTATCACTAATGCAACTTGGTACATGTAATACAATGGAAGTCATGCTCTAGGTGAGACAATGGAAAGTCCTCAGTCAAAAACTGTCGCAGCGACGACTACGCGCAGTAGAAATGTTTGGCAGGAGAATTGTCACAGCCCCCCACCCTGCAGCTGAGGGGGGGGGTTGTTCTCACTCTGCACATATTAACAGCAGGTCCGCTAACTTCCAGCATACAGTTTAAAATTATGGGTCCCTTATAAATTATGTGTTATGGACGTAAAATTAGAGTAACCTAATGTAACCCAACCGCCGCAGCGCGCTACATAAGTTTTTAGTCCTGCATAAAACTGTTATTGTTTACTTTTCATTTATAATTCAATAAGTTATGTTCAACTTTTATTCAATCAATGCTTTTCAGTTTACAAGGTCATGAAAAAAATTTAAATGTGCTCTTTGAATTACTTAATTAGTTACGTAAGAACGTAAAATTATGTTCAAAGCGTCCAAAGAATGGCAAGGTTATGGTTTAAAATGGTCATATTTTATGAGTATACGACAATTTTCTTATATGTCTGTTGGCATCACTGATGGGGAGGGAGCAACCTTAGTCAAAGGGCGTGGTCTAATAGTACAGTAATGATGGCGGCAGGGGTATGAACTCCATGAATGTACCACTCCACCAAATCTTTAGGACTGCTTGGAGTCGTCGCTGCAACACTTTCTGACGTGTCCAATTCTGCGCTCCCCTCTGGGTCATGCATGTGGCGTTTTTAGAATGGAAAATTCTCAAAACTTTTTGCATTTCTAACTGCTTCCCCCATAAGGCCAATACTTTCAAAATCCGTCCTGTGTTATTTGTGAATATATATTTTTTAAATTTAGAAGAAATGATGTGCTGGTGGTTATCTAGCAATTTCAGTGACAACATTTTCGATTTGCATTTTTAAATTCGATAGAAAAATATAAATAAAAAATAAATTTGAAACTTTGCTCACTGAAATCGGTTTGTTATTTTTTTTCCTCCTGCAAAAAGCTATAAATCAACAACATCCGACCACCCATTGAGGCTGGATGGAACTTGAAAGAATCATTGCTCTTATGGGTTTAGGAATATACATGGATTAACTGGTACCCCTCTTAAAAGATCTTGAATTTGAATTGTCAATGACAGCCTTGCTGTAGTTTCCATTTTAATAAAAAACCATTGCCGCAGGCAGTGATTTGTTTTGTGGCTTACACAAAACAACTTAAAAAACTAAAGATGTGGGTAGCACTGCGCATTACTGTATCAAGTCATGATTTTACGCTCTAAAACAACAAAAAACATAGGTTTAAAGCAAACTTACTCAAAATACGCTATGTATTTATTAGTGAATTTCCTATGGAAAGTGAACTATTAGCATGACCCGCACGGTGAAACTTAAGCCCGGGACCACCATAGAAGTTCCTAACGTGACCCCCTGAACACGTTTTGGGGGGTCGTTCAAAATGTTATATTTATATATATGTATATATATACGTTTGCACTCTAGCGGTCACACTTTTGGTCCGATTTACTTCAAATTTGGTAGGGGCGTTTCTTTCTATAATTAGTTGGACAAGTTCATTGGGCAAAACAATCGGAAAACTCTAAACCCCTTTTTTGGCGATTAATCTTTTGAATTTTGAGTTTTTGGGCCCAGAAAGGGTTAGAAAAGCCCCGGATGTAAACCTAAGGCATGTAAAAATATGGGAATTAATGAGGCGAAAGTTTTAAGCCCTCTCTCGTCATTCTAGCATAAATATTTACGGAGTTATTAAAGTAAATGTGTATCGACTAAACACAGTACGTTGTCTTAAGGGGGTTTTGCATTAGAAAAGCCTGTTATTCATTTGTTGGTGTACTTTTCTCATCCCCAACAACCTCACACTACTTTCAAGCCTGACTGGATCCTCTCCTAACCTTATAATGTGCAAAATCGTATTCCCAGCATTGCAGGTAAATATAACCAGGAGCATCAGAACAGGCAAAAAAATCAACATTTTCAGATTTCAATAAAAATTGAAATAAATGTCTGTGTTTACACTGATTTTGAGTTTTAAAAGTTTTTTATATGGAAATTCACATCCCTCACCTCAGCGTGCTGCGTGCGAACTCGTTTTTAGTTTTACTGTTAGTAAAATAGTATGACGGAACTAACTAACTGTAACCTTGATTAAGATATCAATTAGATAAGCTTTTAATTGTGAAAGTTTTATAACATTATCAATAGATGTGGGAGTGCGCCAGCTCTTAGGGTTGATATGTGTGAGTTACATAACCCCTCCCCTACATAACGCTACGCCATACCCCCTCCCACCCCTTAAGTGTGTTATGTAATATATGTGTATGGCCCCCTAGCATGTTTTTAAATGTAAAAATAACTAACGTAAAATGAGTAAGTATATAATTTAAATAGGCTACCAGTATAATCAATCCTATAAACAAATTAAAAACTTGAAAAATGATCATTTCATTGAATCATAGCCTATTTCATTAATACTTGTACTTCTCTGAAAACACATCAAACTACTTTAAAATGATAAAGCCACTAGACAGGCCTCATCCCCAGGACAAATCAAATACGGTAATTAGAAAAAACTAATTTTAAAAGTTAAAAAAATTAACATTGGGCTTATACAGTTTAAAATCTAAACAAAGTAAATAACAGCAGTTTATAATCTGTGAGTTAATGTTCAAAGTAATACTCATGTTGTTGTTGTTGAAGTAGTACCCGAAGGCCGGGCTTTGCTCGGGGAAGGTCTGTCAGTTTGTTTAGATGACTTAATATTTCATCACATCCCGCAACTTATGAGTAGATTTTCTTAGCTCATTTGTCTCTTTTCTGGAGATATTTAAGGTCACTGCAGTTGTTATTATAGCTCAATGTCCCTTTGATTAATTTTGGATATGACATTGCCATTCTAATATAATCTTCATTTTATGATTTTAGCTTATTTTAGTCACTGCTTTGAGGTAATCACATGTTAATACTTAAACTACAATAATAGTCTAATATATATACAGCCCTATGTGTAACACACCAGACATAAGAATTCTAGACCATTTCCAGACGAACTAGAAACGTGATATTTAGCAAGCAGGTAGCTTGTACCTTGAAACCCCCGGTAAAATTGCCAAAATATACAATTTTTAATTTTAAAACCACTAATTTTGATCTTGAAAATTGGATATTTTAACATTGGGCTTATGGAGTTTCAAATAAAAACAAGAGAAATCGTAACAGCTGTAAACAAATATCCAGTAAACTGTCAAAGCAACTTTCACATGGTAGAGTATAAACAAATTATAGAACTATTGAACAATGAAAACATCTAGAGTGGATTTAACCATAATGAATCTAAATAGTATACTATGTAAAAAATACTTGAAGGGTCATTGACCAATAATAACAACTGGAGCGACCCCAAGCGGGGGTCTGGGGGCGGAGCCCCCAGCGAGCAAAGCGAGTTCACTATATACTTTGACAGTTCACTTATTTATCATAAACAGCTGTTATGATTCTTTTGTTTTGATTTGAAACTCCATAAAACCAATTTTATTTTTTAAATTTTCAAATTTGTTTTTAGCGAATTTCCCCTATAGGGTAGAAGCTATTACCGTAGTCGGCATGGTAAGAACTAGGCCCGGGACTAAGTTAACTTTTCCTTTTGAGGTCCCCGGACCCCAAAAACGCCATTCGTTCAAAACTACATTAGAACCTCGCTAATTCGAACATCGATAATTCAAAAACCTCTATAATTAGTAATGTTTGTCTGATCCCCTCAGAAAACCTCTAAAATTTGAAAAATAATATACAGATAATTCAAAGTGATTTTTACGCTTAATGCAGCCTCTAAAATTTGAATTTGTATATACTCGAGCCTCTACAATTAAAATTTTGTTGCCGTAATTCGAACTGTTACCTCCAAAATTCGAAGTCAACCTCTACAATTCGAACTGCGTTACCGTTAGCCTCTGTAATTCGAATTCAGGACAAAAAACACGCCTGTTGAGTATTTTGTTCAAGAGATGTGTTTGAACTACACTATTCTGTCTAGCTTTTAAAAAATAAACTTGGACCTCTATAGTTTGAATTTTATTTTGACCTCTATAATTCAATCTCTCTACACTTAAAACAGGGACCTCCATAATTCAAATTTTATTTATTATGACCTCTATAATTCAAACCCTCTTTATTTCAAACTTCCCATGATTCAAAATATATTGTCTTTCCCCTGAAATTCGAATTAGCGAGGTTCTACTGTATATATATTACAAAGGAATGAATGACAAATGAGCACGATAACTCTCGTAAGAATTGTACGATTTTGATGGAATTTGGTATACATGTCTAAAGCGAACTTTATGACTTAAGTTCGAAAACCAGACAGATCAATCTATCCGAAGGGGTATTTTGGGGGGTTTTGGACCACTAAAATGGGTTTTTAGAAATTTGCACATTTAATTTTTTTAAAAGACAAATTTTAGTTTTCACCATTGGATTCAGCTTAAAAAAACGCATTATTTGGTCTTTTGATCATTGCCCTACGTCAATTGGTTACTGAGATATTGAAAGTGCTAAACACAGTACGTTGTGTAATGTTATATATTAATTATTCTCTATAAAAATAATATTGGGGATTAGTACGCAGATTTGCTGCAACAAGGTACACAAAATAATGGGTTTTTATGCAAATATCGATAGAATTCATCTTAGCGAACGAAGCCACATACCAAGTTTCATCCATATACATTCATAAATAAGCGATATATAACATTTGAATTATTTTCCATAATAATAACATGGGGACCAAGTACTTAGGTTTGCTGCTACAGGAACCATTGGTGAAAAATTGTTTTTTGTGGAATCAACAATAAACCACAACCAGATGAAGCCATATACCAAATTGTGTCAGTTTATGTTCATAAATAAGCGAGATATACAATTTTTCTTTTAGCGAATTTCCCCTATGGGGAAGAAGCTATTACCGTAGGTCTCATGGTAAGCCTTAAGCCCGAGACCATGATAACTTTTCATTTTGAGGTCCCCAGATGCCAAAAACACCACTCGTTCCAATTTATATATATATAAGTGACCGTAAGCACGATAACTCTCGTAAAAAAGGTCTGATCTTAATGAAATTTAGTGCAAATGTGTAAAGCACCATTTATTTGAACGAGTTCGAAAACCATATGAATCGCACCATCCGAAGGTGGTTTTCGGTGGGTTTTGTACACCAAAAATGGGTTTTTTCGGGTTTCCACATCTCATTTTATTTAAATCAAGTTATAATTTGTACCATTGAGTTCAGCATACAAAACAGACAATTTGGTATTTTGATCATTGCTCTACGTCAATTGGTTACTGAGATATTGAAAGTGCTAAACACAGTACGTTGTCTAATATTATTCTTATGGAGAAAAATAAAAATTGTATATCTCGCTTACTTATGAACATAAACTGATGAAATTTGGTATATGGCTTCATCTGGTTGTGGTTCATTATTTTTTGCACAAAAAAAATTTACCTACTTGAGTTATATTGATATTTGTGTAAAACCCCATTGTTAGAGTTCCTTGCTTCAGCAAACCTGCACACTCAGCCGCCATGTTATTCTTATGGAGAATAATTAAAATGTCATACATTGTTTATTTATGAAAGTATATTGATGAAACTTGATATGTGGCTTTATGTGGCATTAAGATACATATATATGCATATTTATACATTGGAAATTTGCTGAGTACGCAGGTTTGCTGCTACGGGGGTATTTATATATTAAGATGTATACAAAATCTTGGACCTTGACACAATGACTCGTGGATTCTAAGAAGTGGGTCAAAGAGTTTTAATTTCTTCCTAGATTATATTTAACATAAGATACTACTTTTCTTTTCTTTTTAAAATGAGGCAATTTATTATTCTTAAAAAAAAAATGGAATGATTTAAGCCTTATTGTTTTTTGAGTTCTGCATTTATAGGTTGCCTATGTATCTGAACAACCGTATCAAGCTACAATAACAATGGGAGGCCTGGGGGGCACAGCCCCCCTCCCCCCAGTAAGGTTAATGTGTTACATTAAAACCTCTGGATTAGAGTTTAAAATATTTTGGCATTCAAAACCAATTGACTGATTTTAAAACGTATTGTTCATAAAGTTCTGTACTTATACTTATAGATTTTTACAGCAATATTAAGCTACAATAAAATAAATATCCTGATGGGTCCTCCAGTGGAACCAAAGTGTAAATAACTACTTTTAAACCACGTGCTCTCACTGATTGGGGACCTTTATTGCCGCCAACATATTATATTTTATCAAAATCTTCAGCTAATATTATTATGAGGGCCTAGATGATACAGTCCTCAGTGAGACTGAGGGGTGAGTAACTACTTCATATGCACTTTGTCTGACTGATTGATAGATTTCAGGCCTCATTGTTTGTCATGTTCTGGATTTGTGTGTCATTGTCAAGCTGCAGTTATAATGGAGGGCCCATGAGGTATATTGTCAATTGAAACATTTTTTTGGTATTTTACGCGATCACTCAATCCTTATACGCGATATAAGAGCGTACTCCTAGTGTAACATGTAGCATAGTTCTTCATGTAACTTAGTTAACTTCTAAAAATAGTACCATACATAAATACGTTAAACCATATTTATTCAAGTAAACTATATTCTTTTTACAGTACTAACAATTTAAAAAAAATAAAATTAATACTCTATCCAAGAACGTTTTTTTTAAATCTCTTTTAAAATTTTGAATTGTTTGAATGTGTTGTGTGATTTTTACTGGTAACAAATGAAAAATTGGGCTTAAAAATACGAATAAGTTTCTTAAAATAATCTTGTTATCCTAGTATAATATAATGAATGCACCCCTTTCAGTGTGATATCCTTTTGTATGACACTTTTCAATTTTGTAACACGAATCCTTTTGTACCAAGGCTGTTTTTCGGACTCACGAACAAACATCAATCGGCCTAATTCATCCTATCAGTGCGATGTGTAGTCGTATGACTTCAATTTTGTCATCAATTTTTTCACGAGTTAGTTTGTATAATTTTTAGCTACATGAAGAACCAACATCAGTAAACTTTGAGCGTAAAAATTCAGAACTGTATTTGACCGTTCTCTTGTGATCTGCGACTAGGATAAGTTGTTCCTGTTCGGGCGGAGGAGGCATGACATACCCGGCGGGGCAGGTAGACAGCCGACCGTAATTAGTACGGCTCATTGATTTTCATAGATGTGACGAACTCGGACATGACGATCTCGGTGGTGACCGTTATATCTTACCAAACCTCCTCTCTATCTATTGTAGGTATTTGGTAACTATAAAAACCCCAATTTTCTTTTATAAAACGTACATTTTTATTGTCCTAATCACATTTGCTTCATTAAATTTACTATGTCTAAATAAGTTATTACACAATTTAATAAAGGAACAACTATAACAACCATCGAAAACAACAAATCAGATTTCGTTACTTTTTGTAATAGGATAGTAATGGTCACACCTCTCAACAGGCACTTCCGGCCCCCGCCTTTCGTTTTGCTTATTAGCTCGGTAACGGTTACAGTACTAACCTTCATATTCGAGTAATAACTAGTACTAACCTAGAATTAACTCGTGGTATAGTTGAAATTTTCATTTTCGCACATGGCCGGGCTAGTATTTCCCTGGCCCGGCCGTACGTTTTTGTTAATAACTATGTTATGCTTAAGGTACTAACCTTCATATTCGAGTACTAACTAGTACTAATCTAGTATTAACTCGTGGTATAGTTAAATTTTTAAATATCAAATATGGCCGGGCCAGCGAAATGGACCTGAAGACTGGCTCTAAATAAGGCGTGAGAAAGTAGCACGCTAAACCTCCTCACTCCTCTACCTCTACCTCTACCTCTACCTCTACCTCTACCTCTACCTCTGCCTCCTCACTATACGGTTACCCTTAAGAGATCTGCCTGGGCCGCGGGGTATGAGTTACCCATGTGAACAGGTTTCCATGCCCTTACAGACATTTTCCTTTTTTCCTATATAAATAAATAATATAATTACTAGTTTTATTTTCAAACTACAGTGGACTTATGGCACTGTTAACTCTGAGGAAATTTACGTTCATGTTGTTATGTGTATCTTACTTGAAGATGTAAATGAGCGGTATAATGGAAGGTATAGAGATTTCGTTTACTCAGTAACAAAAAGGGTTAGCCCTGGGAATGCACCTTAAAGGACTATACTTGCAAGGGGGCACTCTACTACACATAAAATAGTTAAAACAGAGGTTCGTTCGAGCTGTGTCTATCCGGAAATACCGTAATGAACGAAGGTTTATACTGCAAAATCAAAATTATTAATTTTTAAATCAAAGAAAATTATCTAGTGCAAGTTGGAAGCACATTCTTAAAGGTTTTTATTTTGTATAACACACTATTTTAAATAACATAACAATTGCCTTTTCTTCGTTATTTGTAGTACCGTAGTTATTATTAGTGTTTAATTGAGACAGTTCGGAATTAAAAAAAATATTACGCGTCCTGAAAAGTGTCAGGCAAATATAATGGCCATTTACTGAGCAATGCTTGGTACTACCGGTACTTCAGTTTTATAAATAAAAGTCTAGTTGGTACCGCGTTACACACGGACTTTTTAAGTTAGACCAGATGATTCATGACGAACGACACCACCTCATTGTTATAATAGTGTAGATAGATGAATTTTTTTTAACAGTTCTTTATAATTTAAGTATAAACCGGTATTAGTTTTCCTCTTGCTCCGCAACCTTTGAAACCGGCCATCCACGGCCCAGGCGTATCTCGTACCCGATTGTCGCTGGGCAAGGTTTTATGACTCCCACGACTAACCATCGTCAACCAGTCTTGTACCCGAATGTTGCATGTACCCGAATGTTGCATGTACCCGAAAGTTGCATGTACCCGAATATTGCTGTACCCGATTGTTACTGTGCAAGGTTTTATGACTACCACGTCTAATCCTCGTCAACCAGCCTGTAAACATTATGAACATTATTGGTTAATAAAATCCCTAAAATAAAATCATAAAATAATGAGTACAATTAACTACGAAGTAAAGCTGAGGTCAAAGACTTGGGATTGGGAACAACAGGAAATTACAGAGTAACAAAACAGGAAATAAACGGTCAAATTACACAGGTAATTGACCTAGGGTTCAAGCGACAAAATCAAAGTAACTCACCAAAAATTCCAATGATGGCGGCGGAATGCTGACCAGCTACGGCCACGAATCACGGCGGGTGTAGGAGTCCACGATCCACGTGATTGGTTGACGTGGGCGTGGTTGACCGAATTTGGGGGAAACACGAAATCGGGGGAAACATATCGAGGAGAGATGATGGACAGTCGGAAAAGGAGAGGCAAGAAGTGAAGAGTTGGGAAGTAAGGGGGGCTGGATCGAGTAAGTCCCACAACACTTAGGTTATAGTAAAATACCGGGTGTTGTCGACCTTTCCAACCAAAGTCCACCAACGCAGGGCCAACAGAAGCACTACAGCGACCACAACCCAGAGGGAGAAGAGGACGGACCGTGTCTGCGACCGGAGGAGCCTTGGGAGAATTCTTCAAGACAACCACCGACAAGGGACCCAGGACCACTTCTGGACGCTGGACCACTCCTGGACACCTTGACCACTGGACGGGACCACGGAGAGGCGAGGATCGACCGACAACGCAGGGAGACCGCCTGACAGCCAAAATTTCGGACTGCGTGGTATGTGATCTTCACTAAATTGCACCTCTAGTTGAAAGGGAAAAATTTGAGAGAACAGTCGAAGGTTAAGGGAAATGATTTGATAATAATAATGATTAAGCAATGATGAAGATATTTAAAAGTTAAAGCTTACTAAGACAAGCAATAATTAATCTAAACAGAAAGGGGAAAAAATATATATATATAAAATTAAGAAGCCTCAGAGTAAATGGCAGGGTTAATTGTTAAAATAAATTAAAGACGATAGACATAATCAGGATGGCTTATAAGCCAAGTTGAGGTGTAAAATAGTTGTACATAAAGATAGCAGTAGCTCGATGTCATTAACCATCGTTCAATTAATTTAGTAAGTGCTAATGAATAACTGTTACATGAATGAATTAATTATTGAAGTATAAAGGCCCACATGGCTTAACATTTTAATGTAATATAATGTGACAATGTTTAATTTGGAAAGTTTAAGGGTAATTATTTTGATGCGTAATTGATGGATGAAATATAAAGGACTAAACCATTAATAACGTGAATTGAGTAAACCTTTAATGGTAGATTAACGGTTACATGCCCAACAATGTAAATTAAATGTTAAATATCGAGTTAAGGGTGTGTATTTATATGGAAGGTGTGGACTGTGACGTATAAGTTGCCTTAAAGAACTTTGGCCATGCCAGAACAGAGTGATCATTATTAATGATTTGTTAGTTTAAGAGAGTTGTTAATTTATATTGTGTTTGTCATTTCAGTTGTATTTTATAAATAGGAGTTAGGGCAAAGAGGCCTCTATTTAAAGGGTTGTCACGAATATTTATCATTATATAATAAGGAGGAAATAGTCCTCTGATTTATGAATATTAAAAGGTATATGTTATTATAGACGCTGGTGTCATTTCAATCAATTTCCTGGTTTCCATCTCACTAAGCTAAGCGAGTTATGATTCAAACTTAAGAGTAAAAAAAGAATCTTACATGGTGGAGATCGCTGAATTGGTTTAATTACCATAAAATTTATTGAATTGACACAGAGTGAGTGATGTTTTATTAGCATAAGATGGTTATAGAGATAAAAAGGTATTTCTGAGATAGGATAAAACTGCATCGGGACAGAAATAATAAATTGAAGGGAAGTAATCGACTAAACGGTTAATACTGTAGGGCACTTACAAATAAAAATAGCCTACAAAATATTTAATCAACAGATATATCGCATAAAATAATAAAAGTCGTCAGGGTTTAATAAAAAATAAAAGACAGGTTGAATAACAGTAATAAATAAATACAAATAAAACTGTCTAGGGTTTTGTTAATTTAAAATAAAATGAAATGCCAATAAACCAAGTTTCCTTTTCTTCGGATATTTATAGGGTAAAGAAAGAACAGCTACAAGCAATATTAGTGAAGTTTAAAATTAAATACAAAGATGAGGACACGGTTGCCGAATTAAGACCCATTGTAGCCGATCTTAAAGCTTATTTAAAAAATAATTGGTCTGAAGAAAAAAAATTCATTTTAAGAAAGTTATTAGGGAAAAGATTTTTAACCGATGTTGAGTTGGAAAAACACCCATTGCTTAGGAGAATTGAACAATTCATTAGGGATAGGGAAAACCTTTACGACACGCCAGCCAGCGAGGACAGTGACGGTGACGACTACGAGGACATTGACTTAGCTTCGGTGGACACAGACGACCCTCCAGGTCAAATTACACCCCAAGGGACGAATAGGGCAAATCATAGAGCACTCACGGATAATTACATAGGAGACCGCGAGGATAACATGACGACACCAAAAGAAAATTTACCGTTAATATCTGCTGGTACGTACTACGGTCTACCAACTGAAAACCCCAACGATTTTATAGAAAAATATCAAATCGCGGCACAGTCAAATAATTGGCAGGATGCTTCAAAAATAAAATTATTTCCGGCACACCTAGCAGGGACGGCACTTACATGGCATCAACATTTCACAAAAGGGAAGGTGATACACGATTGGGATGAGTTAAAGGAAACCTTTATTAACACTTTCACCCCGGTTGCACAGGCACAAACTTTGCAGAACATCTTAGATAAGAAAGTGCAAGGTAGGGACCAACCTGTGCTAACATATTACTTGGAGGTACTAACCTTGTGTAGGCGCCATGACCCCAATATGTCAGAAAAACGAATAGGGCAGTACGTTATACAAGGCCTAAGACCTGAATTTTGTGATAGGGTGTTATCAGAAACTTGTGACACTTTAGAACAGCTAGAAAAGAGTTTAAAGAAAATAGAGTTACAGCTACAAATTAAATCGGTAAATCAAGAAAAATACAGCACAGCAGAAAGAGAGGGATACGCTAGGGAAACCACCACCAATAGACAGGAAATAAACAATTTACATGCAGAAATAAGGACCCTAACTCAGGTCATTTCAAACATGACTATGCAACAAACGCCACAGCGACAAATACATCAACAACACGACAAACCAATCCAACACAGGGAATAATACAACAATTACAGGGGAAGAGGGACCAACTACAGGGGACCAACTGCATATAGGACGACACAACAACACCCAGTGCAATGGACACCACGGCCCACCATGAGCAGAGGAGGCTACCATACCAACTACCATGTAGCATCATGGGGCCCACGACATGCAACCCCAAGAGCAGAAGTTCCATATAATGGAAGCAGGAATTTTACTACATATTGTAGTTACTGCAGAAGAAACAACCATAATACGCAGGATTGCAGGTTTAAGAGGCAGCAAACAGGGGAAATGATGAAGACAAGGTCCAAGTATTGTGATTATTGTAGGATGAGCAACCACAACAAAGAAGAATGCTACAAACTACAAAGGGGAAAACCAGATACAAAAAACGCATAGGAAGGGGCCCTCTCTATACTAACAACAAAGAGAAGGTTCCCTGCTTAAAACAGAGTATAAATTCGCCCTACAAACAGATACAACCCCAGTTCAGAATATACAACTACGAGGAGGAATTTCCTAAGCTAGATGAAGCTAAGAACATAAAGAAGAAGAGGGAATACATACACAGAAGAGAAGAAAGAAGGCATGAAGAGAACATCATTAACCCTTGGAGAAAGGACCACAAAATATACCAAGCTTGCACGACTAGGGAGCGCAGAGTGCAATGGAGAAAACAGCTACAGCCATTATCAGGTGGAATGAGACCAAGGGAAGGAGCCAGAGAAGAGCAACGAGCTATAAAGAAGGAAGAGGAGACAGTAAGGATGGAACCAAGGGAAGGAACAAAGGAAGTCAAAGGAACAACAGAAGTGCAGGAGAACAGGGAAGAAGGAGACACATTGAGGGAACAGGAGAAGGAAGAAATATGCAGGCAGCTGGAAGAGCAAGGAACGCAACACATGATCCACAGCTGTGACATTACACTAGTATCAGAAGAAAGGATGCATAAGCCAAGGAGAAAGGAACAGTTAAGAAACCAGGAGTTACATGATACTCTATTTAAAATAAAACAAACGGAAGACAAGAGAGTACCAGTGTTAACACTTAATGCAAAGTTAACTCAAAATCCACACCAAGTAATTCAGTGTACAGTTGACACCGGATCAAATATAAATCTAATAAATTCAAAGTTCGTACACGGGACAAATATTGAGACAGGAAAATTGCCGAGAGTGGTATCGGCAAATAATACTCCCATAAACATTTTAGGGATTGCGGAAATTGCATTAGAAATAGATAATATAATTATCAGGGATAATTTTTTTGTCACTCCGAATATCACGAGCGAAATAATCTTAGGGAATAGATTCCTAAATAAGAACAGGGTTGAATTAAATTTCGACACAAAAGAAATTGTGATAAACTTAGGCCAATTTAAACATAAAATAAAAATGGGAAAAAATGGTTAATACAAATTGAAAGCATTAACAGTACTGAGATGGTTTCCAGAGATAAAATCATAGACATAAGAACCGAAGAGGATATGGTAATAGCACCTCATCAGCATAGGAGAATAAAGCTTAAACATAAAATAAGTCATAAAACATATTTTGAGTCGGAAAAGTCCTTAAAAGACAAGAAAAAATGCCATGCATATTTAATAGATGCAGAAGCAGATGAGGGCAGCTAAATAACTATTTATAATGCATCTAGCTTCCCAAAACACATAAATGCCAACACTTTATTAGGCTACCTCACTGAGGAAGTAAACAAAGACGCCACTTGTGCTGACACAACAAGGCCGCGACAACAGCCACGTACGCGGGACCGACGTAAACAAACAGTCACAGATAAGGATGGCATAGAACTTAACATATCACCACACCTAACGGTACAGCAGCATAACATGGTCAGTAAACTGCTACATAAATACAAATCTATGTTCACCACGAAGGTAGAGGACCTTGAACCAGCTAATTTGCCACCAATACAATTAGAATTAGTTCCAAATGCTAAACCCGTAAACAGCCCACCTTATAGACAAAGTATGCAGGAGAGACAGGAACTAGATAAACTTTTAAACCAATTACTAGAAGCAGACATTTTAGAGGGATGCCCAGAATTTTGCGAATATGCTTCACCAGTATTCGTAACAAAAAATCGCGACAATTCGGCTCGCGTTGTGGCGGACATGCGTCGCATTAACAACATTTTAAAGAACTGTGTACATCCTACCCCATCAGTTAACTTAGTTTTAAATTGCTTAAATAAAGCAAACACGTTCACAAAATTAGATCTCAAGGGAGCGTTTCACCAATTACTGGTAAGAGGAGAGGACAGAAACATACTTGCGATTAAGACGCAAGATCGTCTGTTAAGATACAAAAGGTTAACCATGGGATTAAAAATTTCAACCGCTGTATTCAGCAAAGCGATATTAGCTTTATTAAATAAGCACCTGTACAATAAAGTTATATCGTATATTGATGACGTTATAGTTTACGGATCATCCTTTCAACAGGATTTAGAAAATTTTGAAATAATTTTAGAAATATTACACAAAGCTAATTTAAAGCTAAACACAAAAAATGCAAGTTTTTATATGAAACAGTTGATATACTTAGATACACAGTCTCAAAGCAAGGAATTTTAACTCAACAATCTACAGTTAATGCTATACAAGAATTTAAAAGGCCAGACTGTATAAGACGTGTGCGTCAGTTCCTAGGCGCGTCATCATTTTTCAGGAAGCATATTAAAAATTATGCCCAAATTACATTACCCCTAACAGAGTTAATTAAACAAGGAAACAAAAATTTACCTTTTAAATGGAATGAAGATTGTGAACAAGCTTTTAATAAAATAAAGCAAATTTTAACTAATCCACCATTACTTGCTCATTGGAAAAACGATTGGGAATCAGTTATTTATGTTGACAGTTTATTATTTGTGCTTGGGGCCTGTTACTTGCAAATCAATCCTGAAAATAATACTATGCATCCCATAGCATATTTATCAAGAAAATACACAGAAACGGAAAAGCGATATTCTAATGCAGAAAGGGAAATGCTAGCCTTAGTATATGCAGTTAATTACTGGAGGGAATTTACGCTAGGCAGGCAAACAATAGTTTATACCGATTGTCAGTCACTCATACATTATAAGAATTTTAAAAACACTTCATCACGCCTAAATCGCCTTGCTCTCGCACTAGTTGACTACGATATAATCGTAAAATATAAGAAGGGAACTAACAATCTACTAGCAGACAGCCTTTCTAGAAATCCACCAAAAGAGGAGTTAGACCAGGACCTAATTCAAGCTACATTAAACATTCAGGAGATAAAAACAGAAAATTTTGAAGAGTTACAAGCAAAAGACCCTTATTTAAAGCAAATAAAATTAGCTAAGATATCACCAGATTCCGTTCCGAAGAAAATCAGACATGAATCCAGGAAATATGTAGAGAGGGATAACATATTATATTACAAACATTTCAATGGTAGGGACACGGAATATTTATTAGCAATACCCCAGGAAAAGGTTAACGAAATATTAAAAATCTTCCATGATAATATATTTTCAGGAGGGCATTTCTCAAGCTTTAAAACTGGAAAGAAGATAAAATCACGATATTATTGGCCCAGTATAAATCAGGACATTGTAAACTATACTAAAACATGTAAAGACTGTCAACTTAGGAGATCTGCTACTTATAAGCAATACGGAAAGTTACAACCGCAAATCCCCTCAACAAAACCGTTTGAAAGACTAATTATAGATTTCTTAGGCCCTATAACACAAAGCCATGGATTTAAATACATTTTAGTAATGACAGACCCCACAACGAGGATGGCATATACACGTGCAACTCGTTCTGCAGACGCAAAAACCGTAGCTAAGGTATTATTGGAGATATTCTGTTTATACGGTTGTCCAAAAATTATTACTCACGACCAGGGTACACATTTCATGGGGCAAGTGCTAAAACAATTATTACAAAGCTTAGGCATAGAACAGCGGCCAAGTCCTCCATACATGCAACGTATTCAAGGTTTAACGGAGAGATGCAACTTGGTAATAAAGAAAGCAATTTCACACTACATACAGGAAGACCCACACAATTGGTCGGACGTGTTAAAATTTATAACATTTGCATATAACACTACGATAAATAAAAGCACGGGTTACACTCCATTTTATTTAAATTTTGCAAGAGAAGCAAACCACCCGTCTGATTACATTTATGTTCACGAAAATCAGGACAAGGACGTACTAAAAGAGATTAAATTAATACATAAAATTAGAACGGAAATTCCGAAAATCTTAGAAAAGGCCCAAAATAGTCAAAAACAATATTTTGACAAGACACGAAGGGATTTAGAACTACAACCAGGGGATTAAATATTAATTAAATATCCAACGGATCACACAAAAAAATATAGCAAGTTTCAAAATTGCTATAAAGGACCTTACCATGTCACCGATAAATTAAATGATTTGACTTACTTAGTGGCTTTGGAAAAACGAGGAAAACTAGTGGAGGAACCAGTTCATGTCGAGAATATTAAACCGTTTCACAGAAGAAATTAAATAAAAACAATTAAAATTATTTGTCACAAACAGAACCTCTATTGACGACAACGTAATGAACGTATTAGAAATACGTACGTGTCAAGGAGCTTTCCTACTGTTAGAATCTTCCCCTATTAGGAAATTTCTCTACAAAGCACCCTATTTACCCCTGCATCACCTACGACCAGAGTGCGCAACTGAGATTCAATTTGTGACTTAATACACAACGTGCCGCTTGGGAAACAGTCAAAATTGCGTCAATGTTACACTGTTGCCAATTAATTTAAAGTACTAAGAGGTCAACTACTGTGAAACATCTACAAAACAATTACCAATAAAATCCCATCAAATAAATAAATTAATTAACTTGGGCCTACATACGTATTAGGAATACGTTATTTCCTTAAAAATAAAGACTAACTTCTAATCTACAGAGGAACCCAAGAAGGCTCGACTCTTTAAGCCTAATAACTACTACTACTAGTATCATCTAATGGCCCATATATAACTAGATAGTTGAGATTCCATTGGTAACTCAATAAATTGCAATTTACAAATGAATTTACAAAATTTAGGTTCATGCGATACAAATTATGAACCTAAGCATTTGACAGACTTCAAATAATTAACAAATATTACAAACAAAATTATAAAGGGTTTCCCACACATGAAATGAGCTCTAAACAACATAAAGAGTCCTGAAATTTATATTGCGGAAATTGAAATACGAAGTTAAATAACAAAATTGGGATCACCTTGATAAAATTAAATAAGGAAAATATTTATACAAATTATGAATGAACTACGCTTGTAAAAGGTAATTAAAGTTGATCGACCGAGAAATATGTCTTAATGACTTAAATAAGCTGCGATACCTTAAAGTTTGGAGGGTATCCGATAAATAATCCACACTCACTCAAACACAGAATATTAAAGCATTAAAAGAGGAAGGAAGACCACTTATCACTCACAAAACCTTAACACGTGTCCGACACGAATCCGACGCGGGTCGATACTGGACCAAAGCCATACTCACTCTCGACTGAGTACATACTTTGAACACAGACACAACAACACGAAGCGACCGACAGGATGTTGCGGGTAAGATTACACGCGTGAGAAACAAGCCACGTTGCATTTGTAGACAGGCTACACATTATTCAGCTGAATAGAGCTGTTACTAGCTGAGAAAATTACATTACTGCGTTACAACAACGTAATTTATATTCTCTAAGGAGATGGAAATAAGACAATTAAATAATATCATAGCTATTAAATTTTGTACATTTTGTACCAAGGCTGTTTTTCGGACTCACGAACAAACATCATTCATCCTATCAGTGCGATGTGTAGTCGTATGACTTCAATTTTGTCATCAATTTTTTCACGAGTTAGTTTGTATAATTTTTAGCTACATGAAGAACCAACATCAGTAAACTTTGAGCGTAAAAATTCAGAACTGTATTTGACCGTTCTCTTGTGATCTGCGACTAGGATAAGTTGTTCCTGTTCGGGTGGAGGAGGCATGACATACCCGGCGGGGCAGGTAGACAGCCGACCGTAATTAGTACGGCTCATTGATTTTCATAGATGTGACGAACTCGGACATGACGATCTCGGTGGTGACCGTTATATCTTACCAAACCTCCTCTCTATCTATTGTAGGTATTTGGTAACTATAAAAACCCCAATTTTCTTTTATAAAACATACATTTTTATTGTCCTAATCATATTTGCTTCATTAAATTTACTATGTCTAAATAAGTTATTACACAATTTAATAAAGGAACAACTATAACAACCATCGAAAACAACAAATCAGGTTTCGTTACTTTTTGTAATAGGATAGTAATGGTCACACCTCTCAACAGGCACTTCCGGCCCCCGCCTTTCGTTTTGCTTATTAGCTCGGTAACGGTTACAGTACTAACCTTCATATTCGAGTAATAACTAGTACTAACCTAGAATTAACTCGTGGTATAGTTGAAATTTTCATTTTCGCACATGGCCGGGCTAGTATTTCCCTGGCCCGGCCGTACGTTTTTGTTAATAACTATGTTATGCTTAAGGTACTAACCTTCATATTCGAGTACTAACTAGTACTAACCTAGTATTAACTCGTGGTATAGTTAAATTTTTAAATATCAAATATGGCCGGGCCAGCGAAATGGACCTGAAGACTGGCTCTAAATAAGGCGTGAGAAAGTAGCACGCTAAACCTCCTCACTCCTCTACCTCTACCTCTACCTCTACCTCTACCTCTACCTCTACCTCTACCTCTGCCTCCTCACTATACGGTTACCCTTAAGAGATCTGCCTGGGCCGCGGGGTATGAGTTACCCATGTGAACAGGTTTCCATGCCCTTACAGACATTTTCCTTTTTTCCTATATAAATAAATAATATAATTACTAGTTTTATTTTCAAACTACAGTGGACTTATGGCACTGTTAACTCTGAGGAAATTTACGTTCATGTTGTTATGTGTATCTTACTTGAAGATGTAAATGAGCGGTATAATGGAAGGTATAGAGATTTCGTTTACTCAGTAACAAAAAGGGTTAGCCCTGGGAATGCACCTTAAAGGACTATACTTGCAAGGGGGCACTCTACTACACATAAAATAGTTAAAACAGAGGTTCGTTCGAGCTGTGTCTATCCGTAAATACCGTAATGAACGAAGGTTTATACTGCAAAATCAAAATTATTAATTTTTAAATCAAAGAAAATTATCTAGTGCAAGTTGGAAGCACATTCTTAAAGGTTTTTATTTTGTATAACACACTATTTTAAATAACATAACAATTGCCTTTTCTTCGTTATTTGTAGTACCGTAGTTATTATTAGTGTTTAATTGAGACAGTTCGGAATTAAAAAAAATATTACGCGTCCTGAAAAGTGTCAGGCAAATATAATGGCCATTTACTGAGCAATGCTTGGTACTACCGGTACTTCAGTTTTATAAATAAAAGTCTAGTTGGTACCGCGTTACACACGGACTTTTTAAGTTAGACCAGATGATTCATGACGAACGACACCACCTCATTGTTATAATAGTGTAGATAGATGAATTTTTTTTAACAGTTCTTTATAATTTAAGTATAAACCGGTATTAGTTTTCCTCTTGCTCCGCAACCTTTGAAACCGGCCATCCACGGCCCAGGCGTATCTCGTACCCGATTGTCGCTGGGCAAGGTTTTATGACTCCCACGACTAACCATCGTCAACCAGTCTTGTACCCGAATGTTGCATGTACCCGAATGTTGCATGTACCCGAAAGTTGCATGTACCCGAATATTGCTGTACCCGATTGTTACTGTGCAAGGTTTTATGACTCCCACGTCTAATCCTCGTCAACCAGCCTGTAAACATTATGAACATTATTGGTTAATAAAATCCCTAAAATAAAATCATAAAATAATGAGTACAATTAACTACGAAGTAAAGCTGAGGTCAAAGACTTGGAATTGGGAACAACAGGAAATTACAGAGTAACAAAACAGGAAATAAACGGTCAAATTACACAGGTAATTGACCTAGGGTTCAAGCGACAAAATCAAAGTAACTCACCAAAAATTCCAATGATGGCGGCGGAATGCTGACCAGCTACGGCCACGAATCACGGCGGGTGTACGAGTCCACGATCCACGTGATTGGTTGACGTGGGCGTGGTTGACCGAATTTGGGGGAAACACGAAATCGGGGGAAACATATCGAGGAGAGATGATGGACAGTCGGAAAAGGAGAGGCAAGAAGTGAAGAGTTGGGAAGTAAGGGGGGCTGGATCGAGTAAGTCCCACAACACTTAGGTTATAGTAAAATACCGGGTGTTGTCGACCTTTCCAACCAAAGTCCACCAACGCAGGGCCAACAGAAGCACTACAGCGACCACAACCCAGAGGGAGAAGAGGACGGACCGTGTCTGCGACCGGAGGAGCCTTGGGAGAATTCTTCAAGACAACCACCGACAAGGGACCCAGGACCACTTCTGGACGCTGGACCACTCCTGGACACCTTGACCACTGGACGGGACCACGGAGAGGCGAGGATCGACCGACAACGCAGGGAGACCGCCTGACAGCCAAAATTTCGGACTGCGTGGTATGTGATCTTCACTAAATTGCACCTCTAGTTGAAAGGGAAAAATTTGAGAGAACAGTCGAAGGTTAAGGGAAATGATTTGATAATAATAATGATCAAGCAATGATGAAGATATTTAAAAGTTAAAGCTTACTAAGACAAGCAATAATTAATCTAAACAGAAAGGGAAAATATATATATATATATAAAATTAAGAAGCCTCAGAGTAAATGGCAGGGTTAATTGTTAAAATAAATTAAAGACGCTAGACATAATCAGGATGGCTTATAAGCCAAGTTGAGGTGTAAAATAGTTGTACATAAAGATAGCAGTAGCTCGATGTCATTAACCATCGTTCAATTAATTTAGTAAGTGCTAATGAATAACTGTTACATGAATGAATTAATTATTGAAGTATAAAGGCCCACATGGCTTAACATTTTAATGTAATATAATGTGACAATGTTTAATTTGGAAAGTTTAAGGGTAATTATTTTGATGCGTAATTGATGGATGAAATATAAAGGACTAAACCATTAATAACGTGAATTGAGTAAACCTTTAATGGTAGATTAACGGTTACATGCCCAACAATGTAAATTAAATGTTAAATATCGAGTTAAGGGTGTGTATTCATATGGAAGGTGTGGACTGTGACGTATAAGTTGCCTTAAAGAACTTTGGCCATGCCAGAACAGAGTGATCATTATTAATGATTTGTTAGTTTAAGAGAGTTGTTAATTTATATTGTGTTTGTCATTTCAGTTGTATTTTATAAATAGGAGTTAGGGCAAAGAGGCCTCTATTTAAAGGGTTGTCACGAATATTTATCATTATATAATAAGGAGGAAATAGTCCTCTGATTTATGAATATTAAAAGGTATATGTTATTATAGACGCTGGTGTCATTTCAATCAATTTCCTGGTTTCCATCTCACTAAGCTAAGCGAGTTATGATTCGAACTTGAGAATAAAGAAAGAAATAATCTTACAAGCCTTGTACCCGAATGTCACTGTACCCGATTGCCGGGACACTGATGGGTTAGTGAAGTTCCAGTTTCTTAAACAGAGCTTTTGTTTTAAGACTCCTTAAATTGAACTAACTAAAAAATACTAAAAACTAAAATAAACTTTAGTGAAATTCGGCCTAAAAATAAAATCAGTCGTCGTTTTTAAACGGTAAATCTGGAAACTTGAAACTCATAGTCTCAATTTACGACTTAACTAATTGTATAGCTGTCATTCATTTCCTAACAATCGTACTGAGATGCAATTTATTTTTTAAAAAACCCATATGTAGGCACACGTACAGAAAACTGAGTGAGAAAGACCATATGATAGGCTAACATGTTGTGTTTATTCTGTTGATTCTAGAAAACGTTCCCTAAGGTTTTCTACAGAGTTTGTGTACTCCATATAATTTTATTTCCTTAGTTCCCTTGATGACTATATTTTTTTCTTACGTAAACCAGCATTAAACCCGATTTCCGATTTACTTGTGTAACCATTTGCTCTTTAAATTTGTTCAACCATATTTTTGTGTCGTAGTATTTAGCTAAAATAGTTCAACATGTAAAAATATTGTTTTTCTTACAAATTTAAATAAGTTAATAAACCAGGATAATTTAAATATGAAAAATCTTTCACGCTAAGCTTTGTATATTGCATTGAAATATTTTATATATTTCCAAACACGTCATAAATATATACGTACGTCTTATGCAGTTCTTAAAAACACGAATTTAATTTAAATTGTATCGGGACCGACCTTCTTTACTGTAAGGTTAAGACCTTGCACTTTGCACTTTGCAGTTTGTTCTGAAACGTTTAACCGAGAGGAAGGAAGACGAAACAAAAGAATGGGAGGAGGGAGGAGGAGGGAGAAAGAGGAGTGAAGGGTGGAGGGGTGGAGGACGAGGGTAAGGCTTCCTCCTATCCTTGTTATTATTTCCAGCATCATTAATATCTAAACCATGTAAACACAAGAGAAATTCAGAATGTTAAAACACTCATGCGGGAAGAATAAGGACTGTGTATCTGTTTGTCACACAATACCCACCAAACGATGGTTTGTAACACCGTAGGCATGTTTTAAAAGTTTAAAGAGAACAATTCAATTTGAAAATACCATTTACCGATAAATGTTTCATAAATTAGGAGGACGCTCAATTAGATCGAATTGTTGTGGTCTCAAAAACTCGTACACTTGATTGTAGTCGTTTCCAGTTGTTTGTTTTAGTTTAAGTGTTATTGGTTACAATTAATATCCGTGCATTTTTTATATTTCAGCGCCAGAGGATTTTTTCAGGGCCATGATTATGTGGGAAGGCAGTATGGCACAAGACATTAGTAGTGGCAAAACCAGAAAGAGAAGCCACTTTCGGCACTTTTTTCCCATGTTATTCTTATGGGATTCAGTTTTTGGACCAATTCCCGAACCCGGCCTATACAAATTTCCTTTTTAGCCAATACTAGTACCCGACCCTTGCCTATATTAAATACATTTTCCCCATCCCCATCCGTCCCCTATATCTTTTAAAATCTAAAAAACTAACTTTGTTGTTTAAATTGATGTTATTGTTCTAGGCTAGTGTGTAAACCTGTATTATGCATCCTAAAATGTTGACTGTCCCCTTTAATTTCCAAGTGATCCCCCTTCCATATGTGGATTTGGTCTAAATTCATTTTAATACATCCTTTTCAAAAATCCACGAGTTCTGGCTACTTGGGAACCCGAGCCATTTGACATATAATAAATCACCCTTCCTCTTAATTACCTTCTTCACCAAATACATGTCTTTATATTTAGTCTTTAACAATTCTTCTGTATAAAATCGTCCTTTGATTATATTGCCACTCCCATCTTTCAAAATATAAGTCACAGGCTTTGTTTTCTTTACTTCTGCTATTGTAAAAAGCTCCCCGTCCAGTCAGAGGTCTATCCTTTACTAAATGCATGTTTATACTTGGAAATCCTTACAGTATCCCCCACCTTATATCTTGGCTTTTTAACTTGTGCATTAGATGCCAACCTTTCGTGTACATCTTTAGAGTTCTCAGCACTTACTTGGTTAGGTTTCATCCCTATGGACCGATGTACTTTATTATTATGTATCCTTATTAACTTTGGAAGTAAATCCAACCATATGTAACTCCCTTGTGCACTAAACTCTCTATATAACCAATTCTTTAAAGTTCTCTGGAACCTTTCTACAATAGCCGCCTTAGTTGTAGAGTAAGTGTGGTAGTGATTAATATTTAGCTTTTTCATTAGTTTGGTAAAATGTTCATTAAAAAATTCTTTTCCGTTATCAGATTGAATATTTTTAACTTCCTTTGGGAGAATAGTTTTTATAGCTTCTGTGTCTACTAATCCGATTTTATTCTTTAGTGGAGCAGCATAAGCTTTTTTAGAAAATGTGTCTATTAAAGTTAAAATATATTTATTCCCAGAATTCTCTCTGGCATAATTCTGCATATCTATTAAATATATTTGAACAGTTTCCTTTATACCCAACACCTTAAGAGACCTTCTAACAAAATTCTTTCTCGCGGGCTTATGCAATTCGTAAGCAATTTTTACCATTTATTATTCTTTATTTTCAATGTTAACCTATCTGCCAGTCTCCGTCGTTTCAAAAACACCTCCATTGCTACCAACCAACTAACATACCATCAGTCATTCTTTGATATACATAGGTTTTTGGCAAATATGCCTCTCCATCTAAAGTCTTAAATCCGCTTAAAGATGTAGGGTTTTCTTTATTTTTAATGTTAACGTATCTGCCAGTCTCCGTCGTTTCAAAAACACCTCCATTGCTACCAACCAACTAACATACCATCAGTCATTCTTTGATATACATAGTTTTTTGGCAAATATGCCTCTCCATCTAAAGTCTTAAATCCGCTTAAAGATGAAGGGTCTGCAACTAACAATTTAGGATTGTACATCATGAAATCGATTTCATTATTGTCTTGCATAAATTTCTTAGTTTTATTGTTAAACCTTAATGAATGTGATTTTAAACAAATATCAAATTTAATATTGTCTTGTCTAAAAGTTGTAATATTATCGTCATATCTCAAAACCTGCGACATTAAACAAATAGCACTCCTATCTTTGCCTTCAGGTACATTCTTTATTAATTTGTCCTCTTCTTCCCACATATCTTTATCTAATGTTAATACATTATAATTGTTATCCCCGAGAAACATTTACAGCATCACCGCTTTCTTCGCCTTCCCCCAGGTTCTTTTAATGGAATGGTGATTAGCATTCCATTTGTTTTCTTTTAGTTCTAAAAATTGATATTTATTATCACCCTGTACAATAGCACCCTCTTTTCTTATTAGAGTCTGCTCTAATTGGGGTACATCGTCTAAATTTTCACCCCTTTTCACATTCCCAATCTTTCCCTTTTTGGCATTCCAAACATCTTTCTCCGATTCTAGAAATTCGTATTTATTATTACCCTGTACAAAGGCACCATCGTTTTTGGTTAAAGTCTGGCCCAAATTCGATACACCATCAATAAACTCCCCGTCTTTAACACTACTAATTTTATAATTTAAAGCATTCCAACCATCATCTTTTAGATTTAAAGTAGTTTCTTTAAAACTTCTAGCTTCTGGTTTACTTTATGGGTTATATACGCGATAAAATTTATCTATCATCTTTTTATTTAATAAACAATTCCACTTTCCCTCAATTCTTCTATAGTAGAATCTATCTCAGAATCCACTCCAGAAATTCCCACCAATCGGCTTAACCAAAGCAGTCTTAACCTATCTACAATCTCATTAGGATCGTCCCAATAAACATAGTCTACTTTATTGCCAGTTACCCGCCTTAAACCTTCACCAACAGTCTTAAACAGGGGTTTAATTACATTAAGATATTTAGTGTATTTATTACTTGACATCGCCACACCTGTTTTATAACCCTTTAAATGTGCATTTGTAGCTTCCAAAATCTATTTATAATTTTGAAAATCAGCCTGACTATAGTGTACGGGTTCTTTTAAACCTAACAATTCCCAAAATCCCTTTGTCCCTTTATAAATTGTTTCTCCAACTGTAACATCATCATTGGCAATTTGAACTTCCTGATTCCCAATAAAAAATTTATTTTCTTCTCGCTTGATACCATATGTGGTGTCTGTCACACTACTTCTACTAAGGTAATTTCCTAAATAGTCTGATGCTAAACGATCAAAATCTAATTTGTGTGGTGTCATCTGGGTTATTCTTGGTATTCTAAACGGGGTCTTTTCTAAAATCATTGGCAGAACTGGCCTCTCTGTGGTTTGGTGGCTAAATTTTTAACTCTTGCAAAAGCTGTATTAACGGTTGGAATGTTTGGAAACTCTCGTCAGCCTCTAGAAATTGACCACGTTTTAATGCCCTATATTATTCTCTTATTTATTTTGCAGAGTCAACTAATTCCTGTTGAATATTTGTTTTCATTTTAATTACATTTTATTTATCTCAATTGTCACAGGATTATACTCAGATACTTTATCGTGTATTATTAAGCAATATGCAGATGTGTTTGAAGGGATATTTTCTGCAGATTAAATTTCTAATTTAATATCTACAACCCCCTCTTTGACCCATCCATTCTGCCTAGAACAGTCTATTACAATCAGAGTATATTTCTTTATAAAATCAGCTTTGCTAAACATAGGATCGGGGACAGTGTTGTAGTAACTCTCCCTAAACCTCAAAAACATCTCATAAGATTTAGAGGCATCTCCATTTTCAAACTCGAAATTTAAATCACTATAAGGGTTACACTCAGAGTTTAAAAACACTTTAAAATTTTTCAATTTACAGTGATCAAATTCATAAGTTATTTTTCGCCCACTATTGTCCCTACCTGTTTGGAAACCAGATATAATATACCTAGGCTTCTCCAAACTCGAATACGTATTAATTGACCATGTATGTTTCTTGGTTTCGGGGTATGATGGCAGATCGTGTAGCTCCAAACTTCTAAATGCAATTTGCAAATTTTTATTTTGCAATAACATCTTTTGTAATTGCAGCTTCTCCCCATCAGATGGCTTCACATGTGGCATCACCCACTGGATTTATTTAAGTATTATTTTGGGAATAGTATTGACCTCAGTTGGAGCATTAGCTTTTTTAATATACAATTTAAGTCGTTTTTGGATCTTTTCTACACAGATTCTTGTTTAACATTTACTAAAACCTTATTAAAATCCTCAAACACACCCTTTATCAGCTCTAATGGGATACAAGTACTAACCTTGCCACTTTTATGGAACTCCTTTAAATTTGTGTCAGAATCAAATGCTACATTTGACAATTTAGTTGTTTTATTATAAGAGCACAATATTGTCATAAGACTGGAAATTCCTGGATTTCTCACAATGTCTATTTCTTTACCAGCGACATCGTATCTTAACCAATTTAGAAATCTCTGCCATCAATGCTGGGATAGGTCCAAATATGGCTTTTTCGTAATAGACAAGGAAAGGCCAAAGAATAATGGCGAATACAGATTTATGTTTGACCAATTTTATAATGACCAAGGGCAAGAGCGTTAATGCCATCCATAATAAACCTCTTGTCATCATCAAAAGAAAGTACCTTTTTGTTCATCGTTAATGTTTGAAGATGGTGGTTTGTGGATTTAATTCTTGTAACATTCTCATAGTAATCTTCCCCGGTTGCAAGACAGTTTAAGTAATTTTGGTGTCTTAAGAGATGTTTAACTATAGCATTGTCAGCCCCCTTTGCCTTTTTAACCTCTAGCTCATTTTGATTTTCTTTTTCGTATAACCATTGTAAAGGAATGAAACAGTATAATTTTGGCCTTAAACCACAATATTCATACATAATATGACCATTTAATTCGTCTTTAAACTTGCCCGACACTTTTTAGCGAATTTCCCCTATAGGGAAGAAGCTATTACCGTAGTCGGCATGGTAAGACCTAGGCCCGGGACCATGATAACTTTTCGTTTTGAGGTCCCCAGACCCCAAAAACACCATTCGTTCGAAACTGTATATATATATATATATATATATATATATATATGTGTGTGTCCGTGAGCACGATAACTCCCGTAAAAATGATCCGATTTTGATGAAATTTGGTATAAACGTGTAAAGCGACATATATGACTTTAATTTCGAAAACCAGCCAGATCGCTTTATCCGAAGGGGTATTTTGGGGGGGTTTTGTACCCCAAAAATGGGTTTTTCGAATTTTTTACATATAATTTTGGAAAAAGTCAAATTTTAGTTTTCCCCATTGGATTCAGCTTAAAAAAACAAACAATTTGGTATTTTTATCATTTCTCTACGTCAATTGGTTACCGAGATATTGAAAGTGCTAAACACAGTACGTTGTCTAATGTTATTCTTATGGAGGAAAATAAAAATTTTATATCTCGCTTATTTATGAACGTATACTGACGAAACTTGGTATACGGCTTCATCTGGTTGTGGACCATTGATATTTGCTCAAAAAAACAATTTTTTACCCAAGGCTCCCGTAGCAGCAAACCTGCATACTCAGCCCCATGTTATTCTTATGGAGAATAAGTAACGTGTTATCTGCCTTCATTATGGAAATAAATTAATGAAATTTGGTATGTGGCTTTACCTACATGAGTTATATTGATATTTGTATAAAACCCCATTTTTTGTGTTCCTTGCTTCAGCAAACCTGCATACTCAGCCGCCGTGTTATTATTATGGAAAATAATTAAAAAAACATATATCGTTTATTTATGAATGTATATTGATGAAACTTGGTATGTGGCTTTATGTTGTATTAAGATACATATATATGCATTGGAAATTCGCTGAGTACGCAGGTTTGCTGCTACGGGGGTATTTATTTTTATCAGAGTATAAGAAATTATCTTTACTATATGCAGAGGTGTCGAAACAGTCCAAGTCACATTGTATTTCCTTGTAAAAGTCCTCTGTTACTATAGAACACATAAGACTGTGTGTGTCTGTCATTAGGAACTTTTTATTCTTAAATTTTAGCATGTAATTATAGTGGAAATCATACATTATTACTTTACTGATATCCAAAATCGTAATTCCTAAATATATTAGTTTATCAAACTTTACAATTAATTTATTTAAATGTACAGCATGCAAATTGTTATCGAACTTTTTGCTACAGTCAAACCTTGGCTTTGTAACATACTTTGTTAACTTAGACTCATCTACAATATGTATATCACGAAACTTGCGTTGGTTCATAATTGTTCGACCAAAGAGACTGTTATTTAACAGTTTGTAAAAGTCTTTTTCAAAATCTTTTTAGCTTTTTTCGCTTTTCAATATTAAAATTAATATAGGGTGCAAGCCATTTCGACTGTCTAAATTTTAAAACTCGGTTGTATTTTGTAACTACCAATCCCAGTTCTTCGTATTTTTTTAGTGCTTCATAATGTAAAATATATTTAGTTTTGTCATTTAAATTTGGTATTAATATTCCGTTATTTTTTTCTGGTGCTAGCGGGTAGTCATTATGCAAATCTTGTAAACTTTTATCATATTTTAAATCAACTTACAAAATAAAGCCGAAGTTTTCATTTTGATATTTACATTTTTAATCTTTCTCATTTGTCCATCGAAATCCGTCGATTGGCAACGACTCACGCATTGCTGTAGAGTATAGGGAGTTTCAGTCTAAGTATACAAGATAGGTGCTTTCTTGATTTGGGTCGTAGTATTCGTTATTATTGGCTTTAGCATAGTGCGTGGAAATCATGCTTACACCGCCTCTAATGGCGTGTTATATAAACAAATGCATGTCAATATCACGAAATAATTGTAATGACATACCTCCCATGTTAGTCCAGGGAGTGAGTACATATGGACAGGGTCAAGCTTATAATCCTTTAAACATAAATCCCTAAATGTCTCAAACACATCAGCCAATAGCAACACATAAGATATAAATTAAGATATAAATAAAGTTTTAAGATATAAATTGTGATATTCTTTTAAATTCTTTATATTAAAATGGGTCCATACGTTTTTAGCATGTTCATATTGTGCAGGAGATATACATTCTTTAGTTAGACAACTGTAAAATGCCTCTATGGGTGGGAGAGACTCTAAAAACTTCTCTGGTCCTGTCATGTATTCGTACGGAAATTCGCCCTTACGTTGTAGTAGTGGATTGTCTATAAATCTAAGTGTATTTAAATTGGAAGCTAATTTGTTTAAGGGAAGGGATAGAAACTTGTAGAAACCCAAAATTACTAAATCGTCAACAGAGAATGAAATATACTTTTCCATATCTTTGGCTATGCAATTCCATTTGCGATTAAATTTTTGTACGTGTTGCATTATCAAATGACCATCATAGTTTTTAAGATTTTTGGAAGAATACTGGAATTTTCTTAGTCACTTTATAGTTTAAATTACATTCATTATGGGCGGGGCCTCTAAACTTACCTGTTATGTGACAGTGGTCACGGACTTTATCACACAACAACGGCTGGCGGCATATATGGAAGCGTGTAAAGTTTTGGAATAATGCCTTTTGCTCTAGAGTCATTACAAGGGGAACAATACTCCCATCTGACTTTTAATAAAGTCATAACTTTTAAATAACTTTTCAAAAACACGCCCATTACATTTTCACCACTGTATAACTCTTCAGAAATTATTTTAGAATCTCTCACTACAACATATGCGAAGCCAGGAGTGTGGTTGCCAGAGTTTATAAAGCATTCAAAATCTGCATAAATCACAAAGGGAGCTTTAAGGTTATATTTGTAATTTGTAAATTGTAATGTATCTTTTTTAGACAGTTGTACTCTTTGGGCATCGAAGTTTTTACAATATGTTATGTGACGTTCCAATATATCTTTAGTGTAAAAATGTTGTACACAGAGCTTGCAATAATATTTCTTATTATTGTCTTTTGTAGACCGTAGCATTAACTTATCAAAATCACGAATTAAAGAGTAATGTGATATGCGACCGTCTTGTAAAAGCAACAAGTTTATGTGAGTATTACTATTTAGTTTAGTTATTCTCAATGGATATATTAATTGTCCTTCAATCCCATATACATTAACACTTCTATCATTTTGTTTTTCAAATTTATCAATGTCGGATATTTTTACGGGATACTTTATATTTGTCATATTTAACTGACCTACGTAGGGTTCGTAGTAAAATACTCGATTTGCATGTTCATTTTTACAATTCCTTGGATGGAGGGCCGTCAATGCAGACCACAAAAATCATTTATTATCGCTATTTTTAATATTTAAAACAGCGTGTTTTGATTTTATATTTTCTGGTGTGGGGATGTATGACTTGGGAGTTAGGGGCTTATACTTGTAAACATGCAGCTGCCAGTATTTAGTATGGTCATATATCCATCCATTACCTTGGGCTTGATCCTTATGCATGGAGGTATCGATCTTTAAAAGTGCTTCTTTAATTTGTGATTTTAAATCTTTGTTCTCAATCGTTAACATCGTCAAACTTCGAAAATCAGTAATACATTCTTTGTCAATTATTAAATCACCATTATTGTCCACTGAGGGTTTGATGAACTTTACCCTCCTAACAATAATCCATTTGATTGTCAGGGGACAAGATTGAAGAGTGTTTAATACTTCCACAGATTCACCGTTAAAAATATACATCTTGTAAGGTCGCTTGTTACATCGTAGGTGGTGGCGTTTCTTGTAGTGGGTGATGACTCTCTTACACACCTTGCAGCTGTTTTGGTTCTCAAGCATATGCATTTTAAAATTGCTATTGTCAAATATTTTATGACATATTTTATAAATTTTAGGAATAACTTTGTGGATGTTACGGTAGTGTCTGATTAAACTACTTCTGTTGGAGCAAGACGTGGAGCAGTGTGCAAAGGTCAACCATATATTTTTTGCGTTGAAATGAGTGTTGAGATGTCGTGCTCTGCTATTTATAAACAAAAATTACCATTTTAAAAATTAACTTTTGAAATTTACAAAATCTTTTAATTTGTTAAAATATTGCTTTAACTACTTTTTTATTTTTGGACTTTTGGAACTGTTATAACATGTTCTTAGACTTGGGTGTTTTTTAGTTTCTTCAAAAACACCGTGGGGATGCAAAAATGCAATTTTCGAAAATCGCTTATATCTCGAAAAGGGTAAGAGATATCGAAAAAATAACGAAATTTTTAAAAATACCTATGCATAGGTTTTGGGGGTTCCCCACACATTCCAGGTTTCAAAAATTGTTTTTACCCCTTTTGGTCCAAAATTGTTTTTGACCTTTGACCTTTAATTCTATCTTTGTTATTTATAGAGTTATCGAGCTGAAATTAGGTATATAGGTACATATGGATGTAAAACTCTGTTTGGTAAAGAAAATTTTCAATTTAGGGGACACGCCTGCGCGCTACAAGCGATAATTTGAAATTCAAAAATTAGCTCCCGTGTGGTTGTTTATGATCCAATTTAATGGAACTTGGACTGTACATGTAGAACATAAACCCCCACTTGCTAGCATGTACGGATTTTAAAAAATAATTTTCGTTTCTTAAAATAATAATTACAATTTTGGTTTTCCAAAAAACCCTCATAACTTTTTTGTTTATTGAGATATGAGGTTTAAATTAGGTTTGGAGGTATTTTATACTATTATCTAAATAGTAGTTTACCAGATTTTTGATAAGGGGCTTAGTTTTTATAAAAATGTTGAATTTGTGTTTTCGTCTAAAACCTTCATATTTTGAATTTTGGTCATATTTAAATTTAAAAATGGTAATTTTTGCATTGGTGGTGTTGGGGCTGTTAGACGTGAAGTGAGAACCCTGGCTTGTAGCGACTCTTTATATAGCCGACAATTTATATTTGTGATTTCAGAAAGCAAAATTAATTTGTAAAATTACGCTGGGATTCTCCGTGGAGAATACTGACCCCTTTATATACATTTTAGGATGCATAAAACAGGTGTACACACTAGCCTATAACAATAACATCAATTTAAACAACAAAGTTAGTTTTTTAGATTTTAAAAGATATAGGGAACGGATGGGGATGGGGAAAATGTATTTAATATAGGCAGGGGTCGGGTACTAGTATAGGCCAAAAAGGAAATTTGTATAGGCCGGGTTCGGGTGTTGGTCCAAAAACTGAACCCCATAAGAAAAACATGGGAAAAAGTGCCGAAAGCGCTCTTTCTGGTTTTGCCACTACTGACATTTACCACAACAAGTTGTAACTCATCGTATACCTTTTGGCTGAACTGCAATGAGGTTAGAATAGGAATATCTATGTTTTATGACGTTTAGGCTGATGAAAGGTCGTGGTATTCGATGTTAGGACGATGCGATGTCCCCTCTAACTAATTCACACCGATCGAGAAGTACCGCGTTCCCTGTAGCATTGCCCCTCGTGTAACGACATTTTGAGCATATCCTTAACTAATTTCAAGAACTTGGGAGCAAGAATCAGTTACTCACTGAACTTACAAAGTGGCCAATGAGAATAGCGATGGCCGTATGACTATTTTATATACAGTTGTTCAGAAAGGATTATTACAAATTTCGGGGGCTGGTAGTATCTATCAATTGAACAACAAATGTGTATAAATTTAGGTCGAAACATTTGCCTTTTAGCTTCTAGCCGCCATTTTCTATTTTTTACAAACACATATCTCGATAACTATTTAAGCTACAGAAACAAAACTTTGCACTACCATGGTGGAAGGAAACAAATAGGTGTGGCTACTCCAGTGTCTAAAATGGGTCAATTCCGCGCATCTACCTCACACGGGATGCAAGCTCAAGCTCCAATTGGCTGACATAATGTTTTTTTTTGTTTTCTACAATCAACTGACAGTCGGCGATTACCTGATGTGCCGGCTTGCATCCCGAGTAACGTTACAAACCTGTGCAATAGCACACCTATTTTTTTCTTTCCACCACGTTGCACTACATTAAATAACTAAAGAAGTACGTTATAAAAATGCCTTAAATATTTTCAAAATGGCGCCCGTTTGAGTATTTTAAAGTCACATAACAAAAAACCATTAATAACGTAGCAATTTTACCAGATACAAAAAATATAAACATTTTCATCACAAATCTAATGATACTTTATTCAACGCAATCTGTCAACGAATAAGCGATAAAATGCACTTTTAGGTTTGCATGCACAATGCAGCGATAACGAGCAGTGCTCTTTTACGTGTCATCCGCTCTCTAGAATACGTTAAAAGTTCATTTTCTCGCTTATGTATTGACAGATTGCGTTGAATTAAGTATCATTAGATTTGACATGAAAAAGTATATCTTTTTTGTATCTTGTAAAATTGTTACAAAATTAATGGTTGTTTTGTTATTTAACTTTAAAACACTCAAACGGGCACCATTTTAAAAATATATATTTTCTAATAGTTGTTATTATTTGCTTCTTTAGTTATTTAAAGTACGTGAAAAGTTTGGTTTCTGTAGCTTAAATAGTTCTCGAGATATTAATGTGTTTGTAAAAAATACGAAATAGCGACTAGCGGCTAAACGGCAAATTTTTCGACCTATGTTTATATCAAATGTGTTGTTCAAAGTGGTAGGTACTATCAGCCCCCGAATTTTATAATGGCCCTTTTCTGAACATCCTGTATAAAAAAATTATGGCCACTAGATTTTCTCCGTATTTTTTCTGTTCAGTTAACCAATAATTGACAGTTTTTGTACATCTTTTGATCGAAATGGACCATGAAATCTCGATAGATTCACTAGGCTCGTCTTAGCAAAGGATATTAGCACTGTCACGAAAGTAAAGGAACTTGCATGGGTGGAGGAGTTTGGACTTTAAGGCACAAACAAACAGTATCTTGCTAACAGGGTACAGAATCTGTTTGAAGCTTAAAGTTTTAACACATTTGCTGTAATAATTGTGAAGGTAAAGTCATGTCATTTATATTCATATTATTCGGTATTGTCTAATTGTATTTAATTATTTGTTACAATTTAAGTATGTTTTTGATAGGAACTGTGTTACTCGTTGTGCAACAATATTACACAGGGATAAAGATAAGAATACCCCCGTTGCAGCAAACCTGCGTACTCAGCGAATTTCCATTACATATTTATATATATGTCTTAACTTAGTACCGCATAAAGCCACCTACCAAGTTCAGAAATAAGCGATATAATATAAAATTTTAATTATTCTCCATAAGAATAACATGGGAGCTAAGTTCGCAGGTTTGCTGCAACAAGGGACACAAAATATGGGATTTTATGCAAATATAAACATAACTCAAATAGGTGAAGCCACGTACCAAGATTCATCAATATACATTCATAAATAAGCGACATATGCCATTTTAATGATTCTCCATAAGAATAATATGAGAGCTGAGTATGCAGGTTTGCTGCGACAATGGACACAAAATATGGCTTTTTATGCAAATATGAATATAACTCAACTAGGTGAAGCCACATACCATGTTTTATTAATTTATTTTCATAATTAAGGGATACATAATATTTCACTTATTCTCCATAAGAATAACATGGAGGCTGAGTATGCAGGTTTGCTGCTACAGGAACCATCTTGGTAAAAATATGTTTTTGTGCAAATAACAATAGACCACAACCAGATGAAGCCATACACAAAGTTTAGTCGGTATACGTTCATAAATAAGCGAGATATAAAAATGTTCTTATTCACCATAAGGATAACATTAGACAACGTACTGTGTTTAGCACTTTCAATATCCCTGGAACCAATTGACGTAGAGCAATGATCAAAACACCAAATTGTGTGTTATTTAAGCTGAATCCAATGATGAAAAATAAAATTTGATTAATTCAAAGATTTTTTGTAAAAATTCCAAAAACCCAGTTTTTGGGTACAGAACCTTCTTAAAATACCCCTTCAGATAGGTCGATCTGCTGGTTTTCAAACTTAAAGTCATAAATAGTGCTTTACACGTTTGCACCAAATTTCATAAAAATCGGACCATTTTTACGAGAGTTATCATGCTCACGGATACACATATATAAAGACATTTAAGAAATTAACACCATTTTGTTGCAATATTTCGAGATATTCTCATTATCAAGCACAACAAATGAAATATATACAGTTTTGAACGAATGGTGTTTTTGGCATCTGGGGACCTCAAAACAAAAAGTTATCATGGTCTGGGGCCTAGGTCTTACCATGCCGACTACGGTAATAGCTTCTTCCCTAAAGGGTAATTCGCTAAAAAAAACAATGATGACCCTAAAAATACAGCATAGCTCGGATCCTTTTAACTCGCCTACATCGTAACTCAAATCCTATTAACTCACCCTCAGCATAAATTGTATCCTACTAACTCGTCCTCATCATAACTCGTTTCCTAATAACTCACCCACATCGTAACATCTGTAATTGTTCACTTTTAACATTTATTTTAAATGAGAGCAATACTATTCCCGTTCATTACCGAAGTTGTTTAAGGCCTCGGCTACGATGCGAGCGACGAATGACGAGCGGTGAGCGACGAGCGGTGAGCGACGAGCGGTGAGCGACGAGCGGTGAGCGACGAGCGGTGAGCGACGAGCGGTGAGCGACGAGCGGTGAGCGACGAGCGGTGAGCGACGAGCGGTGAGCGACGAGCGGTGAGCGACGAGCGGTGAGCGACGAGCGGTGAGCGACGAGCGACGTGAGCGACATCGGTCACTTTTCTAGTTGCGTAAGATACGATGTAAATTGAGAGCAGGTGGCTACAATGTAAGCGACAAGCGATATGCGATAAACGACTTTTGTGATTATCGCTCTGCGTCGCTCTAATCGCAGATCCCCGCCAGCAAATTTGTTATTGTCGCTGAAGTCGCTCACGACTCTCCTTTCAGTTTAATGCATTATGTCTAGTGAGGCGGATGGTTCTAATGTTCCAAAAGTGAAGAAACCACGAGGAGAGCACAAATTAACGGATACTCTAACTGCAGTTTTAATTAGCGAGCTACAGGTGAGACCATCTTTGTGGAATGAACTCCACAATAAATACAAAAATTCTACTATCAAAGAAGCTTTGGGTTGATGTTGGAGCCACTGTTGACCTGGCATGTAACCAGCCATATTGTTTTAATTATTTTGTGTGACAATACAGTTCGGTCTAGATTATTCGTTCCTAAATTATCTAAAATCCTACTACAGATAATGCTAAAAAAATGTGTTATTTAAAAACGGAAGTAACAAGATAAATTTCAGATAAAAGAAGCAGTAGGATCAGAGGAAAGTGACATATACTTTCTCCCTTTTAGCCCAGTTATTGTAATCAATAAATTACTTAATATTTAATAAATACAGAATATAAATTAAGGCAGCATGTATAAAAAACAACGTCTTCGTCGGACATCATCTTTGAAACTGCGCTCCTACCACGCGTTCAGTACAGTGTGTCGCTCAGTATTTCCATAGAAAAATGGGATTTCGCTAGTATCGTAGCCAGCTAAATCGCTCAGCGATTTCAGCCAATGTCGCTCATATCGCTCGTCGCTTATGGCTCGTCGCTCGTCTCTTGTATCGTAGCCGAGGCCTAATGCATGCGGGTAATTTGTGATAGGTCGAGGGATTATTTTTTGCCGGGTCATGGTAGACAGAAGTAGCGGTAAGAGATGATTGGACTTTCCTGGGATGCCATGCTTATTCCTCAGAAGGGAGAGGAAGAGGCGGTACTTCTGGGGGGTATGGGGGTAATATGGCGGTCTTCGTACCAATGTGAATTATATAAAATTCTTATTTGCGCGAGACTTTACCTATATGAAACGGGAAAAGTTTGAAACGTTACCTAATTAAAGGCCTCCCGTCGCACTAACTAGCTCTCAGAATAATTCCAATTCTACTTACACACCATCATCAAACCAATATCCTACTAACTCACCTTAAGATTAACTCAGATCCTACCAACTCACACTCTTTGATTGTTCCAGGGGGCTGTTCCTCCTTCGGACACTCGTGTTTCGGTGGTCATGGCAAGAGGTCGGATGAAGATTTCCCACCTCCAGAGTTCCCCCCAGTCGAGCAGGAGCCAGAGAACCGAGTTCGGCTCGACAATTACAAGCAGGCGGACATTGTACCTCTTCTGCGACAATGGGTAATCCTCCTAACTTTTTTCCATTTAACACAAGGAATTCATCAATTCCAATAACAGTAAGCTCCAGTCATTGGCTTCTTCATGTCCCTCCCATAGGACCAGTGTTAACTTTTAAAACCGTCCCTTCTCAACGGATTAACCAATATCATTTTAAGGTTAATTTTAAGAGGGTTCCCTACCCCTGCCGAAATCGGTCAAAAAACCGCTTTGCGCCATGTCATATAGCATCCCCAGTTCTGAACTAAAAATTATGTTCAATGTACCATTTTGAAGAGTTGTATTACTAGGTTTGCTTTTCGTTAAGTTTCTATGTTCACGCAGTCAGACGCTACGTGTTGCCAAAGTTAACCAACTTTGTAGTTAAATCCTAGGTATGTTAATAAAAATAACAATTTTTGAAAAATCAACATTAATTTGTAGTTTTGTCAACAATATCATGTCACTTTTACTTTTGCAAAAAATGACTTTCTTTAGGACCAACAGAAATACACTGAATATATACCTAGAACAGAAATATACCTAGCTATTTCAATCAAAAATATAAAAATATAAAATGATAAGTTATAAATGTAACGATAAACAGAAATATATACAACAACAAAAAAACAAACAAACAAAATATATATATATGTATACATTGTAAAATAACTGTGTGGTAAATTGGAGGACAAAATGGAATCACTATGCCATTTTGTTAATTATAATATCAGATTTAGACATCTATGGCTATAAATCAAATTGTATATTCTTTTGACGTATTAGGTGTTTCCCATTGAAATCAATAAATAAATAAGCAGAATTTCGATTCACAAATTGTTTACCCGTAAAAAATCTAAAATATTGAATATTGTTTGAACTTTATTGAACTAGTTTTATTTGGGATTTCAAGATTTTGCTCATTGAAATCGCTAGGTATTTTTGTGCTCTTATAATGAACTTTACACCAACATTGTTGGATAATTCGTTGAGGAGGGACGGGATTTAAAAGTTAACATTGGTCACATGGGGAAGCAGAAGAAACGCAAGAATGTTCATGACCGGAGCCACATTTAACATTATATGAAGAATTTGCATCCATTTTATCATCGTTTAATGGAAATAGAAGTAGTGGAGTCGAAGAAATCAAGAATAGCTGTCATCCCTGCTCGTTTGAATGGAATGGCATATGCACAGGTGCAAAGAAACTTGTTTAGACATTTTTTAGAATAAATTACACATAGGTCATCCAGCAAAAAAATGGCCTTTTTAAGTGTATGGAAAACCTGAATATGTAAGCTCGTTCCGTGAATTATTGTTGTTATCTTAATGTTGTCCAGACAATTGATCGTTGAATGTTGGAGTCGGCTGGTTAATTCATTGGGTGTGGTTGATCGCTTCGTCAAAGCGTCCAATGCGTTCTTGCAAACAGCGGACATTTTGAGGATTATTTTCACCTCTGTCACCGCACTTTTGAACGAGTGACCATAACGTTAGTAGGTACTTGCCTGTCGTATCATCAATTAAAATATGTTTGTATCTGTGAATATAATCATTCCAAGCAAAATAGGGGCGACAAGAGGTATTATTTCTTTAACTAGATACATTTCTTTGGTTACAAAAAATATTACAATTAGACTTGTGGGCAATTCTTTAAAAATCTAATGGACTTTATAAATGCTTGGTGCTACAGTACAGTTAAAAGGTAATGCTTTTTTCGGAGAATGTCAGTAAGTTTTTCACAGGATCAACTTCGTTTGTGTTCGCTTTACTCTACACGGCGTGTGACGACACCTTGCTGAGTTGTCATTCTATGCATAGAGTACTAAAATATTAATTATTTTACGTTTATGCAGTGGAGATATATGAACGATGTGTATGTAAAACTTGATGAACTTTTTGTGACCCTTGTATGTTCCAAGTTGCAAGTGAAAAGACTTACAAAAAACACTGTTTTGGATGTTCTACTATTGAGTAGAACAGGTGTAAAACCAACAATATACTCTACGAACAACCAGAGAGGTTATTAAGTTTACACTACCGCGTTTTTAAACTTAGCAAAGCTTGCTGTATTGTGATGCAATTTCTTGTTCTGTTTCAGTTGCAGTTACAGTCTTATAGACGGATGGCAGAAAGCAACTCCAATTAGATCCTCTTTCTTTCAAACCCTCTGATTGTTTCACTTAGTTTCTAAGCAATGTTATATTCTAAAATAAAACATTACAATTGTTGGATTTTGTAATATAGATTATTTTCCGCCACGGTCGAAAGCCTCGGATGAAAATCCTTCAGCCGGAATTATCTCTGTCTTAAGCTGTTTTTACTGAAATATATTAACAGTTGTTTATAATTCCGGGCTTGGTATGTCAACATAATAATTTATATTGCCTGTTTTAAGCAGATATCTGAACTTAAGAAATTAACGGTAGTTTTCAGTTTTCAGTTGGGTAATGGTTTAAAAAGTCAATTTCAAAATCTTATATTTGAGTTTGAGTTTGTAACCTGAGCAATGAGATTTTCTCGAGGGTACATTTTTGAATGGTGGGTTTTGAATTCTTTCTGTTTCAACATCGCGAGTGCTGGTGGAACACAGTTTGAACTTCAAATACCTGTTTAAAAACAATTACTCGAGATATTTATTCGTTTTCAAAGATATTTTATAGGAAGGCGTGTATTTCAATGTCATATAAATATTTTTGAAGTGTTACAATATTTTTTCCATTATTTGTAATTACAATTTTGTGGATTTTAGTATTTAAGATATGACTGAACCTTCTGTTTAGTTTGTTAGACAGAATACTTATGTTTATTTCTTAATCCACATTAACATAAACGATGTAACTTTTTTTAATATACCTAAAAATTCTCAAATGCTGTATATTTAAGACATAGCCCTAGTATCCTTTACTGAAATAAACACTATGGACTAAACTACTCCGCAGTAATGGATCTGTGTATACTATAAAGTTAATGTTTCCATTCTCAAAAATGTTACAATATTACGTTATAAGTTTTTAGTTCTGAATTGAAATTATCATTACGGTTGTTATAATTCCCAAAACTGCTAATAACTAGATTTATTTAAAAAGGTGTTTGAGAAAAAGACAGAAAACGAGACCCCGTCAAAAGTCAAAGTCATATATTTGTTCCTCTATGTGTATACTAGAAGATTAGTTCTATTGTAGACTCTATCCTACATAGGACTAGTGGTTGTTTTATAAAACTTAGTTAAATAAGATGTATACAGTAGACGAACCCTTGTAATGAGTGTCAATAAAGTGATATTGTTTCAAGTATGCTTTTGTCTTTCTCACAATTATTGGCGACATACTGTCCTGTTATCCTAGTTGACCCCATAAAAATGGTTTGTTAAATCAAATCAAAACTGATTAAGTCTGAACAGGTCTGATAAAGTTTGTTGAACCTTGATCAAGACGGTTAATCAGGCTTTAACAAGTATGAGTCTTGAACAAACTGGATCAGTAATATTGACCAAAACCAATTAAAATGATCAATATCAATTAAACCTGATCAAGTCCCTTGATTATACTAACAAACTCCAAAATTTTAATACTTGTTATTCAAGCCCATTTTGAGGATTTTTTGGGGTTCTTGTGATTTTTTGCAGTAATAATACCTTCAAAATACCGGAAAATAAAATAAATTTCATTTCTTGAAAACACTCTTCTTACTGATAAATATATATTTATAGTTAAACCATCAAATCAGTAATATCATTTTTATTGTTTGGGGACAAGGCCTTTCGATTACAAAGTATACATTGTCAGGTCCCAAATGTTGGATTATATAATTGTTTACATGTAATTAAAATATATAAGTTGTATAGTAAACACTTATTTAAAACAATAAAATTATTAAAATAATTTAAGAATGAAGACCAACTTGATGCTTGCGAAACATTACTTATACAAAAATATCACCAAATAACTCTTAATAATGACTCAGGTCCAATTCAACATTCCCCTTTCGTATAGTCATTCATATACATGTATATCTTAATCAAAATATGTTCTTATCTTCTTTTTTTATCCAACTGTAAAATCATCTGCTGTTAGTGTTTACTATACAAATTATGTATTTTATTACTAAAAAATTATATAACCTAACATTTGGGACCTGACGATGTTTACTTTGTAAACGAAGGGCCTTGTCCCCAAATAATAAAAATATTATTACTGATTTAATGTTTTGATTATAAATTTAATGAAAGAAATGTCTGAGATATTGTAGAGCTGTGCTTGATGATAATTATTTTAAGATTCCGGTCTACCCTACGGGAAAATCTGCGCTGCCAATATTGTTAAGTCTGATTAACGAAAGAAAGTGACTGGCGGAGCGGCCGCGCGGCGACCGAACGTTTTACTTTATAACCTCGTGGAAACGTAAAACACATGGTTAGAAATTTCCAATAAACGGCATTTAAATTGTCAGTTAATCACGTTTATAGCACATTTTTCAAATATTTTGTATCTTATTCTGATGAGTTTATATTGAGAGTTATATTAGAATGAGAGTTACTAATGCTCGTTTTTAGAATTTCAAAATCATGTTTCTATTTTTAGTTGTAGTTTGAAAAATCTCATTTTTGTACATTTAAAAGGGATTGTAAATGCAAATCTATTAAGCACATTACAAAAGTAAACAGGTACATTTGTAGATGATATTTTCCTCTTCAATATTATATTTTAACTTTAGTTAAAATATTGATGTAGCAGCTGTAAAGAGGGATCCTGCAAACCCTTTCCTAGCGCTGCGCGGAAGGGGTAGGCCGAAGCAATAAATTGAACAATAGGTTAGGTGCAAGTTCAAATTGGCTGGGTAGCGAAAGTAGTTAGCGTACTCGCTTCAAAATCTGAAGTTCACCAGATTGATCCTGAGCAAAATCAGAAAATGTTGTGAATATTCGAAACTGTACCCAACTGGCATTGGTCATTGGGCTATTATTTAATGATCCTGGCTAAAGAATCAATCGGTCTTAGTCAGTAACAAGGCTACACAAGGCATCTCACGCCCTCCTTCACGCATAGTTCATTTATATTCGCCTTAGAATACACCTTAGCTGAGTCAGCATCTTATACAGCGATTAAGAGATGAGTAAATGATCCATTGACAGACTGTCAGCTAATAGAGGGACAGATATCACTCAAAACCCTTTTTTAGCGAATTTCCCCTATAGGGAAGAAGCTATTACCGTAGTCGGCATGGTAAGACCTAGGCCCGGGACCATGATAACTTTTCGTTTTGAGGTCCCCAGACCCCAAAAACACCATTCGTTCGAAACTGTATATATATATATATATATATATATATATGTGTGTGTGTGTGTGTGTGTGTGTGTGTGTGTGTGTGTGTGTGTGTGTGTCCGTGAGCACAATAACTCTCGTAAAAATTATCCGATTTTGATGAAATTTGGTATAAACGTGTAAAGCAACATTTATGACTTTAAGTTCGAAGACCAGCCAGATCGCTCCATCCAAAGGGGTATTTTGGGGGGGGTTTTGTACCCCAAAAATGGGTTTTTCGAATTTTTTACATATAATTTTGGAAATAGTCAAATTTTAGTTTTTCCCATTGGTTTCAGCTTAAAAACACACAATTTGGTATTTTGACCATTTCTCTACGTCAATTGGTTACCGAGATATTGAAAGTGCTAAACACAGTACGTTGTCTAATGTTATTCTTATGGAGGAAAATACAAATTTTATATCTCGCTTATTTATGAACATATACTGTCGAAACTTGGTATACGGCTTCATCTGGTTGTGAACCATTGATATTTGCTAAAAAAACAATGTTTTGCCAAAGGCTCCCGTAGCAGCAAACCTGCGCACTCAGCCCCATGTTATTCTTATGGAGAATAAGTAACGTGTTAACTCCTTTAATTATGAAAATAAATTAATGAAATTTGGTATGTGACTTCACCTAGTTGAGTCATATTGATATTAGCATAAAACCCCATTTTTTGTGTTCCTTGCTTCAGCAAACCTGGATACTCTGCCGCCATGTTATTCTTATGGATAATAATTAAAATGTCATAAATTGTTTATTTATGAATGTATATTGATGAAACTTGGTATGTAGCTTTATGTGGTATTAAGATAAATATATATGCATTGGAAATTCGCTAAGTACGCAGGTTTGCTGCTACGGGGGTATTATTATTTGTTTGACATGAGATAGAAAACAACCTTTTTATTTTTAATGAACAAATATTTCCACTTAACACTGATACCGGGTGTTTGAAAAAGAACTCCCTATGTTCGAGAACAATATTAATGGTGAAACATACAAATTATTACATTTATGAATACATAGTATGAAAGAGAATATCTTCAAGTTTTGGTTTTACCCTAGTAAACTTCGATGAGCGTACCGTTAGTTGCTCTACACAGATAAATGCGATTTTACACTTCTCGCCAGGTACTAGCCAAAATTGCGGATGTGACTGACGCAACTGCTCCGATAATTCCTTTGTCCTGGCCACTTCAAAGCCCAGATTTAACCCCACTGGGCTTTTTATTTTGGGGACTTGTAAAGAATGTGTCATATGCTGAAAATATCTGAGACATTGACCATTTATTACAAAGGATCATCGGAGCAGTTCGTCAGTTACACCTGCAATGTTGGCTAATACCTGAATAGGGGGGTTTGGCCGATTGAATGTGTGGTGGGGCTACCGGAGGGAGCTCATTTTGTTTGCCCCCCGCATTTTGTTTTTGCTAATGCCGTTAATCAATGCTAATTACCATTAATTAACATAGTTTATGTAATTTATATGCTAAATACACTGTTTAATATGCATAAATAACTGTAATTAGAGCAATTACGCATATTTTGCATAACCCCCCCAAGTTTCGTCTCTGACACTCTGACATTTTTGCCCCCCCCCCGAGGTTTCGACTCTGACATTTTGCCCCCCCTCCCGACGACACACATTGACCATGACAGTGATTGACGATAATGATATACCGACAAATGAGCCACTCCAACATTCCCAGACATGGGGTGGTTTTTATTGCCATACCATTCCGTCAACTAAAGACCCTGGTCAGAAATCCATTATAGGAGGGTTGATTAACGATACACACCTGCGTTGCAACTGTGCCGGACTGTGAGGGTTCCAGGTTGATTGATGATAATGATATACCGACAAAGGAGCCACCGCAACACTCCCAGACATGGTGTTGTTTTTATTGCTTACTACTTCATTAACAAAAGACCCTTGTCAGAAATCCATTATAGGAGGGTTGATTAACGATACACACCTGCATTGCAGCTGTGCCGGACTGTGAGGGTTCCAGGTTGATTGATGATAATGATACACCGACAAAGGAGCCACCGCAACATTCCCAGACATGGGGCTGTTTTTATTGCCATGTCATTTCGTTAAAAAAGGTCCCTTGTCAAAATGCCATCATAGTAGGGTTGATTTACGACGCACCTACGTTGCAGACTGTGAGAAACAAACCGATCTGCACTTCCAAAGTTAACATCACCTGCGACGCTAGATCGCCTGTGCTGCATCCCCCACCACACACTACCCCCACCATGTATAATACCCCACACCACACAGCGACAATCGTCAGTGTTGATTTAGAGTTCGGAGAGTACAGTCGTTAAGTGTGTGCACTCCATTCTATACTTCTTGTTTTCTGTTCCCTGTATTATTAAACGTAAGTGTTGTTCATTATTATCAATATTAGTTATAATATATATATATATATATATATATATATATATATATATATATATATATAGTAACATCATTGATTAATCTGTATTATATCATAATTATTTAGCATCCTAATTATATAGCACCATAATCATTTAGCATCATATGTATGCTACTACTAATTAAAAAATAAATTTAATATTTTGAATAAATTTTAAAACATTTTCTATTACATAGTTTCTCATACTTTAGAGCAGCCATTTCTACAAGTATAAATTTCATTAAATTATTTAAATTTTTTGGAACTATGTTATATAAAAGTAGAAATGCTTCGTACTGACAATAAATAAAAAATTAAAAAATATTAGTTTTGTACATTATTTTATAATATTCTAAATATTAACATCATTGTTTAGACTCGTATGTACCACGATTTAATTTTAAAACATTTTCTGTTACATAGTTTCACATACTCTAGAGTAGAAATGTTATTAAATTATTTTAGATTTTTGGAACTATGCTATATAAAAGTAGAATTGCTTCGTACTGTCAATAAATAAAAAATAAAAATATTAGTTTTGTACATCATTATTTAATATTCTAAATAGTAACATCATTGTTTAGGCTCATATGCGCTCCGTTAAAAAAAAAACAGTTTCAATAATTATTTTTTTTTCTATTTACAGATCATGAATGTTGACCGCACTTTCTCTTGCGCCGTATGTGGCACTGCCTTTCGCAGGAAGGGCCACGTCGTCCGACACGCCCGTACGGCACACGGTGGGTATCATCTAGTCTGCCCAGAGCCTGGATGTGACATCCGTTTAAGCAGGGCAGATGCGCTTTAGCGGCACATCATGACAATCCATTGCCCAATACTACAACAGCCAGACAACCCCGCATTCCGTCCTGGTTAGTATTATATGGTTATTCATTTACTAACATTAATCAATATCATACAAGGTGATATCAATGTATTTTTTTTTGCAATACATTGCATAAAACTGTAAATAGTAACAACATTATTCAGTCTCTAAATAGTAACATCATTGTTTAGGATCTAAAAAATATAACGTCATTGTTTAGCCTACCTTGCATTGACACAAACGTAACGTACAATCATTTTAGTTTTGCAATGCGTCAGATAACACTCTAAATAGTAATATCATTGCTTAGTCTTTAAAGTGTATCGCAATTGTTTATCCTATTATGAACCCCCCCCCCCACCTTTCATCAAATTTGTTTCCATTTTCTTTCTGTATTACTTGAGATTGATACTATCGTTTTGTTATTTCAGATGTCGCTGCGCCGAGACCCGCAGATGCACCATCTAGACCAGCAGATGCTCAAGTCATCCCCGCCTAGGAACCTGTTGCCAGCCCAAGAGATAATGGCCAAATAATTCACAACACGGCTTTCTTATTTTCATCTATCTAACATAATATTAATTGATTAGCCTCTTATACATTCCAATATAGTATTTCATTTTAAAACCTCATTCAATTTGTCACTAATTATAGCTAACAGAAATTATATCTCTCTTTCCGGGGTTCCATCATTTTCATATTCATATAACGTTATATTAGTATCCATTATCATTTATCTAACATTATAATAATATCGATTAGCCTCTTATACAATCCAACATAGTATTTCATTTTAAAGTCTCTTTCAAGTTGTCACTAATGTCTAACAGAAGTTATCTCTCTTTCCAGGGCTCCATCATTTTCGTATATCTAACATTATATTAGTATTGTTTAACCTCATATGTACCCCAAAACCAATTTATACGAATTTAAAACCTCTTTCAATTTGTTAACTCATATCTCATAGCTAACCGAGGTTATATCTCTCTTTCCAAGGTTTCCATGCGTCCAATTCTGCCTCGTTTATTTGAGGATGGACGCATTGGCTCGGCATATGCGCTTCGCATGTTGAGGGCACCAGGAGCGAGCGGATCACGCAGTCACAGGACCGAGCGGTATCAAACCTGTGGATCTCGCGGCTGCAGGACCGAGCGGGGTGCAGCCACCTTCACCAGCACCATCATCGTCAAGTGGAAGCAGCATCGATCAACACGACGACTTGACGGTACTACTTGAAGGTTCGACTCCCAAAGGTTTCGAGGAATTCCAAACAACGTTTCTTGGTAGATTGAAATCATACCGCTTACTAGAACCCGCAGATCTCCACGTTACGTTGCAAGAATTCCTCGGAACCGCTCGGGAGCGTGTTGTAACTCTCATGCGTCGCGTACTCAAACAAATCAACGCCATCAAGATGAAAATTTGGGTCAACTGTGAGTTCGCGAATGTACATGACGATACTTGTGAGCGAAATTTCAAAACAAAGAACGTCTCCATTTTCCGCACGTCTGATCTGGATGAATTGAGCTCAGATTTCTTTCAGTGCACACTTGCGGAAAAGGAGGCGTGCCAGATGAAGTGTTCCGGGTGGAGCTTCGTGTCAATATCACGAAATAATTGTAATTTTATGCTGGTCATTCTAAGACATGCCTCCCATGTTGGTCCAAGGAGTGAGTGCATATGGACACGGTCAAGTTTATAATCTTTAAACATAAATCCCTAAATGTCCCAAAAACATCAGCCAATAGCAACACATCTGTTTTAAGATATAAATTGTGATATTCTTTTACATTTTTGATATTAAATTGAGTCCATACGGTTTTAACATGTTCATATTGTGCAGGGGATATACGTTCTTTAGTTAGACAACTGTGAAATGCCTCTATGGGTGGGAGAGGCTCTAAAAACTTCTCTGGTCCTGACATGTATTCATAAGGAAATTTGCCTTTACGTAGTAGTAGTGGATTGGCTATAAATCTAAATGTATTTAAATTGGAAGCTAATTTGTTTAATGGAAGGGATAGAAAATTGTAGGAATCAAAAAACATGAAGTCGTCCACCGAGAATGAAAAATACTTTTCCATATCTTTGGCTATGCAATTAAATTTACGATTAAATTTTCCTAAATGTTGCATTATTAAATGACCATCATAATTTTTTATATTGTGGAAGAATACTGGAATTTTCTTAGTTAATTTATAGTTTAAATTACATTCATTGTGGGTGACACCTCTAAATTTACCTGTTAAGTGACAATGGTCACGGACTTTATCACACAGTAACAGCTGGTGGCAGATGTGGCAATGTGTAGAGTATTGGAATAATGTATCTTGCTCTGGAGTCATTACAAGAGGAATATATACTGCCATTTTACTTTTAATAAAGTCATAAGTTCATAATAATAACACGTTCTAAAAACACGTCCATTACATTTTCACCACTGTACAACTCTTCAAAAATTATTTTAGCATCTCTCACTACGACGAATATAAATCCAGATGGGGTGTGATTGTTAGTTTATAAAACATTCGAAATCCGCATAAATGACAAAGGGAACTTTAGGTTGATATTTGTAATTTGTAAATTGTAACGTGTCTTTTTTAGACATTTGGTTGGGCATCGAAGTTTTTACAATATGTTATGTGACGTTCCAATATATCTTTAGTGTAAAAATGCTGCAAACAGAACTTGCAATAATATTTCTTATTATTGCCTTTTGTAGACCGTAGCATTAACTTATCAAAATCACGAATTATACAATAATGGGTTGTGCGACCTTGCTGTAAGAGTAACAAACCAATGTGAGTGTTTTTAATTTGTTTTGTAATTATCAATGGAGATATTAATTTTCCTTCAATTCCAAAAACATTAACACTTATATTATTTTGTCTTTCAAATTTATCAATGTCGGATATTTTTACGGGATACTTTATATTTGTCATATTTAACTGACCTACGTAGGGTTTGTATTAAAATACTTGATTTGCATTTTCTTTACAATTCCTTGGGTTTAGGGCTGCTAATATACACCACAAAAACATTTACTATCGCTATTTCTTATGTTTAAAACCGCGCGTTTCGATTTAATATATTGAGGAGTGGGGAGGTGTCATTTTGGATTTTATACTTGTAAACGTGCAACTGCCAGTATTTCGTATGGTCATATATCCCCTCCATTGGGCTTGATACTTATGCATGGAGGTATCGATCTTTAAAAGTGCTTCTTTAGTTTGTGATTTTAAATCTTTTGTCCCAATCGTTAACATGGTCGAACTTCGAAAATCATCAATACATTCTTTGTCAATTATTAAATCACCATTATTTTCCACTGAGTGTTTGATGAACTTTACCCTCCTAACAATAATCCATGTGATTGTCAGCGGACAATATTGAAGAGTGTTTAATACTTCCACAGATTCACCGTTAAAAATATACATCTTGTAAGGTCACTTGTCTCAGCTTATGTAGTGGTGGGGTTTGTTGCGATTGAAAACCTTTTTACAAACTTTGCATGTATCATGTTATTCTAGCATATGCATTTTAAAATTATCGTTATTATCAAATACTTGATGGCATTTTTTACTAATTTTAGGAATAACTTTGTGAATAGTTCGTTAGTGGCGTAATAAATGACTTCTTTTGGTGCATGACGTAGAACATCCTGCACAGGTCAACATGTTTGAATTAAATAAATTCTTAGATGACATTACTCTGTTTTTTCATAAACAAAAATTACCATTGTGTTAAATATTAAATTAGAAAAATGTGTTAAAATCCAATCGTTTTCAAACTACTTTAAACAAGCTTTAAATAGTTTTAAAGTATATTTAAGAATATATAGCATATGTGTTGTAAGTCACGGACACGCTCACCATGGCCGGCTGCTACTGCACAGAGAACAGAGACACTTTATAATATTACCTACAACAATGATAAATATTCAATTACATAAAACACATTTGTAAAATGAGAATTTGTTGAAACTAGAATATTGTTCAATTTTCACAAGCACCAAATTAAGTTAAATCACTTTTAAAAATCTACATTGAAAATGTGTGCAAAATAAGTGTAATATTTTAGTTATTTACAGATATCACTACAGCACACCAAAGAGAACTGAAGTCAATACCCTATTTGTCACACAACTAACTTTTCCATATTCAGGCAATGGAATGATTTTCTCCTTTTTGTACATCTTTCTTTTACAAATCGTCAAAATAAATGCAAATTCTCCATATTTAAATCTAACCATTTAGAAATTCTTTGTGCACTAAACTCCCTATTCTACAAATTCTCCTTTAACAAATGTATTTTTCAAATTCTCAATAGTTAATTATGCCTATTTTCAAATTTTCAGTTTGGTAGTTAATAAGCAACCGAATGAGTTAAACCACGTTGAGTGAACTTATGGTACGGGTCAGAATCATTTAAGTATTTTTGGAAAATACTTGTAAAAACTTGACAAGTCCCGATAGATTTAGTTTTAGAAAATACTATGAAACGTCTAAGGCCAAGGATAGAATTGAGATAATTGTTGAAAAATACTTGTACAAACTTGACAAGTCCTGACAGATTTAGTTTGAGAAACTACTGTGAAATGTGTAAATCCAAAGGTATAATCAGTCTAAGTGTTGAGAAATAATGTGTAAAACTTCACAAGTCCCAAAGCTCAGTTTTAGTTTGAGAAAATACTGTGAAATGTATAAGTCCAAAGGTATAATCAGTATAAGTGTTGAAATACTAAGTCCAAAGAAAGAATCGGGCTAATTTTTTTGGAAAATACTAGAGTTAAGAGTTCTGAAGTCTTGTGTTACGGAGCGCGAATGTTGTCACGGAATGAGCGGTGTCCGGTAGCTCTTTAAATAGCCCAAAACAAAACAATTTTAATTGGTAAATTACTAATTGCAATTACCAATGTGTGTCAAGGTCGGGTGGCATCGAGGTTCCAGCTGGGAACTAGGCCATGGCCTAATTGACCATTTGACACTGGCACGCGCCGGTTGACACTAGCGGTGGTTGTCTGAGCAGTAAACACATTCGCTCGTGAAAATAGAGTTTTTCGGAGATAAAATGTTAAGAATATTAAGAAGATAAGCAATATTCTTCTACCTGTATAAACTAAATATAAATAGCTCTAAAGAAGATTTACTTTATTAAATAAACTCACATACTTGATGCAACATACATGAGTAAGTTAATACTTTTATTAATTTAATAATTTGTAATTGATTGAAAGAAAATTGATTTTTGTAAATTTAAGGGTGCGGTAAAGCGTAGGGGCGGAAGCCGGCAAGTGTTCAACAACCCCATGTTATTCTTGAGAAAACGAAGGTGGGGTTATTCAAAATTTTTTTTTATTTGCCCGTTATAGTGAATTTGGGAAATGTAGGTGGCGTATACATATACACTAGCCTAGAACATAACGTATATAAATTTTAAACAAATCGGACTATAAACACCAAAGTTAGATTTTTAGATTTTGACAATTTTTTTTAAATATAGGGGACGGATTGGTTTTGGAAACAATTATTTAATATAGGCAAGGGTCGGACATTAGTATAGGCCAACAAGGAAATATGTACAGGCCGGGAGCCGGCAAGTGTGCAAAAACGGCTCCCCATGTTGTTCTTATGGAGAAAACGTAATCAAATATATGTCTCTTTCTTAGTTTGCCACTACTACCTGGGTTACCAACAATTAAAACCAGTTCAATTCAATACAGAACTTCGGGCCCGGGCCAATTTTAACTTTGATGGCCTTCACTTTCCCGTTAGGATAGAGCAGATTCGCACGTTTGAGCGCAACAATCCCGGCGGAAGCGTAAGCGTGTACGGTTTGGACAATAATAAAGATAAGCAAGATGGGCAGTTCCACAACATCGCAAATCCGCTTCGTGTGTCAAAACGGGAACTGCCCAATCATTTTGATCTATTGTTCCTGACAAACAAAGACAAGACCCATTATACATTCATCAAAGACTTCGTGAGGTTGGTTTGATGTCAGATGACTCACACGGCCACAGACTATTCATCTGCAATAGCTGCTTTGCCACGTTCGACAATCGTCCGACGACATTAGGTCTGCGTGGGGAGCTACGTCTTGAAGGACATCAAAGTTACTGCTATGACCATGCTCCTCTGCGTACAGATATATCAGAAGATGCGGACATTTTGCTTACGACAATAAAGAATTTTGACTTTGACTTTGACTTTGACATTAGATTCCGCCGACCGGAGTGATCACAACGTAGTCGATTCACTATCTACGCTGACTTTGAGAGCGCTCTGGTACCAGTCAACCAAGAAGAACCTCTCGACCCTCCTCCAACGATTCAACCACCTGCAAGGGATCCTGCAACAAATAGAGGAGTAGGAAGCGGAGGGAGACAACGCGATGGAATAGGGTCTTTAGCGCTGACTAGAAGGCTATAATATTTCTTGAGGTTAAGAAGTGGTCTTTCAAAATAAAAAATAAATTGAATAAAATCTTCTTGTACATTGTATATTCTTGTATATTCTTAAACAAACTAAAAGTCTTTGTTGTAAAATAAAATAATTTTAAATTAAAAAATAAAATTAAGACTTAGTTTTGATTTTCACTTCAATATTTCAAAATAAAAGTAACCTGTTCGAGTATTTTTTGATATTTACTGAACTTTAGTAATGTAAATCTTCTTTCTGACTTTATCAGTCTGGTCTTAGTCTATCTTCAACCCAATAATAGAAATGCTTTGAACCCTGAAAAAGAAATAATTGTTTTACAGACTGATCCCCTTTTTTGTAAAACAACATAATGAGAAATGGAGCAATGATTTCAATAAAAACTCTAAATCTAAAAACAACTTTTTGTACCTTCCAATGTGAAGAAATTCATGTCTCGTTGGGTACTTCCGATACCAGAAATTTACGTAAAATGCCACAGTCGCCCAGTAAACGTGAATTTATAAGCTTTGGACCGAAAGATCTGGAATCCGAAGACGCCGGCCGTCACGTGACCCGGCTCCTGTCCCCTCAGGCCAAGAAACAATTCAAACCATTGTCTCCAACTTCTTTCCGACATCCCCGGACATGAAAATCGCGAGTTTGCCCTGTCTTGCAAAACCAAGTAGGACCAGCAATTCTTATTTGCAATTGTCAACAATTATTCACAAAAAATCGTTAATATTATATAAACTATTTCATTTTACATATCACAAATATTATATTAAATTATATAGTGTTTTTAATGGCAGTTAAAGCGCTATATATTCTCCCCTGACTTTCTGAAATTGCTGGTGCTCTGCTAAAATACATCATTTTAAAAACTTAGCATTCAAATTTACATCTCTAAAAGTTTCAAACATTTTCTATCTCGTAACAATTATACAATCCAAAAATATTAAAATTTTCTAAACATTTATACAATTTAAAAAAATTTACATTCAAAATCGCTCAACAAATATTAATTTTTAAATCACAGTAGCTAAACTCAATGTTTACATCAGTGGAATGCGGAATGTGTCCAGCTTTAGTCCAGCGATAACAATCAACAAAGCCTCGCCCCTTATCGCTGCTCGAAGGTCAATGACAAATGACAAAGGAACTCGCCTTCTCAATCCAAGGAGCCCTGCGTTGTCGATTGAACAGTCTCTGTCGCCAAGACTACTCTACTCGTGCATGGAGTTAAAGTCTTGTACGGCATCTGAAGTTCACAGCAACACCTCGACGTTGGCGCAAGTAAAAAGTCATCTCAGCATGAGCAGAAGAAGTTCTACGCAGATCAAATAGTCGTCCGGGATCGCCTTCGCAGTTTTAATAGCAACAATACCCAGAAAAAAAATTCTCAACGGCAGATAAATGCTATACACATAATTGTACTACTTATTCCGTTCCCGCTGCTTAACGCAGAGGGTGTTTTACTCTTCAGTCATTCCTGTGGAAAATATTTCTCCAAGCGCCAACATTGAACGTCAACCATGAATCAATCCGACAACTGGGAGTTAGTGAAGTGAAGTTTGGTCTATTGTGGTTCAAGTGCTGTATTTAAGTGATCAGTGAAAAAAATGGTTACTGCCCCAATAATCCCAGGTAATCCCAATCCCAGGTATTCGAACAACTTTCACAGCTAGCCAGTAAAAGTATTTCATTCTATGTTTCTCTTTCCTTTTTGTTTGTTCATTCACTCGCTGTATTCATCCACCTTATAATTATTTATTAACTAAAAATGTATTCTAAGACACATGAAAATGTTATAATTGAGTCTTGTCGTCTTGGAGAAAGGTGATTGTTTTCTTGAATTAGCAATACTCGTTAATTTATTTCAACAAATTATCTTAATTTATATCTTGCTTATAATTCATGTAGTCCAAGATATATTTTATTTATTACATTTTAATAGCTTCAAGTCTTCAGCATTGCCAATTACCACCACCTTTTTATTCTCTGAAACATATTTTATTAAACAACCTGAAAACATTACTTCACAAACTTGCGACACACCCTTGTGATACTTGGTTATTTACAAACAGATAACAAATGTTGATTTACAAACATTTACACAAGGTTTCAATTGACTGATATGTGCCCTTTTAACATCTAACAAATCATTTTTGTGCTGCAAAGTGCAACTCATATCAATTAAACAATACAATATTCTGTACGGACCAATACATTTAGCATTACATTTCTCATTACCTCCACATAGAGACAAGGAGAAGGACAGCAGAATAGCAAAAGCAGGAATAGGACAAGCAGAGTGGCGCAGATCTTTAGCGCTGACTAGCAGGCTATAATATTTTTTGAGGTTAAGAAGTGGTCTTTCATAATAACAAATTAATTCAATAAAATCTTCTTGTATTTACTTAAACAAACTAATTAAAAGTCTTTGTTGTAAAATAAAATAATTTAAAATTAAAAAATAAAATTAAGACTTAGTTTTGATTTTCACTTCAATATTTCAAAATAAAAGTAACCTGTTCGATTTTTTTTGATATTTACTGAACTTTAGTAATTTAAATCTTCTTTCTGTACTTTATTAGTCTGGTCTTAGTCTATCTTCAACTCACTAATAGAAACGCTTCGAACCCTGAAAAAGAAATAATTGTTTTACAGACTGATCCCCTTTTTTGAAAAACAATGTAATGAGAAATAGAGCAATTATTTCAATAAAAACTCTAAATTTAAAAACAACTTTTTGTACCTTCCAATGTGAAGAAATTCACGTCTCGTTGGGTAGACTAGTGACAAACTTCCGATACCGGAAATTTACGTAAAAAATGCCGCAGTCGCCCAGCGAGCGTGAATTTATAAGCTTTGGACCGAAAGATCTGGAAGTCGAGGACGCCGGCCGTCACGTGACTCGGCTCCTGTCACCTAAGGCCAAGAAACAATTCAAACCATTGTCTCCAACTTCTTTCCGACATCCCCGGACATGAAAATCGCGAGTTTGCCCTGACTTTCAAAACCAAGTAGGACCAGCAATTCTTATTTGCAATTGCCAACAATTATTCACAAAACTTCTTTTATATCATATAAACTATTTCCTTTTTACATGTCACAAATAATATATTAAATTATATAGTGTTTTTAACAACAATTAAAACGCTATAGGTCGAAGAATATCAGGACATTAAATGTCCACAAACCGTATAGTTTCGCTTACTACATTCGCGACGACTACCGAAGCACAGAAGAGGGAGACAACGACGACAACAAGGATCCAGTGACGTGTGACACATTTTCCAAATTGCAATTGTACAGGGCTGAGGTCGCCGCCAAAAACGTTATTATTATGCTGCGGGACGATATCAAGAAGATTGGTGACATATTATATGGCGAATGTCGACCTGGAAACCGCCCGCAGCTCACAGATCAAGAGGAGGCAGCGTTCCAACCGGAGACCTCTTGTCATACTGTCGACAAGAGTTTATCCGAGGTGATGTTGCTGATTTGAAGGTTAGAGATCACCAACACTCCCCCCCGTACAAGTACAGGGAGCGGCGCACAGTTCCTGCAACCTTCGCTTCAAAGAGTAGGAAACTGTCAACGTGTACCTCCACAACCTGTCAAACTATGTCTCGCACTTCATCATCAGAGAGCTCGCAGTTGACAGAGGAGACGTTGATGTGCTAGCAAACACCAAGGAGAAATATATAACATTCTTCAAACGCTTTAAATATCCTGGAGCGGGCCGGCGCAACTCCATTAAACTCCAATTTGTCGACTCGTACAGATTCCTGCCAATATCATTAGCGAAATTGACATAAATCTTACCAGTTGACAAAAAGACAATATGCCGAGCTCGATACACAGACCCGGAAGAGTTTGAGTTGCTCAACGTAAGGAATGTGCTCCTTACGAGCACATAACTTCGCAGGAGGTACTGAATGAAAATGTGTTACCGCCAATTGGAATATTCGGAGTTGACATCAAAGAAGAAGATTACGCACACGCCCAACGCTTCTGGACCAAGTTCGGTTGTCAAACCCTCGGAGATTATTCAGACATATATCTTCTAACAGACGTCATTCTGTTGTCTGATGTTTTCGAGGGTTTTAGAGATATGTGCATGACACACTACAACTTGGATCCTGCACATTATCTGACACTACGATCATACGCTTGGGACGTGATGCTGTTCAAGACCGGTGTGGTCCTCGATACCCTCCAGGACGTACATCAATATCTGTTTTTTGAGAAGGGTATTCAAGGCGAACTGGTCCAGTTTGTAACCCAAAACGTCGCTGCCAATAACAAATATAAAAGAGAAATATGTGGCGATCGAAACGGTCAGGTTGCATCTACAAGTAGAGATGGTGTTGAGAATGATGACGATACATATTTAATGTATTACGACGCCAATAATTTGCACAGTTGGGCAATGTCCGAGCCAGTCCCATATGGAGGATTCGAGTGGTTATCACAGACGGAATGCAACAACTTTAACATAGAGAGTCTGCCTGCAGACAGTGAGTACGGATATGTTTTAGAGGTGGATCTTGAGTACCCTAGAGATCCAACGCTTTATGATAAACACCGAGACTTACCGTTTTGTCCCGAGGTTAGAAGAGCGCAGGCAGACCGACTCCCATATACACCAGAAGAACTCCTGCTGAGCGGCGCGGGAAAGTCAAAAAGACTAATAGCCACCCTGATGGATAAGGAAGGATACGTAATCCACTACCGCTTTCTACAGCAAGCGTTGGCCAATGGATTATGTATTCAACGAATCCACCGGGTAATGCGCTTCAAGCAATCAACATGGTTGAAGCCATACGTGACGATGAATACCGAACTGAGGCAGCAGGCCAGAAACAAGTTTGAGGTACAGCTGTTCAAGCTAATGGTCAATGCTGTCTACAGTATGAGCCTCCGAAATGTTCTAAAACATTTGAATGTTAAACTGGTGACCTCCCGTAAAATCTACACAAAGTACGTGGCCAAGTCTAATTTCAACGACCGCATATGGTACAGTGACAACTTGGTCCTCCTGCAGATGGCGAAAGTGCGGGTGGTCTTGAATAAACCAGTTTATGTAGGTATGAGCATTTTGGACCACACCAAACGGTGGATGTAGTGGCTTCCACTATGACATGGTAAAACAAAATGGATTAAATCAAATAGATAGGATTAGAATGGCCTACATGAACACTGATGGAATCATCTACGCTATCCGTATCAGAGACGCCTACCATGACATGCTGCAGAACCTGGACGAATTCGACACCAGCAACTATCCCCAGAATCACTGCTACAGCAGTCAGAATAATAGGGTCCTGGGGAAGTTCAAGGATGAAGCCGGAAAGGTGGTCATTAGGACATTCATAGGCCTGATGGCAAGGCTATACTGCGTATTGTATTGCGGAATGACGTGCAGTATTGATAATGGAGATGTTAATGAAATTGATGCACTCAATTTCATTCCACTCAATTTCGCCCACGAAGAAGGCGAAGGGTGTTAATCGTGCTGTAGTGGAAAACGTTTGACTTTGGCTGACTCTGAACAGTGTTTGTTTCAGCACACAGTCTAAAGCACTGAAAACAAACTCTTCCAGAGCCGTCACCACATCATTTATACCGTTGTGGTGACGAAGCGTTCGTTGGGACCATTCAACGACAAACGTTATGTAGTCCCGGAGGATGGTGTCAACACTATTCCTTGGGGACATTATTATACCTCCAGACGGCACCACCGTTAAAACCTGTACCATTCCTTCCACCGCCAAAACTACCGTCTTCAGAAATTCCAGCAACATTGTCACCACCAGCAGTGTTGATGGAGATTGAAGACGACAGTGACTAACTGTGCAGTAGTGAGTGCGCGCGCGGCGACGCATGAGAGTAAAGACAAAATGGCTGGGATACACTTGTGAGCAGTGCGGTTTTAGTTTCGAATGTGTTGTATTCTAGTCACTTTTGTCTATTTATTTTTTCGAATGTGTGTATATATGTTTATCTTTTAAATTCTAGTCATTATTTTGTAAAGTGTTTTAAATAAATATATCATGTAACAAGTGGTTTAATATATATGCATCTTGTATTTTTCACTTGTCATCTAGTCATCATTGATGTTGAATGTATTAATAAATCTAGGCACTTGTATTCTTGTTCAATCTTTTTCCCAAACTAGTCTTAAGTTAGACATAGAGGACAGACTCACTATCAATAATACTCAGTCTTGTATTTTCATTGAATATGAGTCTTTAAACTAAATTAAAAAGGAGGATGGAAAATAAAAAGAATATTTTTTTAAATTCTGAACACAACTAGTTTATTTATAAACAGTAATTATTTCAAAATTCAATTGGAATACATTTGTACAAAGAGTCTTCTGATCAGTGCATCATTGCGATCAGTAAAAGAGTCATCAAGGAGCTGAAAAAGTCCATCATCTCCATGCCGTAGTGGGTGTGGAAGTACAGGTATACAAGGTAGTAGTGGCCGCAGACCAGAGTGTTGTCACTTTGAAGGTGACGCTCGTTGTACAGGTAGCGACGACTGTTGCGTCCCAGGAATCCTTAGTAGAATTGTAGATGTGGAGGTTGACCATAGCTGTCAAAGAATTCAATTCCTCCTCCTTTGTTCAGATAGAAAGCAACCCAGTGAGTGCTATCTTCATTTCATAATCATGAGTACACAACTAGTTTATTGAGAACAAAAGCAATTTTTCTAAATTTAAATGGTATACATTTGTACAAAGAGTCTTCTGATCAGTGCATCGTTGTGGGCAGTAGAAGAGTCATTAAAGATCTGAACAAAGTCCATCATCTTCATGCCGTAGTGGGTGTGGCAGTACAGGTATACAAGGTAGTAGTGGTCGCAGACCAGAGTGTTGTCACTTTGAAAGTGATGCTCGTTGTACAGGTAGTGACGAGCGTTACGTCTCAGACCTAGCTTAACAGAGCATAACCATCAATAAACCTAATTTAACAGAGTTTAACCATCTACAATCCTAACTTAACAGAGCATAACCTAACCTAACGACGTGATATTACTGACGATGTTTCCTATTTCTAGGCACAAACCTAAATTAACAGAGCATAACCATCAATAAACCTAACTTAACAGAGCATAACCATCTACAATCCTAACTTAACAGAGCATAGCCTAACCTAACTACGTGATATTACTGGCGATTACTGGTTTAGGGTTATGTCTGTGCACAAACCTATAACTTAACAGAGCATAACACAACTTAACGACGAGATACAGCTGACTACGTTTCCTATTTCAATGCACGACTCTAACTTTGAACTGCATATCGTAACCTAACGATGAGTTATGTCTGTCCATGTTTCCCATCCCTAAAAGTTAGGTTTGTACATAGAAATAGGAAACATAATCAGTCATATCACGTCGTTAGGTTAGGTTATGCTCTGTTAAGTTAGGTTTGTTGATGGTTATGCTCTGTTAAGTTAGGTTTGTGCATAGAAATAGGAAACATCATCAGTCATATCACGTCGTTAGGTTAGGTTATGCTCTGTTAAGTTAGGTTTGTTGATGGTTATGCTCTGTTAAGTTAGGTTTGTGCATAGAAATAGGAAACATCATCAGTCATATCACGTCGTATCACAATGCTAATACTCCTTTTACATTGTTTGAATGGAGAAAAGTGGTCATGCATTAGGAAAAGAACTAATTTATCTGTTATTCTTTATCCAATCTGAACAAGTAAGGTATCATTGAAATCTACATGAATGGCCTATGTCTCCTGCAATTTTATTTTTTAAAGTCAACGGTTTTCGTGGAATTTGGCATAAAATATTTTCAATAGCCACCATTTTGAAACCGTTAACGATATGTTATTAGAATTGTTTAAACCATACGTCTTAATAAGATAAACATTTTTGTAAAATCTCAAAGCTGTACCTCAAACCATTTAGGAGTTATGATTGTTTTTTGTAAAAAACACATATAGACAGATATACGGGAAACTAGGCACCACAGACACATGGTCCTGTAATGAAATATGTTTGTCTTGACTTAAGCAATAACGCTATATACCGTTGTCCAGAGAGTTACGAGACACCCTGTATAGTGATGTACAAAACTAATATTTTTTTAATTTATTGACAGTACAAAGCAATTCTACTTTTATATAACATAGTTCCAAAAATATAAAATAATTTAATAACATTTCTACTCTAGAGTATGTGAAACTATGTAATAGAATTTTTTTAAATTAAATCGTGGTACATATGAGTCTAAACAATGATGTTAATATTTAGAATATTATATACCGATGTACAAAACTAGTATTTTTTATTTTTTATTTATTGACAGTATGAAGCATTTCTACTTTTATATAACATAGTTCCAAAAAACTAAAATAATGTAATTAAATTTCTACTTGTAGCAATGGCTGCTCTAGAGAATGAGAAACTATGTAATAGAAAATGTATTAAAAATTAATTGAAAATATTAAAGTGATTTCTTAATTAGTGGTAGCATACATATGATGCTAAATGATTATGGTGCTATATAATTATGATGCTAAATAATTATGATAAAATATACAGATTAATCAATGATGTTACTATATATACATTAGAACTAATATTGATAATAATGAACAACACTTACGTTTAATAATACAGGGAACAGAAAACAAGAAGTATAGAATGGAGTGCACACACTTAACGACTGTACTCTCCGAACTCTAAATCAACACTGACGATTGTCGCTGTGTGGTGTGGAGTATTATACATGGTGGGGGTAGTGTGTGGTGGGGGATGCAGCACAGGCGATCTAGCGTCGCAGGTGATGTTAACTTGGGAAGCGCAGATCGGTTTGTTTCTCACAGTCTGCAACGTAGGTGCGTCGTAAATCAAACCTACTATAATGGCATTCTGTCAAGGGACCTTTGTTAACGAAATTACATGGCTATAAAAACAGCCCCATGTCTGGGAATGTTGCGGTGGCTCCTTTGTCGGTGTATCATTATCATCAATCAACCTGGAACCCTCACAGTCAGGCACAGCTGCAATGCAGGTGTGTATCGTTAATCAACCCTCCTATAATGGAATTCTGACATGGGTCTTTTGTTAATGAAGTGGTAAGCAATAAAAACAACACCATGTCTGGGAATGTTGGGGTGGCTCCTTTGTCAGTTTATCATTATCATCAATCAACCTGGAACCCTCACAGTCCGGCACAGCTGCAATGCAGGTGTGTATCGTTAATCAACCCTCCTATAATGGAATTCTGACATGGGTCTTTTGTTAATGAAGTGGTAAGCAATAAAAACAACACCATGTCTGGGAATGTTGGGGTGGCTCCTTTGTCGGTATATCATTATCGTCAATCACTGTCATGGTCAATGTGTGTCGTCGGGAGGGGAGGGCAAAATTGTCAGAGACGAAACCTCGTGGGGGGGGTTATGCAAAATATTCGCAATTGCTCTAATTACAGTGATTTATGCATATTAAACAGTGTAATTAGCATATAAATTACATAAATGATGTTAATTAATGTTAATTAGCATTAATTAACGGCAATTAGCAAAAAAGAAATTCGGTGTGGCAACAAAATGAGCCCCCCCCCCCCCGGTAGCCCCACCATGCCCCACCACACCTGCATTCGGCCAAAACCCCCTTCTTACCTGGCGAAAAGTGGAAAATCGTATTGATCTGTGTAGAGAAACTAAAGGTGCACACGTCGAAGTTTACTAGGACAAACCCAAAACATTAAGATATTCTCTTTCACACTATTTATTCATAAATGTAAGGTTTTCTATGTTTCACCATTAAGATTATTCTCGGAAATAGGGAGTTGTTTTTCAAACACCCGGTATTTTGACAAGCAATATTCTTTCTCTATACAGCCTGTTAAGAAAGGAAAGTAAAGAGTTAGAAATATAAAAAAGGGTTTTGAGATTAATTAAAAAATATTCTAAAGCCATGCTGTTTTTTTAATATTTCCACTCCAAAAAAAGATTTATAAAGAGGAATTGAACTGTTTCGGTAAAATAGCATTCTTGAAACATGATATGCAAAACTAATTATTGGAAATAGTTCAATTAAAATGATATGGAAAGTGTTACAATGAATTGAAGAAATACCTGGCAAATACATGAATGAGGGAAGGTATATCGAGGGCACGTACGTCTCTTTATAAAGTTTATCTCCCAACTGATCGGGAGACAAATATTAGGAGTGCCTACTGTAAAAGGAAAATTATTAATTTCCAAACGACATTCAAGAATATTTCAACTGCATAGATCATGTTATCATCAAAATATTAAAAAAAACAATTACTTGAGTTTAAGATTCCTTATAAATAGAAAAGAGCATTTTATAGTACTCACTATTTTTGGGATTGTGTCAAATATTTTCTAAATTTAGTCTTGCGACTCATATTTACAGTAAAGTTTAATCAACTCACAAGTGTTTCCTAGATTTTGCACATTTTAAACTGTGTTGCGCTGACGTGGATTGATACCTTCGCAAGGCACCTTGTTCATTATTTCCACGAGTCGACAGCTAGATTGAGCCTCAGCTGCTTTCAAACTCTGTCTGTCATTTCCACTGATAAATAACCACTCATTTTTGTCTCAACAGTGATATCTTGGGTGTATTCTTACACGGTTTATTGCTCTAACCATTTTATTCACACGGAATACTGCATGAGTTACTGCGGTAGGGAAAACTTCTTTAAGAGAAATAAAGAGATAACAATTTCGTTTGCTAACTGGGATGTTTTAAATCATTATGAAGACTTAATCACCGCGGTTACTTTACTTTAACAACAACCTTTTACTTTCTCCCCTTATACATAGTATATGGAGAAAGAATTGTTTTCATCAAAATTTTCGAATTTGAGTCGTTAGTGGAAATATTCGTTTTGGTGCTCCCTGAACCCAAAAAAGTGGTTTTTACGTGATGTGTGTGTGAGTGTGTGTGTGTGTGTGTGTGTGTGTGTGTGTGTGTGTGTGTGTGTGTGTGTGTGTGTGTGTGTGTGTGTGTGTGTGTGTGTGTGTGTGTGTGTGTGTGTGTGTGTGTGTGTGTGTGTGTGTGTGTGTGTGTGTGTGTGTGTGTGTGTGTGTGTGTGTGTGTTCAAGTTCAAGTTCAAGTTCAAGCAATTTTATTCATGAAAAATTATTGTTTATTACAAAATCCCATGTGTCACATAGGACACGCGCGGGACAGAAAAATATACATTTTCTTTAATACATTAATTTTTTACTGACAGCTGTACAGTTCTTTTACACTTCTGCCACATTCTCAGGAACAGTTCATGCATGATGATGACAAATTTCAGAATTTTTAGAATCACAGACAACGGCCACCATTTTTATTAATCATGCTCTGGTAACAAAATTCACCAGTATAAATATGTTTCGTATTTCAATAATTTAAAACAAAAATACTAAACTCTAAATTCATAACAAGAAATAGACTATATTAGATACAATAATTATCAGGCTTCCATAACAATTCATGCAAACTTATAATGCTAGCAAGTGAAAGATGAAATGACTAGATTCATTAATCAAATATTCAGGCAGAAAACTAAATTAACAACAAAAAAACAAAAAAATTAAAAAATATTGAACAACTTCACTCAATATGATACTGCATTGAATATTGCAAGGCTTTAGATTTAACTACAGGCAGAGTTTTATACTGAATTTCATTTCCAAAATGTGTGTGTGTGTGTGTGTGTGTGTGTGTGTGTGTGTGTGTGTGTGTGTGTGTATGTGTGTGTGTGTGTGTGTGTGATAAAAATTAACCTTTTTTATTTTTAAGGGTAATTATCCCCCCAAAACCGCCAAAAATCATGAAAAATCAAGATTTCTCAAAAACTGCTCTAACGATTTTGATTAAACTTTGGTCGTTTGTAGAACTTTAATTTTCCAAGAAAATGACACCACCTGCATGTCTGTAAAAATTCGGATTCAGAAATTACAGGACTTAAAACATCAAAAATTCAGTTTTTTGGATTTTACATAAAAAAACATAAACATACAAAAATATTACTATTCACTATTAAAAAGAGCTCAAAAAACTAAATAATTTAGTATTTTTAATTACTATTCTACGATTGCTGGTTTCGGAGAAAATTGAAATTTTCATTTTGCGGTAAACGCAGTACGTTGTACAATGTTATTCTTATGGGGAATAAAAAAAATACTATTTCTGTCTTATTTACTGATCAATTTCATTCAAACTTGATATGCTTGTCAAGTTAGCATTGACCAAAAGAGGAAATTCGAAATATGTTGCCCCTTAATAACCCTGGGGGGGAATAGGGGGCATTTCCCCTCTTAAAACCACGAGTGTTGCAATGGATTCTGTAGTGCCTCCAAAGCAGAGATTTGGTGGATTTTTTTAAACAACTTGTTTATAAGATTTTCTGTACTTTCGACCGTGCTTTGTATTCTATATTTAGTAAATAAAAAGTAGTTTATTCATTAAAGTTGGGCTAAAAGGGAAAAAGTATGTGTCAGTTTCCTGATACCGTTTATTTTACTTACGTCTTGCAATCCTTATTTCAATTTCTTGGCGAATACGTATTTCGGAAAATGTATACCATCTTCAGCGACTCGATATCCTACACGTCATCTGAAGTCAAATGTTCTTGACGTGAAAAAAGCCGCTTCGATTTTTGGGGCAAAAAAGTTTAAAACTCTCATTTAGTTCACAATTACAATTATACGACTACAGAACACTTACAAAAACGAACATCGCAACAGTTGACACCACGTGGATTTTATTTCCGGTTTCTCCCGGCACGGCTAGGCACACTCCGGGTGTATGCAACCATCAAGCCATAGCCAAAGGCATACTCACCACGTGTAAGGCCGGGGACACACGGTCCGGGTAAACGCCCGGACCGGGTTTCGCCCATGTCCGGATGAAGTAGAAGTACATTGAGAGGCATGAGTCAGGACACACGGTGCACAGACGGGCAAACGTCCGGTCCGGGCGCAAAAGTGTCCGGGGGTTCGCCCCGGTATTCTCTACTTGCACGGACGGAGGTTTTCCCGGAAAGCAGGTAGCGGGGCATTGTAGCAAATGGACGTGAACACACGAGCCGGGTGATCGCCCGGCCGTGGCGTCGTCTACCAGTCCACCACTCCAGTCGTCGTTCAACCCTCGTAGATAGTGTGTCGCATAGTAGTGAGTGTTAACTTGTGTTCAAATCAGTGGCCGTCATGTCTGCAGAGATTGATATGGACTTATTAATCACAGCGAAAGAAACAAAAATCGCGAAAATAATTTAAAAAAACACCTGTTTTTTGTGTTATGTATTGTGCAAGAAAAACCATAACTGTGGGACAGAAGCCTTGAAATCTACAAGGACAAAAATAAAACCAGGGACAGCTGGAGAACAGTTTGGCGGAGCAAGCAGAGCACAGCCAGTTTCTTGCGTCTTGACAGCAACATATCTCCAAGACAACTAACAAACTTTTCTATAAAAAATGCGCATATTGCATAATCCGGACAATACCCGGGTCAGTGTGTTCTCACACTCAAATATCGCACGGATCCGGGAAAATAACCGGCCAGGCGTTTACCCGGACCGTGTGTCCCCGGCCTAAGGCAGAACATAAGGCGAGCTAAACGAGTACTAGTATTTATTCATTTAAATAAAAAAAACTTTAACTTACAGATTGATCATTTTGTCATGCAAAACACTAAAGACATCCTTGAACTCGCGGTAGTTCTGTGGCGCCTGCAGAATCACCAACGCAACTTGACGATAGTTCTGTAAAGCTGTTGGGGTGTCCCCGTGCTAAGGAGCTGAATGAAATCCACTGGATGATACATTATCAGGGCCGTTCATTAATAAGTCGATGAGGGGTCATAGCGGATCCCCGATAGTCAATAGCTAACGATGGCTTTATCACCGCACCCCGGTGGTTCGGAACCCATCTTAAGCTCCACATATTTATAAAACAAATTGCACAGATCGTTGAGGCCTCCAGTAAAAGTCATTCGACCATTGAATTAAGGAAAACGAGGGAGTTAATCAAAAGTGTCACAATTACCATAAGGATAATGTGCCACATTTAAAATAAAAAGGGCTTTTTTAATCGGTCCTTTAGAATCGTAACTTGTCTGTCGTGTGCTCTCCCTTTCCGGTTTTCACAACTGACTGAATGTTGTACGCATCCTAGCAGCAATTATTGTACATAGAACAGAAGGGGGCCCTTAGATAAAAACCTTTGATTTCCCGCTGTTGATAATCATAAAGCAAGGTCGTTCCTGTTTTGTGATTTATTATACGTATAATATCGAATAATTTGCAGCATTTAGTTGTACATTAATACACCTTTGTAACCATAGTAACATGTGGACCATTAAAAACAAAGGACCCAATACATTTTTGAAGTTAGTACAGGAGAATCCATTAACTCTAATTTGATCATATATTGTTTTCTTTTTGGGTTTATCCAGTTCATATACGGTTCTATTAAATTTGATGGCATTCCAGAAGATAGCTTGAAACAGCAGTTCTTGTTTCTGTTCTATGTTTTGTTATTATCAAAAACTGCTGTCAAATGTTCAATCAAGTAGATTTCTATTCTTATGTAAGAATACCATTGGCTGTTTAAAGCCTAGAGGGCGGAGCTCCGGAGGGACATGTTTTATAAAACCTCAAAAGGCTTGTGTAGACTTTAAGGGCTTTCAAGTAACCCATAAACAATCATTCAAAACCTAATAGGTTCGCCAGTAGCCTGTTCCAAAAATCGGCTTATTCTTTTAATTAATAGATTTGTAATTTGTATGATGAAACAATCTATAACAACCGGAACATTGATAGGCTGTATGTACTTTTTTGAACTGCCGATCTTTTCATATGTTCTAAAAACCTGTAAGGACATAGATTGCCCCATTTTAGCGAATTACCCCTATAGGGAAGAAGCTATTACCGTAGTCGGCATGGTAAGACCTAGGCCCGGGACCATGATAACTTTTCGTTTTGAGGTCCCCAGATCCCAAAAACACCATTCGTTCAAAACTGTATATATATATATATATATATATATATATATATATATATGTATATATATATATGTGTGTGTGTGTGTGTGTGTGTCCTTGGGTGCGATAACTCTCGTAAAAATAGTCCGATTTTGATCAAATTTGGTACAAACGTGTAAAGCATTATTAATGACTTTAAGTTCGAAAACCAGACAGATCGACCCATCCGAAGTGGTATTTTGGGGGATTTTGTACCCTAAAAATGGGTTTTTTGATGTTTTTACATGTAATATTTTAAAAAGTCAAATTTTAGGTTTGACCATTGCATTCAACATAAAAAAAGCACAATTTGGTGTTTTGATCATTTCTCTACGTCTATTGGTTACAGAGATATTGAAAGTGCTAAACACAGTACGTTGTCCAATGCTATTCTTATGGAGAATAAGAACAAAATTATAGCTCGCTTATTTATGAAGTATACTAACGAAACTTGGTATATGGCTTCATGTGGTTGTGGTCTATTGTTATTTGCACCAAAAAAACACAATTTTTACTGATAATTCCCGTAGCAGCAAACCCGCGTCCTCAGCCCCATGTTATTCTTATGGAGAATAAGTAAAATGTAATGTATCCATTATATATGAGCATAAATGAATACAACTTGGTATGTTGGTTGAGCTAGTTGAGTTCTATTTATATTTGCATAAAAACCCATTTTTTGTGTTCCTAGTTGCAGCAAACCTGCGTACTCATCCCCCATGTTATTCTTATGGAGAATAATCAAAATTGTATATATCGCTTATTTATGAATTTATGTTGATGAAACTTGGTATGTGGATTCACCTATTGAGTAATATTGATATTTACATGAAACCCCATGTTTGTTGTTCCTTGTTGCAGCAAACCTGCGAACTCATCCCCAATGTTATTCTTATGGAGAATAATTCAAATTTGATATATCGCTTGTTTGTGAATAATTTTTATGAAACTTGGTATGCGGCTTTATGTGGTATTAAGACATATATTTTGCATTGTAAATTCACTGAGTTCGCAGGTTTGCTGCGACGGGGGTATTAACATATTGGCACAACACAAATTTTGTTCATATCAAATGTTGGCTTGTAAGTACTATGATAAATAACCCTGTTGCAACAAACCTGCATACTCAGCGAATTTCAAATGGTACTTCACTAGTCATGATGCTACTTACCAACTTTCATCAAAGCATATTCATAAATAAGTGAGATATTACATTTTATTTATTCTCCAAAAGAGTAACATTATGACTGAGTATGCCAGTTTGCTGCATCAAGGACCACAACAATCGGGTTGTTATGCAAATACCAGTTCTACCTGGTGTATCACCACCAGATGAAGCAACATACCATGTTTAAACAGAATTCTTCTAAATAGTTTATTTGTTTCTTTGGTTTAAGGTGACATGATTATTACTATTATCAGGTCATATGCGTACTAACTAAATGTATTAAGTGAGGAAGGTTATAGTCTATGATTCGTTTCAACATTACAATAAAGCACATTTATAGATTGGTACGGAAGTAGCCTATTCTTGTGGCTCCTCCGGTGTCCCAGTGCGCTCGATCTTAAATTTATTTATTTCTCACTCTGATTGTAAGTAAACTACTGGTTCAAAAATGTATAAAATGTATTACAGTTAATTTTTAGCCAAGCTTTTCCGCAACACAACCCACCTGACCAACAATAAAATAAAGTGCCAGCATTTCTTATGACTCAGATAAAATGTGATTGTAATTTGTTATTTCAATATACAGTATTTAAAATCTTATGTACAATTTATATGATCATTTAAATCATGGTATGGTATATGATGTACCAGTGTCCCAGATCAGGTTCTTAGCATTGAAACCTCTCTTATTGAGCCCCGTCCAGATGTGTTCCTCTTGAGCGGTTCTCCTGTCCATGACTATTCAGCCTGGCAAACTCCAGATGAAACTGTTCTTAGTAGAGGAGAAACACCGTTTTAACCCCACAATCGGCGCTTTTTTCCCATGTTATTCTTATGGGGAGCCGTTTTTGCGCCGACACCAGCTCCCGCCTTACACAAATTTTCTTGTTAGCCTGTACTAATGTCCAACCCTTGCCTATATTAAATATATTTTCCCAATCCCCATCCCTCCTCTATATTTTTTAAAATTAATTTTCAAATTCAGGCTAAAAAACTATCTTTAGTGTTTATGGTCCGATTTGTCTGGAATTTGGATATGTTACTGTCCTAGGCAAGTGTTTTAATAAATTCCACTTACATTTCCCAAATTCACTATAACGGTCAAATTAAAAAATATTTTTGAAAAATACTATAGTGCCAATTGCCGACTTCTTTATTTACTGCCCGATTTATTTAAAATTTGGATACGTTATTGACCTAGGCAAGTGTTTTAATAAATTCCACTTACATTTCCCAAATTCACTATAACGGTCAAATTAAAAAATATTTTTGAAAAATACTATAGTGCCAATTGCCGACTTCTTTATTTACTGCCCGATCTATTTAAAATTTGGATACGTTATTGACCTAGGCAAGTGTTTTAATAAATTCCACTTACATATCCCAAATTCACTATTACAGTAAAATTAAAAAATTTTTTTGGAAAGTACTGCCAGTTGCCAACTTCTTTATTTACTGTCCGATTTGTTTAAAATTTGGATATGTGATTGTCCTAGGCAAGTGATTTAATAAATTTCACTTACATTTCCCAAATTCACTATTACGGTCAAATTAAAAAATATTTTTTAAAAATACTGCCAATTGCCAACTTCTTTATTTACTGTCCGATTTGTTTAAAATTTAGATATGTTATTGTCCTAGGCAAGTGTTTTAATAAATTCCACTTACATTTCCCAAATTCACTATTACGGTCAAATTAAAAAATATTTTTGAAAAATACTACCAATTGCCAACTTCTTTATTTACTGTTCGATTTGATTGATTTTTGGATATGACCTTAAACTATTATATGTATAATTACCATATCTAAGTTAAAAATTGTATACTTTATATAGTTTATATATATAATCCATAAAAAATTAAATTTTGTGTTTATGGTCTGATTTGACTGATTTTTGGATATGTTACTATCCTAAGCTAATGCATTAATAAATCCCACATACATTTTCCAAATTCACTATTACGGTCAAATTAAAAAATATTTTGAAAAATATACTATCAATTGCCAACTTCTTTATTTACTGTCCGATTTGACTGATTTTTGGATATGACCTTAAACTATTATGTGTATAATTATCATATCTAAGTTCCAAATTTTATACTTTGTATAGTTTATATATATAATCCATAAAAAATTAAATTTCGTGTTTATGGTCCGATTTGACTGATTTTTTGGATATGTTGCAATCCATTACTATTTAGACAAATGTATAAGGTCAGTATTGGTACAACATCCGATATATTAGCAAAACCCACAATCAAACTTGGAAAACAAACAGTAAAAAATTAATATTATAGTAACAGAAATAGTAAGAGTATAAGGACATACTAATATTTAAAGTTTATAAAACAACACAAATGCAGAGACACAATAACACACTCCAACACATTACGACACAGGCACAGATACTGATTTACAGCCATTTAACACAACTTTACACGTTCTGTCAACTGACACAAAAAATAGTTTGTAAATTGTGTAAGAAATATATGTAATATAAACAAATTTAACACAATCATAACATTTTGAGGACACAATGTTTGGACTGGGTTTGGCTAATATACCGGATGTTGTACCAATACTGACCTTATACATTTGTCTAAATAGTAATGGATTGCTTACATGCTGCACTATGTGGTGTTTGTCTTACTATTTGGCAATACACTTCCAACACATTTCCTGTCTAATATCTGGCCGGTTGTATCCAGCACAATTTACATTTATGTTTTACTTTACAACAACACAATGGGTGAGACGTCTATTCTGCTGCTTATACAACAGATCTATGTACAGGTCTTGTAGAATGTGCGTATCTGTATTAAATAACATGCATATATTACTCTACTGCACAGGATAAGAATGTAGGGTTTAATAGTACAAAACCTAATACTATACAAGGACTAAGAATAGACAGTGAATTATAGAATTTCGACAATTTGGGTACTAATGCGGGATGGCACCGTTAGTTAATATGTTAATTATATTGAGACTATAAACTTATTTAGTCGAATTTGGAATTATATTAATAGTGGGTATTCCATATTTGCACATGGGTCTAGGTGTCCACTTACATGTTACACTTACCGCTCGCCTATGTTTATATACAATATCCATATATTTACAACCTCTATATGCCTATAGTGTAATTATATCTGTCCTGTTTACATGTTTCCGCTACTTTTTTGTATAAAAGAAATGTACTTTGTTAGCCATTTATTGGGAAATTGTATTAAACCTACTAACGAAAGATTCGGTATATGGTTTTTATTAGAAAATCTCCGTAATAATAACCTTCTTACAGACATAGGTAATATAAACTATTGCGAGGGCGAACCAAAATTAAATAACTTAACATCTATAACGGATGCGTTTTGTGATAACATAATGTTAGTTAAGATAACCAATGTTACGGATTGTGATGGGGACGTTCGGAATAAATTTAAAGTTAAGAAGGAAATATGTGGCTCGTTTAATAGCTACTTACAAGGAATATTTAAAAAGTTCTCTTTAGCTCGACATGGTGTTGTGGCCAAACTACCATTCTCCTTGGAGAGGTCCTCTGGGGTCCAAAGCGAGGGTGTGTTACAAATAATAAAGAAAGATATTAACCAAATTAAACAAAAGTATGATGATCCTATAGCAATTCCCTATAAAATAGAGCTTGCAAATGTTAAAATTAAGGATTTGTTGGAAGATCTTCCAAAGATACTGCAAGATCTGGAAAAAGAAATGTACTATCTTATGGATTTCGATATAACACTAGATTTGGCTGGAATATTTAATAAAGAGGAAATGTGCCAATATCTTACAGAAAACTTTAACTTTTGCTACCAAGGGGCGTACAAGAATGGATATAATGTTATTGTAGATAATTTCCATGTTAGTAAAGACTGTTTAACATGGTTTAATGTAAATAGCAGGGTAAAAATATATAATAAATTTATATGCCAGATTACAAGCCCTGGAGTAGTTAAAAGTATAGGAAACCATATAATAAACTTTGTAAACTGTCCAGATGCGAGACTAAAAGAAACGTTCTCGTCTAAACTAGCTAGAGAGAATGGAATAACAAGGTTAGAGGCAACAATCTATAACTATTGTAGAGGTTTTGGTAAAGGGTTTGAACCTTTAAGAGATTGTTTAAGTCTAATAGAAGACAACAAACGGTACTTTCAAAATGCTCCATTCTATGCTGTACCTCTGCATAAGATGTGGGTGAAAGTTGCCAATCAATTACAAAACAGTTGTTGTTTAGTGTTTAACGATTTATTACAATACGCATATTGGGGTAATAGTAATACGAAGAAGATAACTGGAGTACAACTAAAACTGCCAAAAGATAGTACACAAAGGGAAAAGTTAATAAAGTATGCTCTATCTGCATTTAGCTTTAACTGTTTACCAACTAACTATGTAGAGGTAATAGAGGAGTTTCCTGATGCCATAAGTGTAAAGCATAAGTGTTACATCAAATCTGGGGGCACATGTTTTACAAAATCAAATAAGTAGTGGGGGTTTGTAGGTTCTGGGCCAAGTGATTTATGGCTTCCGGTCACGTGACCGGAAGCGCTGAGTCATTAAACACGTCATCTGAGCCTCAGCCAGTGACGTAGGCGGTTTTGTGACGTAATGAGGGAAAGTTTAAAGGTCAAGGTCACGGGGAGGTTATTTTAAAATAGTACTACCTCGCACGCGTTAAATCCGATTGTGATTCGATAGTTTTAATTCGATAAAATATCGAATGAAAACAATCGAATGAAGCATTCGAATGATACGAGTGCGAGGTAGTACTATTTCATTTAACTTTATTTTTACTTTTCTTTTTATTTACAATAAGTTATGTTTACAACAATTTATGTTTACAATAGTTCCCCGTTGTTTGTCGTCAGCGATGTTGTTGATCCGGAGTCGCGGCCGTCAGACGCAGTTTTCAAGTGCTGCGCTTGTTTGTCCAATCGGCCCATCCCGACTGTGTGTTCCTTGCCTATTTATGTGACCGCAGGGAACACACAGTCGGGACGAGCAGCTCGATGTTCACCGGTCGAGAGCCGGAGAAATACTGGCTATTCACAAGCTAGCGTTGTAATCATACTAAATGGTGGGGGTAAAAGTGTGGTGGGGCGGAGCAGATGGCGGACGGCAGATGGCAGGCGGCAGATGGCAGGCGGCAGATGGTAGGCGGCAGGTGGCAAGTGCGCGGCAGATGGTTGCTACTCCATTCGCCGCCAAAGTAATGCAAGCCGTCGCCGTAATTCTTGTATTTTATCTTGTCGGTTCATTTGATATGTTTTACATCTACATATGCAATAGCTGAAACACCTGCACTTACGACAAGCTTTCCCGTCAACTTGATCGCCTGGTATTTTAAAACATTGCAACTCGCAACAATATGTCTTCAAATTGTTATCGAAAAATAAATTGTTCATCGGTGGCACTGACATGTTAGCTGCAGCGTGTGTTAGACAAGACTGAGACTAACTTCACTGCTCCCTCTCTTTTATACCCCTTCATAAGTTAACCCTGAATGAAAGTTCAAGGTCATCCATTTGAATTTTTAAAAAAAGCAACACAGCAGTATATAAAATAATATACTGCTATGTTGCTGTTTTTTCTTTTTTTCTTTTTTTTAATGTTATTCTTTCTTTATTAAACAAACATTTTACAATACAATAAGCTTAAGTCTAACATTGATGACTAGAAATACAAACAGAGAAAAACAAATAGAGACATTATGTACAATGATGCATGATGTGCAGAGTGAGTTCCGTCGAGTTGTTACCGCTTACACCGTATGATACCAAATACAACGTCCCCGGTTGAATATCTCGCAAGTCTTCATTTTGTAGCAGTTGAACAAATCGTTTTGGAAGAAATACTTGAAACTTCGGCTCATCTCCTGGAGTCATAGGTCCTTCGCACAATGATACTAGAATTGCTTCTCCATGTGTGGTTTCCACTTTCTTGATGCTATGAATAATGTAATGGCTTTGTTCTTTTAGTTCTGAACATTTTTTAGTTAGCAGAAGGTTCGATTTTGAGTGAGTGTTGAATTGATCAACCAATGTTTGTAGATATTGTTGTGATGCCATCTTCGTCAGTGGTGGTGTCGTCTGTGATGTTGCCTCTTCGGAGTCTCGAATAATACTCGTGCTGGAGCGGTGTTGTCTCCTCGTATTTATAGGCCCCGCTACCCCCACCACATTTCTGTTCTCCGCTACCCCCACCACATTCCTGCGTTTGTTTCAAGTAAGCAGCCAAACGATATGCGTTGTACAATGCACAGTTTGTTTGACCGTGTTTAAGATCTTTTGCAGCGACACAAATATTACCGAGATTAATGTTAAAGTCCTTACTGATAGTTATATCGAAAACATTACCGTGCTTGTACTTTTGTATCCAGTTCTTTTTTTCTAATCCTCTTGTGTATATATGTGAATATTGTTTGCAAAAGTTAAACATAATACTGTGCAGATTACTGTAGCTTATAAATCCTTCATACCAATGTATGTGATGAAAGTAGTTTGTTATCCATTTGTTTGTACTTTTCGCTTTGGTGTTAAGTTTGTTAAAAGAAAAAGGAGCTTCAAACGTGAATGGGTAGGCTACAAATGTAAGCAAGTCTAAAATTACTAATTCCTTGATAATAAACCTATCATCATTATTTCGAAATGCTTGAAATTCTATTACACAAGGCTTTACACTCACTTCTTTATCCCCTCCGCTCATCATGGCACCTAGCGATCAACTAAACTGTTTTCCACACCACGGTAGGTTAAATACCAGGCCGTACAGTTGCAGGCGCGTTGGTGTCTATTTAACGTGGGCACCGTCCCCAATAGGCCTACCCCACGTGTTTTCTTCTTTACTAAGTCAAACTTTAGTCTTTTTTAACTTCTTCTTCTTGTGTTTCGTTTTCTTCTTCATCTTGTTTCTCCGTTTCTTCTTCCTGTGTTGTTTCTTCTGTAGCTTCTGTAGCGATTTCTACAAGTGGTTCAAAATCCTTTAACTTTCTCCACATGCAAACTTCATGAGGTATTCTATAAAAATTGATGTATCCACAGGTCCGTACACGATGGTGCTATCAGGTTGTTTTTCCAAAGTATCGACCAAATATTCTTTAATAATAGCGCTTGCAAATACCAACTGTCTCATGTACCTTGTAATAGGTTCTGTTGCGTAGTTTAAAACGTAGAATTCTTCACGTGACAGTAGAATCTTATTTTCATGTTGAGTCAAGTCTCTAATTCGCACTTGTAGTTGTCCGCGATGTTTAACAATATCGATTTCATTGTCACAATCCAAAAGTCGAATATGTGTTTTCCTTCCACACAAACTGTTAGTTAAATAACATTCTATTAAATGTACATGTTTCAAAAATGACTCCCAAGCATTTTGCGAAAATAAAACCTTTCTTGTTCCATGGTGTAGTATTACTGTAGGGGAATAATCCAATGATTTCATCAATCCAACTGATACACTTTTACCGATGCATGCTGAGATGGGGTAAAAGATTCGCAGAAAAACTTCAGTTAAAATGTGAGGAGGAATATTTTCTTCAACTTTCTTCTTCCTCTTTGGTACTATCTTTGATGGGTCTGCATTAATTTCCTCCTCTCTATCTCTTTTACCAAACTTTAAAAATGCAGTTATTTCCTTGATGATTTCTGCTTCACTAGTATTATCACGTTCCAATAACGGTGCTACCTCTGCATCACCTTGTACAACAGATGGAGAACTCATTTTGTAGAAGATGTTACCCATGCGCCGATAGACGATCAACTGAAGACCTGCATTGCTGCTCCGCTATTTATAGGTTAGCGACAGTGGCGGTGCCGGTGGTGGTACAACGTTTTACAATACTGTCTTTACAATACCGGTCAACGGTGTGTATGTAACAATTTTATCGTGCAAAATTAAACAATACGCAGATGTATTTGCAGGTACGTTTTCTTGAAATTCCATTTCTATTTTTATATCAACACTAGACGATTTTACAGATTCATTTTGTTTGGAACAATCAATTACAACAATCGGAGCTTTCGATTCAAACTGTACGGGAGATAGTAGAGGTGTATTTGTTTTGCCGTAATATGAATTTTGGAACCTATCGTGCATGTCGTATAAAACACTGTATCTTTTTTTATCAAAAGAAATATTAAAGTTGTCGTAGGGAAAGAATTGTGAATTCAGGAACACTTTACAGTTTGTTAATTTACAATGGTCAAATTCACCAGCATTTTCAGTTATTATACTTTTCTTCTTCGTTTGTAATCCAAATATTACATATCTCGCTTTTTCCAAATGAGTAGAAGTTTTTACAGTCCATGTATGCCGTTGTGTTGTAGGTAAAACGGGGTATTCATGAAACTCCCAGCTTCTGAATGGCATTACAATGTCTCGATCTGATTTTAACTTTCTTAATAATGTAATCCTGTGTTCATCATTTAGTCGCACATGTGGTACTCTCCAAACAATCTTGTCTAATGTTAATTTTCAGTCTAAATTGGCATCAGTTGTTCCAGGAGCTGCTTTAATAATATCATTATCGTTTGATGATCTTAATAAAACTAGTTCTTGTTTTACATTTATTATTATTCTTCTGTAGTCTTCAGCAAATCCTAGGAGTAATCTTAAAGGTACGTAGAAATCAAAGTTTCCCGAAGAGTCAGGAGCGATTGTACTTTTGTCTGGTGCAACCCATCCTGCAACAGCTAACAGATTCTTCTCATTTGGTGTTAAAGACGCTAATCCTTTCAATGTACTGGAAATTCCAACCTTTTTTGTTGAATCGACTGTAACTCCTGAAATTTCATATCTAATCTCGTCAAATAAAAATGCCATAGGATTATTTATGAACGGAACAGTGGTTCCAGCAGTACCTTCAGTTTTTGTTACTTTTCCTTCAATATATAAATAACTTTCGCATGGAAGAGTATAAATGTCTTGTTGTTGTATAGGAATCCTAATTTCATCGTTATTGTTTAATTTGGACGAAGCGTAAGGGTTGTGCGTGTGATATTCCTTTTCCCATAAGGTCTCGTCAAATGTTGGACCCTGCGCTATATCCAGTATATCCATTGTTAATGACCTTTAATCCAATTTCTTCTAGAAAACGAATGTTGTCACTTGTTAATCCTTCTACAGCTGATGAGCTACTGACCTCTTTGCTGGTTGGCTCTCTCTTTTTAAATGATAACCCCATTGTCTAAGCGGATGATTTTATATGTATTCTCACAGTAATAGCTTCTCCTCTAAAGTCAATAAGGTTTCCGTCTTGATCCACTATGTTCAGCACGATGTCTGAAATGAAACTGGTGTTTAACGGTAGGTACACAAGGTTTTGAGGCTTTTCTACTATCTTGAAACCCGGTGCAACTGATGGGTAGAATGTGTGTAATATATGACGATTTTCTCCATCTCTGTAGGATCCTTGTATAATGTTACATGTAATGTCTATGCTATTAACTTTGATGATCGTCACAGTTTTATTCCCAGAATGAGTTTTATTAGGTTCTAATACTTTTGTTTCCTTAGAAAACCCCAATAAACTACCAATTGAATGTTCTTGACTAAAATCAATATAATACTTAGAAGTAATTTCGGCTTTCATTGTATTGTTATTGCCTTTTATCGTTATATTTTCTTTTCCCAAATGTTTTTGTATAACTTCATTTATATTATCAATTTCATAAGCTCCTGTTGGTAAACTGAATTCTTCCAAAGCTGAATACTTTCCTTTATCATCTTTTGTCTTGTAATAATGTATTTTGTTATTAATTCCTTCACTAACGTTTGGAATAGAGTTATATGTTGTTAAATCCAATAATGCGGCTTCCCATAGTCTTCCTTTTTGCAAACGTAGCGCTGAAAACAGAATACTGCGCAAAGTACATGAGTTACCGGTTAATGACACTGTATACGAGGACATCTTAAAGTTGACTAACACTTTTAGCTAAAAAGTCTAAACATAAATGACCGCAAATGGATGTATCATCAGGTTGTTTTCTTGTATGATTGTAAAAAACATTTTCTGCCGCACGAAAGTATCGTTGAAGTTCTTTCGGTGGTGGAAGGTCTCCAAAACTGTCGAAATAATAAATGGTTTTACCAAGTTTCTTGTAACACACCCAATGAGTGCCTAATCCTTCACTATTATCCAAATTTACAATACCAGTCTCATTTTTCCACATTTTAACCGGTAATTCATCTTTCATAAAAACTCCTCTAAAAAATGGGATTTTCAAACAAGAAGCATATGTAATCAGTTCTTCATTGGTTAATTCTTTGTTTTTAATTATTAATTGCTCTTTCTTATTTAATACACACGATACGGTCTTAGGTATAATCCTCCTCCCTTTTTTATCATTGACCATATTGTTGGTTTCTTTTTAGCTTTACCACTGGTAGATCGACGTTTTCTTCTGATATTACCTCCTTGTTTCTTAGCGGGTTTTTTCCCACGCCTTCTTCTCTTTCCTCCTCCAAACGTAGTTTTTGCTTTCATTGCTGCTGTTACTGCTAAAGACGCTGCTTTTTCACCAATACTCGCGTCACTAGATTTTACTCTTTGCCAAGCTTTCTCAGCAAGTGCTCTATCTGCTATTGATCTATTTTTAGTATCACCAAATTTGGAATACGCTATATCGTGCTGTTTACAAGCCTGATCGAGCTTATTTATTCCAGGATCTCCTCTAGCAAGACGTTTCTCTAATTTGGTTCCAGGACCACAATTTTGATATCCTCCAGGTAAATGTAATTCCACAGGTAATAAATCAATCGCCTTGTTAACTATAGCTCCAACCGGTTTACTTAATAGAGAAAATGCTGTTGATGCTATTCCCCTTCCTCTCTGTAATCTCTCTCGATTATGACTGATGCGTTTAACCCTCGACATGACTATTTATAGCAAAACCTACAATCAGTAGGTGCACTCTATAAATGTTTTACAATGAATGTTATATCAGTTTTGGTTTCTTGTATTATATACTGTTTAAAATCCATTTATTATATAGAAATGGATTTATTAATTAAATGTAGACATATTAAATAGAAGTAGTAAAAATTGAAATAAGGTGTAATTGAAGATGTTCCAGATGTTTCTCCGCTGGTGATGGTATTGTTGTCTTCGGTAAAATGAATAAACTTTAAATAGTTGTCATGTTTCCTTAGAAACTTGCCACTAAATCGTTGGTAATTGAATAACACATCCCAGTCTAGTTTATCTTTAAAATTGTCAATGTAATTCTCAGAGAGATATTGATATTTACTTATTACTTCCCAACAGTTATTAAAATTTGATGTCATCTCTACGAGGAAGTCTTCTGAAAACTGTTGTCTTGTAAAATATGGATCCAGTTAACTCTGTGAAAATAAATTCTTAACATAGTCATTGTGAAGAGATAATGTATGGAAAGTTGTTCCCAATCCATATATCTATCAAACCGTTGAACAAAACCATCTGTCAACACTCCTTGGGGAAATCTCGGCTCTTGAGATATTAAACTCCACGCAGTAATATTGGATTCCATCATCCTCTCTGTATCGTCTCTCGAATATGACTGAAGCATTATCCCTTATCATGGGGGTATTTTAAATTCTTTTTTCTCTTATGTAATCTTCATTGTTTTCTGTTGGTTCATTAATCACATTCACTTTATCTCCCTTTCCTAATGTCTTGACTTTAGAAGGCTCAGACGGTTTATCTCGTTGATTAGGTTTCTCTGGATTGTGTATATTTTTCCAGTCTAAATAATTGTGACTGTCAACATCTGAAGCTGCATCTCTTCCTGAAGCCCGATGGATATAATGGAATAGAGCTGCACCAAACCTTTCCAAATGTTTTTCATATTCCGTAGTCCATTTCTTGTGTACAATATCAAACATTTTCTTATTTACAGCGTCTCCATCCTGCTCACAATCACCTACATTTGATAATTTTAATTTTTTTACATCATAGCTTGTGTCAGTTTCATTCCTTTTGTAAATCGTTAACAATTTTAGAGTAGCTAAATTTACTGCTTCACCATCATAAACGGGATATTGTATATTGCTTAACCTTTTACCAGAAAACCCCCAATGATCTTCGTGTACAGTTGGGGTTCTTTTTTCCATGTACTGTACCGTAACCGCATCAGACGACATAAGCGGATCACCAACATTTTGAATTACTTTTCCTTCAAAATTATAGTTGCCGTCAGGTGTTAACGGAAACCCAGCTCTTTTTTCACTATATCCAGATTTTACTCCAAACTCGGAGTACCGTCCAAACTTGTCCACACTCATGATGTAACTGAATCGCTATCGTTTAGGTTCTTATTATATATGTACGTCTACTGAACAATTATTCCTTGTTTTCGCAGTTCATCAACCAAAGCTACCCATTCGTTTTCTAAACCAGTGTGCCCGGCTTCCATAGCTTCATGTAATAACCTCATTCGATCAACTAACTTATTTATATCGTTGTAATATATTATATTAGTTTTATACAAATTTTTCAATAATCCCCTTCCAGATGTGGTAGGATCAGTTGTTTTTCTCTTTTTATGCAAAACATTTAATTCAGCAGAAGATAAAGCTCTTCTTTTAATTTGAGCTTTTTTTGATTTCGAGGGGAAAAGACTAGATATAATACTTGTATATTTTATTGACCGATTTCTATGAATAGGTAGGTCTTTGGAATACTTCTTTCTATGTGCATTTGTATACTCTAATATATTTTTAAACAATTGTAAATCCCTTTTAGTATATTTACCAGGATTATTTTTAAAGATGAGTTCAAACAAACCTTTTGTACCTTTATATTTCTTATCTCCAATAACTATATCATCATTTTCGTTTATATCTAACTTGCTATCTCCAATCATTAATCCTTTATCCTCTATTCTAGCTCCATAGGTATGATAATTTCGATTAGCATGTGCGGCGTGTAACATTTTTAACGTATATGTTCTTCCAAGTGTTCCTTTAAACATAATATCAGTGCCTAATTTGCTTAAGTTGGATGGGTTAATATCCTCTTCTTCTGCTCTTGTATCTTCTACACTTGTATCTTCTGTACTTGTATCTTCTGCAATGTCCTTTTCCTTTAAATCCTCTATATCTCCGCTTTCTTCATACTCGTCGCTTTCTTCAGATGTTTGTAACTGACCAAAACTTTCATCATTCTGAAATTCTTCTTCATATTTGGAAATTGGTAGCATTTTGTCTCCTTCGAAGCGAATTAAAGGTTTTTCCATATTTTGTGCTAATCGCTTTAAAGGTTCAGTAACAGGTTTGAATGTTGTTTCTAAAAATTGCTCTCTTTCATTTATACCTGATTTTAAAGCTCGGTTCTTTTGTCTAATAGAATCACTAAGTGATTTTATTTCCTTTAATAGCTTTTCCTGGTTAACCATCTTCACACCTTGACGACTTGTACAGTAATACCGCTAATCAGTGTATTAAAACGAATTTATCAAAACCTATTCTATAACGACCATCTTTTATAGCTTGATCTTTGATAATAACCAAAAATCCATACTTTTCCGCCCATGCTTTTCCGCAAAGCTCTTTAAACTTTTCAAATGGCATATCCGCATTCACATGATCGTTATATATATGTTTTAGGTTAGTATCATCTTGTTTGAATACAATTAGAATATTTGCATTATCTCTGATAAGTTGTTTTGGGATTTTGCTATAGGTTTGTCCTATATATATGCTGTCGATGTTATTATGTCTTCCCATGGCAAAGTAGTTTCTAATAGTATCCTGATTTTCACAAGATACATCGTCAAATGTAAATACAGAATACGGTTTCGCTTCGTTTGGTTGCATAATACTATCACTAGCGTTAAATTTGTAAAAATTAACATCAGACACATCAGATAGGATTTTATCCAGCAATTGATACTTTGGTTGATGTAGAGACTTTGAAAAAATATATAGGTTATTAAACCTTAATCCCTGCGGATTAGTGATCAAATTAAAGACAACATTGGTCTTTCCGCAGTTTGAGGGGCCACTTACTATACATCGAACAGTGTTTGGAAGTAAACTACCGTGTTTACCATTGTTGATTTTAACGTTATCCACAGTTAAATCATCTATGTTATTAATATTGAATCGATCTTTATGGTTAATTATCTCCATCCTGCTCAAAGGTTAACGATGAAATGAGTTGCTTGCATTACACCAAGTCCTTTATAGGTATCCATGAATCCTCAGTTTTGTTAAACCCTAACCACCGCACTTTAACTGCGTCCTTTTTTCTTTGTAACACTTTTTCAACAAGATATACATCACCTACTGTTGACTTTAACATTTCATGTCCATAAAATGCACCTTGCAACAAATCTCCTTTGTTATCTTTTAAGATATACGTTTCAGGTACAGTCGGTTGCACTTTATACACTGTAAAAACTTCATTCGTCCAATTGGGAAGGTATTTCTTGGTAAACACTCCCTTATATTTACTAATCCGTACTTTACCACTTACATTAAATTTTCTTGGCTGCATTTTTTCTACTTTAGGCTTTGTATTTTTCTTTATGCGTTTTAATACATCCTTTGCATTTCTTCTATTTACTTTGTTAGGTTTCATACCAATAGTTCTATGAAACCTGTTGTTATAATCATTTATTAATTGTGGTAAAACATCATACCATACGTAAGAACCTCTTTTTGAAAATTGTTTATACAGTGCTCCTTTTAAGGTTCTATTGAATCTTTCTACAATAGCTGCTTTTTTCTCTGAATTTGTAGAATAATGATTTATTTTATATTTATTCATTAACTGTGCAAAGTTTGTATTAAAGTATTCTGTTCCATCATCAGTTTGTAAATGTTTAATTTTGTTTTTATCTCTTTTTATGGCTATTTCCATGGCTTCTGTTACGCTTTTACCAGTCTTGTCCTTTAGAGGCAAAGCGTCTGCAACTTTTGTAAAACAATTAATAATTGTGAGTATATATTTAAATCCTTTGTTTATTCTGCTATGCGGTCGCATTTCAATTAAATCCGCTTGATATAGATCATTTATCCCTTTTATAACAGTATTTCTTCTTGGAAACCTTATTCTTGCAGGTTTGTGTAGTTCATTAATAATCTTCTCCTTCAGGTCTGACATGATGGTTTCACGAAGACAGCTGATATGGTATTAAATATTCTTTTGTATAAATCTACTTATATAGGTCAAGGTCATTCTAAACTAATGTATAAAAGGGGGAACATAGCAAAATACTGCTGTGTTCCCCCTTTTATACGGAAAGGAAAAGGAAAAGGGATGTAGGACGATGAAAGGGTTACTCGTCAATAGGGTTGAGGGAATAGTGGCCGAATGGTAGAGTGTGGATGTTGTCTGCAAGGATGTGTCGTTTATCATCATTTGAAGAGAGAGCTTTTTTTACTTCCGTCACGCTGTACAGCTGATGGTTGAAACTTCTGATTGTGTTGAATTTTGCTGTTATATCTTGATCTTCAAATAAACATTTCTTATAGTGATTAAAATGCACATTCTTCTTTAAATACAAACTTTTTACTCCTTTAGCTTTCTTAATGACTTGGTTTTCATTTAGTTGTAAAGAATATAATTTTGACATTAGTGCAACAATTTCTTGAAGTATAACACCATTGGCTTCATCTTTAAATTTGCCAAGCACTTTTTTGTTTCTGTCATTGTCGTAGTTTGGATGATCTTTTGGATAGTCGGAAAAGTCAAAGTCGTTTTTGTAATCAAATGTCCGAAGGTCTTCATACATACCGTATCGTTAGTAATTATCCAATATATAAAAGCGTCTGTATCCATGTAGGAGATGCCGATGTTTTCTCGTCCATAAAAGGTGACCATCTTTTTGTAATGAAAATCGTACATATGAGTCTTGGAGATATCCAGGATTGTCATACCTATATACAAAGGACGATCCATCTTTACACTTGTTTTCTTCATAGATACAGCTACAAGATTTTCGTTAATAATTATAGATGATCCAAAGTTTGGCTGTTGTACGAGTTTTTGTAGTTTGTTCGGATCTGTAACAAGTTTAACATTTTTATGTCTTCTTTTGTTTTCCAATGTTTTACCGAATATCGCATTGTTCATCAATTTAAAAAAGTCTTTTTGAAAGGCTGATGTAGCGGCTGCTCTTCTGGTAGTATTCGAGTCTATGTATGGTTTCAACCAGCACGATTGGGAAAATTCTACAGCTCTATTAATTTTAGTAAGACGTAAACCTAATTCGATAGCTTGTTGAACAACCCAATAGTGAGCTACGTATCGTTGTTTATTGTTAAGGGTCATCATTAATTTGGGGTGTTTTCCAGTTGGTGAAATTTCTGTTCTTGCAAGGAGTGGATGGTCATAATGAAGATCGTGTAAATGTTCTGGATATTCAAAGTCGCAATCCAAAATGTATCCGGTATCTCCTTGTTTTGGAATTTGTGAAATATCGCCAATACAGTCGGGATCAACCCATTTAAAGTTGTCAAATGGAAGTGGGTTTGACATGGCCCATCCATACAGATTATTCGCGTCGAAATATCCCAAGTACGTTGAAGGTTTCTCTTGATCATGGTCAGGTAGATATTTGTTGTTGGCTTTAACATGTCTCGTCACGCTTTGAGTTAATCCACCTCTAACACCCGACTCAACCATTAAAACCATATCTATATCTGTTAACAGCTGGAGTTTGCATTTTGTTTCTTTCAGCATTGCTTGCCAAGCTAGTCCTGGAGATGTATATGAATGTAGAGGGTCTAAAACGTATGCTGCAAAACAGGTTCTTCGGAATTCTTCCATAACATCGCAGAGAAGAGTCACGTCAAGTTTTACATAAAAGTCTGAGTATTCTCCTAAAGTCTTCATATCCAACTCGTTCCATACTCGACATGCGTGTTGATAGTCTTCAAGTGAAATCTCCGAATCATTAAGTTTGTTGTTAAATTGTTCTGGTGGAGGAAGTGATGTTTCATTAAATCTATGAAGTCCATCGATGTAATCGTAGGGGAAGACTCCTTTTCGAAGAACCAGATCCATTTTACTATTGGCTACAATTTTGCTTGTTTCTATCAGATCTTCTCTTTTTAAATTATCAGTTAATTTCATTAGGCTAGAAGGTATAAATCGAAACGAATCAATAAATCTAAGTTTTATTTTGCCAACCTTTTTAGAGAAACTTATAAATTTTTCCATTGTTGTTGCCAAAACATCTATTGCTCCATCATCTCTTCCTAACTCCGGGATTATGAAATGAGAGTCATATCCGCTAAGGTTATGTAGAACAACGGGTATAAAAGATGGTACTTTGTAATTTAAGTTGCAAGCGTTACAGGCTGCACCTCTGTTGGCTCCTGTAAGATGGTCGTGATCACGCACTTTAACGTTATCTGGTGTAAATAGGTTATTACACAGATAACAAGTTGTTGCCAAATTGTGATGTTGAAGTTGGTGTTCATCCATAGGTTGCATCGGTATTTTATTTTTGTAGATTTCTTCTACCTTAGAGGCAATGTAATACAACTCATCTACAAAGTGTTTCGCTGCTTGTTCACCACGGTAAATCTTCGGAGCAGATGATAGTCCAAATTCTTGAAGATGTTCTTCAGACAGCGTGGATTTTGTTAGTATACAATAACTGTTTGGTGCATGTTTTTGATATTTGCTTCTTTTTGTGATATCCTCTTCTTGTTGTTCAATAGGAAGTAAGGATGCTTCGAAGTCCGCGTACACAAAAAATGGAACAGGGTATTGTTGATTTACTTTGTCAAATTTTATCTGCGCTCTGCTGGGATGTGGCAATTTAATTCTTACCTCATAGTTTCCACTACATAACCTTTGATGTTCTACTAACCATTCTGAACCTCCTCTTCTTAATTCTTTGTTTACATGACAAAAACATCTTTTACAAATTGTCTTCTTTTCTTCATGTTTAGATAATTGTTTAGAAACAAGAGCTTCAAAATTTTTAATGTAGACATAGTGGGATATATCCCCTTTAGTGATTAATAGCAAATCCGTATGATCTCTGCGCTCAATAGGTGTTATGCGCAAGGGGTATGCATTGTTTGACGAATCTAAGCCGAAAATGTTGACAGAAGCTGACGGATTTTGCTTTTCAAATTTTGATATATGAGTAATTGCAACAGGGTAAGTCATTCCCTGGAAATTATACTTATGTTGTACTTCTTCATATGCTTGACTTGGTCTTTCCGGATGGTTTTTTACATATTTGGCCAACATAACATATTTAAAACATTCATTATTTTCATTTTGCACGTTAATACAGGATTTGGTATTCATAATTTTTTGCGGTAGAGGGATATAGCTACTTCCTCTCATTCCATAACCGTGTTTATGAACTCTAACATCCAGACTTGTTATACTTAATAAAGTCCATCCAGATCCTCTTCCTTCATGCTCTTGTAGTTTCGTCAAAAGTTCCTCAAAACATTCTGTTACGATCTTTTCAATATCTGACGCAGCCATGATGGTTCGGTTTTTTGTCATGAAACCTCTTGGTGATGTTTCGTTTTGAATGTTAGTGAATATGGCATCTAGCAACAGTCCAAATTTGATAAAATTTAATCTTTTTTGTTCATTCTTTAGTGTTTTGGTTACTAATTTTTTGGCGTTATGTAAAAAGTTTTCAAGTTGTAATTTAACGTTGTCAATTTTAAAATGTGTTACTACCTTACCAGGTAGTGCTTGAGCGTGTAGTTCCACATCTACTGCTGATGATGTTGAGGGTCGGTGAAGTGTAGTCATAGCAGGCGTTGAGGTTGATGTTGAAGGATGGTGAAGTGTAGACATAGCAGGCGTAGAAGTCGATGGTGTTGATGTTGAAGGATGATGAAGTGTAGACATAGCAGGCGTAGAAGTCGATGTTGATGGCGTTGATTGTGCATAATGAATGACACTCGGTCTTAAAACTTCATTTTGTTCTTTTTGATTTAGGTTTGCAAATTGATGTTGTGCTAATTGATGATCGATTGAAGCTAATTCTTGTTCATTTTGTTCTTCTTTTGTCTTTGTGTTGGGATTATGTTTTAGTTCTTTATGAATGGCTAAAAGCCAATCATCTCTAAATGAGGCTTTACAAATATTGCACCGATACATATTATAACTGTGTCTTCCTCAAAGGCTAACCAGCTACTAATAACACTCCAAAATGCACCTCTATTTATACCCGGGGTATACATGCCGGAGTATATGTATTAGTAAAGAAATACCAAATTTTACGCAGGAAGTACATTTTGCATCAAACCAAGATGTTTTCAAGTCCCCAAAGTGGGTCAAGGTCGTTTGAACATGTTGCCAAAACGGGGAATAGAGCAGTAAGTGATTCTCACTTGGACCACAAACTGATCTATTCCCCGCTTTGTATTATTTAACAGATCTTTGAGTTTTCTTTTAATTATCCTGATCTTCAAAAAGTTGTTTGTATGAGGGTTCTTCAGCAAAGAAATGTTGAACCGCCAAGTCATCTTCAGTCAGAGGACATGATTCCAACAGTTTTTGATCGATTGAGGGAGCTGACAGCGGTTCTTGGAGTTTTTCATCTTCAGTCAGAGGACATGATTCCAACAGTTTTTGATCGATTGAGGGAGCTGACAGCGGTTCTTGGAGTTTTAACTGTAAACTTTTGATATATTCCATGGCCATATACAAAACGGTTATTTTTGCATCTCGAGGATTGGCGAATGGGATTGCACTTTGTAATCTCTCATATCCAGTGTTAATATTCACTCTCCATTTCTTTGAGTGTTCAGCGTTTCTCTGATTGTAGCCAGATCTGGAGTTGGATGTGCTTGCTTGCGAATCCATAGCTGACTAATACGTGTATTCCAAAGTGCATGCTTAAATACCTGCTTACCCCCACCATTAGAGTACCCCCCACTTGGAGCATATGTTTGATTTAGTAATAATTATTGTATCAAAAGAAGTTGTTTCCAAGTCCTGATATAGGTCAAGGTCATCTGAAGATATTTCCAGAACGGGGAATAGAGCAGTAAGTAGTTCTCACTTTGACTACAAACTGATCTATTCTCCGCTCTGTATTTGTAGTTGGAAGGTTAACGAAGAAAACTAATCAGACTCATCTGACAAATCCGACTCATCAAACGGAAATAAGCGACGGGGGAGAAAGCTAGTGACGTAGGTACCCTCAAAAAGGGTCCTACTACCGCTCGGAGTTGCCTCCATGTGTTCCAAACAGAGTGACTGTTGGTAACACTCCGCATCGTCCGAATTCGAGTTTTCCTCCACGTCATCCGCTACACTAGAGATATCCTCATCACTCTCCAATTGTTCCATCCAATTCACGGCTTCCATCTCTACGGAATCAACTTCTTCATCTTCCAACAGCACATCTTCATTTTCATCTTCATCTTCTAACATAATGTTTTTTAACATTAGAATTACCTCTCGTGGATGAGGAAAAATGATGTCTCTTGGTGCCATGACTAGACTGATTCAACCATTGATACAAACTCGCCTTTTATACCACAATACAATGGGGGGGGAGTATTGTTAAATATATATTTAGTATTAAACAAAGTTGTTACCAAGTCCTGAAGTGGGTCAAGGTCGTTTGAACATGTTACCAAAACGGGGAATAGAGCAGTAAGTGATTCTCACTTGGACCACAAACTGATCTATTCCCCGCTTTGTATTCCAGACGTCTTTAATTTTGTCATCCCACTTATTCATCCTGCTCTTCATCCATGAGGAAGATTTGTTTGTAGGCTGACGGTTCTTCCTCAAGAAAATGATGTTTCGTCAACCTATCTTCCACCAGGAACACGCATTCTATCGGTTCAAGAGAGACCGGTTCTTCAGAAGGAACTTCTGCAACTATTGCCTGCAGATGTTTTATGTAGTTTATTGCCCGATATATCATGTCCTTTGTTTTAGTAGTAGATTTAACGCCCGGGACTTTACTTGATAATCTACTGTAGGCTTTTTGCATTGTCAGCTTATATGTTTTTGTTTTTAATGCGTTTTCGGCTCTTCGGTTCCGCAAGCAATTGTTGAACTTCAAAAACTCTGATAGTTCATCTTTATACTCTTTGGATGTGCTTGCTTGGGAATCCATAGCTAACTACTGGGGATATTCCGATGCGGTCGCTTAAATACCAAGTTTACGTGGTGGGGGTAAATGTCAAGGATATTATTGTAGGAAGTACATTTTATATCAAACAACGATGTCGCAGAATGACAAGTCTTGTAAGTGGGTCAAGGTCGTCTGAACATACCACCAGAACGGGGAATAGAGCAGTAAGTGGTTCTCACTTAGACCTCAAACTGATCTATTCCCCGCTCTGTTTTTAATCTCTCTCCTTTTTATTGATTCAACAATGGTTTGGTTTAATATAAAATGTTGGATTGATGATCCATTTCTGCCGGAGTAACCTTTCCATTCTACCAATCATTTTAAGTAACTTTACATTGTTTTTATAGCTTGTTTTCCATGCTTCCTGTTCACTATTATACACTGGAGCCGTAGGCTTCCACATATACAAATCACAACCAACCTCCCAATCGAGAAACTTGTGCAGTAATCTTCTTAAGACAATTAACTGATCGTGCTTTTCAACCTTTCTGCTTACTACTAGTGTTGCTGCAGCGATAGGGAGAGCGGGTGTACTCATTTTCAGCAGAATGATTTTACCAGTGATAGGGAACCCCTTTTATACTACGTTTAAATGGTGGGGGTTAGTGGTGGGAGTACAAGGGTTAGGGAAGGGGTATATCGTGTTAAGAAATAAATATATCTTCCATTATTTTACCACACGGAGTGTAAGTCAATACTATACACAAATATTCTAAGTCTTTTTAGTGGGTCAAGGTCGTCTGAACATATTGCCAAAACGGGGAATAGAGCAGTAAGTGATTCTCACTTTGACCACAAACTGATCTATTCCCCGCTTTGTTTTTTTTAACCCCTCTCATTGTTTTAACGAGTTTAGTCATCTTCTTTTTTAAGGGTCGGAGGTTCGACAAAAACGTTCCCTAATTCTTTTTGTAAGATTAAGGGGGGCAGCGGTTCCTCAGGCAGTTCAGCTTTTATAGAAGGTTCTTGAAGCTGTGTTTGAAGAAACTTAATATATTGTATTGCCTGTCGAATTTTTGAAATCCTAGAATCACTAGGATTAGCAAATGGTACAGCGACTTGTAATCTTTTGTATCCTTCTTTTACTTTATTTTCGTTTCTTCGCGAACGTTCTCTATGTTGTTTCGCTCTACGTTCCCAGAGTAACTGATATGGAAGTAATTCCATATCAGTAGCTGATGAGTTGGATGAACCTGCTGGAGTCTCCATAGCTGACTAATAAATATGTTCTACGACGCCACGCTTATATACCCGCTTACCCCCACCTAAAAGGTTGGTGAACAGATCATTTTTTTGGTTTGAAAAGGAATTCAAACAGAGCGAAATGTTTCTAAGTCCGTTATCTAGGTCAAGGTCGTTGTAACATTGTAAAAAAAGTGTGGACAACCTATTTACACTCTGCAGCAGATGCTACAAAGTGTAAATAGGTTGTCCACACTTTTTTTTTAATTTGGAAGAAAATTTTATTTAATTTGGAATAAACTTTTTGGTCTTTTTGTTTTTATTTATTTTTTATTTTAATGATTTCCACACAGTGTTACCTGAATCATTTCGAATTAAATAGTCTTTCTGGGAAGGCTTTTTGACGTGGAGGTCCATGCCTCTAGGTAACTCTACATAGTACAGTTTACCTTCACATTGAACCAACACCTTTGCAAAGTCCTTTATTTTAACAAAGAAGTAGCGTTTGTTTTTACAAAGCCTATTAATTCGAATTTTGGTTGGCACTACTGTTGGACGTGGTGAAGAAGGAGATGCGCTATGGTTTAATTTTAAATGAAGACTGCACGCTCCTTCATTTAAAATACAACGTTTATGACAGCGATCACCTTTTTTAGCACCTTTTTTGAATATATAACTGCATTGTTGTGCAGGAAGTATGCACATCCTTTGTACAGATTTCAGTTGTTTGAATTTCTCTGAAGGAGATGAAGTGTATGTGCAGATTACTGAAGGTCTGGTTGGAGAAGATGATTGTGTGGCTGGTTGGCTTGGTCTCGACCTTGATGATGAGGATGAAGAAGCAGAAGATGTGGAAGACTTTGATGAAGATGTAGAACACCTTGAAGACGTAGAACAACTTGAAGATGTAGAAGGACTTGGAGAAACAGCACGAGAAGTTGACGGAAGAGGTGAAGGACTTGTGGAAGACGTTGACACAGCAGGTGGTGGTGAACAGTTCTCCGGGACGATGTTAGCTAACATCAGAGCTGTCCGAAGGATGGATGGAACCGCAGAAGACGAAGTGGTAGAGGCGGCTGAAGACGAAGCAGAAGGTTTCAATTTGAGAGGTCGTGTCTGCTTCCTAATGTGTGCCATGGTGTGAGGTATAACAGCACAGGTAGAAGAGTGATTTTACTAGGGCTGGGGGACCCTCTTTTATACACAATGTTAGTGGTGGGGAGTGAAAGTGCTATAGGGTGGGGGTGTTAATGTTGTAACGAATAAATATATATATATGTATATTTTACAATACGAGAACTTTCTAAGTCCCGAAGTGGGTCAAGGTCGTTTGATCATGTTGTCGAAACGGGGAATAGAGCAGTAAGTGGTTTTCACTTGGACCACAAACCAATCTATTCCCCGCTCTGTACGAGAATTTTCTAAGTCCCAAGGTCATCCGAACAAGTTGCCAAAACGGGGAATAGACCGGTAAGTGATTCTCACTTGGACCACAAACCGATCTATTCCCCGCTCTGTATTGGGGAAGGGGACAAAAGACAACAAACAAGAGACTGATTTTAAACAAGAGACTGATTTTAAACAAGAGGCTGATTTTATATTTCACAAACGTTTCTCAGGCTAAGATGGGTAATGTCAACCGGTTTGCGCGCCGTAATGACATAAGGTCGGTTTGGGAGCCATACCTTTTTGTAAGGGGTTAGGAAAAGGATGAGAAACAAGTCACATTACTTTTAAAATAAAGACTTTGCCAACAACTATTTAAACAAAATTAATCAGTTAACGTTACTTTTACAAGAACAGCCGAGGTCGGTTTTGCAAAGGTCAACAGTATCACTGAAACCCGGTGGGACGTAGACCCAAACACCTGGCGTCAGGCTGCTGCGAACCCAAGTTTTGACCAAGGTTGTTGAGGGACCTGTAGGGCCGGGAGTACATATGTTATTAGTAAATAAAACACTTCAAACCGATACCACACACTAACTACATTACCTAGCAGCAAACTACAAGCGTTATCTAACATGCTTAACAAACTAACTAAACATGCAAGGGCGCGGATCTCTTAATTGCGCGTCGGGCCCAACGCACACTTAACAGACCTACACTGCAGCAGAGTGCAACCCACTGGGACGTATATCCAAACAACGGGCGGCAAGCTACTGCGACAAGACTGCGGACTGCTCCCGCTTATAAAGGCAAAGTGACGTCACCGAAGCGGAAGGGGGGAGGTCGAGGTTTTCACTTGGACCACAAACCAATCTATTCCCCGCTCTGTACGAGAATTTTCTAAGTCCCAAGGTCATCCGAACCAGTTGCCAAAACGGGGAATAGACCGGTAAGTGATTCTCACTTGGACCACAAACCGATCTATTCCCCGCTCTGTATTGGGGAAGGGGACAAAAGACAACAAACAAGAGACTGATTTTAAACAAGAGACTGATTTTAAACAAGAGGCTGATTTTTATATTTCACAAACGTTTCTCAGGCTAAGATGGGTAATGTCAACCGGTTTGCGCGCCGTAATGACATAAGGTCGGTTTGGGAGCCATACCTTTTTGTAAGGGGTTAGGAAAAGGATGAGAAACAAGTTACATTACTTTTAAAATAAAGACTTTACCAACAACTATTTAAACAAAATTAATCAGTTAACGTTACTTTTACAAGAACAGCCGAGGTCGGTTTTGCAAAGGTCAACAGTATCACTGAATCCCGGTGGGACGTAGACCCAAACACCCGGCGTCAGGCTGCTGCAAACCCAAGTTTTGACCAAGGTTGTTGAGGGACCTGTAGGGCCGGGAGTACATATGTTATTAGTAAATAAAGCACTTCAAACCGATACCACACACTAACATATATATTAGACTAACTACATTACCTAGCAGCAAACTACAAGCGTTATCTAACATGCTTAACAAACTAACTAAACATGCAAGGGCGCGGATCTCTTAATTGCGCGTCGGGCCCAACGCACACTTAACAGACCTACGCTGCAGCAGAGTGCAACCCACTGGGACGTATATCCAAACAACGGGCGGCAAGCTACTGCGACGAGACTGCGGACTGCTCCCGCTTATAAAGGCAAAGTGACGTCACCGAAGCGGAAGGGGGGAGGTCGAAGGGGGGAGGTCGAAGGGGGGGGATCCGCCCCGTGACGTCGGGGGGGGGCTCCACCCCGTGACGTCAGGGGGGGGTTGTGTCGTCACGGTGGAAGGGGACCAGGATGTAGACCGGTCTTTAGCTTTCTACCCGTATATGGAAATGTCACGGTTACACTTGGCGACCCGCTTTGCTCCGTCTGGTACCTCATTCCAGCTTTGCCTTGCGAACTGAATACACCTCTGCGCTATGTCTTCTCCCATCACACCCGAGAAACTGCAACGTTTGAAGGAGACTTTGAAGAAGTCTTCGGAGAAAAGGAGCGGCTTCAAAAGACCTAGTTCTTTTAGGTCTTGTATACAAAGACATTTTCGGAACCACCCACTTTACTTTGATCAACGGCCTTCGACGTCTTCTGCATCTCCGCCATCGACACCGCCTCGCCCTTCAGCGCCTCGACCTTCATCGCCACCTCCAACTGTTGAGGAAATAATGAAGAGGACGGCTACGGTGAAACTTACCGAGTTGGTATCGCCGCTGGAGTCTGTCACCGTCAAGTTTGCCCAGTTGAAGTTGAACGTGGAATATTTATTTGTGGGGAAGATCGGCGATAAATACCTACTCCAACACCTCTTTGGCGGCCGTTACGTCAAGGTCCACCTTCCAATGTCCACTCTGCCACCTCCTGAGACCGAGTGCGACTTGTTTTTGGTACGGCTGAAGGGTCAAGTAAAGTGGGTTACAAAGAAATAAAGTAAACACCACCATCTGTCCACCGCTCCTTATCCACCATCTCCTTCGAACACAAACGGTCCTTTTCAGGACCACCCTAAGCATTTCAAGTTAGGGACTTGGCCTGTACATAGGCAGGAGACTGTTAGTCTCATGTTTGTGTGCAGCCCACTTTGTGAAAATTTCTAAGTCCTAAGGTCCTTGACCTTGACCTTGACCTTGAACATGACCCATTTTGGGGGGGGGCAAAGTTTGTGCAAAGTATGTCATGTGGGTACTCAAATTACGCGGATTGATCAGACGAACAAATTGGCGAAAACAGAATTCAAATCCGACCAAGGGTATAGCAGTAATAGCTAAAAACAACTATTTTGAAGGTTAAACCTAAATAACCTCTTTATTTATGGATTACAGTATATCAGGTGGGTACTCAAATTACGCGGATTGATCAGACGAACAAGTTGGTGCAAACATAATTCAGATCCGACTAAGGGTATACCAGTTATAGCTAAAAACAACTATTTTGGAGGTCAAACCTACATAACTTCTTTATTTACGGATTAACATATATCAAGTGGGTATTCAAATTACGCGGATTGATCAGACAAACAAGTTGGTGCAAACAAAATTCAGATCTGATCAAGGGCATAGCAGTAATAGCTAAAAAACAAATATTTTAGAGGTCAAACCTACATAACTTCTTTATTTACGGTTTAAAATATATCAAGTGGGTACTCAAACTACGCGGATTGATCAGACAAACATGTTAATGCAAACAGACTTCAGATCCGACCAAAGGTATAGCAACTGTAGCGAAAAACAACTGTTTGAAGGACAAGGTAACGTTGTGGTGGGGATAGGTGTCTATCCTACTCGCTAGCGCTACATCATTATACTTCCAGCTCTTGTCGGATGAACATCTACCTATATAGTTTGTGTTAACGTCTGAACATGTCACAGTTTTACAGGAATATGAGTAAGGTGTCCTTCAGTAGCCCGCTTGCCACCACCTTCTACTTCTCCGACGATGAAGATAGAATGTCTACGCTTTTAGCGGACAATGAGCGGTTCCATCGTAGAATAGCCAAGGTTGAAACACTCTTAGCCAGTTGTCTGCTGCACAAGAAGCAACACATGGAAACATGCACTAGTTTAGATCATAGTGACTGTAATATTTATACACATATAGTGTTGAGACAAATTAATTGAAGTTTTCAGTTAAGGAGCTACGGTCTTGACAGTGTAAGAGTCAGACCCTAACTAATGCGTGTACGCTAGTTAGTGCGCGATGTAAAAACTTGGTGGGGGAAGTGGTGTGGTGGGGGAAGTGATGTGGTGGGGGAAGGAGCAAGTACCTAACCTACACTCAAACGCTGCATTACTATACCATCATTGGAACAGACAACACCATGAACAGCGTCAACGACAATATTTGGGGAGATGCGGTTTGTGAGGAGGAGTTGATAGCAACTCTTGACGCTACCGAGGTTGAGCAAACTACATCTCAGCAGCCAACAAGCAACATCATAAGCCGTGGCAATAACATTATTTGGGGAGGTGCGATTAGTGAGAAGGAGTTGGTGGCAACTCTTGAGACTACCGAGGTTAAGCAAGGAGCGGCGATGCAAACTATATCCCAGCAGCATAGGACATATGAACAAGTCCTTGAGGACTATAAGAACGCGTATGATTATGCTTGCAAGAGATGGTGTGCGCAGCCGCAATGTCCAGAGCAGGAGGATGAAATGGAAGCGGATTTTCAGCTGGTTACTAAACTAGAGGAGGAACTTCAACGAGCAGACCAACTTTTGCGCGGTGCATATGGAACCACAACTATTTTGATGGGTAACTAATGGATATTTTATTCAAGGTCTTCCTCCCCACGTCAGCTGCCATCTGCCACGCACTTGTCACCTGTCACCTGCCGCCTGCCATCTGCCGCCTACCATCTGCCGTCCGCCATCTGGCCCGCCATCTGCTCCGCCATCTGCTCCGCCCCACCACACTTTTACCCCCACCATTTGGTACGATTGCAACGCTAGCTTGTGAATAATCAGTACACCTCCAGCTCTCGACTGGTGAACATCATCCTCTCTCCGCGCTCTTCACAAAATAACATTATCATGTCACTCAAGATTCGATGTATTTATTATGACTCTATTTATCTATCAACTTCTACGGACCTGGAGGTTTTTAAAGAGGAGTTAAGACTTCTCCTAGCGAATGGGTACAGTTTATCTTTAGAACTGATCGCAACAAACAACATAGACTCTGCGCAGGGGTCAAAGTATCTACCGCCTTTCATCAGAAAACGAAGTGATGGTCGCGACTCCGGATCAACAACATCGATGACGACAAACAACGGGGAACTATTGTAAACATAAATTGTTGTAAACATAACTTATTGTAAATAAAAAGAAAAGTAAAAATAAAGTTAAATGAAATAGTACTACCTCGCACTCGTATCATTCGAATGCTTCATTCGATTGTTTTCATTCGATATTTTATCGAATTAAAACTATCGAATCACAATCGGATTTTACGCGTGCGAGGTGGTACTTTTTTAAAATAACCTCCCCGTGACCTTGACCTTTAAACTTTCCCTCATTACGTCACAAAACCGCCTACGTCACTGGCTGAGGCTCAGATGACGTGTTTAATGACCATAACGTGACCGGAAGCCATAAATCACTTGGCCCAGAACCTACAAACCCCCACTACTCAAATACACCTTTCTCCACTATACCTAAACACATCTATTTAGAAGAATTAGGCTTAGTGGAAAGTCCTAATCTTACTCCCTACGTTTTAAGAAGCCGGACCAATAAACTGTACCCATACACTATTAAAGAAATAGAGCCACTTTCCAAGCCTTTCTTAGAGAGTTGTTCCAAAAAGAGGAAATTGGAATTAGAAGACATCGACAGTAATAAGCGTAAATTGGAATATGTGGAAAATACTGTTGCAGAGGAATACAAAGCACAGTTGGCTAAAGAACAAGAAAGAAGGGAAAGAGAGGATAAATTAAAAGATTACTTCCTGCGACGTTGGGAGGATCTAGAGCATTATGGACATTATATAGTGTATGCGTTTGTAGTAAACAACAAGTTTGTGGGAGTGTTGGCAGAAAAGGATGGACGGAGGGGTGTATACTATGTTAAAGGTGTCTGTAAAACTGTATTTATAGAGATAAATAAGAATAGGCAAGGTTATAGCGTGTTGCCATACAGTGGTGATTTGGAAATTATTTATCTACCTACCAACGAGCCACTTGCAAGCTTTAACACTAACGGAACCACAACATTTTATGGCAATTCCTTTCCAAAAATAGAAAACCTAAGTTTCCGTAACAATGAGTGGGATGATGTTGGACAAGAAGACATAGAGATGCAAGATATTAAAGGCAATGTTAAATTTAAAGAATGTAGTAGACTGGAGGATTTGGAAGATGGTGCGGAATTATTAATAAGCGCTATTAAACAAGTCCAACATAGGGGTAGAAAAAGATATATTGTACAGTTTGAAAATATTCGTAACCTTTATGTCTCCAACCATTGGCTGGAAAGGGAGCTAGAATGTGGGAAGTTTGATTTTAACTACAAAATTAAAATTAAGTTGGATAAAATAAAGACTACTCCAAACAAGCACAAAGAAAGATTAGTGTTTTGTGTTTAGTTGTTTTGGGTTTTAAAAATTCATTTTTTGTGCTATAATTTAAGAATTGGAAATACGCAACAACATATCCAGACTAATTTGCAAAATATTAGAAATGGACTTATGCATTAGCTTAATATCCAAAATTTAGACAGTTCTGACCATAAACATTTTGTGGATATTTATTACAGTGAGAGGTGGTTGAGAGGGCCCCAACAATATTGGAAATATGGCAATTATAACAGCGGGATGGTAAATAAGCTTGCATTTTTTTTTTAATCCAACCGTAATAGTGAATTTGGAAATGCACTTATGCAATGGGCAGTAACATATTGCAGACAAATCGGACCACAAATACCAAAGTTGGTTTTTAGGTTGGTCAAAACAACATAACGACTGTATCATAGGTGGAAATAATATATGGTAATTTTAGATATAATAGTTGGGGGCTATAACATATCCAAAAATAAATCGGACAATAAAGAAGATGGCAATTGTTAGTATATTTTTCAAAATATTTTGTTAATTTGACTGTAGTATTTGGGAAACGTAGGGGGAATTTTTTTTTATGCATTAGCTTAACATATCCAAAAAATCAGTCAAATCGGACCATAAACACGAAATTTAATTTTTTATGGATTATATATATAAACTATACAAAGTATAAAATTTGGAACTTAGATATGATAATTATACACATAATAGTTTAAGGTCATATCCAAAAATCAGTCAAATCGGACAGTAAATAAAGAAGTTGGCAATTGATAGTATATTTTTCAAAATATTTTTTAATTTGACCGTAATAGTGAATTTGGAAAATGTATGTGGGATTTATTAATGCATTAGCTTAGGATAGTAACATATCCAAAAATCAGTCAAATCAGACCATAAACACAAAATTTAATTTTTTATGGATTATATATATAAACTATATAAAGTATACAATTTTTAACTTAGATATGGTAATTATACATATAATAGTTTAAGGTCATATCCAAAAATCAATCAAATCGAACAGTAAATAAAGAAGTTGGCAATTGGTAGTATTTTTAAAAAATATTTTTTAATTTGACCGTAATAGTGAATTTGGGAAATGTAAGTGGAATTTATTAAATCACTTGCCTAGGACAATCACATATCCAAATTTTAAACAAATCGGACAGTAAATAAAGAAGTTGGCAATTGGCAGTACTTTTCAAAAATATTTTTTAATTTTACTGTAATAGTGAATTTGGGATATGTAAGTGGAATTTATTAAAACACTTGCCTAGGTCAATAACATATCCAAATTTTAAATAAATCGGGCAGTAAATAAAGAAGTTGGCAATTGGCAGTATTTTTCAAAAATATTTTTTAATTTAACCGTAATAGTGAATTTGGGATATGTAAGTGAAATTTATTAAAACACTTGCCTAGGTCAATAACGTATCCAAATTTTAAATAGATCGGGCAGTAAATAAAGAAGTCGGCAATTGGCACTATAGTATTTTTCAAAAATATTTTTTAATTTGACCGTTATAGTGAATTTGGGAAATGTAAGTGGAATTTATTAAAACACTTGCCTAGGTCAATAACGTATCCAAATTTTAAATAAATCGGGCAGTAAATAAAGAAGTCGGCAATTGGCACAATAGTATTTTTCAAAAATATTTTTTAATTTGACCGTTATAGTGAATTTGGGAAATGTAAGTGGAATTTATTAAAACACTTGCCTAGGACAGTAACATATCCAAATTCCAGACAAATCGGACCATAAACACTAAAGATAGTTTTTTAGCCTGAATTTGAAAATTAATTTTAAAAAATATAGAGGAGGGATGGGGATTGGGAAAATATATTTAATATAGGCAAGGGTTGGACATTAGTACAGGCTAACAAGAAAATTTGTGTAAGGCGGGAGCTGGTGTCGGCGCAAAAACGGCTCCCCATAAGAATAACATGGGAAAAAAGCGCCGATTGTGGGGTTAAAACGGTGTTTCTCCTCTACTGTTCTTACTTGTACGTTCCTTTCTATGGATAATTTCCCAACTTTGCCGTCAGCCACACAATCCTTCCATGAATATGTTTTTTTAGGGGAACCCCCCTCCTTCACTTGAACCAAACTATTTAATTATTGTAACACATTCACTATACATAACCTAAATATAAGGATAGATATCAAAAGATCAGCTCCGTAACTCGTGGATCCAGCCTCTGTCTTACAGAACACTGGCTACACAACGATGTCCCTGATAATTCCAGATTTCACTTGTTTATCCAAGTTTTGTCGCGGTTTAGGTTCGGGAGGTGGTGTTTCCATCTACTACAATAATAACAGTTCAGTTAATTTATTGCAACAAGCAGTAGGAATGATTTGGTTAAACAGTTTTACAACGTAGATAGTTTTTAGTTTACTATTGTAAATATTAAGCTTGTACATAGTTTAGACCATCAAAGATCCAACTTAAAGTTTGTACTCATTTGTTTGTATAGAGCTCCGCATAACAATGTGCAAGAGTTTATTGACAGGTTAGAACAGCTTATTTATAATGTAGAGAATGAGAATGAATTGATTTTAATATGTGGAGATTGGAATGTCAACTTTTTAGATTCTGTCGACCTTAGCGTTATAAAGATAAGAAATATACTAGGTGTACGCTCATTCTTACCGCAAGAGGATGAACGAAGACTGAATTTTTAAAGATATATTTGAATAGACATATTACGTATTTGGCTTTTGTTAACTTACACCGTGTTTAGCCAAACACTTTACAATAGGTCAACAAATATCTAGACCATATGCAACATATCTAAATAATTATAATTTCTTTATATTGTAATCTGACAGAGAAAGATTACAAATGTGTGAATGTACGAGTACAAATACTAATGATTTCAACTGTCTACTTGTATTTAAAAATACTTAGAGAAAATTTGAATTGATATATTATAAAACTGAGGAGCTTTGAAAAGGTCCGCAAGCATACGTTAACGTGTCTACTAAAATATGTTACAGATTTAAGAGATAAGAGACAACCGACAAACCAGCTATCATACTAATCATTCTAATATTATAAAGCTGAAAATTTGTCAGTTTGTTTGTTTGTTTATTAGTTTGTGGCTCAATCACGCTCTAACTACTAAACCGATTAAAAAACAAAATTAATAAGGCCACAAAAAAATTAATAAGTTGGTGGTCTGTGTTGAGGGGGGATTTGGTAGGAAGATTGCTAATATCCTAAAGTAACATATACATTACATTTTACATTACAATGTACATTTTATTGCACCTTTAACCACGAAAATACCTGTATCACAATAATGCCGGGGAAACGTAAATAAAGTTTGTCTCAAATATTGAAAAAGCCCGATTTATTAAAGTGGTTAGAAGTCAAGAAACATAAGGCTCCGGTCTACCCCTGCCGCGCTACTAAAATACAGTGGTTTGCGGGCAAACACTTAGCACCGACCACATTGACCCTAGAATTAAAGTTAAGGTCTCATATTAAAGAGGATCAAATTGTATAATAATTTTGTTAATGGATTTTTTAGTTTTTACAAGTGAGTACTATCAAAACCTTTGTTCTAAATGATTAAAAAGTGGTCATTTTAAACAGTAATAATTTATGACAGAAACGTTATTTAGAACATTTGAAAAGGCACATTAGTAGCTTTGTATTTATTCTATGATAATCCGTTTAGAGTGTGTCGCTAATAAAATTATTGAATCCATAAAGCTTGACTCCGTGAACCTCAGCATCTGAAAAATTTCCTACCGTGCGTTACCGGTCCCTGGCGGCAGCGAGTGGAACCACGCTATCACGTGACCCTTTTAACCCTTCTCCTCCGAGCCTCGCTTCCCCTCCGCTGCCGCCTATTCCACGTGTTCCATCCGTCAAACTCTCTGTTGTGAATATTGCGCTTGTTTGTTTCATTACAAATATTTATTATTAGTGAATTTCCTTTGGAAAGTGAACTATTAGCATGACCCGCACGGTTAAACTTAAGTCCGGGACCACCATAGAGGTTCCTAACGTGACCCCCTGAACACGTTTTGGGGGGTCGTTCAAAATTTTATATATATACATATACAGGGTGAGTCAGACCACCCGTCCAGCATGTATAACGGGAGAACGGTTTGGTCTAAAGTCATCAAACAAAATTCTTCCCCACTAAAACGCATATGGGCTATCTATTAAAATTATTTTCATCAAAATCTATGTACAGTATGTTCCAAAACTGAAGGCCACGGGTTCGAATCTCAAAACGTTCTTATGTAAACATAGGTCATATTATACATCATTTTAAAGGTCTTGTTAAAAGAAACATTTAGGCGAAAACAGAATTCACTTATCTTTATCCGTTTCAAAATGGCGACCATTTTTGTGTAAAATATTGACATTTACGGAATACCCTGTATTTTCTAAACTACTACTCATATCATTTTTCCGACTTAAATTTCTTACTCGTGATAAAGTCAGCTTTACTTTGATATGCTACAAGATAGGCTTTTTTTAGAAAATCTATATTTCAAAAAAATATTAATTTTCAAAATGCTTGTATGCTCAAAATTCAAAAAAGTCGAATGGTAGCCTATGTCAAAAAGCATACCATTCAAAAGGTCGTGTAAATCCTAGCAACTTTCTAATTTACACCAACCTTGTATCTCTTTTCGTTTTTCTACAATCAGCAAAAAACATTGTTTTCCTATATGAAATGCATGTTAATTTGCATAACACTTGCATGTATTCTGTGGCCACATTCGTTTTATGTGTTATGTACAATTAACATGCATTTCATTTGGGAAAACAATGATTTTTACTGATTGCAGAAAAACGAAAAGAGATACAAGGTTGGTGTAAATCAGAAAGTTGCTAGGATTTATAAGACCTTTTCAATGGTACGCTTTTTGACATACGCTACTATTTGACTTTTTTGAATTTTGGGCATATAGGCATTTTGAAAATAAATATTTTTTTGAAATATAGATTTTCTCAAAAAAAACCTGTCTTGTAGCATATCAGAGTAAAGCTGACTTTATCACGAGTAAGAAATTCAAGTCGGAAAAATGATATGAGTATTGGTTTAGAAAATACAGGGTATTCCGTAAATGTCAATATTTTACACAAAAATGGCCGCCATTTTGAAACGGATAAAGATAAGTGAATTCTGTTTTCGCCTAAATGTTTCTTTTAACGAGACCTTTAAAATGATGTATAATATGCCCTATGTTTACTTTAGAACATTTTGAGATTCGAACCCGTGACCTTCAGTTTTGGAACATTCTGTACATAGATTTTGATGAAAAGATTTTTAATAGATAGCCTATATGCGTTTTAGTGGGGAAGAATTTTGTTTGATGCCTGTAGACCAAACCGTTCTCCCATTATACATGCTGGACGGGTGGTCTGACTCACCCTGTACATATATATATATATATATATATATATATATATATATGTGTGTGTGTGTGTGTGTGTGTGTGTGTGTGTGTGTGTGTGTGTGTGTGTGTGTGTGTGTGTGCAGGCACTCTAGCGGTCGCATTTTTTGTCCGATTAACTTCAAATTTGGTAGGGTCGTTCCTTTCTGTAATCAGTTGGACAAGTTCGTTGGGCAAAACAATCGGAAAACTCTAAACCCTTTTTGGGGGGATTAATCTTTCAAATTTCGAATTTTTGGGCCCAAAAAGGGTCAGAAAAGCCCCGGATGTAAAATTATTGCATGTAAAAAGATGGGAATTAGTAAGGCGAAAGTTTTAAGCTCTCTCTCATCATTCTAGCATAAATATTTACCGAGTTATTAAAGAAAATGTGTTTCGACTGAACACAGTACGTTGTCTTATGGGGTTTTTACACTAGAAAAGCCTGTTATTCCTTTGTTAGAGTACTTTTATCATCCCCAGCAACTCACGCCGACTTTCAAGCCTGCCTGGATCTTCTCCTAACATTATAATGCGCAAAATTGTATTCCCAGCTCTGCAGGTAAATGAAACCAGGAGCATCAGAGCAGCAAAAAAATCAATGTTTTCAGATTTTAATAAAAATTGGAATCCATGTATGTTTTACACATTTTTGAGTTTTAACTTTTTTTGTGGAAATTCACTTCCCTCACGTCAGCGTGCTGCGTGCGAACTCGTTATTGAAGTTTACGCTAGTAAAATCCTTTATGAAAGTGCACATAGTAGCAATTAGTTTTTACACGTTTTTATAACATTATTCTTTTCTACCTTAAAACTTTACGAATAACTGTTGTTATATCAGTATTTGTTTGGTTAATCACAATTTGTTATTACAATATTTAATTATAATATCAAAACAATTTTTTAGCGAATTTCCCCTATAGGGAAGAAGCTATTAGGTCTCATGGTAAGACTTAAGCCAGAGACCATGATAACTTTTCGTTTTGAGGTCCCCAGATACCAAAAACCCCATTCTTTCAACTTTGTATATATATATATATATATATATATATATATATGTGTGTGTGTGTGTGTGTGTGTGTGTGTGTCCGTATATCGCTTATTTATGAATATATTTCTTATGAATTCTGGTAAGAGGCTTAATGTGTTATTAAGACATGTATATTCATTGGAAATTCACTAAGTAGGCCTACGCTGGTTTGCTGCGACGAGGTATTTTATTTTTTTTGGTCACATAAAACCAGTTGGTCTTACCTTGCAACTTATTTACCAAAATTACTAAACCAAGCAAAACGAATAGAGTTATTGTATAAATAATTCTGTAACAATTAATTCTTAGTTTCATAGAGCGCATAATTCAACTATTTTTTATAAAGTGTATCTTATGGTACATTTCCATTTTAAACTTAATTTGACTTATGGTTGTTAAGTTACAAATTCAACCACAGCCTAGAACTTCTTATGATAATTGAAGTCTAAGCACAGCTAATTAAAGTTATTTTATTAAGTTATTTTATATAAGTTATTTATTAAGTACCTGGCAGACCGAGCTATACTCAGTGTTTTTTTATATATTTATTTTATAGTTTTCGTGGGTTAATAAACTCAATAGATAAATATTGTTGTTCAGTAATATAATTAATAATCAATTTTCTAATGACACTCTCAATGTGTTACCGAAGCTAATTAATTTTTACGCATATTAGATACACCACAGTTTTTATTATAACTCAGTCTCCCATTATTTATCATGTTTTATGAATAAATATTTGATAAATGAAGTTATGTCCACTCGATATACAATATCCATTCAATGCGTAGGTGCTACTTTGACAGATTACTGGTTATGTATTCACCGGTGTCATAAGTTTTCACGTTTTCTCGTTTTCACGTTTTTCGTTATAATGATGTTTCGAATTACGAGAATTTTCAACGATAAAGTGCTTATTGAGGTTAAATGTCCTGCGAAAGCCCAGCACATGACCCCAGTAGAGGCGGTACAGAAGAAAGCCATCCTTTACTGCACCACAAAAAATGGCGATCTATTTCTGAAACGGAATCACAATTACCATTACCAGATTCAAGGACAATATATACAACACGCCGGTGCAGGGTGTGGATCCCTCCCGCGGCGTCCTTGTCGCGCACCCTGAGCAACGGGGCGTCACAAGCCAGTGGCGTCACGGCTAGCGCGGGTAAAATCCACTTGGCTGTGAGACTCTTCTTCTCACAGTTTCTTCCAGGGCCAAGGCCTTTCTTCTCACCTTTTGGGCCTTGGCTCGCCTTCTTTCTTCTTTCCTGGGCAAGCCTTGCTCATCTTCTTCTTTTCTTCGACCCCGCATCATGGGTGTCTTTCCGTCTTCTTTTGACCGGTGTCCACTGGGGGGTCCCTGGGAGTGTCCCTGGTGTCGCAGGGGCTGATGTGTGCTTGCACTGCCGATGGGTTCTCTTCAGTGGGTGTCAGGAGCCAGCCCCTTCGGGCCCTGGTCAGGGAGTGCGGCGTGGGTGCAGAGGTCGGGCTCTGCACTGCCACGGTGAACCCCGGCACGTCTGGAATCCGGTGCCGGCAAACGGAGGTCGGGTCCCCGGGGAACTGGGGTGGGGGCATCGTCCCCCTGGGTATACCCTCGCCTGGCCAATTCCGGGTTCACCCTCGTCGTGCGATGCGCTGGTTAAACTAAAGTATGGCAACCCCTAAAAACAACGACAACATCAACATTGGCAACGATATGAGGGAGTTTCCAGAACTCCCTCCTCCTAGCGCCAGTACTGCCTCCATTTTTCGGAGGAGTAGCTTAGTAGCGAGGTCCCCACCACCGGCCTCTTCTCCTGTGGTCGCGCTGGCTTCCACGGATTCAGCCAGCTCGAGGAATACCCCAAAGCCAAGAACGGTTCGAGCTCCGTCTCCGGTAGTTTCGCCGGATGAAAGGAACGTGGCTATTGCTCAGGAAAAGGTCGAGGAGGAACTGCAGAGGATGCGGGACACTCTCCTCGACATGTCCGCCGCGGTCGCGAAGCAGAAGACCGTGTCGATGGGCATCAAGAACGGGATAGTGACCCTGGATGCATCCCTTGATGTCTTTGACTCGATGCTCGGTCTCTGGAAGGCATCGCTAAGGCGGCTCAGGCTTCTGGAGGAGAAGCAGGGGCAAGCTCCACTTCCATCTTCGGAGTCTGGGGCGCCTGGTGGTGGTGCCAAGAGATCGGCGACTAGCCCTCCTGCGGAACAGCAAACGGAGAAGAGACCGGACGTCAAGAACAGGACCGTCCACGTGGAGAGGAACGGAGAAGAAGCCACCACTGCGTCTGCGGACAGGGAGGGTTTTAATCAGGTCCTCTCCAAGAAACAGAGGAGGAAGCTTCGGGCGGAGGCGAAAGCCCAGAAGAATCGGGAAGAGGCGGAAAACGCGCCTTCCCAAGCACCCAGCCAAAAGAAGGAGAAGCCAAAGAAGACTCGGCCTAGGAAGACCAGGAACCAGGTGGTCCTGATCAATCCGTCCACCGGCAAGACCTACTCGGAGATCCTCGGATTGTTGAAGAGTGAGGTGACGCCAGAGGACTCCGGAACTGTGGTTCGGCAGATCCGGAAGACGAAGGCCGGGGGGGTTCTCCTTGAGCTCTCGAAGTGTGACGACCGGGGGAAACTCCAGGAAGCACTTCAGAGAGCTATAGGGGACAAGGGCGAGGTCCGCTCGATCATCCCGAAGCTGAGGGTAGAGATCTTGGATCTAGACGCCCTGGCTTCGGAGGCCGATGTCATTGCGGCTATCACAAGAGACCTTCCGACAATCTCCGGTGTGCCTAAGGTCACCCTGTTCTCGCCAAACAAGCGGGAGCAGAGAAAGGCTGTCGTTGAGATGGAAGAGAAAGACGGTCTTCTCTTTCTTCGGTCTGGGAAGATCAAGATTGGCTGGGTCGTCTGCCGAGTTCGGCAGCGCCTTGAGGTAGAACGCTGTTTTCGGTGCCTCGGGTACGGCCACACGCGTCGGAGTTGCTCCGGTCCCGACCGCGGCAACAATTGTTGGAAGTGCGGTAGCGGCGAACATAAGGCCGCTGCTTGCACAGCGGCCGCTTCTTGCGTTCTCTGCACCGGTACACCTGGAGCGTCCGCGGACCACATTCCGGGCTCAGGGGCGTGCAGGGCTTTCAGGAAAGCCCTAGACGCTAAGAGGGCTCAATCTGCCACGAAATGATCCGTTTCGTCCAGGCAAACCTGCAGCGGAGTCGAGCAGCTGACGCCATTCTTGAGCAGCTTGCTTGTGAGGTCAAAGCCCAGATCGTGATCGTCAGCGAGCCCTACCGGATCAAAACCAGTCCATCTTGGTTTTATGACCGGCTTGGCACCGCGGCTCTCTGGATTTCGGACAGTCGGGGGATTCAGGTGTTGGGTCACGGATCCGGTGACGGTTACGTCTGGGTGAGACTTCGGCGAGTCAACGTATACAGTGTCTACCTCTCTCCAAACTATTCCGCCGAGGAGTACCGGGAGAGGCTGGAGGCGCTGGAAGACAGTCTTCAGGGTGTCTCGGGGGGCGTAATAGTTGCTGGGGACTTCAACGCGCGTGCCGTTGAATGGGGCATGCCAGTCACTAACGCCCGGGGGAGACGAATCTTGGAGATGGCCTCGAGGCTCGACCTGGAAGTGGCGAACAGAGGGGACATGCCGACATACCGAAGACCTGGTTTTGGTGACTCCATACCAGATGTCACACTGGTATCGGCAGGGTTGTTTCCTCTGGTAGCGGGGTGGGGGGTGATGGACGTGTACACGGCCAGTGACCACGAATTCATCTCCTTCAATCTGGAAGAAAACGAGTTGTCTCGTCGATGCAGTACCCGAAACCCAATTGGCTGGAATCAGGCCAAACTGGACAGGGGAAAATTCGTCGAGCGGCTCAGTCGTAGCCCCGAGGCCAGTTTGACGGAGCGCTTTGACTCCGCTGATCGAGATCGGGTCGAAGCTCTCGTGGGTTCCACAATGCAGCTGATCGAGCGTGCATGCGACTCGTCGATGCCTCGGAAAAAACCTGTCCGGGGTCGTCGCCACGTGTACTGGTGGACGGACGAAATCGCGGAGCTCAGGAGAACGGCACTGATGCTTCGCAGAAGAGCGCAGAGAACTCGAAACCGACCGGAGGCTTTGGCCAGGTCGGCAGAGCACAAGACTGCGAAAAAAGCTGTTGCCAGTGCAATTCACCTGAGCAAGGCTCGCTGCTGGAAGGAGCTGTGCCGGGACGTGGACTCCGATCCATGGGGAAAATGGTACAAGCTCGTCACGAGAAAGCTCGGGGGAATGGGGGCCAGCAGTGCCTCTATGCCTGCAGGCACGATCACGGCCATCGTCGATGCTCTCTTCCCAAGTCACCCTGTGAGGCGAGAGGAAAGAGTAACGGGGCCGGTGCCTGATGTTCCTTTGTTCACGGAACAGGAGCTCGTGGCAGCGTCGTCTGCCATGCACAACAACAGAGCTCCAGGCCCTGATGGCATTCCGGTTGAGGCTCTGAAGGTGTTGGCGGGAAGTCACCCACATCTGCTGCTGCGCATGTTCAACTCGTGTTTGGCGGCGGGTGTGTTTCCGTCACGCTGGAAGACAGCTAGACTGGCGCTCATCAGCAAAGGCAAAGGTGACCCGGAGTCCCCGTCGGCATACAGACCACTCTGTATGTTGGACACGGCGGGTAAACTCTTTGAGAGGTTGCTGAAACCCAGGTTGAGGTTGGCCGTCGAAGCCGCTGGGGACTTGTCCCCCCGGCAGCACGGCTTTCGGAAGGGCCACTCAACCTTGAATGCCGTGGCTGAAGTCCTGGGCGCCGTCCAGCGGGCTGACACGGCCTGCCATCAGGCCAGGCCGATCGTGCTGCTGGTCACCCTGGACGTTAAAAACGCTTTTAACTCGGCCCGTTGGGTGGACATGCTCGAGGCGTTGCAGCGGGACTTCAGGGTACCCGACTATCTCTTGGTCGTGGTACAGGACTACCTGAAGGAGCGCAGGCTGCTATATAGCACAGAAGCAGGGGTCCGTTCCAAAGTGGTCACCGCCGGCGCGGCGCAAGGGTCGATCCTTGGCCCTGACCTTTGGAACGTGGCATATGACGGAGTGCTTCGCCTCGAGATGCCACCACAAGCCTATCTCGTGGGCTACGCAGATGATGTAGCCGCAGTCATCACGGCTCGGAATCCGGAGTTAGCCCAGCTTCGCCTCAACCAGGTGATGTTTCGGGTCAACAGATGGATGAGCGGTCATGGACTTGAGCTGGCGGTCGCCAAGACCGAGATCGTCATGCTCATGCGACGGAGGATCCAAACAGTAATCCCTATGACTGTTGGTGACGTGGAGGTCCAGACGAAGACTGCGGCGAAGTATCTGGGAGTGGTGCTTGACCGCCGCCTTACATGGTGGGAGCACATCCAGGCGGTTTGCAACAAGGCGACGAGGGTTGTTCTGTCGCTCAGCAGATTGATGGGGAATGTCGGAGGCCCGAGGTCCAGCAAGAGGCGACTTCTCATGTCCACCGTCAACGCGACTCTCCTGTACGGTGCAGAAGTGTGGGCGGGTGCCATGAGAGTCAAAAAACACAGCAAGAGAATTCTCTCCGTTCAGCGTAGGGCGGCTCTTAGGGTTGCCTGTGCGTATCGCACTGTGTCTGGACTGGCTGTAATGGTTGTGGCTGGAGTGTTTCCCCTTGATCTGCTCGCCGCTGAGAGGCAGAACATCTTTCGCCGTGCTCCTGATCTCGGAAGAGACCAAGCTGCTGTGGAAGCCAGACTCGAAACTCTGCGAGTTTGGCAAGAGCGTTGGAACGGTGGACTGGAAGGGCGATGGACGTTTCGTCTCATCAGAGACATAAGCCCGTGGTTGAGCCGTGCATTTGGGGAAATTGACTTTTTCTTGTGTCAATTCCTGACGGGCCACGGGTACTTCAGGGAATACCTTTTCCGCATGGGGAAGGTGAGGTCACCTCAGTGTAGGTACTGCCCGGAGGAGGTGGATGATGCTCATCATACTTTCTTCCGGTGCAGTCGTTTCGCTGAAGACAGGAGGAGGCTCGTCTCTGCTGTCGGCGATCTGTCCCCGGACGTCGTGGTGGGGGCGATGCTTCGAGATGAAGACTCCTGGAGAGCGGTTGCGCTTTTCGTGCAATCCGTTCTTCGGGGAAAGCGAGACGAGGGATGCTTAGGTGACCTCTAAGTTTCCCGAAACGGTGACGTGACCCGTCTGGGCGCAAGACACGCAGGCCAGTGCCGAAGTTGTCCGATAAGGGTTCCGGCCTGGTTTTTCCCCCGCGGCTCCGTAGGAGGTTTAGTGGGTATACCTCGTAAGAGGGAGTCCCACACTGTTCCTTTGGGTTCGCGCATTAAGCGTTCCTCCTACGAAAAAAAAAAAATATATATATATATACAACACGCCAACAAATGTTAAGGACACGTCGCCAACAAACAGTATTGCCTTTTTGTTGTTTGGGCTCATCTTGGGATGTCTGTGGAAAAAATAGAGAAGGATGATGATTTTTGGAAGTCAAACATGGAATCGAAATTAGTTAACTTATATGAATCCTGTTTGCTTCCTGAAATCATCGATCCCAGACATCCAAGGGGCTTGCCGATCAGAGACCGTTTTTAATAACATGTCTGTAAATTGTAAATACTTGTTTTATGTATTGTTTATATATCTATGATAGTTTATTTTACAAGCGTTTTATTTATCTCAATTTTCAATAAATCCCTTTATTATATGATGTGTTTTACTGTTTAATATTGTTTTTTATAAATTTTCTACCATCATCGTTAATGTAAATCATGGATGCCCAGCTAATTTGTTATAGGAGTATTAAGTTCATTTTACCTACATATTTAGGTTTACCCCATTTATATTGTAAGGAAAACATATACTACAAGCGCACGGCCATGGCGGTAAAGGGTGCGGGTGTTGAGTGGGAAATCAAGACTGTGTGACTTGCCATCTCCAAGCGGCTGGTCGGTCGCGGGGCCAGGCTCACGGGCTGTCGCCGCTGTCGGCTGAAGACGTCGGCACCGCTGCGCGCGCAGCTATCCCCCACCAACGGATCGTGTGCTCACCCCTCACGCCCTTGGCGAAATAGCGCCGCTAGCGGCTAACGTTCGAACTGCGTTGTGATTTTTGTCCATGGGTAGACCGGAGCCTTAAGGCTCCGGTCTACCCCTGCCGCGCTACTAAAATACAGTGGTTTGCGGGCAAACACTTAGCACCGACCACATTGACCCTAGAATTAAAGTTAAGGTCTCATATTAAAGAGGATCAAATTGTATAATAATTTTGTTAATGGATTTTTTAGTTTTTACAAGTGAGTACTATCAAAACCTTTGTTCTAAATGATTAAAAAGTGGTCATTTTAAACAGTAATAATTTATGACAGAAACGTTATTTAGAACATTTGAAAAGGCACATTAGTAGCTTTGTATTTATTCTATGATAACCCGTTTAGAGTGTGTCGCTAATAAAATTATTGAATCCATAAAGCTTGACTCCGTGAACCTCAGCATCTGAAAAATTTCCTACCGTGCGTTACCGGTCCCTGGCGGCAGCGAGTGGAACCACGCTATCACGTGACCCTTTTAACCCTTCTCCTCCGAGCCTCGCTTCCCCTCCGCTGCCGCCTATTCCACGTGTTCCATCCGTCAAACTCTCTGTTGTGAATATTGCGCTTGTTTGTTTCATTACAAATATTTATTATTAGTGAATTTCCTTTGGAAAGTGAACTATTAGCATGACCCGCACGGTTAAACTTAAGTCCGGAACCACCATAGAGGTTCCTAACGTGACCCCCTGAACACGTTTTGGGGGGTCGTTCAAAATGTTATATATATACATATACAGGGTGAGTCAGACCACCCGTCCAGCATGTATAACGGGAGAACGGTTTGGTCTAAAGTCATCAAACAAAATTCTTCCCCACTAAAACGCATATGGGCTATCTATTAAAATTATTTTAATCAAAATCTATGTACAGTATGTTCCAAAACTGAAGGCCACGGGTTCGAATCTCAAAATGTTCTTATGTAAACATAGGTCATATTATACATCATTTTAAAGGTCTTGTTAAAAGAAACATTTAGGCGAAAACAGAATTCACTTATCTTTATCCGTTTCAAAATGGCGACCATTTTTGTGTAAAATATTGACATTTACGGAATACCCTGTATTTTCTAAACAACTACTCATATCATTTTTCCGACTTAAATTTCTTACTCGTGATAAAGTCAGCTTTACTTTGATATGCTACAAGATAGGCTTTTTTTAGAAAATCTATATTTCAAAAAAATATTAATTTTCAAAATGCTTGTATGCTCAAAATTCAAAAAAGTCTAATGGTGGCCTATGTCAAAAAGCATACCATTCAAAAGGTCTTGTAAATCCTAGCAACTTTCTAATTTACACCAACCTTGTATCTCTTTTCGTTTTTCTACAATCAGCAAAAAACATTGTTTTCCTATATGAAATGCATGTTAATTTGCATAACACTTGCATGTATTCTTTGGCCACATTCGTTTTATGTGTTATGTACAATTAACATGCATTTCATATGGGAAAACAATGATTTTTGCTGATTGCAGAAAAACGAAAAGAGATACAAGGTTGGTGTAAATCAGAAAGTTGCTAGGATTTATAAGACCTTTTCAATGGTACGCTTTTTGACATACGCTACTATTTGACTTTTTTGAATTTAGGCATATAGGCATTTTGAAAATAAATATTTTTTTGAAATATAGATTTTCTCAAAAAAAAAACCTGTCTTGTAGCATATCAGAGTAAAGCTGACTTTATCACGAGTAAGAAATTCAAGTCGGAAAAATAATATGAGTATTGGTTTAGAAAATACAGGGTATTCCGTAAATGTCAATATTTTACACAAAAATGGCCGCCATTTTGAAACGGATAAAGATAAGTGAATTCTGTTTTCGCATAAATGTTTCTTTTAACGAGACCTTTAAAATGATGTATAATATGCCCTATGTTTACATAAGAACATTTTGAGATTCGAACCCGTGACCTTCAGTTTTGGAACATTCTGTACATAGATTTTGATGAAAAGATTTTTAATAGATAGCCTATATGCGTTTTAGTAGGGAAGAATTTTGTTTGATGACTGTAGACCAAACCGTTCTCCCGTTATACATGCTGGACGGGTGGTCTGACTCACCCTGTACATATATATATATATGTGTGTGTGTGTGTGTGTGTGTGTGTGTGTGTGTGTGTGTGTGTGTGTGTGCAGGCACTCTAGCGGTCGCATTTTTTGTCCGATTAACTTCAAATTTGGTAGGGTCGTTCCTTTCTGTAATCAGTTGGACAAGTTTGTTGGGCAAAACAATCGGAAAACTCTAAACCCTTTTTGGGGGGATTAATCTTTCAAATTTCGAATTTTTGGGCCCAAAAAGGGTCAGAAAAGCCCCGGATGTAAAATTATTGCATGTAAAAAGATGGGAATTAGTAAGGCAAAAGTTTTAAGCTCTCTCTCATTATTCTAGCATAAATATTTACCGAGTTATTAAAGAAAATGTGTTTCGACTAAACACAGTACGTTGTCTTATGGGGTTTTTACACTAGAAAAGCCTGTTATTCCTTTGTTAGAGTACTTTTATCATCCCCAGCAACTCACGCCGACTTTCAAGCCTGCCTGGATCTTCTCCTAACATTATAATGCGCAAAATTGTATTCCCAGCTCTGCAGGTAAATGAAACCAGGAGCATCAGAGCAGCAAAAAAATCAATGTTTTCAGATTTTAATAAAAATTGGAATCCATGTATGTTTTACACATTTTTGAGTTTTAACTTTTTTTGTGGAAATTCACTTCCCTCACGTCAGCGTGCTGCGTGCAAACTCGTTATTGAAGTTTACGCTAGTAAAATCCTTTATGAAAGTGCACATAGTAGCAATTAGTTTTTACACGTTTTTATAACATTATTCTTTTCTACCTTAAAACTTTACGAATAACTGTTGTTATATCAGTATTTGTTTGGTTAATCACAATTTGTTATTACAATATTTAATTATAATATCAAAACAATTTTTTAGTGAATTTCCCCTATAGGGAAGAAGCTATTAGGTCTCATGGTAAGACTTAAGCCAGAGACCATGATAACTTTTCGTTTTGAGGTCCCCAGATACCAAAAACCCCATTCTTTCAACTTTGTATATATGTATATATATATACACGGCTATGCCCGGAGAGCCAGTCACTGAAAATATACCCGGGGAATTCAGTCAGTGACACCCCCACGTATATTTGGAAAATATGCGATATATACATTTTTGCATTTGCTCAAATATTGTCGATGGCCATTTCCGATTATATATATGTCATATATATTTAAAAAATAAACCCTTTTTATACGTAAAAATTCCTATGCTAAGCCAGTCACCGGCGTTTTTGCCCGGAAGGCCAGTCACGTAAAGTTTGTACTGCTAAGCCAGTCACATATATTGGACGTAAGTGCCCGGGATGGCAGTCACTGAAAATCTGCACTGGGAAGCCAGTCATTTACACCCTCAAATATATCTTTGCTTATCTGTTGTTTAACTAAAGCGATAAAGCATATTTCACTGATAATATGTGTGGCATTATATCAAGGGGGTTTTTGAAGCTCCCACGTATTCCATACATTTTATTTATAACGTCTTATAAATCTTGAAAGTTCACTCTGCAATTCTAAAGAACTCCAAAATGTAATTTTATTCATAAAAAAAACAGAAATAATAACAATTAATAATTACTGCAGTACCTATAACCTGCAGTTACATGGCATTTAATAAGAAAACTTGCTAATTACTTCACATAAAATAGTAACCAACCAATACCATCACAGTAACGCGGCTCACAACGCATCGTGGCTGCAGTGGCACGGCGCCGCGCCGGCGCCACGGCCAGTGTTACGCGTTCAAAAGTCACCTGTACGTCGCTAATCATTGCCCTTATTTATATCTCACCTACCAGACATAATAAAACAATACAAACGTGTATACGTGTACGTGTATGTAATTCTGTACACTTTGTAATTCGGCATTTTTGAGGCACCACTCCAAGTGTGTAGGATAATATTCTGTGCGTTTTAATCAACACAAAATCCCAAGAGTTTAAAAAAGAGTTTGAAAATGTTTACATTATTTAACGTTTTAGCCTAATAAACCCAATTATAAACGAACTAATTACTGCATAAGTTATTATTTTCTTAAAGCAAATTTAATTACAAAATGAGCGATGCAAAAATTAGCACTCTTCGTCAATTAGGCGTCTCTGTATTACCATTTTACGAAAAGCCTACCTAAATCCAACATGGCGGGAGCTTTTTTCCAAAATGGCGACTTTCTGCCACTCCGATTTTTGCCGATTTTCAGTATAATATTGAGGACACTTTTTCTGACATATCGGCATAACTTTAATTTCTATTACCGTTAGTTTGAGGTTTGACCCATTTTACCGCTAATATGGAGAAAGTATTGTTTTCGACAAAATTTTCGAATTTGAGTTGTTAGTGGAACTATTCGTTTTGGTGTTCCCTGAACCCAAAAAAGTGATTTTTACGTGATGTCTGTGTGTCTGTCTGTCTGTATGGATGTGTACAGAGCTAGAGCCCAAACAAATGGTCCAATTTTTATGAAATTTGGTATGTAGGTACTAATCCACGATATCTCCAGGCGCTTCTTTCATTTTTTGAATTTTGTATTTTTAATGGTAATTATCCCCCAAAAACCGCCAAAAAACATGAAAAATCAACATTTCCCAAAAACGGCTCTAACGATTTTAATTAAACTTTAGCCGTTTGTAGAACTTTAGTTTTCCAACAACATTACACCACCCGCATTTCTGTAAAAATTCGGGTTCATAAATTACAAGACTTAAAATATCAAAAATCCAGTTTTTTTATATTTTTCATAAAAAAACATAAATAACATTAAACAAAACATTTAAAAACATTAAAAACATTAACATTAACATTAAAAAACATTACTATTCACCATTAAAAAGAACTCAACAAACTAAATAATTTAGTGTTTTGAATTACTTTTCTATTATTACTGGTTGCAGATAAAATTGAAATTTTCATTTTGTACGTTGTCCAATGTTATTCTTATAGGGAGTACAAAAATTACCACTTCTCTCTTATTTCTTGATCAATTTAGTTCAAACTTGATATGCTTGTCATGTTAGCATTGAACAACAGAAGAAGTTCGAAATATGTTGCCCCTTAATAACCCTGAGGGGGGGAATAGGGGACATTTCCCCTCTTAAAACCACGTGTGTAGCGATGGATTCTGTAGTGCCTCCTATACATGGATTTGGGTGGATATTTTTGAAAACAAATTGTTTACAAGATTTTCTGTACATTCGACCATGCTTTGTATTCTATATTTATTTAGTAAATAAAATGTAATTTACTCATTAAAGTTGGGCTAAAAGGGAGAAAGTATGCGTCAGTTTCCTGATACCGTTTATTTATATTGTACTAGCTGCTATCGTACCCGGTTTCACTCAGAAATACAACAGTTCTGTGTGCTGCATTCTGTGGTTAACTCGTGGAACTACTACGAAACTTGATCAGCTGTTTTAATTCTCATGAGCTCAAACTAAAGTGAATGTCTATAAGAATAACACAGGATTGGAACTTTGTCTCCCCGTGGGGCGGAGCGCTTTGGGGATTCCTTAAAATCCTTTCTTAGTGGTTACCTACGTTATGGAAAACGTACACGTGCCAATTTCGTGGTAGTAGGTGTAGAACTTTGGCCTGAGGGATGATCGGTGTTAAATAATTATTTAATTTTTAATAAGAATAACACAGGATTAGAACTTTGACTGCCCATGGGGTGGATCCCTATAAGATTTTGTTAAACCCTTTCTTAGTGGTTACATGGAAAGAGTGCATACACGTGTCAAATTTCGTAGTTGTATGTGTAGAGGTTTGACCTGGGGAATGATCGGTGTTTCGTATTTATAGATATAGATTTGTTACATTCACATTCATAGCTATCCATATCAAATAAGTGCCTTACAGGTTGGTTTACGATCAACTTATTACGTAAAGGTGTTTGCCTTTTTTTGTATTTTAATTGTAAAAATAATTAATTAAATGATTAGTGTTTTAAATAAATACATCTGTGGAGATTCTCATAGGGTATTTTAAAGGTGTATTATGTTTGTTTTTTGGTCTGAAAAGGTTACAAGGCCATCGTCTTTTTGCAACAGGCACTGATAGTAATGGAAAGTATAGGTTAGCTTGTAACGCTAATCATATGAATGGTAGCGTAGGCTTTATCTAATTTGCACGTTATCATTATATTAATAGGCAAGCACACAACTCTCCCCCTTTTTTCTCAGCGCGTGTGCATCGTAGGATAAATTCAAGCATACCGTTAATAGATAGGTATTGTTGTATATATGTGCAGAAACACCTTATAATTTACACCAGCCCTCAGACTAGTTGCAATGTTAATCTTAGTTTCAATGTTAATCTTATGGAAGAACAGTAATTAATTGAATTGCATATTTGAAAGTTGATATAATAACAAAATGATAGCCCAACAGCAATAATAGATGTTTTAGGACTAATGTAAATAAAATATGTCACTGACTACTGGAATAGAGACACCCTTTTCTTATCCGTTTAATACCACATAAAAAAATAAACCTGGGTGTGAGGGGGGGAGGTGGCCGATAAAGAAGAGAGGGAGAGAGAAAAAGGAGAAAAAGATAGGTTATTCGAGAAGTTCACTAATCTCACAAAAATCTAACTATTATACTTTACCAAGTGAGTGTTACTTTAGGAAATGGTTGTTTTTGAACAGCTGTAGTTTAGTTGTTCCTTAAGCTCGTGATGAGAGATGGTCGTTTCCCAGAATTTTGGGGAATGTCCTGAAAAAAAATAATTCCGTTTTTCTGGCGAGATTTATTTGATCTCAATATTATTTCGGGGCAGGATTATGTACTCGAAACGGTAATCTCTAGTGCGATCGTCTTTGACGACCATGATTACGCGGTGCAATCGTCATTTACGGCCATGATTACGCGGTGCGATCGTCATTTGTGGCCGACAAAACTTAATGTGTGATAATCATTTGCGATCTATATCAAGTGGAACGATCGTCAGTTACGGCCGGTATCACGTGGTCCAATCGTCTGTTTCGGCGGATAGCGGTGCGATCGTCATTATTTTTTTATAAACTGTGGTGCGATCGTCATTTATGGCCAATGGTACATGTTGCGATTATAAATTACGGCAACTATAAGGCGGTTCGGTCATCTATTACTATAAGCGTGATTTCTGTATGTTTATTGGAGGGCAAACATGGTCCTGATCATGACTATTGCGACTTTTCATATATTACAAGAATATTTTCGCCAAATTTTTGGGGGTCGACTGCCCCCTTACCACCCCCGAATTACGCTTGTATCTATTACGTTGATGGTGCATGGTCCGGTATTCTTTTACGGACTATATTACGTTTTGCGATCGTCAATTACGGCCAATGTCATACGGTGCGATTGTCATTCACAGCCGATGTTACGCGATGCGGCAGTTATTTACCATGGGACTGAAACCAAGAGACATAGGCCTAGGACCCTTTAGATCAGACAATGTGCTTTAAGGGGATTCCAGAGCTACCCCTGAGTTTAGGCAACCACTCATTGGTTAGAAAGAGATGAAACTCTAGATTGATAAGAGACAAAGCTACCTGACGCTGTAGGGGCGGATCCAAGGGGGGGCAGTAGGGGCGGTCGCCCCCCAAACCTAAGAATTGTTGTGTTTTATTTTATTATTCAGGCATACGATGAAAGTTTAAATAAATTAGAATGAAAATCTAAGCATCAGAAGCCTCCCGAAACCCCGTTTTTCGGTTCCGTGAGTCAAATTTTGCCGCTCCCGTCTACAAGCTTACATAAAATTCAAACTAACGAACCTAAACGTTTCTTTAAATGAAATAAAATACTCCCCATTAGACAGGTGAAATTTTAAACTTCCATTTTAGTATATAACACATTACTTATACCTTAAAACTTATACTTATTGCTTATTGGTGTACCTAAAAGCGTCTCACAAAAACATGGATATTGCCAGGATCGTGAAGTTGATACAGTTTTGCCAGTTGACAGACCGATACAGTGTTTTCAACGTAGTCTTGGAGGTAAGTTTTAGCAGCAAAGGTTGCTACAATTGTATTCGGTGATTATATTTTACTGGATTTCGCCCGCCTACCGTCATTTGCTATCAGCGGTGTTTTTTTTACAGGGTAGGTTTGATTTTTGTTTAAAACCGCGTAATCCGTTGCTAGGCAATAAATATCCAGTGGCTAGGCTAGAAACAAAAAGTGCCTCGAATTATATGTAATGAAGTAAGAGGAAACAAAGATTAGATTGCGTGCATACAGAAGCTCATCCGCCAAGTATTTTATTTTGTAAAAATGTGGTACGAAATTTCATTTTTCGAGTGGTTGACCCTGGCTATCAGCCTCATTCCTAATTGTATCTTCGCGTAGTATATATAGTTCAATGTTGCATATTTCAAATACGTTTTGTAAATAGTTTTTCGTGTGGGTAAATAGTAAAACAAATTCATATTACTTGTTCTTAAGACACCTACAGATGACGTAGAAAAAGTGTAATGCCTAAATATTTAATATTTATTTACGGTCGGGTGCAGTAGAACTAAAGTAATTTTTGTTTAGCTTTTTTATAAAGTTAAGATTTATTTTTTCTTGACTACAAGGCAATTGCTATATTATGTTAACTTACTTTCATTCGTTGGATAAATTCATATAGTTAAAAACAATAATGGGGGTGCCAGGGACAATTTTAGCAGCACAGGTTGCTACAATTGTATTCGGTGATTATATTTTACGGGATTTTGCCCGCCTACCAGGGGTACACAGGGAAGGGGGAGAGGTAACTTTCGGTGACCGGCCCCACCAAACATGACCTCTGGATCCGCCCCTGTGACGCTGGTGTACCCTTAACGCTTAACGCACCACAAAATGAAGCTACCTTGGGCCGCGTTCAGGGTTCAGACATTCGTTCATGGAGTCACTTCGACTCACATCCCCCTTCAAGAGTCGAGGGGGGGTCAAATCAGCTCAAGCCTATCGGCGCCACACATCTTAATCAGGCCCTGACCATGTTAATTGGGTTCAGTTTCATAATAAGACTAAAGAAATTTCAAAGTTAGTGACAGCTATTCACTCCTCTTTAGTATATAATTTTGTACGGTATTTTCTTTTATTAATTAAGTTTTGGATACCACAGTTAAAAATAATAGTTGTACAATTTTAAGAATGTGATTCAAAAACCTGTTTTTTACAACACTGAGTAATATTTGGACCAAAACTCACAATTTGGTATCTAATTTTCTAAAATATTCTAGGAGGGCCCCCGGAACCATTTTTTTTTGTGGGGGATCCCCTATCCACGGCACTTTTTATCCGGTATTATAATTAATTTATACCCCGCTTTAGGCTTCAACGGATCAGGTCACCTTAGTCCATGTTGCATGTTGTATGATCTTATGTGTTCCTTACTGCCATATATGTTATTGCGTGTGGTTATATGGTTTAGTATACCGTTGTAGAATAGTGAAGCAGGCGTGTTTCCTCTGTTCTGTGGTAAAATACAATTAGCTGACTAAATGCTCTTTAGAAAAAAATTGTGCATTATATAATTAAAGGTTAAGTAACCTGTACCCATAATATAAGAATTACTTTGGAGCACTGACGGACCAAGGGGCGGCGGCATAACCCTAATGACGTACGATGATTTGAAACAGCCTAAACGTGTCATGCTGCAAACGATGATAGGTAAAGTATTTTATGTAATTCAGTACAGTATTTTTTGTGAAATTCAGAAAAAACTGGCTCTTTAAAAGACAGACAGATAAACAAATGACAACACAAATTAAATTTAAATATCTCCACTGAATACAACATTTCACTGCTCAAAGCGATGTAGAAACAAAACTTATTTGATTTCTATCGATAAATACATTCCCCTCCTTGTAACATCTGGTATTGCTAATAATCTGTCCATCTGCAATTCAAATAACATTGTTCCTCATGTTTATCGTAAAGGCGAAAAACGAACTTTGAGGCCGGCCCGTGCCCTTCAGATTGAAAATATCGAAAAATAAAAACCTTTATGCACAACTGGAAATCAGGGCAAATATGTTGATAACTCAATCGACAAAATATGCTCAGAAATAACGGAGGAGTTATCTTAACAAAAATCGGGCTTAGCGTATTAATATATAAGATATAGGATGATAGTAGGCCTAATTTAATAACAATTTCTTGCTGGAATGTCAACAACACTGAAAATGTTAAATTTACCTCACAAAGTTCCTAAATTTAAGCAGCACTAGATTGCCCGAAGATGTCACTGTGTTGACGAAACGCATTCAAGTTAGGAACTGTATTAAAGTAAATCTTAAATTTATAACATAGTTTGATATTTGTTAGTACAATAAATTGAACGGAACTGGTTTTATAAAAGAGAAAGGTAAACTAAGCACTATGCCCCAGTCTACTAGATTGACTCTTAATCATTTTAAATATGTGAACTTTCAACTAAAGAGTTCTGTTAGGCCTTGTCATTATGGTATACTTTCCTCATGTTTTATAGTATTGAATAGTTTATTATCATTGAATTCTGCCATTAAAAATGTCAGTGGTCTTATAGAGTATGTTTTATGCTTGATTGTGCAAAGGTTGGGATGTCTGTCTACAGAAAGAGAAGTCCCAACATACCTACACTTCTGTCCCTTAGATAAAACTTAAATTGTAAAATGTGCAATGCAAATTATGACGATTCTGAGAACAAATGGAGGGGAAAAATAAAATGAATATGCAATGTAAAATGTACACTATCAATTTTTGTAGGTTTTGAGGTTTTCTGTCCTTTTGTGGGGAAGGATAAATATAAATAATACAAAAATACAAAATACTTTCAAAAAATTTCAAGATATAAAGGGTAAAAAATTAAACTTAAAATAAGTGCCTAATTTGTACTAACATCTTTTCGTTTTCGTTGTTAGGTAATTTTACTTAAAGAGTACAGTAAAAATATAAAACCTTTTATTACAAGGAGAAGCAAACTCATGCATTTGTATCTTGCTTCATACAAAAAATATAAAAAAACTTACAAAATCTGCTTACAGATATAATTAACTTACAATTATAAAGCTACACTACAAAAGTACTCCTAGCTAATTAAAGATATGATTTTAGTATCGTATAATATTTGTGAGATTATTAACAAAATAATTAAATGCGTGTCCAACGGGATTAAAATCCAAGTACTGTATTTTGTATTTGACGGTCATACAGCAGTTAAACTAGTTTCCTCTCCTCAACTGAGCGCGAATGTGATAAGTAGTTCCACATACCGGCACACTACAGCAGCACCAGTAAGCCGTCTCGGTATGTAAAGGATGCACGGCAAGCCGTACCTGACTGCCTTTCGGGAGGGCTGACTGGCTTTCGGGCAGATGACTGCCACACCGTGTAATATACCAGCGCGGTGACTGACTTACCGGGCGCAGATGAATGTATATATATATATATATATATATATATATATATATATATATATTTATATATATATATATATGTGTGTGTGTGTGTGTGTGTGTGTGTGTCCGTATATCGCTTATTTATGAATATATTTCTTATGAATTCTGGTAAGAGGCTTAATGTGTTATTAAGACATGTATATTCATTGGAAATTCACTAAGTAGGCCTACGCTGGTTTGCTGCAACGAGGTATTTTATTTTTTTGGTCACATAAAACCAGTTGGTCTTACCTTGCAACTTATTTACCAAAATTACTAAACCAAGCAAAACGAATAGAGTTATTGTATAAATAATTTTGTAACAATTAATTCTTAGTTTCATAGAGCGCATAATTCAACTATTTTTTATAAAGTGTATCTTATGGTACATTTCCATTTTAAACTTAATTTGACTTATGGTTGTTAAGTTACAAATTCAACCACAGCCTATCTTATGATAATTGAAGTCTAAGCACAGCTAATTAAAGTTATTTTATTAAGTTATTTTATATAAGTTATTTATTAAGTACCTGGCAGACCGAGCTATACTCAGTGTTTTTTTATATATTTATTTTATAGTTTTCGTGGGTTAATAAACTCAATAGATAAATATTGTTGTTCAGTAATATAATTAATAATCAATTTTCTAATGACACTCTCAATGTGTTACTGAAGCTAATTAATTTTTACGCATATTAGATACACCACAGTTTTTATTATAACTCAGTCTCCCATTATTTATCATGTTTTATGAATAAATATTTGATAAATGAAGTTATGTCCACTCGATATACAATATCCATTCAATGCGTAGGTGCTACTTTGACAGATTACTGGTTATGTATTCACCGGTGTCATAAGTTTTCACGTTTTCTCGTTTTCACGTTTTTCGTTATAATGATGTTTCGAATTACGAGAATTTTCAACGATAAAGTGCTTATTGAGGTTAAATGTCCTGCGAAAGCCCAGCACATGACCCCAGTAGAGGCGGTACAGAAGAAAGCCATCCTTTACTGCACCACAAAAAATGGCGATCTATTTCTGAAACGGAATCACAATTACCATTACCAGATTCAAGGACAATATATACAACACGCCAACAAATGTTAAGGACACGTCGCCAACAAACAGTATTGCCTTTTTGTTGTTTGGGCTCATCTTGGGATGTCTGTGGAAAAAATAGAGAAGGATGATGATTTTTGGAAGTCAAACATGGAATCGAAATTAGTTAACTTATATGAATCCTGTTTGCTTCCTGAAATCATCGATCCCAGACATCCAAGGGGCTTGCCGATCAGAGACCGTTTTTAATAACATGTCTGTAAATTGTAAATACTTGTTTTATGTATTGATTATATATCTATGATAGTTTATTTTACAAGCGTTTTATTTATCTCAATTTTCAATAAATCCCTTTATTATATGATGTGTTTTACTGTTTAATATTGTTTTTTATAAATTTTCTACCATCATCGTTAATGTAAATCATGGATGCCCAGCTAATTTGTTATAGGAGTATTAAGTTCATTTTACCTACATATTTAGGTTCACCCCATTTATATTGTAAGGAAAACATATACTACAAGCGCACGGCCATGGCGGTAAAGGGTGCGGGTGTTGAGTGGGAAATCAAGACTGTGTGACTTGCCATCTCCAAGCGGCTGGTCGGTCGCGGGGCCAGGCTCACGGGCTGTCGCCGCTGTCGGCTGAAGACGTCGGCACCGCTGCGCGCGCAGCTATCCCCCACCAACGGATCGTGTGCTCACCCCTCACGCCCTTGGCGAAATAGCGCCGCTAGCGGCTAACGTTCGAACTGCGTTGTGATTTTTGTCCATGGGTAGACCGGAGCCTTAAAACACAAATGGAAAGCTTTACGGTAGGCAGCACACAGAGCAAAAGAAACGCCAGAAGAACAGCACCTTCGACGTGAAGAGCAAGCTCAGCGTCAGGCTCAATTTGAGAGTAACTGAAATGGCCCTATGGCAGAGCAGTGATCTACAGAAACTATTAAGGAAGCTGAAGCTCGCACACGAGCTACTGCTGTAAGGTCTATGTCCAAAGGCAGCAAACGATCACCAGAAATACGTGGGGCGTCTTTGAAATTGCTGCCTTGACGCGACTCTTAGTCGGCTAATATATATCTTACAAACGCTATGTAGTGGGCGTGGAAGCCGCGACGGGTAACGCTATAGTTATACTAGAGTCGAATTAAAGTAGCTTTAGGATTGTCTCTAGTGACACCTGTTGGGGCTAGTGGAAACCCATAGAGCAGTAGCGCCTTGCCTGGCCACTGACGGGGCAGCTTTGACCAAACATAACCATAGCAACCAAACACATGGGGCCTAAAGTGCCAGTTTGTTTTTTGTTTACTGCTCACCATATTTGAGGCGTCTGCTAGAAGAAAATAATTGTTTGTTTTTATTTACTCATGGAAATTACAGCGAATTCGCAAATGCAAGTTTGTATAGATTTTGATTCTTCAAATGTTTTGTTAAAATATGTTAGGTATTTAATGTATATTTCCCAATGTTTTGGAAAACTGAGTAAAGTGATTCCCATCATGTTTTTCACCGTTTGTAACGTCGTACCTTTTGCACATAGATCTATATATTAATCGGCTAAGGAAATTTTTGTGGTACCGATTTCTCGGATGTGCGCCATTGTAGTTTTATAAAACTTGGCACACTTATTTAGTACTATTAGGAGATGTGTCGAAAGAAAATAGTTTTATAATTGGGCGTGTAGGGCTATGCCCTTTTGGCTTTCAAAGTTTACATGTTAACCTTATGGGATCATGCGTTCTCCTTTTCGTATTTGTTTATAATTTTCAATTCCATTAATAAGCAGCTACGTTATTCAAATAAATATGTAGGACAACAGCAAGAACTGATGATTGATAAATAACACATTTTAATAACTACTGGAATGGTAACACCATTTTCTTATCGGTTTTAACTCCACATTAAACAAATTAAAAGTGTTTGTGAGGGGAGGGAGCATGAGAGACATGGTGAGGATGACGTGGAAAGGTTTGGGGCATAAATAAAAAGGCTACTGATTACTGAAATGGTAACACCTTTCTCTTATCCGTTTTAACACTACATTACACCAATTAAACATGTTTGTGATGGGGTGAGGGTGAGTGACGGGGAAAGGATGATGTGGAGGAGTTTCAGGCATAAATAAAAACGCTACTGACTACTGGAATGGTAACGCCCCTCTGTTATCTGTTTTAACTCTACATTTAAAATATTGCCTGTTAGCAAGGGTGGGGGAGGGGTGGGAATGAGAGGGAGAGAAAAGAGCGCACTAGAACCCACCAGATATTAAACTAAATATTTCAATTATTTGGTCGATTTTTGACCATTGGGCGGCCTCTGGTTTAGCAACATTACACCACAAAAGGTTCCGATAGCTATCACTTGGGCGCTACAGTCAATCCTAAAGCTACTTTAAATATAATTAGATGAGTACACTCTGTGATCCCGTAAGTGTATGAGCTCAGCTGTCATGACGAAAAAATGTTTCAAATCACCAATAACTCATGAGAGTTCAATTGTTGTTTCAACTTTACAGTGTATTTCACACAAATTTACAAAGATCTTGAAGAACATTTTGGTCTGAAATTAGCAAGTCAGTCAGACCAAGCAGAATCAGAGTATTTACTCGCCCCCTTGAGCTGTAGTGGGGGGCGGGGGGAGGGATACGCCCCAAAAATAGATGCAACAGTTAGAGAGGACAATGAGGTCTGTCAGTCCAGGTAATATTGAAATAGTTAGTTGAACTTTTGTATTACTGGGGGCTACGCCCCCCAGACCCCCCATTGTTATTGTAGCTTTATTTTGTTTTTCAAAATTATATAAATACGGGTCTTGGATAGTAATACATTTTAAATTGGTTTTGAAATCCTTAACATTTCAATCACATTTGAAATCCTTCAAGCAACACACAGTAAGTATAACTGCTCCACCCATCGGATGGGCCATACCACCCAGATCCGACCTTTTTGTAGTAGAGTAAGATGCACGTAAATTGGCACAAACGTAAATAAATGAACTATTACCTTTTTGAGAACTTAAGCATAAAATTCAGTCTTAAAAACATATTTTCCATATGTTTTGTTTCTTAATTGTGTTTTCAATGACCATCTGTTGCTGCAGTTGCACCTTGAATATAAATTGCGTCAGTTTTAAAGACAATTACTTGCATTTAAAACTAGCAATTTTATTGCAGATAAACAATTTGTATTGCACTTTATTTGTAAAAACACACCATCTGACAGGATGAGCAAGTTGTTGGTCAAGTGGTCCAACCATGTTTGTAATTTGATTAGTGTACAAAAATAGGTTGAAATGACTAATACAATCATGTGACAACTTACGTGCCTCTTACTCTGTTTTTAAAATAATGTTAAAATACAAACATATAAATCATTTGGAGGACAATGACGTCCAGAATCCGTCAGTCAGTCAGGTCAGATAAATCAGTCAGACCAAGAACTATTGATTTAGTTATTTCTACTTTGGTCTCACTGCGGGGCTGTGCCCCCAAGCCCCCCGTTTTTTTGTAAGTTGTTTTGAACGCTTAAACATTGAAAAGGATAGAATCACATTCTTTAAGCCGATTACTTCAAGGATAGTTACTCGTCCCCAAACCCTCTTTCTTATAATTATAAGTATTATAATGTTTTGACATTATTTTTTTGGGGGGGTACAAAACAATATAGAATATTATGGAGAACAACAAGGTCCACATGATCCAATCAGTCAGGATATTTGTTATATTACCGTAGTTATTTGAACATTCGTCCACTGAAGGGTTATGCCACTGCCTATGTTATTGTAACTTGAAAACATAGTTTAAAAAAAAGGCTTGGTAATATATTTAGATTCACAAGAGAATCTAGTTGCTCGAATCGAGCAAAAATCTTATTTGGTCATTATCCAACTCATATTTGGTTCTATTCTTTTATAAAGTGATGCCCTTCTAGATTTTACCTTGAAGTAGCTTTACTTGCTTCTGTACTATGTTTTTTTTTTTGTATTAACAGCTGTTGTTAAATTTTCATAATGACATATAATACAAGGAGTAGTTTATACTATCGCAGAAAGGGATGCCCTCAAGTTAATACCGTTACAAACAAAATGTTCTACTCACTATATACCCCGACACCTTGGTAACAACCCATTAACACCCAATAATTCCATTGTTATTGCAGATTGACAATATGTTTCAAATACACATAAATAATGAACTTGAAGAAAAATGAGGTCTAAAAGTGGATCGGTCAGTCATATCCAGCGGATATAGAGAATACTCGTCCCCTCAGTCAAAAACGGGCTGGGTTTCCCCATACAAAGACATACGCTATTCATGGGACAATCAGCCATTCAGAAAAAGAAATACCGAAGTAGTTCATGGCACCTTCATCTAACTGGGGGGCTGCGCCCCCCAACCCCTCCTCATTATTATTGATGTACTTTTATGATATTGTTAAAATGTTTATAAATATTGAACTGGATTAACAAAAATCTTGGATTGATCACTCAAACTAAGTGATTCAGGTTTACAGTCACTCCAGGTTTTATACTAATCACATGTCCCTTCAGGTAGACCATTCTATATGCAATCTTCATTGAATGGTTTTAGTCACTAATCTCAGAAAACAGCATAAAGATGATTGAGTATTACTTTGATAGCTCACTGTTTGATTATAACATTTTGATTTCCCTGGGGATGAGACCTGTGTAGAACTTATTTTCACGCCAAAAATTAGTCATTTCCAACATTTTAAGGAAATCTTTAGAGCCGTTTTTGAGATCATAGTTTCAAGCAAGCAACCAACCAAACAAACAAACCTTACTCATATTAGAGTATACCAACAAGTACGCATTGACTATACTACAGTATTTATAGTCAGTGGTATAGGATATTACCATGCTGTTTCCTAAAATCAGAGAATAAAACCTTTGAATGAAGATTACATGTAGAGTGATCATATTCAGAATGAATCAAAGGTACATTGACCTATAATAACAACTGTTATGACCTCAAACATGCTCGTTAGTAGGAGACATGGTGAAAAACGACTCCAAGTCATAAACAAACTGATTAACCTTCCCCTAGCAAAGCTCAGCCGCGGGTAGTACTTAAACTATGAGTAAAACTTTGAGAGTTCGCTTATTTATTTTAAACAGCTGTTATGACTCTTTTGCTTTTATTTTAATTTCCATAAACCCAATGTGATTTTTTTAATTTCCCACAGTGGCTTTTTACATTATTTGATTTTTACTGGGGATGGGACATGTCTAGAACTTATTTTTATCCCAGATATCAGTTTTTACAACACAATTAGTTGGAAGGATACATTAGTTGTTTTTCAAGAAAATCGTTGGAGCCGTTTTTGAGATCAGAGTTGTAAGCATCAACCAAGCAAGCGAGCATGCAAATCTTACTCATATTATAGTTTAGGATAGGGTTGAGTAAAAATAATTCAGTATTTGTATTGATTGACTATAACATATTCTTACTCTTAGGCACATAGAGTGTACACGAGACAGGGACATTGATTCTGGATTTTATCATGTTTGAAGTTCTGAAAACAGACGGCCAGGGCTGAATTTAGGATCTGTATATGCCCTGGCCTACTCCCTAAATGTAAGTGCGGGCCCTTACCAGCCCGGCCAACTTTCCTGTTTGATTTGTGTAATATAGCCTGTGCTTATATCAGGCTCTACAGATGGCGTTGAGCAATTTCTTAGATTTCAAATTGCCAAAATCCGTATTGCTGCCTAGTGTACATTAACGTCGTCATGGCAAGATATTATTAAGTGATTTTCATTATCTAAATACATAAAACAAAGTCGGGTTTGTATGTTAGTTATTTAGTTACATCAAACAGCTGTTATAAGGATGACATCTAAACATACCTGAAAAGCATATAAACATATGTTTATTATGTAAATAACAAATCTACTTGAATGGCAACTTTTTTCAATACCGAAGCAAGCTCTATATTTAAATAGTCGAGTGAGCGTAGCTAACGAGCTCATCCTGGAGGAGAGTGAGTGAAGCGAACGAGCTTATCTTGAAAAGAACGAGAATCTTTGACATAAAACCAATTCAATGACATTAGGACAGAAGAACGTCTGTCAGACCACCTAGCAGTACTCAACCTGAACTCCCGAACGCTGACCCAAGGATCATCTTTCCTCCATAAATTTAACATGGCAACTTTTAAAGCCAGTAAGGCCCTTCTAAGGTCGGGGTTAAAAAAGTAACAACAATTTTTTGTATAATTGAAAATTTCCTAAAATTACTAAAAAAGGCGTAAATAATAACATAGAAAAATGTCTGGTGTGGTGGAGGTCTGTGGTTGAGGAGGGCGGCGTATCAAACGTGGGGACATCTTTCAGGAGATGCTGCTATAACAAAAGAAATCCAACGAATAATCATACGTTAAAATTAATCGTCTTGGAGTGATAGTAAAGGCAGAGCCCTGAGGTAAGAACAAAGATGTATCCACAATATTTTGGTTCCCAACTTCGTAGTACATAGGTCTGGAGCAGTTTTTAGAAGCCGCTTTCGAAATCTTTGGATTTTTTATTTGGTGGTTTATATTAGGTTTCTAATAAAATATACCACCTGATTTTTTAGAAAAATTCGGGTTCAGAAGTTAAAAGTTAAAGGTTCAGTTTGTTAAAAGTTATTATTCGTGGCTTAAGAGGTCCCAAAATTGAGTTTTTTTGCCTTTCTTAATACCATAAACTTTAAATAATTTGTACAGGTTTCAACAGTTTTAACTCGTTGCCATAAAAAGCTCAAAAAGCTGGAAAATTAGTACTCCAATCCAAACACGGTGATATTAGTATTTTGTTAGTAGGCTATTCGGCTAATGGTTGTGGAGAATATTTCAATCTCCATTCAGCAGTAAACTAAGTACATTGTCCGATGTTATTCGTATAAGAAATAAAAAACATATCTCTCTTATATACTGATTAATTTTACTAAAACTTAGTGCGTTAGCATTGACCAATAGAGCGGGTCCGCCCGTTTGAGCCTGATCACAGCTGTCATAGGAGCACGGGAATTGGTACTCTGAAAGGCCAATTTGGCTGCCTGTCCCATCCCACACTTTCCTTTCCTGCTATATCCTAACCTTCCGGTAACCTGCAAAAAATGCCCGCATGTAGAAGACGTGCCGATATCAGCTATGCTGGGGTTTCCTAATCCAGCAACAATGGTCTAAGTTGTAAGCAAACTAGCAGACATAAGACCGATTTCCAAAAAATCCCACTTCATCCCACAATCCCATTTTATCCCACAAGCAGTCAAAATATCCCATATATGGGATAAAAATCCCTCAAATGAAACACAGATAAATCCCAGCTGACATTTTAAAGACAACCATAGTCAATAACTTACTACGAAAACCAATTTAACTGCTGAATATCAAACATTAAAATTAGTTTTAATAATTATTAGTAATCCAAAATAAATTACAAATGCTGTGTTAAAACATCCCTTAGGTATCCCAAATGACTCCTTCAAAATGTCATTAAGAAATGTTTTATAGTTATGTAGTATTTCGATAACACACCCAGACACCCACACACACACGGCCACTGAATCTTCTTCATCAATCCAGTAATTCTCTTCGTTCATCAACTAATGTCTTTCAATCTCCGTGAATTAGTGAAACGTGCTACCAGAGTTACAGCAAACAGCAAATCACTCACTTCTTTATAATGTTGTAACAAACTTAGACTCCTAAACAGTTTCTTGTAATTCCTTTTTCAATACAATGTTTGATCATGATTCCCTACTGATAAGAATAAAATACTAATGTAAAGCAACTTCCTGTACAATAAAAAGGAGTGTTCTCAAAACAAACTATCACTAATTTTAACAGTTTCTTGTCTAAGGTAGACTCAGTGGCGGATTTAGGGGGGCTATAGGGGCTGTAGTCCAGGGCGGCAAATATTAAGGGGTGGCAAGTTTACCGAAAATTAATAAGTTGTTTACAAATGAATGTTGAAACGGGGAACATTTTGACGGCAGCGGATGACAATGACGGTGTGCCGCCCTTTGAAAGGTAAAGGTAGTAATCAGAGACTAATTTATTACGCTTGCAGTCCTCACACTGCAGTTCCTCAAAACTAAAACAGTCATAATGCATTTGTCATTCAACCGTACTAGCGACAAGACGATTACAGTAGTGGTGAACTAGCAAAGAGGCATACTATTCGGCGCTTTTTTCCCATGTTATTCTTATGGGGAGCCGTTTTTGCACCGACGCCAGCTCCCGCCTTACACAAGTTTCCTTGTTGGCCTGTACTAATGTCCAACCCTTGCCTATATTAAATATATTTTCCCAATCCCCATCCCTCCTCTATATTTTTTAAAATTAATTTTCAAATTCAGGCTAAAAAACTATCTTTAGTGTTTATGGTCCGATTTGTCTGCAATTTGGATATGTTATTGTCCTAGGCAAGTGTTTTAATAAAATCCACTTACATTTCCCAAATTCACTATAACGGTCAAATTAAATAATATTTTTTGAAAAATACTGCCAATTGCCACCTTCTTTATTAACTGTCTGATTTGTCTTCAATTTGGATATGTTATTGTCCTAGGCAAGTGGTTTAATAAATTCCACTTACATATCCCAAATTCACTATTACGGTCAAATTAAAAAATATTTTTGAAAAATACTGCCAATTGCCAACTTCTTTATTAAATGTCCGACTTGTCTGCAATTTGGATATGCTATTGACCTAGGCAAGTGTTTTAATAAATTCCACTTACATATCCCAAATTCACCATTACGGTCAAATTAAAAAATATTTTTGAAAAATACTGCCAATTGCCAACTTCTTTATTAAATGTCCGATTTGTCTGCAATTTGGATATGTTATTGTCCTAGGCAAGTGTTTTAATAAATTTCACTTACATTTCCCAAATTCACTATTACGGTCAAATTAAAAAATATTTTTGAAAAATACTGCCAATTGCCAACTTCTTTATTTACTGTCCGATTTATTTAAAATTTGGATATGTTATTGTCCTAGGCAAGTGTTTTAATAAATTCCACTTACATATCCCAAATTCACTATTACGGTCAAATTAAAAAATATTTTTGAAAAATACTGCCAATTGCCAACTTCTTTATTTACTGTCCGATTTGTTTAAAATTTGGATATGTTATTGTTGTAGGCTAGTGTATATGCACCATCCACATTTTACAAATAATGCGGTTAAATTTAAAAAAGAATTTGGAAAAATACTGCCAATTGGCAACTTCTTTATTTATGGTCTGATTTGTTTAAAATTTATATATGTCATTATTCTAGGCTAGTGTATATGTACACACCATCCACATTTGACAAATTAACTATAATGGTCAAATTAAAAAAATATTTTGAAAAATATACTAACAATTTCAAACTTCTTTATTTACTGTCTGATTTGATTTATTTTCGGATATGTTATAGCTCTTATATAGGTAACAAGACCACACTACCACACGTTCCACCACCCCCTATAATACAGTATTTTGTCTTTTTTGTTTGTTTATTTTGCTGTAATCCCAAAACTGACTTTGCTGTTTATTGTCCGATTTGCCTACACTTTGGATATTGTCCTAAGCATTTATTGTCTGATTTATTTTTGGATATGTTATAGCCCCCAACAATTATATCTAAAATTACAATATTATTTCCACCTATAATACAGTTGATGTGTTGTTTGTTTTGCCGCAACCTAAAAACTAACATTGGTATTTGTGTTTTTACAAAACTATATTTTGCGGTTGGATTAAAAAAAATAAATGCAAGCTTATTATATTTGCCACAAGCTTATTATATACATCCAGCTGTTATATTTGCCACATTTCCAATATTGTTGTGACCCTCTCAACTACCTCTCATTGTAATATAATAAGTAATATATATCCACAAAATATTTATGGTCAGAACTGCCTAAATTTTGGATATGTTTTAAGCCAACGCGATAACAAAAATAAATTTTTAAAACCCAAAACAACTAAACACAAAACACTAATCTTTCTTTGTGCTTGTTTGGAGTAGTCTTTATTTTATCCAACTTAATTTTAATTTTGTAGTTAAAATCAAACTTCCCACATTCTAGCTCCCTTTCCAGCCAGTGGTTGGAGACATAAAGGTTACGAATATTTTCAAACTGTACAATATATCTTTTTCTACCCCTATGTTGGACTTGTTTAATAGCGCTTATTAATAATTCCGCACCATATTCCAAATCCTCCAGTCTACTACATTCTTTAAATTTAACATTGCCTTTAATATCTTGCATCTCTATGTCTTCTTGTCCAACATCATCCCACTCATTGTTACGGAAACTTAGGTTTTCTATTTTTGGAAAGGAATTGCCATAAAATGTTGCGGTTCCGTTAGTGTTAAAGCTTGCAAGTGGCTCGTTGGTAGGTAGATAAATAATGTCCAAATCACCACTGTATGGCAACACGCTATAACCTTGCCTATTCTTATTTATCTCTATAAATACAGTTTTACAGACACCTTTAACATAGTATACACCCCTCCGTCCATCCTTTTCTGCCAACACTCCCACAAACTTGTTGTTTACTACAAACGCATACACTATATAATGTCCATAATGCTCTAGATCCTCCCAACGTCGCAGGAAGTAATCTTTTAATTTATCCTCTCTTTCCCTTCTTTCTTGTTCTTTAGCCAACTGTGCTTTGTATTCCTCTGCAACAGTATTTTCCACATATTCCAATTTACGCTTATTACTGTCAATGTCTTCTAATTCCAATTTCCTCTTTTTGGAACAACTCTCTAAGAAAGGCTTGGAAAGTGGCTCTATTTCGTTAATAGTGTATGGGTACAGTTTATTGGTCCGGCTTCTTAAAACGTAGGGAGTAAGGTTAGGACTTTCCACTAAGCCTAATTCTTCTAAATTGATGTGTTTAGGTATAGTGGAGAAAGGTGTATTTGATTTTGTAAAACATGTGCCCCCAGATTTGATGTAACACTTATGCTTTACACTTATAGCATCAGGAAACTCCTCTATTACCTCTACATAGTTAGTTGGTAAACAGTTAAAGCTAAATGCAGATAGAGCATACTTTATTAACTTTTCCCTTTGTGTACTATCTTTTGGCAGTTTTAGTTGTACTCCAGTTATCTTCTTCGTATTACTATTACCCCAATATGCGTATTGTAATAAATCGTTAAACACTAAACAACAACTGTTTTGTAATTGATTGGCAACTTTCACCCACATCTTATGCAGAGGTACAGCATAGAATGGAGCATTTTGAAAGTACCGTTTGTTGTCTTCTATTAGACTTAAACAATCTCTTAAAGGTTCAAACCCTTTACCAAAACCTCTACAATAGTTATAGATTGTTGCCTCTAACCTTGTTATTCCATTCTCTCTAGCTAGTTTAGACGAGAACGTTTCTTTTAGTCTCGCATCTGGACAGTTTACAAAGTTTATTATATGGTTTCCTATACTTTTAATTACTCCAGGGCTTGTAATCTGGCATATAAATTTATTATATATTTTTACCCTGCTATTTACATTAAACCATGTTAAACAGTCTTTACTAACATTATCTACAATAACATTATATCCATTCTTGTACGCCCCTTGGTAGCAAAAGTTAAAGTTTTCTGTAAGATATTGGCATATTTCCTCTTTATTAAATATCCCAGCCAAATCTAGTGTTATATCGAAATCCATAAGATAGTACATTTCTTTTTCCAGATCTTGCAGTATCTTTGGAAGATCTTCCAACAAATCCTTAATTTTAACATTTGCAAGCTCTATTTTATAGGGAATTGCTATATGATCATCATACTTTTGTTTAATTTGGTCAATATCTTTCTTTATTATTTGTAACACACCCTCGCTTTGGACCCCAGAGGACCTCTCCAAGGAGAATGGTAGTTTGGCCACAACACCATGTCGAGCTAAAGAGAATTTTTTAAATATTCCTCGTAAGTAGCTATTAAACGAGCCACATATTTCCTTCTTAACTTTAAATTTATTCCGAACGTCCCCATCACAATCCGTAACATTGGTTATCTTAACTAACATTATGTTATCACAAAACGCATCCGTTATAGATGTTAAGTTATTTAATTTTGGTTCGCCCTCGCAATAGTTTATATTACCTATGTCTGTAAGAAGGTTATTATTACGTAGATTTTCTAATAAAACCCATATACCGAATCTTTCGTTAGTAGGTTTAATACAATTTCCCAATAAATGGCTAACAGAGTACATTTCTTTTATACAAAAAAAGTAGCGGAAACATGTAAACAGGACAGATTACACTATAGGTATATATGTGTTGTAAATATATGGATATTGTATATAAACATAGGCGAGCGGCAAGTGTAACATGTACGTGGACACCCATATGCAAATATGGAATACCCACTATTAATATAATTCCAAATTCGACTAAATAAGTTTATAGTCTCAATATAATTAACATATTAACTAACGGTGCCATCCCGCATTAGTACCCAAATTGTCGAAATTCTATAATTCTATTCTTAGTCCTTGTATTAGGTTTTGTACTATTAAACCCTACATTCTTATCCTGTGCAGTAGAGTAATATATGCATTTAATACAGATACGCACATTCTACAAGACCTGTACATCTGTTGTATAAGCAGCAGAATAGACGTCTCACCCATTGTGTTGTTGTAAAGTAAAACATAAATGTAAATTGTGCTGGATACAACCGGCCAGATATTAGACAGGAAATGTGTTGGAAGTGTATTGCCAAAGACAAATCACATAGTGCAGCATGTAATCAATCCATTACTATTTAGACAAAGGTCAGTATTGGTACAACATCCGATATATTAGCCAAACCCAGTCCAAACATCGTGTCCTCAAAATGTTATGATTGTGTTAAATTTGTTTATATTACATATATTTCTTACACAATTTACAAACTATTTTTGTGTCAGTTGACAGAACCTGTAAAGTTGTGTAAAATGGCTGTAAACCAGTATCTGTGCCTGTGTCGTAATGTGTTGGAGTGTGTTATTGTGTCTCTGCATTTGTGTTGTTTTATAAACTTTAAATATTACTATATCCTTATACTCTTACTATTTCTGTTACTATAATATTTATTTTTTACTGTTTGTTTTCCAAGTTTGATTGTGGGTTTGGCTAATATATCGGATGTTGTACCAATACTGACCTTTGTCTAAATAGTAATGGATTGATTACATGCTGCACTATGTGATTTGTCTTTGGCAATACACTTCCAACACATTTCCTGTCTAATATTTGGCCGGTTGTATCCAGCACAATTTACATTTATGTTTTACTTTACAACAACACAATGGGTGAGACGTCTATTCTGCTGCTTATACAACAGATGTACAGGTCTTGTAGAATGTGCGTATCTATATTAAATACATATATTACTCTACTGCACAGGATAAGAATGTAGGGTTTAATAGTACAAAACCTAATACAAGGACTAAGAATAGAATTATAGAATTTCGACAATTTGGGTACTAATGCGGGGTGGCACCGTTAGTTAATATGTTAATTATATTGAGACTATAAACTTATTTAGTCGAATTTGGAATTATATTAATAGTGGGTATTCCATATGGGTCTAGGTGTCCACTTACATGTTACACTTACCACTCGCCTATGTTTATATACAATATCCATATATTTACAACCTCTATATGCCTATAGTGTAATTATATCTGTCCTGTTTACATGTTTCCGCTACTTTTTTTGTATAAAAGAAATGTACTCTGTTAGCCATTTATTGGGAAATTGTATTAAACCTACTAACGAAAGATTCGGTATATGGTTTTTATTAGAAAATCTACGTAATAATAACCTTCTTACAGACATAGGTAATATAAACTATTGCGAGGGCGAAACAAAATTAAATAACTTAACATCTATAACGGATGCGTTTTGTGATAACATAATGTTAGTTAAGATAACCAATGTTACGGATTGTGATGGGGACGTTCGGAATAAATTTAAAGTTAAGAAGGAAATATGTGGCTCGTTTAATAGCTACTTACGAGGAATATTTAAAAAGTTCTCTTTAGCTCGACATGGTGTTGTGGCCAAACTACCATTCTCCTTGGAGAGGTCCTCTGGGGTCCAAAGCGAGGGTGTGTTACAAATAATAAAGAAAGATATTGACCAAATTAAACAAAAGTATGATGATCCTATAGCAATTCCCTATAAAATAGAGCTTGCAAATGTTAAAATTAAGGATTTGTTGGAAGATCTTCCAAAGATACTGCAAGATCTGGAAAAAGAAATGTACTATCTTATGGATTTCGATATAACACTAGATTTGGCTGGAATATTTAATAAAGAGGAAATGTGCCAATATCTTACAGAAAACTTTAACTTTTGCTACCAAGGGGCGTACAAGAATGGATATAATGTTATTGTAGATAATGTTAGTAAAGACTGTTTAACATGGTTTAATGTAAATAGCAGGGTAAAAATATATAATAAATTTATATGCCAGATTACAAGCCCTGGAGTAATTAAAAGTATAGGAAACCATATAATAAACTTTGTAAACTGTCCAGATGCGAGACTAAAAGAAACGTTCTCGTCTAAACTAGCTAGAGAGAATGGAATAACAAGGTTAGAGGCAACAATCTATAACTATTGTAGAGGTTTTGGTAAAGGGTTTGAACCTTTAAGAGATTGTTTAAGTCTAATAGAAGACAACAAACGGTACTTTCAAAATGCTCCATTCTATGCTGTACCTCTGCATAAGATGTGGGTGAAAGTTGCCAATCAATTACAAAACAGTTGTTGTTTAGTGTTTAACGATTTATTACAATACGCATATTGGGGTAATAGTAATACGAAGAAGATAACTGGAGTACAACTAAAACTGCCAAAAGATAGTACACAAAGGGAAAAGTTAATAAAGTATGCTCTATCTGCATTTAGCTTTAACTGTTTACCAACTAACTATGTAGAGGTAATAGAGGAGTTTCCTGATGCCATAAGTGTAAAGCATAAGTGTTACATCAAATCTGGGGGCACATGTTTTACAAAATCAAATACACCTTTCTCCACTATACCTAAACACATCAATTTAGAAGAATTAGGCTTAGTGGAAAGTCCTAACCTTACTCCCTACGTTTTAAGAAGCCGGACCAATAAACTGTACCCATACAGTTATAGAAATAGAGCCACTTTCCAAGCCTTTCTTAGAGAGTTGTTCCAAAAAGAGGAAATTGGAATTAGAAGACATTGACAGTAATAAGCGTAAATTGGAATATGTGGAAAATACTGTTGCAGAGGAATACAAAGCACAGTTGGCTAAAGAACAAGAAAGAAGGGAAAGAGAGGATAAATTAAAAGATTACTTCCTGCGACGTTGGGAGGATCTAGAGCATTATGGACATTATATAGTGTATGCGTTTGTAGTAAACAACAAGTTTTTGGGAGTGTTGGCAGAAAAGGATGGACGGAGGGGTGTATACTATGTTAAAGGTGTCTGTAAAACTGTATTTATAGAGATAAATAAGAATAGGCAAGGTTATAGCGTGTTGCCATACAGTGGTGATTTGGACATTATTTATCTACCTACCAACGAGCCACTTGCAAGCTTTAACACTAACGGAACCGCAACATTTTATGGCAATTCCTTTCCAAAAATAGAAAACCTAAGTTTCCGTAACAATGAGTGGGATGATGTTGGACAAGAAGACATAGAGATGCAAGATATTAAAGGCAATGTTAAATTTAAAGAATGTAGTAGACTGGAGGATTTGGAATATGGTGCGGAATTATTAATAAGCGCTATTAAACAAGTCCAACATAGGGGTAGAAAAAGATATATTGTACAGTTTGAAAATATTCGTAACCTTTATGTCTCCAACCACTGGCTGGAAAGGGAGCTAGAATGTGGGAAGTTTGATTTTAACTACAAAATTAAAATTAAGTTGGATAAAATAAAGACTACTCCAAACAAGCACAAAGAAAGATTAGTGTTTTGTGTTTAGTTGTTTTGGGTTTTAAAAATTTATTTTTGTTATCGCGTTGGCTTAAAACATATCCAAAATTTAGGCAGTTCTGACCATAAATATTTTGTGGATATATATTACTTATTATATTACAATGAGAGGTAGTTGAGAGGGTCACAACAATATTGGAAATGTGGCAAATATAACAGCTGGATGTATATAATAAGCTTGTGGCAAATATAATAAGCTTGCATTTATTTTTTTTTAATCCAACCGCAAAATATAGTTTTGTAAAAACACAAATACCAATGTTAGTTTTTAGGTTGCGGCAAAACAAACAACACATCAACTGTATTATAGGTGGAAATAATATTGTAATTTTAGATATAATTGTTGGGGGCTATAACATATCCAAAAATAAATCAGACAATAAATGCTTAGGACAATATCCAAAGTGTAGGCAAATCGGACAATAAACAGCAAAGTCAGTTTTGGGATTACAGCAAAATAAACAAACAAAAAAGACAAAATACTGTATTATAGGGGGTGGTGGAACGTGTGGTAGTGTGGTCTTGTTACCTATATAAGAGCTATAACATATCCGAAAATAAATCAAATCAGACAGTAAATAAAGAAGTTTGAAATTGTTAGTATATTTTTCAAAATATTTTTTTAATTTGACCATTATAGTTAATTTGTCAAATGTGGATGGTGTGTACATATACACTAGCCTAGAATAATGACATATATAAATTTTAAACAAATCAGACCATAAATAAAGAAGTTGCCAATTGGCAGTATTTTTCCAAATTCTTTTTTAAATTTAACCGCATTATTTGTAAAATGTGGATGGTGCATATACACTAGCCTACAACAATAACATATCCAAATTTTAAACAAATCGGACAGTAAATAAAGAAGTTGGCAATTGGCAGTATTTTTCAAAAATATTTTTTAATTTGACCGTAATAGTGAATTTGGGATATGTAAGTGGAATTTATTAAAACACTTGCCTAGGACAATAACATATCCAAATTTTAAATAAATCGGACAGTAAATAAAGAAGTTGGCAATTGGCAGTATTTTTCAAAAATATTTTTTAATTTGACCGTAATAGTGAATTTGGGAAATGTAAGTGAAATTTATTAAAACACTTGCCTAGGACAATAACATATCCAAATTGCAGACAAATCGGACATTTAATAAAGAAGTTGGCAATTGGCAGTATTTTTCAAAAATATTTTTTAATTTGACCGTAATGGTGAATTTGGGATATGTAAGTGGAATTTATTAAAACACTTGCCTAGGTCAATAGCATATCCAAATTGCAGACAAGTCGGACATTTAATAAAGAAGTTGGCAATTGGCAGTATTTTTCAAAAATATTTTTTAATTTGACCGTAATAGTGAATTTGGGATATGTAAGTGGAATTTATTAAACCACTTGCCTAGGACAATAACATATCCAAATTGAAGACAAATCAGACAGTTAATAAAGAAGGTGGCAATTGGCAGTATTTTTCAAAAAATATTATTTAATTTGACCGTTATAGTGAATTTGGGAAATGTAAGTGGATTTTATTAAAACACTTGCCTAGGACAATAACATATCCAAATTGCAGACAAATCGGACCATAAACACTAAAGATAGTTTTTTAGCCTGAATTTGAAAATTAATTTTAAAAAATATAGAGGAGGGATGGGGATTGGGAAAATATATTTAATATAGGCAAGGGTTGGACATTAGTACAGACCAACAAGGAAACTTGTGTAAGGCGGGAGCTGGCGTCGGTGCAAAAACGGCTCCCCATAAGAATAACATGGGAAAAAAGCGCCGAATAGTATGCCTCTTTGCTAGTTCACCACTACTGATTACTCTACAGAGAAAGGGCGGCAAGCCACGAACTACGGTTAATTCAACTTCTCCCCTCCGCTCGTCAGGCACTGAGCTACGTCCAACTTACGGACTTTTCCAAGCTTACCCGTACGTTCGCATAGAATTAAAATGATTTTGTACACAATATCAATGATGACTAAAGCACACAGCTGAGAAATGTTGCAACAATAGAATTTGAGACAACAATAACAAAATTTAGACTACAATGATATTGTCGATTCATTTTCAAACTCAAGGTAACAAAGAAAGTTATTTCAGCCGTTGTATACTTACCATCAAAGGCATGTGGTAGCCTTTCGTTCTGTAGGATTTTTTTAACAAAACATCTGACCAAAGGTAAATAAAGACTAAATTAATTTGTGAAGAGAGGAGTTGATTGGTTGTTTCCATGGGAGCATATTTGACAGAGGGTCAAAGTGGTAGTCAGCATGTAGGTTGCAGTTTTTACCCCAGGCGAGACCTCTCTATATATATTTTTTTTGGGTGGAACAGTGTCAAAATCTCCCATTTCATTAAATGAAAAACTGTGATATTCGAAGTCTTTAAATCAATATCTTGTCACATTTTAGGCGAATCGTTATGTTAAATTTAACTTTATAAACTTGAGACATATTTTAGATGAAATTTTATTGTTTATCTCGAAGAAGTTATGATTTGAGTTATAAAAACACCTTGTAATATGGCATTGGAAATATTGTTGAAAACAAGCCGCCTTGTACATCGAATGACACCGTACCACCAACAAGCTGACACCACAACAGGACAAAATATAGGACAGGACACTTGTTAAGGTTATTTTTATTATATTTTACATTGCCATTATATTATGATTTACATTATTTTACATTGTCAATGTATTATATTAGTATTAAATTTACATAATACAATCATATTTTATTATTATTTTGCTCCTGTAGGTATTACTAGTACATGGTCCATTATATAATGGTCCGAATTACGAATTTAAGGCTACATTTACAACAGTGTCATCATATGTTATTTATAGGTTATTTATTATAATTTTCAGTACTCAATGCGTTGGTATAAAAATTAATGTTTGATGAAGTTAGAGATTGTTAAGTCTTTGTTGGAGGATTTCCTTGTTATTAAAAGTAATACTGTAGCACTGCTTCACTGCTTTTAACACCAACATTTGTCTCTAGAGTTGCGGATTGTCATTGAGTAGGCTATATTGAATATTAATTCAACTGTGTTAATGTGAATCAAGTCAGTTATACATTATTTTACTGTTTTTCAACCAAGAAATAACAGAAATTTCTTAAACTTATTCATTCAGTAAATTCGTAAATTCTTTAGATAGTGTCACAAAATAACCAAACAAGATATATAACATGTGGGTTAACCTGGGCGGCGAAAAGGACAAAGATTACAGGGGGGAGGGCGGCAGATTTCCTAATAGCCCTTGGGTGGCAATTGCTTAGATCCGCCACTGGGTAGACTGAAGTTTCTCGAACAAAATTGAAGGTGTCAGTCAACAATTTGAATCTTTTTCTGGAATTGTTCAAACAGATTTTTAAAGTGCATTTCCATTCAAAACAGTCCAGAAAAAACCTGGCGGCAAAAATAAACACAAATTAAGCCAGGGTTTAAAAGAGTTTGCAAATCGGAATGTCGATTTGGGGATTATGGCCCGTGATTCGAATGATCCAGCCCTAAGAGACTGTTGAAAAAAGCTTTTACTCGAGGAGAAGTGAGCAACCATTTCTCATGAAGTTCAGAGCTCCGATTGCATGCAGCGGGCCATCTGGTGTGTTTTGCATAGAGAGACACGTGTGACAGATCAGAATGCTTCATTTCCAGCCTTAAAACTTCAGGGAGATTCTGTTCAAGCGGTATCTGAAGTGGTTAACCTTGTTAATAGTAATTTCTAAAATATTTAATGCGGAAGCATTTCATCTCATTTCAATTTGCAGTCTAATGTTTCGTGTAATCAGGCTCAAAAACATCCAGCAATCGGTTCTTTATTTTTTGCTCCTGTCAATAAAATTGAAGTGGAAAAAGCTGTCATGTCCCTAAATCTAAGAAGTCTTCAGGAACGGATCCAGTTTTCTCATCAAACAAATTAACCAAGGCCTGCTTGATCCCCTCGTCCACTCTTTTATATTTCACTTTCCTCAGGCATTTCCCTCAATATCTATAAGACTTTAAAGGTATTCCCTATGTTGAAGAGGGGGGACAAAGGTGATGTCAGTAATTATCGACCTATTTCTCTTTTGTGTTCGCTTTCAAAGGTATTAGAAAAAGTTGCCTATAAAAGGTTGTTGGATCATCTGGAGAAAAATAACATCCTTATAGATAACCAATATGGTTTTAGGCCAAACCATTCAACGACTCAAGCAGCTGTTGATTTCATAAATGATGTAGTATCACAGCTGGAATAGCGTGATCCAGCCTTGGGAGTATGTTGCGGTCTTTCAAAGGCTTTCGATCGGGTTGATCATAACATCCTTGGTGAGAAATTGCAGGTATATGGAGTGCGAGGATTTGTTCTCTCCTGGTTCAAGTCATACCTTTCAGGCCGGAGACCATTCGTGGAAATTTTAGGAAGCCGTTCTCAATGCAGGTATGGGGTACCCCAGTCCCAGGACTACCTTAAAACTGGTCTATACCAGTTTTGAGGCTGACATTGGGTCCAGCAAATGAAGTTTTCATTACATATGGTAAGTATTTTGGCTGTCCATTATGACAAAATTCCCTTTCACCTTTGGTCCCTCCATTTGTAGTGGTTAGGGACAGAATCTCCGGGTTTGGTCTCCAACCTGCCAACCTGAGATTGGATGGTACATCCAATACATGGTACATGGCTGTTGTACATGGATACCCTGTCAGTTGAGTTGACAAGTTGGAGGGCAGAATGCGAGTCCCCTCTTTGAGAGCCTCGTCTCAGCTGTCACAGGGGCGAGGAGCACGGGAGTTGGCCCTCTGAAGCAAACGTCCCATCCCACCCTTTCCTTTCCTGCTAAATACTAACTTTCCAGTAACCTGCGCAATATTCCCGCTTGTGGAAGATGTGCCTAGCAGCTATGCTGGGGTTTCCTAATCCGCTACAATGATGATGTTGGGGTACCCCAGTGCAGCATTTTAGGACCCTTGCTCTTCATTATTTATATAAATGACCTTGTTGCACATTTTCCTTTGGCTAAATCTATACTTTATGCGGATAACACGACGCTGCTGTTTGGGGGTCCACAAAGGGATCTGCAATATAGTCACAGAATCTATGGAAATACTTCAACACTGATTATCAGTTAGCAATCTTTTTTTGAATTCAGAGAAAACAGACTTTATTCAGTTCTTGACCAAAAATAAAAATCCTAAACATATATCTTTGGAAGAATTTGAAATAAACTAATGTTCTTTGGTCAAGTGTCTAGGTCTGACCGTGGATAGTGGCTTATCATGGTTTTCTCACATATAAGTCGAGTTAATTATGTACTCAGAACCTTACATCCTCTCATAGATTCAAATGCTTTGCTTATGGTTTATTACGGATGTTTCCCCTCTGCCATGACGTACGGAACTGAAGTGTGGTTTGGGCCTCCGCATGCTTCTAAAATTTTCTTGGTGCAAAAACGTGCTGACCGTATCATGAAAGGGCTACCTCCGCTACATTCATGTAGAGGAATAATCCGACTGCTTAATCTTCTTACCCTTCCCTCCATTTTCAAATTCAGAGTAATCATGACCACAATAGGTAATGCTGAAGATCTCCCAGTTGTACGCAAACCACAGGTATCCGACCAGGCATGGTGACAATCTCCGCACTCCCCAAGATCGCATGACTCTTTCTGAAAGGGGAGTATCTTTTACTGGACCGGTTTCATAACAAACTCCCTGCTGAGATCAAAAGTTTGAGAGGGGCTGGATTCAAGAAATCCGTGAGGACATTTTTAGTTAGCAAAGAGTTTTATAGTGTACAGGAATTCCTGTCTACCTGACCGAAAAAATAGGCTCACATTGTCTTTGTTATTTTAACATGAGTTGTTAATTTTAAGTTTTGTTGTAATGACGACTGAGATATACATCTGTATGTATTTATTCAGAATAAATAATGTCTGTGTCTATATGGTGTTTTGAAATACAGTACACTATAATCAACCTGGGGATTGATTTTATTTTTGATTTTGTTATCTTTTGGTTACAATTCGAAAAGATTAAACTAACTCTGAATGCATAATCGTTGTTTATGTTTCGGGGGATTTATATGACGAATTGAGTGGCTGATGGTAGATTTGTATGTTTCACAGACATATCAGTATGGCGGAAATATGAACATAAAATGCTTTGGGTAAATCAAATATAAAAGTAAATGTAAATTGAATATAGTTGTTTTAAATTAAAATTACATGTAAATATTTTGTTGTGAAATTGTGAAGCTGTATTAGTTTTCAGTTCCTGTTTATTTATAGAGACGATAAAAAGGAGAAAGATTTAAGAGGATAATTAGAGTAGAGTATCTTTTATTTTTTTTTTTGTTTTTTAAGATGTGTAAGTTATTTTATTTTTTGTTTTGAGAAAAAATCAATGAACTGGAAAATGTGTCAATGTGTGCATATTGGAAATACTTTGTATCATGTAAAATTGGAGGAGATAAATCATTCTTATTCTTAAATGGGACGTGTCCACTCTATATACTGTATGCTGTGCTCCCTGCTCTTGGTAATGCTTGTTTGTATCATCTAATCATAAGTTTATTAATTGTATTGTAAGGGTATGTGCGAAGCTCAGGCTCAGTCAGGTGTATGTATTGTGAAATCCGGCGGCTCAGGTCTAATTAAGGTCCTGGCCTGGCAGTTTTTACAGTTCTACCTCTCAGAGAGATTTTCTGATTCTTCATGATTCTCTCTAAGATGTCAGGGCGATTCTCTCAGAGATATTTGACGGTTCTTTCTGATTCCGAGTTGTTATAGTTCTACATGATTCTTCACGAGAAATTTCACGACTTTATAGTAGCCACGAATTTTAAAGATGTCAGGCTACTACGGCGCGGATACAAGGGGGGTTCATGACCCCCCCCCCCCCAAAGAAAGCCTCAGACCTTCACATATTTTACCCATTTTTCACTGTAAAGGTAATTAAATTTCATCAGTTGGTCGTTTTTGGAACACTTATGACCGCTTTTAGTACTTCACGAGTGAAAAATACTTAGCATTCATGATCGCTGAATGACCATTGCGACGCCAGCTCTCGCATTGTTGCAAGTCAGGTGTTAACCTAAAATCTCCAAATAACAAATTAAATATACCAATAACCAAGGAGGTCTATTGATTAGTAACATTGTATTTGTTGATTTGCTCATAGTTTATTCCATTTCATTGCAAGAATAGATAAGTGAAGCAAGCAAACAAAATTCATTTGCTTCATTTTTTATTACTTTATTACACTGATTTGAATGACCATACTCGTTTAGACGAATCCATCACTGCAGTTCAAAGAACGAGATTATTTTATTTATTTCTCTAAGATGTACTAACCTAACCAAATCACCGACTACCCAGATAGCACAAAAACATAAAAATCACGTTTTCTTTTGACATTCAACAAGTTATTATCAGGTGAAAAAAGTATATTTTTCACGTTTTTTTCACGCGAATCCATCGTACAAGTGTCACAACTTTATTTCCACCATTTTATACATTTTTACATTTTTTCCACATTAATATAACGTAAATATATAATTTTGTCATACAAATTTCATAATTGTTACGTGAGTAATATGTTATCATCACATGATTAACATAACATTTTCATATATTTTAGTGAGCTTTTGGTAACAGTTTGTCAGAAAACTTCATGTAGTAAAATATAGAAAAGTGCAGAACTAACATTTATCTACCATTTGTACAAGTAACATGTACCTTTTTGGCACATTTTAATTTTTTTTACAAGAAAATGTAATTATATTTATTCTTTCTTCATTTTTATATGTTTACATTTCCATGCGCCACATTTAAAATCACAATTTAAATTTACTTATTATATGACAATTAATTTGAAGATCCTTAATAATAGACTGACGTTCAAGATGTACTAAAAAAACAACAACAAAAACTGAAGTCTATATTTAAAAAAAGATTCTTGAACAAAGTTAGATGGAAATCAATATATTTTGTTATGAAACAAATTAATAAAAAATAAAGAAATTATGCAAACTATACTCGACGTCATATCATTGCAAGCTTGGGTTTTAGGCATATGTTGCAAATTTGTGCCAGTTAGTTTACTTACGTTCGAAAACCATACCCCGTAAACAAATATTTTAATACGGACAGCAGGGATACACCAAACGGTAACATCGCAAGGCAAGGAGGGCCGAGGGGAGGGGAAAGGTACTTGTCGTCTTGTCGGCGAAGCTTGCAATGATGTGACGCTGAGTATACTGATTTTCTTTCCTGTGAACACTTAGCTTGAGGCATTTGTTAGAATATCTGACACTAGTTAAATTAATTAGAGTATAATATATAACACAATTTGAATAATAAAAAAAAATGAAGCTGCGTTTGGAGCCGCCGTGTTGGATTTTTACCTCCACAAGAAAACAATAATAATTTAAAAAAGTGTTTTCTCTGTTATTTGTATCAGAAAATTAATGATTTATATTTCAAACTATAAAGGTATTTTAAATGCTGAAGGCTTGTGTTAAGCCGCGTCCACACCTAGCGAACGTTCGTCGAACATGTTCGACGAACATGTTTGTTGTATTGAATTGACATCGAACATTTTAAATGTTTGTAGAAGTATTGTTCGACGAATAAAAACTCCTGTGTTTGGACGAACAAACTAGTGTTCGCTCTAAATGGCTCAGTCAACTCGCATTAGTTTTCAGTGATGGTTGACCGCGACCTGGTGTATCGTCGTCAGCGACTAGCATGTGTTGCCGCGGCTTTCATCGTGATCAACCAGCATCAACCCCGTCCTCGCAGGTGGTGGCAAAGGCAACTGTTACAGAGGAGGTATGAGTATAGTGGAGAAGATTTACGTACAGATTTGACTTCTGGATGTTTGTTTACAAACTTTACACGAGTTTCGAATGCTGATTTTGAAGCATTAGCTCTCATGATTGGGCCTATAGTCGCAAGAGAAAATACTAACTTTCGCCAAGCAATAAGTGTTAACGATTGCTTAGCTGTTACTTTACGTTTCTTAGCCACAGGGGATTTTTAAATAATGAGAACCATTGCCACTGAAATCTGTGTCGACTGCGGGGTCCCTAGCCTGAGTCAAGCTTGAGACAGTTGATCGTGGAGTACTCTTGTCTCCTACTATAAATTGTAAATATGTTAACCCCCACCAAGGCTTTTTCTCCTCAGCTGTACCCATTCCTGATTTTAATACAGTTGCTTTTTTCTCTCTCCTATACTGAGCTAAGATACTCTCTATTTTCTTCTTAACTTCATCTGCGTTGTTGATACCCAACTCAGTAGCGATGGCGGCATACGCGTCTTTCCTCTTATACTTATTTTTATAATCACTGTCCGATGTATCCCACAACAGCTTGTTTGATTCGTACAGTTGAATCAACATAATAACTTTGTCCTGATTCCAAAAATCCTTTCTCATCTTCAATGCACAATAACTCACAACAACCAACACAAATAAGCACTAGAATACGTGCGCCTTCCACCCGCTACCGCCTCAGACTACCACGAACATCCGCCAGTTTTCGCTCCGAGAGCGAACATTGTCTCCGAACAAAGATGGTGGTGACTAGGTTGTCAACCCCCAAACATTTTGTTCGGGGACGCGTCCACACTGCAGAAAGGCAAACATTGCACGCCGAACATCAAAATGTTCGGACAATTATCCACGAACTGTTCGGTCAAACATGTTCGCCGAACGTTTGTCCAGTGTGGACGCGGCTTTAGCCACATTTTAAAAAACATGTATATACTTTTCCTCCAATTAAAAAAAAACAAAACTTCCGACGACTTCTTACAAGGAAATATTAATTTTAGCGAATTTCCCCTATAGGGAAGAAGCTATTACCGTAGTCGGCATGGTAAGACCTAGGCCCGGGACCATGATAACTTTTCGTTTTGAGGTCCCCAGACCCCAAAAATACCATCCGTTCGAAACTGTATTAATATGTGTGTGTGTGTGTGTGTGTGTGTGTGTGTGTGTGTCCGTGAGCACGATAACTCTCGTAAACATTATCCGATTTTGATGAAATTTGGTAAAAACGTGTAAAGCAACATTTATGACTTTAAGTTCGAAAACCAACCAGATCGCTCTATCCGAAGGGGGTTTTGGGGGGGTTTTGTACCCCAAAAATGTTTTTTTTTGAATTTTGTATATATAAATTTGGAAATAGTCAAATTTTAGTTTTTCCCATTGGATTCAGCTTAAAAAACACACAATTCGGTATTTTGATCATTTCTCTACGTCAATTGGTTACCGAGATATTGAAAGTGCTAAACACAGTACGTTGTCTAATGTTATTCTTATGGAGGAAAATAAAAATTTTATATCTCGCTTATCTATGAACATATACTGACGAAACTTGGTATACGGCTTCATCTGGTTGTGGACCATTGATATTTGCTCAAAAAAACAATTTTTTGCCAAAGGCTCCCGTAGCAGCAAACCTGCGTACTCAGCCCCATGTTATTCTTATGGAGAATAAGTAACGTGTTATCTCCCTTAATTATGAAAATAAATTAATGAAATTTGGTATGTGACTTCACCTAGTTGAATTATATTGATATTAGCTTAAAACCCCATTTTTTGTGTTCCTTGCTTCAGCAAACCTGCATACTCAGCCGCCATGTTGTTCTTATGGAGAATAATTAAAACGTCATAAACCGTTTATTTATGAATGTATATTAATGCAACTTGGTATGTAGCTTTATGTGGTATTAAGATAAATATATATGCATTGGAAATTCGCTGAGTACGCAGGTTTGCTGCTACGGGGGTGTTTATTTTAAATATAGCTAACACAAACCCTCAGCATTTAAAATACCTTTAGTTTGAAATATAAATCATTACTTTTCAAATACAAATAACAGGAGAACCCGCATTTTGAATTTAACGTTGTTTTCTTTATGGGGGTATAAATCAAACATGGCGGCTCCAACTTAAACAAAGTTGTTCTTTGGTATTTAAAAAAATGCAGGTTTATTTTTAAAATAATGAGACAATATGCTTTAAAACAATCAGTTTATTTACTTTTTAAAAAGTTTCCATAACTCTGGTATAACTAATCACGTAAATCTTCAAATTGTTCTAGGCCCCTTTTCCTGAAAAAATTGTATAGCCTTTTATAAAGTTTTAGTAAAAAAAATAATACCTCAGTAGGGGGCATTGGCCGATACAGAACCAGCAAAGGCGCGGTGAGGATGCGAGGATGCAAGGTCACCCCCCCCCCCAATGACCTTGACCTTGACCTTGACCTTGACCCCCCCCCGATGGCCTTGACCTTGACCCCCCCTCCCCCCCCGTGACGTCAACCCCCCCCGTGACGTCATCCCCCCGTGACGTCATCCCCCCCCGGTCGTGAGGAAAAAACTTTCGAAAATTAATAACTAGCCTATTTACCCACCGATTCCCACGGGACTTTTTCCAGAGTGTAGGCCTATCCCAGAGGAAGCGAATGACGTAAGAACCCCATAGATCCGCCATTAAAAAGGCTGCTATTAATTTTTAACCGCGTTTTCCTTATGGGATCTCAGCTGTTTACCTACCGATTTTGACGAAACCTCACCACATGTCGGACGGCAGCCTAAGTAAACCATCCTTTAAAGAAAATTGAAAATCAACCGTTAAACGGGCCCGCTATTAATTTTTAAACGCGTTTTCCTTATGGACAAGTGAGGAGCTCCCCCCCCCCCCCGGTCGTGAGGAAAAAACTTTCGAAAATTAATAACTAGCCTATTTACCCACCGATTCCCACGGGACTTTTTCCAGAGTGTAGGCCTATCCCAGAGGAAGCGAATGACGTAAGAACCCCATAGATCCGCCATTAAACAAGGCCGCTATTAATTTATAACCGCGTTTTCCTTATGGGATCTCAGCTGTTTACCTACCGATTTTGACAAAACCTCACCACATGTCGGGCGGCGGCCTAAGTAAACCATCCCTTAAAGAAAATTGAAAATCAACCGTTAAACGGGCCCGCTATTAATTTTTAAACGCGTTTTCCTTATGGGATCTCAGCTCTTTACCGACCGATTTTGATGAAACTTCACCACATGTCGGGCGGCGGCCTAAGTAAACCATCCTTTAAAGAAAATTGAGAATCCACCGTTAAACGGGCTCGCTATTAATTTTTAAACGCGTTTTCCTCATGGGATCTCGGCTGTTTGCCGACCGAATTTGATGTGACTTCGTTACATGTTGTATGCCGACTTGACTAATTGACCCCCCACCCGTGAGCGGCTCCGCGGAGTCACGTGTCGAGGCGCGTGCTAGGGCCTACGTGACCGCCCGGGGCTGTTTACTCATCAGCGGCCTTCCAGACCTCTCACTCCTCCGACAAGTGCGTCGCATGAGGCCTCCTCCCGACTGGAGTGCTATTTATGAGCACATCCTCAAGGGTTTCGTCAGTTTGTCTTTGGAGCTCTTGCTGTGCGGACGAAGTATTGCTGTTTCTGAGTTAGTCTTGACCAGAGCCCCTTTCACGATGGATATCGCTACGGTGGAGGTCTTTGTTGTTGAACCCAACTTCCACCGCTACCTTCTGCTAGGACCAGAGTTCCTTACCCCCACGAGGATTAGGGTCGAGGAGGCGATGAGGAGAGGTGCACATATCTTCCTCAGGCCGGGGTGGTGGGGCCCAGCTGGACCCTTAATGTCCTTTCGTCGTTTCGACCCGGGCGATCCAGCGCAGTGGGACGAGGTTTTACAAGGGTTGCAGTTCACCCTTAACCATGGTAGAATGGCAGTGCTGGATGTCCAGGAGAATGTCAGAGGACCTGGACAATAACCGATTACCTTTAACCCACTACATGTTTTTTCCGGTAATAAAGACTTCTTTTACCCTTAACCTCATTCCTTAAAAAGAAATAAAAATAAAAAGTTTACTTATAAACTTGAACATGAGGATCCCCCCCCCCGTCAGCGATAGACCACCTCTCACGTTTCTGGAAGCTTCTAGAAGGTTCGCTGAAGCGTGCAACCTGGGTATAAAACCGAGGCAGAGCCGCGCGCGCGACCTCAGTGTTGTTTGAGACGTCACCATGAACGGAAACGGAGTCAGTGCAGCTGAAGTGGATCAAACGATCCGCTCCTTCCTAGAGGAGCTGAACGCAATGAACGATGAGAACGCCAACGCACCGTCAGTACAGCAGGGATGCGCGTCAAAGAAGAAAAAGCTCGATGGGTGGACTGTAAAGAGGAAGGAAGTGCCTATCGATTCCCCGACACTGTGCTGGTCCGCTGGCGGATATCAGCACACTGTGAAGAACCCTACCAACAGCGGTAATGTACTGTTGAAGATGAATATGTTCAAAGGAAGTCGCCCCACGTTCAGTTGCGGCTTGTACTTGGACGAGGAGCGAAACGATGAAATCTGCATATGTCTAGAGGACCTGCTATCCAGATTGCAAAACCTATGGCTGGCAAATAGCGAGACGGGAGAGTCAAGATACGACGGGATCACTAGGACCGCTACTCCTCTACCCACCTGGCGAAAGACCGATTGCGTCATCTCAGGGAAAACCAAGAGGAGCGCACACTCCAGGCGCGCTACCCAGTAAACGAGAGAGCATGGAAACTTCCACTAAGCAGTTGATAACCGAGATGCTTCTAGAACAATCCACTTGTTTACGCAGTAAAGCTTTCCATTACATCACCCTTCCCGGAATTGAGCGTGGAAACTTCCACTAAGCAGTTGATAACTGAGACGTTTCTAGAACAATCCACTTGTTTGCGCAGTAAAGCTTTCCATTACATCACCCTTCCTGGAATTGAGCGAGTAACTATGTCATCATGTTGTTGATACGCGCAAGTCGGCACGTAGACACCACCAATAAAAGGCGACTCGGTGGCGAGAGCCGGTCATTCTGCATCCAGCCGCTGTGCCATGCTCAACACGGACCAGAAGATGGACCTCAGGACAGCCCTCAACAGCTGCAAGGCCGCGGGTTACACCCGCATCGTAGACCTACAGGAGAACGTGGTGTATCCCATTCGCTCGTTTGAGCGAGTGGACACACCGTACGGCAAGGCGGTGATGGCCACCTTGGAGGGTCTTGTCGGCGATGATCCGATTCGCATTTACATGCCTCGGCGGTACCTTGCAGTCCTGGACGATAACACCATCACGCAGTATAACGTTGGTGTGAGGCCGAGGATGAGCCTTATGAAGAGGAGCAGCTCTCCAGGCAGTAAAAGTCCTCTCCTCGAATTTGTATAAATAAATGGTATTCCTTATTCCTTTATTTCCCTTCAATATTAAAAAAAGAAACCAAATAAAAAAAGCAAGAAAAGAATTTAGTTTTAAGAGCCGAGGTGGTGGTGCATGGCAGTCAGTAGACACCACGGACTTGAGGTGGAAACACCCGTTTACCGCCATCGTGGCCGGGCCCTCAGGCAGCGGCAAGTCGCACTTCGTGGCTCGCTTCATAGAGCACGCTGACCACATGTGCGATACGCGGTTCGCCCGTATCACTTGGCACTATGGCAGTGGTGGCGGCGGTGGTAAGAGCCGTGCGGACTCTGCCGTGCGCTACGTAGCCGGCCTGCCAGACCTGGACGACTACGACGGTAGCGAGCCCGCCCTGGTCATCGTCGATGACATGATGCGCGAGGCTGGTCCCGGCGTGGCGGACCTGTTCACAAAGGGCTCAAACCACCGCAACATGAGCGTGTTCTTCATCACGCAAAACCTGTTTCATCAGGGCAGGGGCCAGCGCGACATATCGCTGAACGCTCATTACATAGTGTGTTTTAAGAATCCCAGGGACCGCGCTCAGATCAAACATCTGGCCCGTCAAGTATATCCGGAAAACCCCAAATTCGTGGAGGAGGCTTACGCGGACGCCACGCGCGACCCGCACGCTTACCTGCTAATAGACCTGAAACAGTCTACGCCCGAGAAGATGCGCGTACGTTCAGCCATTTTCCCAGACGACCCGGTGAACTACGTGTACCTGCCCAAGAAGAAGTGATAAATAGGCCGAGCGCACGCCAGAGTCAGTCATCATGTCACTCCGCGTGAAGAAAGACGCAGCGCTGCTGAGGGCCCTAATACACGCTACGCCCAAAGAACGCAAGGCTCTGTTAAAAGCGTGCGACAAGAGTCGCATCAAGTCATTGTGCGAGTGCGCGTATAACGTCCTACGCGGAAACGTACCGCTTTCTCCCTGCCTCAAACGCAAATTGAGCAAACACAAACAGGCGCTCAGACGGCTGGTGAAACGCGGCGAGGGTTGGGCCAAGAAGCGACACTACCTCGTCCAACGGGGCGGAGGGATCTTCCTACCTCTGCTGTTGAACGCTGTTCTGCCCGTTCTAGCGCAGAAGCTAATCGGACATGGAGTACGCTAGGAAAATGGTGGTTGTACCGCAGGAGCTCATCGAGAGATTGCGAGAAGGACCGGGACCAGGACCGGGACCAGAACCAAGAGGAGGAGCAGGTAGCGCCAATAAGCCAGCCAGCCTGGACGCTGAGATGCATCGCATATTGAGCGACAAGCGGCTGGACGATACGGAGAAATGGAAACAATATCAGCAGGTGTTACAGCGGTTCCTGCACTTTTCCGCGGCTAAACGTCAACCCATAGGTCTGTCAATCATCGAGGGCAAGGAGAGGGAGGAGGAAGCGACGAAGGGTCCAAGTCAGATGAAGCGTGAGTCTAGCGCCTCGGCGGAGGAGGACATTGTGGAATCGTTCTCAAAAATCTACAGGTCGGTGGCGCGCAACTTGTTGCGATTCATGACCCAGCAAGGCAGCCCCATCGCCTGGGACGACACGACGACAGCCTCATCGACACCCCTCTCACCGAGGTTGACGCCGATACTGGACCGCTTGAGACCGCGACCTCCAGCGGCCCGAAGAAGGATAATAACCGAGGAACCTGACCGGGAATCGTCATTGGACAACTGGGAGCCGTTCTCACCGTAATGGAGAAGTTGTACTACGACCCGAGCCAGCCCGGTTCCCTCGGCGGGGTGGCCGTCCTGGCCAGAGCCACGCACCTACCGAAACGTCGGGTAGCTGACTGGCTGCGCGCCCAGGACACCTACACGCTGCACAAGCCGGCGCGCAAGCGGTTTCTCCGCAACCGCTACGTCGTGTTCGGGCCCCGGGAGCTGTGGCAGGCGGACCTGAACGACATGCGCGGTCTGAGCCGGTACAACGACGGAGTCAACTACCTGCTGACTGGGATAGACGTGTTCAGCAAGTGGCTGTTTGCGGTACCGCTGAAGAGGAAAAGCGGGCCCGAGGTGGCTGACGCGTTCGAGGGAATATTCGCTGAGGCGACTCCTCGCTGCCTTCAGACGGACAAGGGGACGGAGTTCACCGGGGCCGCGACCAAGCGAGTGTTCAAGAGTCACGGTGTCAACTACTTCACCACGCAGAACCCCGACGTGAAGGCGGCGGTGGTGGAGCGAGTCAACCGCACGCTCAAGACCCGCATGTGGCGCTACCTAACCTACAAAAACACGTATCGCTACGTGGACGTGTTGGACAGGCTTGTGGACGCCTACAACCGCAGCCCGCACAGGAGCCTGGGTGGCGGTCTGCGACCCGCGGACGTGGACAACGGTGATGGAAAAACGGTGTACAAGGCGTGGCGTCACATGTATGGAAAGGCGATCCGGCGGCGCAAGCCCAGGTTTGAGCCGGGCGACACGGTGCGTATAGCCAAGGAGAAGGACACGTTTGCTAAAGGTTACGAGACCAATTGGAGTAAGGAGCTGTTCGTGGTGGACCACGTATACGGGTCGCATCCTCTGCCATTGTACGTGTTGCGCGACCTGATCGGGACGCCGCTGGAAGGGCGCTTCTACGAGCACGAGATGCAAAAGGTGACGATCGCCCCGGACCGCCTGTACCAAATAGATAAAATACTGAACACCGAGGGGCGAGGCTCCAGTAAGCGCTACCTAGTCAAGTGGGCCGGTTACGGAGAGGACTTCAACTCTTGGGTACCCGCAGTGGACGTGCAACAGCTGCGATGACGAGGCACGACCAGTTTTACCTGACGTTGCCCAGCAACAGTTCAATGAAGTACTATCCCAACAACATGGTGACAAACTACACGACCCATCTACCCTCGACCGTTGATCTGTCGGACGGCGAGTGGGAGGTCGCTCTGGCGGAGGCGCACTACCCCTTCTCTTTTCTGACCGTCGGTGAGGGGACCTACATCAAACTAGTGCTGGGAATGAGGGACTCGAAAGGCGAGTTGGCCGTGGTGGACAAGTTGACAATCAAAGTGGAGCCGGGCAATTACGGTAGTACCGAGGAACTCGTGCACGCGATCAATATCCACCCTCAAATGAAGAGTAACCTGTGCACCTTCTTGTATGACGAGAGGTCTTCCAGGGTGGAATAGCTGTCGACGTCTTCGGCCGTTCAGAGCCTCAAATTGAGCCCCAGTTTGGCGCTACAGTTTGGCTACGAGGTAGATACGGATATCGTCAAGCGTCACAGGTCCGTGAGGCCGGCTAACCTCTTCGCCGGTCTGCCGTCACACATGTACGTGTATTGCGACCTGGTGGAACCCCAACTGGTGGGCGACGCTGTGGCGCCACTACTGAAGATCCTCAACATCGACATCAGGAATTACACGTACGGCGCCCACACGACAGTGTATATAATAGACCCGCACTACGTGCCGGTGATTAAAACCTCGTTCGAGAGTGTGGAAATCGATTTAAGGGACGACCAAGGGCGATACTTGCCATTCCACTTCGGGACCACGTGCATGAAGCTTCATTTCAGGAAAGAGAGGCAGCGGCAATGAATCCGAGTGATCCCTATCTGGCCTATTACCGCCTTCAACAGGCGGGCCATGACGTGTCCTCCGTGTACAGAGGGGCCGCTTTCCAACGCGGTCACGGCATCGGCAGCTTCCTGGGCGGTCTGATCCGTGCGGTGGCCCCGCTACTCAAGTCGGGCGCGTCGGCGCTGGGCAAGGAGGCGCTGAGGTCTGGTGTGGGCTTCTTGGGCGACGTGGCGGCGGGCACAGCCGACCCCCGAGTCGCGGCCAACACCCGGCTCAGAGAGTTTACCGGGTCGCTGAAACGCAGGGCTGATGAAAAACTGGATCGCGTGCTGAGCGGTGGTGGTGCCTATAAGAGGAGGCGTGTACAGCGGGTCACCCCTCAGTCTCTGGCCAGACTTCTGAGAACAAACGTCAAGCCAGTGAAGAGTAAGTCGGTGAAACGCAGCAGCGGCAAAAAGAAGCAGGCCGTGAAGAATAAGAAGAAGAGGACGAGTAGGGCGGTGAAAGACATCTTCACATAAACCGCCCCGCCACGATGTCGTTCATACATCAGAAATCTTGCGAGTGCGTCAAGACCGAGTTGGACCTGTTCTCCCTGCCTCCAACACATACCAGTATCGAGAGCAGCAAATGGGTCTGCTACAAGCCGATCTCGTCGCTGACGGACGACTCGCCGATAGAGTTTGTAGTGCCCGGTCACGGGGACGAATACACCGATCTGTCGCAGACGCTACTGTATGTGAAGGCAACCATCAAAACGGCCGCTGGGGCCGCAGTGACGGGGGAAGATGCAATCAAGCAGGTTGGCCCGGTGAACAACTGGCTTCACTCGCTGTTCAGTCAAGTGGACCTGTACCTCAACAACAAACTGGTGTCGCCGCAAAACAACACGTACGCCTATCGCGCCTACCTGGAGAACCTGTTGACCTATGGCAAGGACGCCAAGAGCACACATCTCACCGCGGAGCTGTTCATGGAGGACACCACCGCTAAGATGGACGATTGCGAGGAGGGAAACGTGGGGCTCGTAACGCGGCGGACGTGGATCGTGAGCAGCCGCTTGGTGGACATGGTGGGACATCTGCACGTCGATTTGTGCAACCAGGACAAGTTCATGTTGAACGGTGTCGAGATGCGGTTCCGTCTGATCAGATCGCGCGACTCGTTCGCCATCATGTCCAAGACCGTCACTGACTACAAGGTGGCGATCAGCGATGTCAGCCTGTTCATGCGCCGCTGCAGGATCAATCCCAGCGTACTGTTGGCGCACAGCAGGACGCTGGAGACCGGCACAGCCAAATACCCGATCACCCGGGTGGAAGTGAAAACCGTCACGCTGCCGAGCGGTATTCGCGGCAAGACTATGGACAGCGTGTTCCTCGGTCAACTGCCGAAACGAGTCATAGTCGGGCTGGTGAACAACCAGGCGTTCAACGGAGACTACAAGAAGAACCCGTTCAATTTCCATCATTATAAGGTGAATTTCTTCGCGCTGTACGTGGACGGCGAGCAAGTACCCGGCAAACCGCTGCAACCGGATTACTCCGTGGGCGGAGAGCTGTGCGTGCTTGAATATCACACGCTGTTTAGCGGCACCGGCATCCATTACTCGAACATCGGTAACGATATAGACCGCTCCCAATACATGTACGGCTGTACGTTGATGGCGTTCGACTTGACGCCCGACCTGTCAGCCGGTCAAGCGAGCCACTGGAACCTAGTGCGCAACGGCAATCTGCGCATAGAGGTCGGGTTCGCGGAAGCCTTGACGGAGACAGTCAACTGCATAGTGTATGCCGAGTTGGACAACGTAGTGGAAGTGGACCGCAACCGCAACGTGACTGTGGACTTTGGCGGTTGATTCCGCTTCATCCCGTCACCGCTAGGTGGTGCGCGCGCACCTGAGGTTATCCCGCTAGGTGCGCTCCCGCCAGCGCTCAGTCGAGTTCTGTCAGCCGTACGGGATGGACGTGCCGCCGCCAATCTACAACGAGCCACCGCCAGCGCTCTGTCATCACGGAAGCGTGGTGATGGATATGCAGTGTTTTAAAGACAGTGATAATGACTTTCTACTGAAAGAGATTTGCGTGGTGGACGTGACTACCGGCACGCTGCTCCTACATCACATCGCCCGCCCACCCTTTAGCAAGGACCTCCTGACTTCCGAGAAACAGCGCGAGAGCGTCTGGCTTACGCGCCACTGCCACGGCTTGGAGTGGGACCAGGGGGACATCGCGTACGTCGCCCTGCTGGACAAGCTGCGCTCCTGCCTCATCCACCGCCCCTTGGTCTACGTCAAAGGATCGCAGAAGAGGGACTTTGTACAACGCCACCTCATAACCGAGCCCGCCGCCACCACCACTCAGGACATGGGAGATCTAGGCTGCGGGTCGATCAACGGTCCACCCACCTACCGGACCCTACGCTGTCGTCACCATAAGAGCTCCCACAACCGTTGCGCCCTTCATAACTGCATCGTCTTACGGGACTGGCTCGTGGCTAACGACACACTGGACTCGTCCGCCTCGAGCTGCCTGTGTTGCTTCCGTCCACGATGAATACCGTCCAGATCAGAGAATGCCTGGTGAGGATCCCCGGACTGAGGAACGTTGCGGTCTACGCCTCTGACCAACTACCGGACGTGCCGGTCAAGCCTCTCACCGCCATCGTGTCCAACACGGTAGCACACACCGAGGGAAGCGAACACTCGGTGGCGTTTTACTGCTCGGAAGAGGACAGACTCGAGTACCTGGACAGCTACGGAAGGCCGCCATACCAGGCCGACTTTCAAAGGTTCCTGAGGCGCAATCCTCATCACCGCCACTACGTCTACAACAGGTATCGACTCCAGGGATACGATACTTCTGTTTGCGGCTACTACTGCCTCACTTACCTGTACTGCCGGGCTGTTCTCCGCACGTCACTCAGCGACTACGTCTAGCTCTTCGACCCTGCCGTTCCCGCCGCCAATGACGCTCTGGTCCGCAGGCTCTTCCACTCCATATTCGCTTAAAACTAGTTTGTAAGGTTTTTTTTGTAGTATGTGTATGTAACCTTATTACTGTACAATACATTCCTCATAATGATAAAGCTTGTGTTTTCATTTCTCCTTTCTCCTTACTAAATTTAAAAAAATAAATAAATTAGCAAAACTGAGGCAGCGGGGCTGGACCTCAGGTTTATATACCAGCGGCGCGTGTCACTGGCTGAGCCCCCGCCAAGCGGCAGTGAAGGCCGCCAAAGAGAGCGCGAGACCCCTCGGACATCAGCAAGCCGCTGAGCAACTCCTTCAGGGTCGTCCCCGACACGCGCCGCCAACCGCTCCCGGTTGGCGAGGGCTTTTTAAGCTGCACGGCTCGGGTCAAATGGCCCATAACGGCTTGTGACTTTTGAGTGAGCAAAGGGAGGAAATAAACAACTCAGGTTCATGCTGTACATAAAGCTATTATATTTTCTTACAAATACTATTTACAATTTTTTTTTCTTAAAATTAATAATATAACTAGACCGGGAATTCCTCTTCGTCCTCTTCTTCGTCCTGGCGCTGTCCCTCCTCCTCCTCACCGTCCACTTCCATCCGCTGTGGTTGATCTCCTCTCCTCCTGGCTGGCGGTAGCGGCGGGACGTCCTTGTGTCCCCACGGCAGAGTGTGGATGCCGTCGGGGAGGACGCACCGCTTGTCGTCAGCTGGACTGAGGCTCAGCTTGTCCACTTCCACGGTGTACACCCGATGCAAGTGGGACTGGAACCGGACGTTGGTGGTGTGCTTCTGGACCCCGTCAAACAGGCACTCTCTGTAGTCGTCGGGAGTGAGGACGTTCTTGACAACGCCCTTCGCCACCCCCTTGGCTCGCTTGAGAGCCTTGCTGCCGCCTGTCGCCGCGTCCTCGATGTCCATGAAGTACAGCTTGGACCGCAGGCCGAGGTACTCGTATAAGGACAGGACGTTGCACTCGTCCTTAAACTTTCCGATGACCTTGGCGTTGACGGGGCTGTAGCAGGGGTGAGACCTCGGATAGCCGCTGGTGTCGAAGTCGTCCAGGTGTTCCTTCATCTCGGCGTAGACGTCCTGGGACACGATGTCAAAGACGAAGCTGTCCGTGTCCATGTAATCCACGGTGAGGCGGTCACCGTAGAGCCACGTCCTCCGTGTAGTACGTCCGGTCCAGGAAGTTGGATCTGGCGACGTACTTGGAAAACTTCTCCGGGGTGCACACCAGCTTCACGTTGAGGCGCTTCCGTACATTCTCGATGGTCTTGCCAAAGACCGCGTTGTTCATGAGCTTGAAGAAGTCCTGTTCAAACTTCGTTTTGGCCTTCTTCCGCAGCTCGGTGTTCATCAGGATGTACGGTTCCAACCACCGCGACTGGTGAAACGAGATCGCCCGATGCACCGCGACCAGCTCCAATCCGTTTTGCAGTGCCTGCTGCAAGACCCTGTAATGACAGATGTAGTGCGTCTTGTCGTCCAGGGTCGTCAGCAGTTTGGGGAACTTCCCTGTCGGCGGGCGCTTCGTCTCGCAGCAGTAGGGAAGGTCCTTGTGCAGGTCGTGTAGGCGCGCGGGGTAGTGGAGATCCACCTCCAAGATGTAGCCTCGATCGGCCTCCGCGTCCAGCGCCGCTATGTCCAACGCCTGGATTTCCTCACGGCTGAGCCACTGGAAGTCTCCGGTTGGCAGGCACTGGGACATGGCCCAGCCGTACAAGTTGTTGGCGTCCAGGTACAGGAGGAAGCGCGTGGGCTCGTCGGGGCGGTAGTCCGGGCACCTGTCGTGGTTGGCCTTGGCGTAGCGGGTGATGGCCTGTGAGATCCCTCCCCGGATCCCCTGCTCCACGAACAGGTACATGTAGAAGTCATGCAGCGTGTCCAGCTCCACGTCGCAGGTCTTGAGCATGACGTACCAAGCATAAAACGGCAGGGTGTAGTAGTGGGCGGGATCCAGCCCGTACTCTGCTAGCGAGGTGTCGCGGAACTGCTCAAAGACATCGGTGAGCAGGGCGATGTCGCACCGCAGGTACTTGTCGGCGTAGTCCTTGAGGTTGTGACACTCAAAGGCTCGCCACACGTTGAGGGCGTGCTCGTACTCCTCGTCCTTGATGTCCTCCAGGGTCATGGAGTTCCTGAACGCCTCCTTGGGCGGCAGCTCCCTGGTCCTGTACAGCGTGTCGTAGGACGTCACGAAGTCGTAGGGGAACACGCCCTTCCTGCGCACCAGGTCGAACAGCCGGTCGTCGGGGAAGCGCTTCCTGGTCTCGCGCATCTTGTCAGTGGGCAGTCCCGCTGCCAGGCTGGCCAGGCTCATGGACAAGAACCTGTAGGTGTCGAGGAACCGCACCGCGAAGCTGCTGCTCCGTCGCGGGTTGTCTCCGGGTTGGTCAAAGTGGAATCGCTTGATAAAAGCGATGTACCGCTCCTCCGTGTGCGCCAACACGTCCACGTCGCCGGGGTCGATGGCCAGCTCCCGCACTATGAAGTGGGCGTCGTAGTTGGACAGGTTGTGGAAGTAGCAGTTGATGTGTCGCTGCTCCCGGTACCTGAGGTTGCACGAGCGGTGGGCGGCTCCTCGGAACTCGTAGGGCGGAGCGTGGTTGTGGTCTCGCACCTTGACGTCCTGGTCCGTGAACTCCTTCCCACAGAGGTAGCAGTGAGTCGCCACCAGGTACTCGTCCATCTCCTGCCGGGTCAGAGAAGGGTGCAGAGCTCTCGTGCTGAACAGGAACTCCCACAGCATCAACACGTCCATCTTGAGCCTCTCCATAAACCCTTGGACGCGTCGGCCCCGAAGTAGACGCGGGGCTCGAACTCCTCCAGGTCGAGCGAGTCCACGATCTGGTAGGCGAAGGCGTACGGGACGTTCAGTTGCAGGGGCCTCGTGCCGGGCGGCGCTTCCGCAGGGTCAGCGGCGACGGGCTGCAGAGCACACTCGAAGTCGGCGTAAACGCAAAAGCGCTCGCACCGAGTGTACTCGGGGTGGGCGAAGCGGATCCGCTGCTTCTGAGACATGTCCAAGCGGAGGGGGGCCTTGGCGGTGCAGTATCGCATGTGCTCCTCCAGACGCTCGGCACCGGACAGTTGCAGCTTGTTGGGCCGGTTGTCGAAGTAAGCGAAGCATCGCTTACACACGTGGATGGCGTGGCCGTGAGTCGTCAGCTGGGGTCGCACTAGCCTACTGACGTTCGCGATGTAGGCGTAGTGACTGTCTCCGCCGGTGGTCACGTACAGCAGGTCCCGGTGATCCTCCAACTCCCGCTTGCAGATCTTCAGCGGGAACACGCGGTCCTGGAACTTTGGCGATCCGTCGGGGCGTCTCCCCACCATGGCGCGCTCGATCCCGTACACATTGACGCTGATGGGGTTCCTCCTCTCGAAGACCTTGATGTCCTTTAGCGCCACGGGGAAGCGTAGGCCGACCCAGTCATAGCGTGCCATGACATCCGGTGTGTACGATGCGGGCCTCTCCGGGTGTTGCGCGACGAACTTGGCCAGGACGGCGTACGCGAAGCACATGTCATCGACGTTTTGCACGTTGATAACGGCGTGCGTGTTGCAGATGGTCCTGGGAAGCTGGACGAACCGGGCTCCGCGTTCTCCCAACGGGGTGTAGAGGTTGACGCGGATCTCCAGGTCGCGTATCCGGAGATAGCTCCACCCGCTGCCCACTAGCAGGCACTGCTCTTTCTCTTCCTCCAGCTTGTGGAAGGACGCCGACAGGAAGTCCTCCAAGTTGGACGCGGCGGTGAGAGGCACGTTCTTCGTCTTGAAGGCCCGCAGACAGGTGGCTCCGTGAACGTTGGCGAATTCGCACTCCAGGAACATGTTGACCTTGGTGTTTGGGTGTTGGGACCTGACGTCGGTCAACAGGTTCAGGACGCTGTCGAACAGCAGCACCAGCGCGTCCTCCACGGCCAAGAAGTCCTCCATGGGTCGAGACAGGCCGAAGGTCGAAGGCCGTCCGCGGAACCCCCGTTGGATGGTGCGGAACGCGGGCAGTCCCCCACCCACCATCCCGTCGGGTGCCGTGCTTGATCCGTGCTGGGGCTCGCGGCTGGGTCCGGGTTGGGGCTCGCGGCTGGGTCCGGGCTGGGGCTCGTGGCTGGGTCCGGGCTGGGGCTCGCGGCTGGGTCCCGGGCGGGGCTCGGGTGACAGGACGGGTAGGCACGGCATCTCGTCCACAACGAGGTTCCTCACGACGGGGCAGTTGTGGGCCTCGTGCTGGTCCCGGTTGTAGCGCCGGGTGAAGCCTCGGTTGCAGTAGGCGCACGCGAACCTCATGCCGCGGTGGGCGCACGCCACGTGCCGCTGGAGATAAGCGGCCCTGCGGAAAAGGGCACCGCAATCGGGACAGCGGACCTCGTTGGCGTGCACCAGCTGCACGTGACGCCGGAGCAGATCCTCGCGGGCGAATCGCCGCCCGCACGCGTCGCACTCGGGCCGTGGGTCTCTGACGGGTGGCGTTGCAGCGGAGGAAGAGGAGGAGGTCGAAGCTGACGGGCTCGCACCGTGGACCGCTTCCATGTGATGGCGCAGATCCTCAGGACTCGCCAGGGCAACGGAGCACAACGGACACGGACAGCCTGTGAACAGGAAAACAAGTCCTATTAGTTACCCTATAAACACGAGGATGAGTAACTATACAAAAGGCTGACAACCTCTTGTTTTTTCCCCTAGAGTCTGTTTCCTCATCTCGATCGCCAGTTACCCAAGCCTGTTAAATACAAGGGTGAGGAGGTGGCGGTGAGGAACTATACAGAGGGCTGGCAACCTCTTGTTTACCTCTCGAGTCTGTTTTCTCGTCTTAATTGCCGATTTACCCAGTCAGGGCCGTTTACTCTCTCTCATAAAAACATGTCATTAGTTATCAACCTCTTGTTTTCCCCTAGAGTCTGTTTCCTCATCACGATCGCCAGTTACCCAAGCCTGTTAAATACAAGGGTGAGGAGGTGGCGGTGAGGAACTATACAGAGGGCTGGCAACCTCTTGTTTACCTCTCGAGTCTGTTTTCTTGTCTTAATTGTCAGTTTACCCAATCAGGACCGTTTACCCTCTCATAAAAACAAGTCATTAGTTATCAAAGTCCACGGGCGCGCCGTGACGTCATCGGTGAGGATACTGGAGAAGAAAGCATACTTAATAAATCTACTGGCGGTTTCTTATTTAACCTAAAACTGTACCTGGTGCTTGGTCGTGAGGAGTAGGAGGATGAACTGTGGTGAGGTGGCGTTGCAGGTTGTCACTTCGCCCGAAGTGTCTACCGCAGACATGGCAGTCGTAATGGCGGTCGTTGTGGGCGGATGCAGCGTGACGAGCCAGGTTTCCAGCGTTCGCGAAGACGCGACCGCAGACCTCACACATACGAGGAACAGCCATCTGATTGAAAAGCAAAACCTAATTTCATTTCGCTTAAACATTTTTTTTTAAAAAAGAGTGGTAGTAAATCTATTTTGCTTTTTAAGTTTGATTCATTAATTTTAATCGTTATAAAACACAACTGTTTCAAGGTCATTACAATTCCACTCATCTCCATCGGAAAAAGAAACAACGACAAGGCTCAGTGTACTGGGATATGTAAAAGATTAATTATTAATGTTAGCTAATAAGATTTTAGAGCATTGGTAAACTTGCTGATGAAAAAGTAAATTACATGTTACTTACATTTTAAGATATTCAAAGAGAAAGTCGTAACAGTCGCATAAGTAATCACCGCGATAGTAACGAAAATTAAAAATAACGAATAATTAAAATAGAAACGCTAATTAATAAATATGTTGTTACTTACGTTAACTTTTACAGGAATCCAAAGGTAATGAACAGCAGGTTGTGTAGGTGTATCGCAGAGACAGCGATACTTCGTCCGCACAGCAAGAGCTCCAAAGACAAACTGACGAAACCCTTGAGGATGTGCTCATAAATAGCACTCCAGTCGGGAGGAGGCCTCATGCGACGCACTTGTCGGAGGAGTGAGAGGTCTGGAAGGCCGCTGATGAGTAAACAGCCCCGGGCGGTCACGTAGGCCCTAGCACGCGCCTCGACACGTGACTCCGCGGAGCCGCTCACGGGGGGGGGGTCAATTAGTCAAGCCGGCATACAACATGTAACGAAGTCACATCAAATTCGGTCGGCAAACAGCCGAGATCCCATGAGGAAAACGCGTTTAAAAATTAATAGCGAGCCCGTTTAACGGTGGATTCTCAATTTTCTTTAAGGGATGGTTTACTTAGGCCGCCGCCCGAGATGTGGTGAAGTTTCATCAAAATCGGTCGGTAAACAGCTGAGATCCCATAAGGAAAACGCGTTTAAAAATTAATAGCGGGCCCGTTTAACGGTTGATTTTTAATTTTCTTTAAGGGATGGTTTACTTAGGCCGCCGCCCGACATGTGGTGAGGTTTCGTCAAAATCGGTAGGTAAACAGCTGAGATCCCATAAGGAAAACGCGGTTATAAATTAATAGCGGCCTTGTTTAATGGCGGATCTATGGGGTTCTTACGTCATTCGCTTCCTATGGGATAGGCCTACACTCTGGGAAAAGTCCCGTGGGAATCGGTGGGTAAATCGGCTAGTTATTAATTTTCGAAAGCTTTTTCCTCACGACCGGGGGGGGGGCTCCTCACTTGTCCATAAGGAAAACTCGTTTAAAAATTAATAGCGGGCCAGTTTAACGGTTGATTTTCAATTTTCTTTAAAGGATGGTTTACTTAGGCTGCCGTCCGACATGTGGTGAGGTTTCGTCAAAATCGGTAGGTAAACAGCTGAGATCCCATAAGGAAAACGCGGTTAAAAATTAATAGCAGCCTTGTTTAATGGCGGATCTATGGGGTTCTTACGTCATTCGCTTCCTCTGGGATAGGCCTACACTCTGGAAAAAGTCCCGTGGGAATCGGTGGGTAAATAGGCTAGTTATTAATTTTCGAAAGTTTTTTCCTCACGACCGGGGGGGGATGACATCACGGGGGGATGACGTCACGGGGGGGAGGGGGGGAGGGTCAAGGTCAAGGTCATCGGGGGGGGTCAAGGTCATCGGGGGGGGGGTGACCTTGCATCCTCGCATCCTCACCGCGCCTTTGCTGGTTCTGTATCGGCCAATGCCCCCTACTTACCTCCATTCGCAAACCTGTTAAATCAGTGATGTACTTGTTAGTTTTATGGATTGCCTTTATATTTAGCGGCTGCAGCGATTAGTTCTGGTTACGTACAGATAAAATTTGTAACAAACTTAACATGTACATTTATTTGTTTTGCCAGTCATTTATATTTTACACTGAATTTAACAGGCTGAGGTCGTGAACTCACTGGGAGTCTCGGGTTCACTCGCTTTGTCAATAACCCAATCGGCATCGAGTTTTAAAGTATTTAAGGTGACCAGAAGTGAGATTTACGACTGTGGGAATAGTGAAAATTCTACTACAGAAGTACTAGTGACATTATTACGATAACAGGACTGAACTAAACCGGCAGAGTGTTCTGTATGAAATGTGCTCCATACAACTAACAAGTACCCTGAGTGATTTTTAAAAAAATTAAAAAATATAGATCACATTAATAATTACTATAAACCACTTAATCAAGTTTTATCAAAACAAAGGTGGTGCAGTCTCCTCTATTGACAAGCTATTCCGCCTAGAGGTCAGGCCAGTCGCTGCTCACTCACACACATGCAGAGCCTCGGATGCTCACTCACACACACGCAGAACCCTCCCCTCAACTACCCCCAACCCACAACTTCCCCAAGTGGTCAACCACTTTCTCCAGCCGCCTTGCTACCCGCCTGCCCTGAACGTCGCGTCGTAGGGCCCCAAGATTCCGAAACGGCAAATAGCAGTACCGCGGCAACTCGACTCAACCAGCCTCTCCGCTTGTGTTATAAACATATTTATTTGTTGTACTATTTGTCAGCGATTAATATACCACTTAAAAATGTAATTTTTAAAGAATTCAGTCTTAAAGTTTATTTGTTTAAGTCTCTCAAATCTATGATTTCTCTGTTAAAACTAATTATAATACCCCCGTAGCAGCAATCCTGCGTACTCAGCAAATTTCCAATGCATATATATATATGTATCTTAATACCACATAAAGCCATATACCAAGTTTCATTAAAATACATTCATAAATAAACGATTTATGACATTTTAAATATTCTCCATAAGAATAACATGGCGGCTGAGTATGCAGGGTTGCTGAAGCAAGGAACACAAAAAATGGGGTTTTATACAAATATTAATACAACTCAAGAAGGTAAACCCACATGCCAAATTGTATTAATTTATGTTCATGATCAAGGGAGATAACACGTTACTGATTCTCCATAAGAATAACATGGGAGCTGAGTACGCAGGTTTGCTGCTACGGGAACTATCGGTCAAAACAATTTTTTTAATGCAAATATCAATAGACCACAACGATAAGAAGCAATATACCAAGTTTCATCAGGATAAGTTGATAAATAAGCGACATATACAATTGTTCTTTTTCTCCATAAGAATAACATTAGACAACGTACTCTAGCACTTGCAATATCTCTGTAACCATTTAACGTAGAGCAATTATCAAAACATCAAATTGAGCGTCTTTGAAACTGATTCCAATGGAAAAAAACTAAAATTTGACTTTTTCAAAAATTATTTGTAAAAAACTCATAAAACCCATTTTTGGGGTACATAACCCCCGAAATACCCCTTCGGATAGGGCGATCTGTCTGGTTTTCGAACTTAAAGTCATAAATGCTGCTTTACACGTTTATACCAAATTTCGTCAAAATCGGACTATTTTTACGAGAGTTATCGTGCTCACGAACACGCACGCACACACACACACACACACACACACACACACACACACACACACACACACACACACACACACACACACACACACACACACACACACACACACACACACACACACACACACACACACACACACACACACACACACACACACACACACACACACACACACACACACACACACACACACACACACACACACACACACACACACACACACACACACACACACACACACACACACACACACACACACACACACACACACACACACACACACACATACAAGGTGTACATAAAGTCCCGCACGGGTTTAATATTTACTGAACGATAACAGATAAATCAATAAGATTTGGTACATCAACACTACACCTAAAAATCTACTTTTTGAAGGAACTATCAGTTTTCTGTAATATCATGGGGACGTCCCGCAAGGAGTCAGAAGGAAATCTTAAATAGGAGCATAGGTCAATATGCACATCACTTTAAAGGGCTTATCTAGCAGAGTTGAATGCCGCAAACCGCACTAAAAAAGGTTGATCCAGTAAAAAATGGCGGCTGTTCAAAGGTTTTAATAAAAACAAGATAAGATCTTTCTAATTGTTACTGTTACCAGTTTTTCCCCGTTATCAATAGATTAGGACCAAATTTGTAACCCTTGAGGATAACTATCGTCATAATTCACTTCTGTATTGACAGGCATAATGTAGTATTTAGCTGCAGTATTCATTTAGTTGCAGTTTCGCTTTAATGGGGTTGTGGCTACTAATAAAATGTAACCAAGTAAAACCTTTGAACAGCCACCACCTTTTACTGGATCACCCTTTTTTAGTGCGGTTTGCGGCATTAAACTCTGCTAGATAAGCCCTTTAAAAAGATGTGCATATTGACCTATGCTCCTATTTAAAATTTCCTTCTGACTCCTTGCGGGACGTCCCCATGATATAACAGAAAACTGGTAGTTCCTTCAAAAAGGAAATTTTTAGGTGTAGTGTTGATGTACCAAATCTTATTCATTTATCTCTTATCATTCAAAAAATATTAAACCCGTGCGGGACTTTATGTACACCTTGTATATATACCATGCCGACTACGGTAATAGCTTCATCACTATTAGGGAATATAGGGGAAATTCACTAAAACGTATTTTAAGAACTTGTTAACGCTCTACTAACATACAAATACCCCCGTCGCAGCAAACCTACGTACTCAGCGAATTTACAACGCGTAAATATGTGTCTCACTACCACATAAAGCCACTTTACCAAGTTACATAAGAATACGTTCATATATAAGTGATCCCAATTGAACTCAAAACAAAGTTCAAGTAAAATGTTTAATGGAAACGCTTTCAAACTGTTTTGATCATTGTTGGCCAAAAACATGTGTTTTGAGCCTATGCAGCTGACAACTAAGTTTTGAGGAGAGCTCAAAACATCCTTTCCGTCGACAAAACGTGGTTTTGTTTGGGACTTGGGTCATTACTATGCCGTACAATTAGTTTATACAACTGGTTGTAGGACTATTGTCCTTCAGCCTGTTGGACAGTAGTTGGACAATTATTTTTTAAATAATTAAAGCGTTCTACATATGCAATTAAAAAAAGTTAAGCACAGTAATCTGTTATAGATTCTAGCGATTTACTGTAAGTTTGCTATATTTTTAGTGAATTTCCTTTGGAAAGTGAACTATTAGCATGACCCGCACGGTGAAACTTAAGCCCGGGACCACCATAGAAGTTCCTAACGTGACCCCCTGAACACGTTTTGGGGGGTCGTTCAACAAACGACCCCCCAAAATGTGTATATGTGTGTGTGTGTGTGTGTGTGTGTGTGTGTGTGTGTGTGTGTGTGTGTGTGTGTGTGTGTGTGTGTGTGTGTGTGTGTGTGTGTGTGTGTGTATGCACTCTAGCGGTCGCATTTTTTGTCCGATTAACTTCAAATTTGGTAGGGACGTTCCTTTCTGTAATCAGTTGGACAAGTTCGTTGGGCAAAACAATCGGAAAACTCTAAACCCTTTTTTTGGAGATTAATCTTTCAAATTTCGAGTTTTTGGGCTCGAAAATGGTCAGAAAAGCCCCGGATGTAAAGGTAATGCATGTAAAAAGATGGGAATTAGTGAGGCGAAGGTTTTAAGCCCTCTCTCGTCATTCTAGCATAAATATTTACCGAATTATTAAAGAAAATATGTTTCGACTAAACACAGTACGTCGTCCTTGGGTGTTTTACACTAGAAAAGCCTATTATTCCTTTGTTAGAGTACTTTTATCATCCCCAGCAACTCACGCCTACTTACAAGCCTGCCTGGACCTTCTCCTAACATTATACAGTAATGCGCAAAACTGTATTCCCAGCTTTGCAGGTAAATGAAACCAGAACATCAGAACAGCCAAAAAATCAATGTTTTCAGATTTCAATAAAAATTGGAATACACGTATGTTTTTACACATATTTTGAATTTTAAAAGTTTGTTTGTGGAAAATCACTTCCTTCACGTCAGCGTGCTGCGTACGAACTCGTTTTAACTTCTTGTCAGTTTTCAAGGGGACAGCTCACTTACACTACAGATCATTGGCACAACGAACCTATTTAATAATATTTGATTTAATATGAGGTCTATTTACACTACAGCTCGTTGATACTATGACCCTCTGTTAAATTTAAATTTAAATAAGAAATTCCATTTACTCTACAGATCGTTGACACAACGATCCCTTCTAATATTATTATATTTTTTAAGAGGGTCATAGAGCCAATGAACCTATTTAATATAATGAGAAGGGTTCAAAGCGTCTACAGGCTCATAGTGACAACGAACCTTTATCGATTCATTTTTAATAATTTTATAAAATAGGATCGTTGAAACAACGAGCCATTTCATGTGGAATAAATTTAAATTTAAATGAACGGTCCGTTTACTCTACAGATCATCGTTCTACACGGCGGCGGCGCGCAAATAGCATCTTCCAAATTGAAGGCCTTGTGATACTCGCGCCTTTCGTTGGTTGCCCTTTGCCGTGTGATTACGAAAATGAATCTTTATAATCCTTAACATTTAATAAAAAGTGTTTTTATTACTTATACTTAAACCATAAAGCTATTTTTTAAATGTTTTTTATAATATTCGTTGTAGTGATAAATATAAGGTTTCCCGTCAAAAACGACTACATAAACTTTAATGAAACATAATTTAGCATGAAATTAAAATATGTCCATCACATATAAGTTGTTATCCACGCTCACAGGCGTGTGAAAAATGTTTATATACCTGTAATTTCCTCGAATACTATCGATAGGTGGTTGACAATTCCCCAAAGCGATGTTTAGGCCTATATAAACTGCATGATTTATACCTTGTAGCAGTTTTTTTATTAACCAAACGGTCAATGTGTGTGCATTGTGATTGATAATTATCCTAAAATAGTATTTTATTGTAATGACATTTCATTATTATTTACCAGAAGGCGCATTTTTGTTTTGCAGCGCCCTGAAATGTCCGCCCCCAGCAAATTTCTATCCCGAGAGGATGACAGTTTTATGACGCGTTCAACGCTATTTGTTTACGATTTTTAAAATATTTTCTGCAAATTAACGAGCGAGCGCGAGGTCAGTAGAACCAATTTTGTATTCATTGGTAGAAGTGAGCAATGCGGCGCGACTTAAACATGTTTTTGTGAATTACTGGACCTACTATTGTAGATTAACTCATTATATAAATCTTTCCATTTTCATTTCGATAGTAATGAAAAAATTACGCTTACTAAGTTTAGTTCCATATTGGGCTGTTATGAATTTCCTAAATTTTCAATTATAATTGAAACTATAATTTTGTATTCGCTAATTGAAGAGTTAGCATCCATTTTTGCTTTTCAAAGCTTAACAACTGTAATATTTATATAGCGTGCCCTTGAGAATAAAAATATCGAAAATTAAAACCTCATTGCAAAACTACGAACTGAGACGAATTCTTTTGACACTTCAAACATTAAAATTGGCCAATAAATTAGGGAGAAGTTTTGATTACAAAAGACGGCTTCACGTATTATACGTATATATGGATACTGGAAATTTACGGATCATACACATTTGTTATTTGATTTTCGTAATAAGACGGCAAAGGGCAACGCTAAGCGCAAGCGTCACAACGTAAAGCGCCTTCAGTTTGACAGATACTATTTCCGCGCAGTGTAGAACGATGATCTGTAGAGTAAATGGACCGTTCATATCAGTTTAAATTTAGTTCACATGAAATGGCTCGTTGTGTCAATGGTCCTATTTTATAAAATTATAAAAATATATCGATAAAAGTCCGTTGTCGCAACGAGCCTGTAGACGCTTTGGACCGTTTTGCTTATATTAAATGGGTTCATTTGCTCTATGACCCTCTTTACAAATATAATAATAATATAAAGGGCCGTTGTGTCAACGATCTATAGAGTAAATGGACCTTCTTTTTTAAAATTAAATACAACGGAGGGTAATTGAATCAACGAGCTGTAGTGTAAATGGACCTCATATTAAATTAAATATTATTAAATAGGTCCGTTGTGCCAATGATCTGTAGAGTAAGTGAGCTGTCCCCGTATACTTTATTATACATTTAGAATAATATTTTGTTGTAAAAATATAGTTTTTATCATGGTTATTTAGAAATCGATATTTTGTAGATTACCTCTACATCATTGTAATGTATTATAAGTCAGCTTTTATAAAAAATAAAAACGTAAAATTTAATGTGAAAATAAAACGTGAAAATCACTTCCAAATTTAAAGTTTTTTTTTTTTGTAAAAAATAACACAGAAATACAATGGTCTCCAGCAAATATTTGATCGAAAATATGTTTTAGATAAAAGTTGTATTTGAAAAATAATTTTTTCCTCCTTGTATTCCATATAACGATTCAAATGATTTAATCTTAAACACACTAATTTCAAAATATGGTGTTCAGGAAAACCTTTTTATTGCTTGATGTAAAACGGTTGTTATAAATTGCAGATTACGTTATTTTATGGTCCTTGGTTAGTTGTTTTGCCGTAGGAGCGGAGGGGAAAATGGTGCCACCATGTAGGCTTCACTTTTTTTGGCGATTAATATTTGTTTTATAGCGCTAGATGTAGTAAGCTTGTTGCTCGATACTATGATTTTCACTCACGAGCTCATGACACCCCTAAAATTATAGTCTGTATCCGCCCCTGGGCTACTATATGATTCTCTAAGGGATATTTGACTGTTCTTCCAGATTTTTTCCGATATTTCATAGCTCTATCTGATTTTCTACGAGAGATTTGACGGTTCTACATGATTCTTTCCGAGAATACTACCTGATTCTCTGAAAATATTAACTCTATAATAAACTAAAGTTAAATATTAGTAAACGTTTAATATGAAGAGGTACTAACAGATTATAATATGGATGTAAAAACTATTTTTTTTATTAAGTGTTCTAATAGGCTAATAATGCTGAAGTGATAAATTTGCGCTAGTGAAAAACGGGACATTACTGCGACCGAAGAGTTCTTCGGGTCAGGGGAGATCACTACGAACGGGAGATTTCCTACACTACGAACTGCGAGCCACCGGACAAACGTTGCAACGCCGGAGCGTAGAATGTAAAATGATAGAATGAAGCAAGACACGGTTCTCAGTGAAAGATTCAGGTACTGCCAACAGTTTCCTGTAAATAAAGCCTCGGAGAAAATTGGACGGAACAAGAGAGAGGTTAATTCACTTAACCTTTGGGTTGGCAGAACTGATTCGTCTGGCAATGGTCTAACGGAGTACGGTACGGACGGCGCGGGCGGCGGACTGTGGCGTCACTGCTGCCAGGAGTACGATAACTATGGCGCTGTACGATAATGCTAAACAGCCATCACGTCAACACCATAATTAGGTGTTATTTTTATGAGTATTCGCAACTTAAAAACTGAAAAGTAATACTCATAATCGTTTTCAGTTGAGACAATAACCTTTAAAACGTTTTATCTTAAGTTCCCTTAGAAATTCTGAAGAAGTATTAAAATAAAAATAGCCATATAATAAAAGTGTAAGTTTCGTTTATTTATTATGAGAAAACGTGATGTTCCTTCGTTTTCGGTCCTTGCAGACTCGAAACTTGAAATTTGGAAACTCAAAACTCAGGAAAACTCTACACATATTTTCCGGTTTTAACTTAAGTGCCAAAATTTATATTTTTTATGTGCTAATTATTTTCAGCTCGGTTAAATCAATAAAAATTACTACTATATCAAGCGACATCGTGATTTTTATACTATACAGTATTACTATTTTTTTGTTTTCGTCGATGTAATCATTTGTATTCGGTCGAATAAAGTAAAAGCCTTGTCTCGGAGTCTAGGCTCGCACTTATCGACAACCTTTAAGGTCTGAAACGTGTAGCGTCTCCGTCGCTGTACAAAGCTCCGGTCACTTCTTGTTCCACTATTTTCTCCCTACCCACGTCTCTGGTTTCCCTTCTCTGTCAAGGGTGCTCACGATTGTACGAGTCGCTCCATTATTTTCCATAGCTTACGAACGTCCGACGATTTAATTGGCGTTACGATCATTTCGAGGCTCGCACGACAATTTCGCTTTGCCACGCCACCGACAACGTGGCAACACTGCTCTGCAGCTGATAGGCTCTCGGTGGCGGTGGCCGCTGCAGGCGCCAGTCAGTCAGTCACCGACCGCGCGCCATCGTCGTTGTTACCCGCTACCGTTACCCGCTGTCCAGTTGTCCCGCCTTGCGCCACCGGGAGGCGTTAACAGCTGTTTACTATGTGTTTTGTGCCGTTAGGTGAAAGTGACTCTGGTGTCTTATCTCGCTGCGGTTCCGCCTTCTAAGTGACCGAACCATGGGGTTCTCCACCGATCTCCAGAGCAGAGCCGGCCACGAGGCCCTCCTGTGTAGACAGGACGCGGAGCTGCGGCTACTGGAGACCATGCGGAGGTGCATCTCCAGCAAGGTCAAGTGCGACAGAGACTACTCCGCGGCGCTCGCCGCCATCTCCGCCCAGGGGCAGAAGGTGGAGAGGAGCGACGATGCCTACCTGACTGGCAGTCTGGTCGCGCAGGCGTGGCGAGGCATCCTCGAGGAGTTGGACAGCGCCGCCAGACTGGTCAAGACAAACGCCGACGTCGTGGAGAAGGAGACCCTGGAGAAGCTCAACACCCTGTACATCGAGAAGCGCAAGGCACGGAAGACCTACCAGGACGAGCACATCAGAATATCGCTGCAGATGTCCAACGTGAGTGCTAGGTCCAACAAAACACCCAACACAGTCAGTGGTCTGTAAACAGCTCCTAGCACAGGCCCGACTAACCTAAACACGCATCAGTTTTCAACATTTCCCTTTTTATTTCATTTATTTTTTGATACGTTATTTAAAAGACTTCTCCGAGTCCAGGACTTGTCAGCGAAGTCGTAACTCATAGCTTTTATAATTCATTCTCAGCCATACTGAATATCCTATACTTTTAATTTTTACTTAGCTAACACCTCCAATAATTTCAGTCGTTACTTTTTCTGATTCGATCAAACATACAGGCATATTTGTGTGTGGTCTTTGGGGAGTAATTTCCAAAATTATATTGTTAACATTGAGTTTCGTAGGTGGAAATGGTGTTTCTGAATTTTAAATGAAAATATTTGGATGATGGTGACTCCAGGAGCAGTTGTTATTGAATAAATACCTGATTTGTGATTCACGGGATCTAGTAGAGTAACTTCTATTTAAATGGTTTTTGCCTGCATACCTTTTATTCCTTTTGTTTCGTCTCTCGCGACTGGAGGTATACCTTGAATAGTCATCATATGCGCCGACTTATGTTTACCTGGTGGGCCGGGGGCGGGGCCTCAGTTGCAATGTTGCAAATCTGCTGTCAACAAACTTAAGCCTCGTTTACACCGGAGTTACCAACAAATGTTACGAACTTTTTTTTAGCATCAGAACTTAATAACAAAAGTTATTAACAAAAATGTTAGTAGCCGGCCTCGCCTAGGTTACATTGCTTGGAAAATGTCGAGTGTAGGAAGATGTGGTTCTCGCTGCAGCTGTCTGTGTTATTTTGGCGAAACAGAGGAGATAGGTATAGTGGCAGTGATATGCTATGAGGCCTATAGACAAATGTGAAGTCCGTCGATCCTTTGTGAGGAAAGCTGCAATGTGACGGTAGTTTTAAAAACAATTTCCGAATGTCAAGCAGTGATTTCGGATATTTGATTTAGTGTTTAGGAGACAAGTTCGCTAAACAAGACACTAATTATAGAAAATCAATTCTTGTGTAGGAAAAACTTGCAGTAATTTTGTTTTTTTAGCGACCGGAGACTTGTACACAAGTTTAATTTACTTGTTTAAGATTTCGAAAATCAACAATTTCTTTGTTTGTAACTTATCAGAAATATGTACTGTTGTGATTTGAACCATTTAAAAGATTGGCATCTGGGGACCTCAAAACGAAAATTTATCATGGTCCCGGGCCTAGGTCTTACCATGCCGACTACAGTAATAGCTTCTTCCCTAGAGGGGTAAAAACAGTAAACCAAAAACAAAACACTGGAATACAGATACCCTCAGCGCAAGAGAATGGGTGACAGTTGCTAACATCCAATTCGTTCGGTAACATTTGTTGCTAACAAATGTTATCAACACTTGAAAGGATCAAAGAATGTTACCAGATTTTACCGACACTTGGTGGATAGGAAAATTTGTGTTGCTAACACGGTATTTTTGTTGATAACATTAAATGTTGCAAACAAATTCAAAGGTGTTTTCTAAAATATCATTAACAAATGTTAGCAACACGTTTTGCTAACTCCGGTGTAAACGCGGCTTTATTCCTCTTCTTTGTTTGACATATAAGTTATTTGCCGGTCTGGCGAATTTGGACAACAACAACGTCCCCGCAAAGTCGGTTGTTGTGCTCTCAAGCGCATAAGCGTAATTTCAGTATTTTGATTGGTGGGGCAAACAGACGTGATCATGATTATTGTGACTTTTCATTTATTACAACAATATGTTCTCCAAATTATTGGGGGGGTGCAACTGCCCCCCTATGCCACCCCCGAATTACGCCTATGCTAGAGCGGATGTTTACAAATGAATTATGTGCGCAGTCAATTGTTTACGATGTTTGTTTGAAAAGAGGGCTAAACTATACCCGATAGCATTAGTGGCAAGATGGCCAAACCGTGCTCTGTTCGTTTTAATTTTGTTATAGTCACATTACAAATGACATACATTGATGGTTACCTACTCACATCGTGACATAAACAATGACTAATTGCACGTTTGACCGTAGTACCGGTTGACCGTAAATATGATCGGATATATTCTCATTAACCGTAGTTATAGCACAGTAATATGTTTTATAAGGAAATTTCAATGTTATTATCATACCATATAGTCCTATCATATAGTAATAATAGTTTGTATTTCTGTTTGGCATTTCAATTCCTTTTACTCTATTGGGATGAAATTCTACTTAATTTTCTCAAATAATTTAACCTGAAGCATAATTAAGGTTTAAGAGGGGTGGCTGGTACCGGGTTCGAGTGTCATGGTGGCCGTTAAAGGGAAGGTTGCCGTACTCAAGTGTCGGTTCCGTATTTTAGAACTCCACAAAATTGTTGTCTACAAAAGGGGGGTTTCAGCCCAAGATATTTCGTGTTTCTTCCTGCTCCTCCCGAAATACCAATGTGTTACCTACCATTTAATATTTGCCCCTCCTTGACGGATTATCCGAAATAATGTTTATGGTTCATGTTTAAGAACAACAAAATACCAACCGATTTTAGCCAGCAGAATGTGTATATCACAAACAGTTTAAAAGTCACAAAAACATAACATTTTAAATTAGTACTAGGCTTAATAGATTTTGTTTATCGTAAAAGTTTCTGAAGTTGCGATATTTTTGTTCTTCCTTTAAAATGGATCAATAGTCAACAATTTCAAATAACGTTTTAAGGATGTGATTTGACGATCATTGGTTTTAGGAGAGAGACAGATACAAATTGGAAATGTTTTGGGACTGGAGCCCCCTCTTAAGTGGTAAATTACGTCAACTCCCTGGCACCCCTTAACTTTACCCCGGTACAACCCCCTTTCTTTGGTTGTCTTTATTACAAAATAAGTTTTCATGGAAGACCCAAAAGTCGTCTTTATAAAGTTCTGTCTTCGTTAGCTCATGACACAATGTCCTAACACCATAGTGTCGCTGGCCTGTCGCCGTGCTCATCCCAATTTTCTCAACCCACCGCTATTTCGGGCGGCCCCCACTAAAGGCTATATCAGGCGACCACCTACCACCACCCCCCGCGCCACGCTCACTACTCTCGTACTATACACAACTGGCTGTTTTATCAATTGCGCAAGTTCGATGGTACCCACAAGTAAAATATATTCCATTACTTAAATATTTCTTACCAAAATTAAAATAAATAAATAAAGTTTAGTTATTCCCCTATAATATACAAAACAGTATAATACGTTTGAATAATAAACTTAAGAGTGGGCTCCAGTCACAAACATCCGGCATTACTATCACGCTTAACCCATAAAGCCAATATTAACTTTCAGAACCGTCATAAGGCTAATGTTAACGTTCAAAGCCCGTCCCTCCTCAACGGATTATCTTATATCACTGATTTATGGCTCATTTTCATTTTAAATATGAGAAGATATGCCTAGCGATTTCAGTGAGTGAATTCCGATATCACAAAATATTTCACACCCCAAAAAGGTAAATGGTAAAAGGTAAAGGTAAAAGGTACGGGTAGATTTTGGAATTTTATTGAACAATTATTATTTGTGATATCGAAATTTTGCTTATTGAAATCGCTAGGTATTTTTTCGCTCTTTAAAACGAACCATAAATCAACGACATCGGACAATCCGTTGAGGAGGGACGGGCATTGAACGTTAACATTGGCCTTATGGGTGAAGCAGGTAGAATTACCTAATGTTTCGTGACTGGAGCCCTCTTTTAATCAACAGCGACAGAACTTCTATAGCCATATATCCTATCTATAGCCTCTATAGCCATATTATCAAGGAGATTGTGGAAAGAGTCAGTACTGTTCTATTATAAGTTATTACAATAAATAATCATGGTATTTGAGGTTCGTGCCGCGTATCAAGGTTGTGCCGAATCACACTCATGCCATCAAGGTCAGTCAGTGGTCTGCTGGTGTAATGCCAGAAAAAAACCTTTTAGCAAAATCGATTTTAATAAACCCTCATTTGGAAGTTTACTTTGAAATAGTTAGGCCTAATGTTGTTTAAAGTTGGAAAAGTGACAGAGAGGGGGCTTCATTCCCAAAAGATTTCGCATTTATGCCGCTTTTCCCTAAGGATCCCTTCTCAACGGGTAATCAGACATCATTGACTCACGTCACATAACTTATCCTTAAAACAAATTCGTACGGGTAGCGATTTCAGTAAGCAGAATCTTACATCAGTAAATGCCCCATAACAATTGTATATTTCAAAAATGTATTGAACGTTTCTATTTGTGATATAAACATTCTGTTCGCTTTTTAAATCGCCGCTAGGCCCCCCTCACCGGGTCGGGGGTTATTTTTTCCTTAAAATACTCAGAAATTGATTATTTTGAATTATCCATTGTGTATGGACGGGATTTAAAAGTTGACATTGGTCTATTGAAGAAACAGGTAGAATCGTGAAGTCTTTCGTGACTGGAACCTCCTAATGCTAAGTAAAAATAATAATTGCGCTTAATCCAACAGATGGATTTTGATGTTACGCATAATATTAGTTTGATTTTCATTTTTACTGTCGGGCTTTCTCAGACACGTAATATTTTCTTGCTTTTTCACTTAACAGTCGCGAGTCGTTGGCGTGACTTTAATGGGTTTTTAATACAACTCTAGTGGGAATTCAGTTTTCAAAAACCATCTTCCGGTTGTCGATTTATTCAATAACAGTAAATATCAGCAGTAGTCTTAACAACCACATCACTTCCAGAGAGCGTATTATTCAACCATCGTGAATGGCGTGCATCGTGAAGCAGGCAGAAACGCCATACGTGACCGGAGCCCCTCGTCACATAAATGCGATGTATTAACTCTCATTATCATTTTTTCACTTCGAAAATTGTCCAATGGCTTTGGAACAATACCGCAAATATTTTCGTCGATTCGACCGTGTAATTTTGATACGTCACGGGAGGCAAATGTCATGTGCGAGAATCGTCACTTAACCGGATGTGAGGACTCGGGCAGGAAGCGTCCAGCCTCTAGCGCCCGATTGACGAAAATATCCGCGACAAACCGTGCCAACATTCTGACCCTAGCGTTTGATTGTGGACCATTGCCATCCGTGATTATAAACGTCCGTAGTAAACCATTTACCTTTTATTAGCACGTGTAATAATGGATGCAATTGAATAACCTCTCGCAACACTAAATATTACATGAGCGCCGAAAGTGGCCTTTCCGGTGCATGATCAAAGTTCACGGGATAGGAGTTGCTCGTTCACGAGAAGCCGAACGCGGGAAAACACCTGTGGGACGAGTCATGAATGATACTTTTCATCGGGAGGAAACGGATTGCTCCCCCTGGATGGCCGCGTAAGCGACATACGGATTGCTCCCCCTGCCAACCAGTGAGATTTTAACAAGCGACAGCATACGTATTGCTCCCCCCTGGCCGTGCTGGAATACGTGTCCATTTTTCTGGACCTGAATGTACCTATTTAAACCAAAGTCCGAATCAATGTCGTAGTTTTTAAAAATTAGTTATGTTTATATAAAATATAGATCGTATTTACAATAAAGAACAGTTTCTCCATGAGATTAACGACTATTAGAATGATTCCCGTCGAGACTTTGCTTTTTAAAACATGTAATGGTAAAAAACTAATTCTGGCCTCACTTGACATTGTAAATACCTTAATTATCACATTTAAGTGCGTTTATCACAAATGAAGATTGTTATGAAATTATATTAAATTATCACAAATTATATGAGATGATGAATGTAATATTTAAGTGCCCTAGCTTTAAGTACAATCAGGGCAAAAATTGGTTTTGGTTATTTCACCACGTCCGGGGGGAAGCAATACGTATGTTTTAAATTAAACCGGTTTGGTAGGGGGAGCAATCCGTATGCAGCCCTTTTCATCATACTGCGAAATGACACGAGAAAGCTAATAATACGTTTTGAGCATATTTATGTTTATTGCTAGTTTAATTTAAATCTAAATCAGCTGATAAGTGTACGGACGATTTTCAGGAAACTTGCTAATTTTTGGGACACTTAAACAAATTATCGGGAAAGAGCTGTTTACAGAGTTGTAGGTATACATCGTAAAAACCTATTTTCGATGCAGTATAATGACATAGTAATGTATGAGTAGGGGGAAATTCCCCCTACTTGTATGTATTAAGAGCGAAAAGACACTTTACACTCGAATTATGTACACAATTTTTCCTACAATTTCAAATTTGTATACCACACGGCATTCAAAAATTCACTTTCATCCATTGTGGCTGAATTTACGAGATCGAGGTTATAAACACCGAATCAATTAATTAGCTTGGTCCAAAGCAACAATCAGTGATCAGCTGTTTATTATCCCAGCGAGCGATAAAGTAAGGCGCCGCCAACGAAAAATACTTGTTCGCTCGCTAAACAGAAAACAGTTGTCTTACGATGTATTTTTAGATCTTATAAAAGCATTTTAGGCGCGGTTTAAAGACAATATATTTACACATAGACGGTCCTTGCCTATAAGGCGGTAAATATAGACGGTTTCGGTACGATACAACCGATTTCGATCATAATCGGGTTTAGGGAAACTCGCACTGAAAGAACCAGAAGGTAAAATCAACTAAGAAAATGGTTGTTGTTTACCGAGTTAAACGGTAAATATAGCACTTACAAACTTAGTTGGTTTAGCACTAACCTGCTGAAAGAGGTTAATGAAAATGGGTTAGTCCAATCAAAACTTACATGGTAAACTGACTAACAAAGGTGCTTTGGGTTAAAACTACCAACCTGAGTTAGTTATTAGTGCATGTTTCAATTAGTTATTTTAACATAGAATCCAGGTTATTTTAACCCACCTCCTGGGTCACTTTGACCGAGCTGGTGGTCTCCTTAACCAGGAAGCTTGGTTAATTCAACATGCATGGCTGGTAAATCCAGCCGATTGTCTGAGTCACTCCAACTGAGTGACTAAGGACTAGTGAGTTAGGTGTTAATTTAACCGAGTCGGTTCGTTGTCATAGTCGAGAAACATGATCGTGTTAACCAAACTGCCAGGTTAGTTTTCCTTGGTTGCTTATTTGAAGTAACCATGCCTATTAGGTTAGTTGAACTGACTCACTAGGTTCACTTTCATTCAGTTTTACCCATTAATTTGGCTAACTTAACCAGGTTTAGTTGGATATTATAATCATGTCACTCGATTGATGCAATTAAAAATCTGCAGATAAAAAAGATTTTGCTCTTCTACCTGCTTCTTCCGTAAGAACACTTTAAATTTTTATTTTATTCCCGTAGCCGAAACTACGGGAATATCTTACATCCGAAACAGATACGAATAAAAACATATTATCAGATAATTTACGCTCAGTTTCTTCCTTTTTCATTTCGTTACGCCCCCTGCTATCCAAGGAGGCAACTTTGATTCGCTCATTCGCTTGTAGGGCGGATTCGATTAGAGCGGGCTCCTGTCACAAAACATTTGCCACTTCTACCTGCTTTCCCCATGAGGTCAAAATTAACCTTCAAAGCCCGTCCCTCCTCAAGTATTAAAATAAAACTAGCCATGTAATAAATGTGTAAGAGTTTCGTTTATTTATTATGAGAAAACGTGATGTTCCTTAGTTTTCGGTACTTACAGACTCGAAACTTGAAATTTGGAAACTCAAAACTCAGGAAACCTCTACACATATTTTCCGGTTTTAAGTAGCTACATATGGCAGCTACCTAGGTGCCATAAGCAAGTTGTCCTAAGTCGATGATTACCGATATATGGTTCAAATTTAAGAACAAAATAATACCTAGCGATTTCAGTGAGCTAAATTTCGATACAACAAACAATAATAGTCAATATATGTTATAAGAAATTTGTTTGGGTAAACTACTTGTGATTTCAAAATTCTGCTCACTGAAATCGCTAGGAGTATTTTTGTTCTTTAAAATGAGCCTATAAATAAACTATTTCTGGCAATCCGCTAAGGAGAGACAAGCTTTCAAAGTTAACATTGGGGAGAAGCAGGTACAGTAGAAACGTGAATTGTTGCGTGAGTGGAACCCCCTCTTAAAGTCCAAAGACAAATATGCTTTGCGGGGTTCCGAAAGCGAACAAGCCCTGCTAAAGGTGGCAAAGCGATTTGAACATTACTGACCGGCAGGTGTAGCATGCTCAAAGTGGCGTGTGGGCGAAGGCGTCAGGTCTCAGTCGCACATGCCACCCCTCCATGTAGGAATGGGCACCTACCTGCTTTCTGGTTTTGGTCTCAATGACACATGCTACCCCTCCACAAATGGACACCTACCTGAGTCCGGTCAGCCGCGTTAGTCACACTTCAATGATTTATTTAGAAACTTCTCTGTCATTGTCTATACTTGTGGAGCTAACGCGTGCGTTACAATAACTGTAATCTTATGTAATATAAAGTAAGATTGCAACAAACTGAATTTTGCCCGGGTCCACCATAGAAGTTCCTAACGTGACCCCCTGAACACGTTTTGGGGGGTCGTTCAAAAAGATATACATACATACAAACACACACACACACACACACACACACACACACACGTGCGTGTGTGTGTGTGTGTGTGTGCGCGCGTGCGTGTGTGTGTGTGTGTGTGTGTGTGTGTGTGTGTGTGTGTGTGTGTGTGTGTGTTTGCACTCTAGATGTGTGGAATTTTTTATCCGATGTACTTCAAATTTGGTAGTGACGTTCCTTTCTATAATCGGTTAGACAAGTTTGTTAGGCAAAACGATCGGAAAAATCTAACCCCCTTTTTAGGGGATTAATCGTTCAAATTTCAGAAAACCCCGGATGTAAAAATGATGCATGGAAAGAGACTAAACTTAATAAGGCGAAAGTTGGATGCCCTCTTTCGTCATTCTAGCATAAATATTTACCGAGTTATTAAAGAAAACTTGTATCGAATAAACACAGTACGTTGTCTTATGGGGGGTTTACATTAGAAAAACCTGTTCTTCATTTCTCGGTGTATTTTTATCATCCCCAGCAACCTCACGCCTACTTTCAAGCCTGACTGGACCTTCTCCTAAACTTATAATGCGCAAAGTTGTATTCCCAGCATTGCAGGTAAATGGAACCAGGAGCATCAGATTAGCCAAAAGAAATCAATTTTTCAGATTTCGATAAAGATTGAAATAAATGTACATATATTTTTTCACTGATTTTGATTTTTAAAAGTTTTTTATGTGGAAATTTACTTCCATCACGTCAGCGTGCTGCGAGCGAACTCGTTATTATATCAGTCAATCACTCCTGCACTACCATCAATGACGTTTCATACTTGGTCTTCAGTCATCGCAGACCGCACAATAGCTGGGCTTCTCCATCGTAATATTATGAGGCTGATTTGACCGTGGAATGGGGCGGGGGTTTATGGGGGTTTACAACTTGTCAAGAATAAGTTTTTCGTATTTTGTCAGCCGACAATTTAAAAAAATCCAATTTTAGTTTTAACCGTTTTAAAGACCTTCAAAAATGTAGTTCAGTATTTTTAATCATAACCGGTAACCTAGGATAAGTGGTTGCGAAAAAAATCTCTTTCAATAAAAAAATCCTATGTTAACCTTAAAACAACAGGATTTTTCTCTTTTCTTCAGTTGATATGGTTGAAAACCTCACTTTTGTTTTTACCAAAGAGCTCAGCTCTAACAACAATTTTGTTGGTGTTTAATTCGATCTTTTAGGTCCATTGGTTGAAGAGATACTCAAAGTACTAAACACAGTACGTTGACTAATGTTAGTCTTATAAGCAACAGGTTATTCTTATCTCACTTATTTATGAATCTATTTTAATGAAACTTGGTATGTGGCTTCATTTGGTGTTGGCTCATTGATTTTGCCTAACACACTAGTTTTTTGCTTCCTTGTTGCAGCAGACCTAGGTAGTCAGTCTAATGTTGTTCTTAAGGAGATTAGATAACAAATTGTTTCCTGGTTATTAGTGAATATATTTTAGTAAGATTTGGAAAATGGCTTCAAACATGGTGGTTGGGTATATGTAGTAGAATTTGATATCCGTTGAGTTCGTACGGGGTATTTAAGTATTAAATTTAAATCTTGTAAAATCAAACTACAATATAAATGGGCGCATAAATAAAATTAATTATTTTGTTGGTAACTTGAATGTTTATTAAACACACTTCATACATGACAAACCCTATACAAATGTTAATAATAAGCAAGGAATGATTTATACAAGAGATCAGTATTTTTTAACAAGTTATAACATACCTCATCATTATACTTAGAAAATAAATTATAAAATCCTGAAAGTTATTTGGTATAAGGCACATATTTGTTTGGAAAAATATTCTACATAAGTTAATAAGGAAATATAACAATGAGAAACATGGAACTTATTAAAAAAGTTTGCCAACTGAATAAACCAAAACGTTTGCAGATGTCTATAAACTACGTATAGCTATCTCAAAGTACGAAGAAATATTATTTATAAGGCGGTAAGTTAATGAAATATTTCTGTAACATTCATTTACTGAGTAAAATGTTGTGGTATATTCATATTCCTATTAATTGTGTTTTAAATCACACAGAGTGACTAATGCAACGTCACCTTAAAGATTGTGAAAATACACCTATTTAAAAACGTCTTTTAAATACATATTTAAAACCAATGAGGCATGATTTATGAGCCCTTGTTGGGCCCCGCCGGAGGTGCGAAGTCGTTATTTTATTGAAGTCCATTCCGAGCATAGAGGGTCGCATGCACAGACGGGTCGCGCGCCAGTCCGGGGTAGCGTCCGTTTCGAGCATGGAGGGTCGCATGCACAGAGTGTACGCGCGCCACTCCTAGTATGATCCCCCGTCTGTGCATGCTACACCGGTCGCCGAGTTCGACAACCCCGCTGCAACTAACCTGCGTATTATATGGGCGATAGGAGTGGTCTGGCCCGGGGCCGGGGCAACCGGATTTACATTTAAATTTGCACATTAGTTATCTTAATTCGGTGCGGAAAATGATTGAAAACATTTTTCCTCCGTATAATGCGTTTACTTTTACCTAAACTTTCTACGCATATGTAATGACACTTGTAAGTAAATATAAAAATTAGCTAAGTTTCAAGAATTCAGTCGCCAAAAAAAGAGTTTTTGGTTAGATGGAAGATATGTGTACGCGAGATCAGTGCAAGTTGATTGAGTGTGTGAGTTCCCCAAGAAATTTCTAAATTTATAAATAAATCTTGTTGTATGGGCTATTATTTAATAATTTTGCTTTATAACGTTTTTTAAAAGAAGAAATCATGTCAGAATAAATCTTTTGGTACTTTTATGAATTTCATAAAACTACTTTTTATTTAACTACTTTTTATGGTTTATATAATAAATTAATTATTCGCTAAATTATCTGCGTTTTTATGAAGGGGAGGGGAGGGGGTTAAATTGCGATAAGTGCGTTAATTAAATGCACTTCTCCACAATAATGCGAGACAGGACGTTTATTTTGGGACGCTACATAACAAACAACTGTTTTTACTATCATATAAAACAAACACTAGTGATATAGCGGCGGAGAGAATAAGCAAATATCTCGACCAAAATACCGGTGCGGACCCAGAACTCTTCCACATAGATCAAAGGCGTCGCGGACTCGTAAAACGGAAAATAGAAACTCGTGTTTATGAAACAAAGGGGCGATGGATATATGTTCTCAAACATTAACATCTCAAAGCACTAGGAAACAAACTATATTTGATAAAGAAACAGTTTGGCGAAACTACGAACACCTAAATGCTCTAAAGCTGTTTATTCAAAATCAGTGTGGACATTTAAAAAAGTTGTGCCGTCTGCGTATGATAATGATTTCGTTCTAACAGAGCTAGGAAGACCATTATTTATCTGTAGTAAGAACAAAAGAGGGCCCAGCACTGACCCTTGAGGCACTCCGGTCAGAACCTCAATCTCGTCGGACCAGTTTCCATCAATACAAACTTGTTGTCCACTATTGGTCGAATTGTTTACTGTATTAATATTGGCTATTAAATCAATTCCATATTTCTTAGCTTTTTAAAACTGGCGGGAACTTTGAGTTATACCAGCCTTTTTTCGTCATGAATATAAAAAGTTATGATATGCTGTCGTACCTGTTAATATTTTTTTAAATATTTGTAAATTCACATGGCTGAATGTGTTTTTTTAATTCCCCCCCTCACCACGGAAATCAGCTCAGTGTAAGACATCGCATTTTCTTGTAACATAATTTTACTGGTGTTCTTTAGTTTGATATTTACACTATAACCAAATGGAATTCAAGATATACTACGTCAATGTTTTGGCTGATTGCAGCATGAGTTCTAGCAATGTTACGAAATTCCTTACCCTTAATAGGGCGAGTCCTCCAAAACTACATTAGAGTTGGGCGATTGTCCTCGTCTTCAAATGTGGCTCTCACTTCTGTTCCACTGTGATCGAATGATCACATTTTTTGGACAAGGTTTTCACTTGAGGGTGTTTTCATCCAATTTTAGGAATATTTTAATGTCCCGTGGGATGAAATGGGGTTTTGTGGACGCGGAGTATTTTTACGATCTTAATATTTACATGCATCCACTGTTTACAATTGTTTGTTCTCTCCCCAGTACTAAAACTCTAAATACATTTCCCAATGATTAACACCTTTAAAACTGTGATATTCCCAACATACATAATCTATGTTGGTTGATAGCAGGTAAATCAAACTTTGGTTTAAAACGAACTTCTTATAGGAACATGTTGCATATACCTACATGGTGTGGGTGGGGTTTGATTACGAAGTTGTTACTAACTATAGATCTATAAGGCTAACTAAACTATTTGAAATATTTGTGTGAATCAATCTTAAGTGGAAAAGTGTGATCCAAAAAATCCCCAATATAGCCTACTCCTAAAAAAATGTGCAATATAAGTTTATTATTTGTTTACATTTATTTAAAACCTGAGAATACAATGATATTCGGCAATAATACTTCATTATAAATCAATTAATAGGATATTCAGTATGGTGTATAGGTGTATAACACATCTTGGCCATTAAGTACAAAATAGTTTAGAAACTCAAGGATAAATGAGGGATATTTCATAGCAGATCGAGGGATAACGTGGGATTTTTTCGGATTCCGCCAAGTATATTTTACCGTGGAGTGGAAGCACTGTTTTGGGAGCAGCATTGTTAATACATGTGTTGACGTATCGGGTCATGCTATCTGGCACATGACTGTAATCATGGTGCTATCCGCTCCACAGACTTTCGCTGGGATTTCCTTGTTACTTGCAAAAGAGTTAGTAATAATATTGTTTTTAGCAGTATGGCAATTACATTGAATTAAATTGCAAAGGTCATTGATTGTAATAAATCTAAAATTATTCATTTACTCAGCCATTTAAACATAAACATTCACATTCGCTCGGTTCCCAATTCATTCGATTAATTCGCCAATTGGATCTATTCGGCACCGGGGTCCCCATTTTCCTGGAAATCGGTGATCTCCCAGTCCTCACATGCTAAGTACTCATCTACGGCTTAAAAGCCTTCTAGGCAAAAAAACCGTTTGAGGCGAGTCTTCGTCCTTGGGCAGCAGTGCACTTTTGAATGAATCGGGCAACTTGTTTATCAACTGAACACCCGCTTGTGAGGGTAAGTGTTCATAAACAGCCGTCCTGTGTTGGCCAGTGCGGAGGTTTTCCCTGCCTCCGTTATTGTAAATATCAATGACTCGGCCCCTTAGATATACACCATGACGCTGTTTCAAAGATGAGAGACTGGGCGATATCAATAGTTACGACTATTGCACGCCGGTTTGCACGACTCTGCTTTTTAACTTGGTGAACGTTCTGACAACCTTTTTTCTGGAGCCAATAATATCGTAAAATCTAAGTTTACGCATGCACGCCAAAGTGCTACTCAAAAAAAGAGGTGTAGATGAATACATAATCAGTTGTCATCAGTACCTGAGTTGGGCAGTATTTGGAAAAATTTCTCAAAGCAAAATTCCTATAGGATAGTTTTGAACAAACGGGTTCAACGTGGAAGTTCTTTGTCAGCCCCCGATCGAGGTAAATTCCAAAGAACTCGGTGGAGTAGACTTCTTGGAGCAAGTTGTCATCCAACATGACCCCTGGACCGCACTCGATTTCAGGGGGGTCTCAGTTTTGTTCTGATAAATATGCAACCATCAGTTCATCGAGATGTAATAAAATACATCTTACAACACTAAAATATATTATACTTATACATCACTCATATGACAGTAAATAAAAATTAGATGTCACTACAGTTAATTTACCTATCAACTTGGGTTGGGATAAGTTAACGTTTACATACAATACTATCGGAGGCCTTTGATGAGCTTAGCTATCAGCGCTTTATCGTTATCAGTTCCGTTCTAGTATCTTAATGTGCAGGTAAGATTAGCGCACGGCGTTCATGCTGTATGTCATGGGATTGTTTTATCATTTATTATATTCAAAGTCTTTGTTGCTACGCATGGGTGATATTACTATATGCGCCACAGAAGGGGTGGCGTAGCTTTACGTTACGATTTTTGGGGATCTCGATTGAAGTTACTTGATGCATTTTTTGAAAAATGTACTCTGAACAATTATAAAAAAATTACGAGTATTTATAGGATTACTTTACTGGAGAATTCACTGTTGTATATTCAGTCAGAAACAAACTATTCAAAAATTTTCGAAATTCTGTTAGAACGTAAAATTGTGCAGTGCAAATCTACAAAAGACAACTACAATTTGAATAACATTTTAATAAATTCAATATTTATTTTTGTTTAACTAGGCCTAATTTTAGTTGTTTTAGTATGTAAAAGTCATTGATCTAGTAGTAATTTAACGAAATACTTTAATTTCTGAATAAAATAGCTCTAACTAGATTTTAACGTTAACTCCTAAGCAGCTTCATATAAAACATGCTTTTATGAAAACCTTTACATAATTCCTCGTGTAGGATTTAAGTTACGGGAACAAAACTGCGTGACTTAATGCAATGACGGTGATTGGGAGTATGCTGTGGGGGGGGGTTAAGTATTGCAATTGTTTGAATAACCTAGTATTGCGCTCTCTTACTTTTATTTAAAAGTTAGCTACCAAGTATCCCGGATTTTTTTTTATTTCATTGCTTAAAAATTAAGAAAATACGTAACGCTTGTCAATACACACCCTCCCAAACAAGGCAGCGTCACCTACATGAAATTAAATTAAATGCTTTATTGTCCGTAACAAGAATACAAGCATGGACATTGTCAAAACTTAACTACATAAAAATACATTGCCAACTGTTGTAGCTTACATTGTAATAACAATGTAAATCCACCCAGCTTAGGGATAGGCCTATACAGAAATACAAAATTGCATTTTTCTTCAGTAAATCTAAAACTAAAATCAAGGCCTTTGTAATTAGAAGTGTTCGTTGATATCATTAAAAGAATATGGAACAACTTCTATAAGCCAATTCTTTAATTCATTTTCAAACTATTTCCAGTGAGAGATTTAATGTTCGGTGGTAGTAAATTAAAAAACTTGGTTCCTCATACATATGGACTATTTACAGTGAATTGTAATCGTCTTGAAATCATGAGGAAATCATTCCTATGCCTTGTGTTATAACTATGTAAATCAGAATTTAAGCAAGTAAACTTTGAAATATTTTTTACCATCATAACAGTTTGGAATATGTACATTGCTTGAAAAGTTTATATTTTATATTTTGTAAACAAAGGTTTGCAGGAATATCTGGGCGGTTCTTTCGTTATTATTCTAAGTTTTTTTTTTTGTAAAATGAAAACTATTTTAACGGTACATCGTATGTGCCTCCCCACAAGACAACACCGTATGACAAATACCCCCGTCGCAGCAAACCTGCATACTCAGCGAATTTCCAATGAATATACAACATAACACATTAAGCCACTTAACAGGACTCATAAGAAATATATTCACAAACAAGCGATATTTAAAATATTAATTATTCTCCATAAGAATAACATTGGGGATGAGTACGCAGGTTTGCTGCAACAAGGAACACAAGATAATGGGTTTTTATGCAAATATCAATAGAACTCATCTAAGTGAAGTCACATACCAAGTTTCATCCATATACATTCATGAATAAGCGATGTATAACATTTTAATTACTTTCCATAAGAATAACAAGGGGACCGAGTACCTAGGTTTGCTGCTTCGGAACCATAGGCAACAAATGTTTTTTTGTGCAAACAACAATAAACCACAACCATATATGAAGCCATACACCAAATTTCGCCAGTTTATGTTTATAAATAAGCGAGATATAACATTTTTCTTTTTCTCCATAAGAATAACATTAGACAACGTACTGTGATTAGCACTTGCAATATCTCAGTAACCAATTGAGGTAGAGCAATGATCGACATACCAAATTGTTTGTTTTTTTATGGTGAATTCAATGGTAAAAATTAAAATTTGATTCAAATAAAAATTACATGTGGAAACCCCAAAACACCCATTTTTGGGGTACAAAACCCCCCAAAAACCTCCCTTCGGATCGTGCGATTCGTCTGGTTTTCGAACTCGTTCAAATAAATTGTACTTTACACATTTGTACCGAATTTCATTAAGATCGGACCTTTTTTACGTGAGTTATCGCGCGCGCCCACACACACACACACACACACACACACACACACACACACACACAAATTTGAACGACTGGTGTTTTTGGCATCTGGGGACTTCAAAATGGTAAGTTATCATGGTCTCGGGCTTAAGTCTTACCATGAGACCTACGGTAATAGCTTCTTCCCTATAGGGGAAATTCGCTAAAAAGGGTAAATTAAGCCGTAGTATACTGTTATTAGAACATCTAAAGTCATGTAGGACGAAACTCTTCGAAGTATAAATAAACTGTAGGATATTTTATTACAAACATGGTCAATGTGATGTTCCCAGGTTAAATTTGTATCCACACATATATACCTTTGGAACCTACTTACTGAATTCGATTTAATGTTAAAAATTCCATTGTGAATTTCCAATGCCTGAGCTTGCCTATTTGGACTAATAATCATTAATTCTGGTTTGCATATATTTACTTTCAAATTATCGTTTTCAAACTGCTGTTTCGCTTCACAAAAAAAAAAATTGTATACTTTCAATAAGACCTGGAATATTTGCATCCCAACAGAGCGCTGAAGTGTCGTCCGCATACATAGTTATATGAAATTTATCTGGAAACCCATAGCCAAACTCATTTACATAAGCGGTGAAAAGAAAAGGCCCCAAAATGGACCCCTGGGGGCACCAAAGTTGGTGTTTCTGAACTGAGACGGCTTTTTCATCAAAGAAACCCCCCCCCCCCAATATCATGGACGATTTCTATACACTGTCTTCGGGTTTTCAAGTAAGACTTGAGCAGTTCCCAGAGATTACCGGAAATTCCCAATTTGTTTAGTTTATGTAAGAGAATCTCGTGGATCTACCCTATCGAAAGCTTTGGGCAGGTCCTAAAAAACACCTGACACTTCATTACCGCTACCTTCATTTATGTTTTCTAAAGCCAAATGCATGAATTCAGGTGCTGCAGATGTAGTACTACGACCCTTTCTAAAGCCATGTTGGGAATCATCCAATATATTAAATTTCTCACAGTATAAATAAAAATGATTAAAAAATAGGTATTTTGTTATTAACTTACTAAATGTTGAAATCAAAGCAATAGGCCTATAGTTTTGTACACAGAACTTATCCCCTTTTTTGAATAAAGGTTTAACTATTGATACCTTTAGAATTTCAGGAAACTCCCTGTCCTTAAGTACACTGTTTAACAAATGTAGTAGTTGTTCACATAACACATATTTACAATTTTTAAGCAAAAATTAAGAAAATTCATCAATACCTGCAGATTTGTTACACTTTAAGCTGTCAATTAAATTAAAAATTTCCCTTTTACAGAGTTGAAGAAGACTACTCAAACTAGGTGCGTCAGAATGTTGTACAAAGGGTGACCTACATTGAGACACATAACTGCAAACATCATTTTCCACTGTATCGATAAAATAGTTATTAAACATGTTACTAACAGTTACCGGATATTCTTCAATAACTTTTCCTACTTTTAACCCTATAATATTACTGATACCTTCTACACTCTCTTTTTTAAAACTGTTAAATTCCAACATGTTATTGAGAAACAGTCTGAATTTTGAACTTTTATGATTTAAAACCTCAGACTTCAACCTCTTAATTTCCTTTCGGTATTGGTGTTTACAAATCTTATACCTATCTCTATATAACTCTAGCCCAGATGTCTTAACATGATCATACATGTCTTCCATTCCTTGCTTAAGTTTAACAGTTTATCTAAAAGTTTCCTTCTGTGATTGTGATTATTTATTATTTCTTAGTTTTACTTTTTTATTAGGAAAGGTACAGTTAAAATGCCATGTAAGTATATTTAAAAATGCCTTCCACTTGTTATTACAACCAAAAACATTGTACATTTTGTCCCAAGGTTCTTTTTGTAGACTATTTATAAACATTCTTATATTGTCCTCAGAAAAAAGTCTTCTGTACATATACTTTTGCTTAGTTTGCTTTTGCTCAGGACAATTTTAAATTAAAATTTTCCCCAAGTGATCTGATATGTGCCCATTTATTACATCTGAGGAAGTTATATTTTTAGTTATTAATTACATGATCTATAGAACTTACTGAAGCTCCCCCAAATAGTAATAGTAATTCTAGTGGGAGTGTGACCTAGTAAATCACGAGCATCATGAGAATTAATACAATCAAGAAACATTTTACTTACATGCGATTTTGTGTCCAAAGTATAAATATTAATATCACCCATAATGATAATATAGTATTAGGCTTATTTTTAATGTGCTCATCTTACTTAAAAAACTATCAAACAGATTTAAAAATGCTTCACTGTTTCCCGAAGGGGACCTATAAATACCTACAACATAAAACGTGATTGAACAGAAAACTAACCTAACCATAATTATTTCACAATTCATTTCCCTACAGTAATTCCCTGTCCATGAAATATTTTCTACACAAGAAATTTGTTCATCTTCTTTACAGTAAATAGCAACTCCACCACCCTTGTGATGAACTCTACAAAAATGTTTGATAGGCTGTATTATTTAGAGAAGATTGCATTTTAGACAGAGTTGCGCTCACTGCTAAGCCTATTTCATTACCAATAAACAAATCGGCAACATATTTGGAATCAAGAATTGATTGGTCACTAAAACCGGTAAAATTAGAATAATAAGAACTCAGATCTAAGGAACTAGACATCACGCCCTTCCCTCTTTCATGCGTTACGTTTTAATTTTAATTTAAAACACATTTGTAATTTGACATTTGTATTTAAAAATTAACAGGTTCCGTAATATAAGGAAGCCTGTTATTCGTACATCCATTCCAAGTTCCGTATGGGACATTTTAACCTTGTTTTTGATAATTTAATAGGGTTAAAAAAACTAATATTTCTTTGAACAAAATAACAAACTGTCCAATCCATTTGTTGATTATCGTTTTAGATTTTCTAAACTTTAAAAATTTGTCAGTGTTGATTCATCTGAAAATATCCAACTGAAAGCTGGTTCCGTGCGGGACACCATACGGTTACCTCCGTTGAGATGTCAACCTTTGACACAGAGTTTTATCAAACTCTTTAATTCTCTTTATACTTGTGTGTTCATATTTTTACAATGCAATGTGAAACATATTTCTAAGACACTAATATAAAAATGTTAGATTTATTATACTCTGATTAATAAATTTTATATATGTACAATATTTTATGGTTCCTTATGGGGCATGCAAAAGTTCCGGACAGGACACGTGTGGGTTGTGGGCTTAAATTAAGCAATATTTAATTTGTAAAACGTCAATTTGATCACTTTATACTAAAATACATATTATTTGCCTTGCATATTTAGAAGTATTTTCTGTTCAAATACAGCCAAATTAGAGATAAAATTGTACTTAACTTAAAGTTAATCTTGGCTTGACTGATTCCAATTTTACAAAATGGAAGAATTATTAAATTGTTTGTGTTTGGGATTAAGCCAGAAATCAGTTAAAACAAATTTATAGTGCACCCTCTCTCCTTTCTTAACTACATTAGGCTAGTTTAGGATTCGTACAATCTGATCCACTGAGACGCTACTTTCAATCGATTCATTAAGTGTAAATATTTCATCTTTCTTTGTAGATTGCTTAAAACATTCCAATTTTATTATTCAATCTTCATTTTCAGCTTCACCTTTGTAGATCGTAAAATATGAATGCTTAAACCCCTGAATTAACTCAACTTTGATGAGAGGTCCATGAGTAAGATCGTTTACAGACAGCTGGTCTACATTGTGAAATTCAAATATCCCACTTACACCAACAACTTTACAACGTTCATCTATTCTAAGTTATCTTGTGCACTTAATTCTGAACATTTCCTAATCCTGAGCACACCACAATTTTGTACACGCTTTTTGATGACATGAAAGGTGAAGACGTTTCTTTGAGGATATTGTGCCGTTTCATTTCCGAATTGATAGTCCTAGCAATTAGGATAAATACTTTTACAATAATCTTATGTAGCACTGATCAGTTTGTTAAAAATTACCTGTAATTAATTATTAAATTACATTTATTTGTAGTATGGTGAAAAGTGTTGTTCGTCACATTGAAAAACTCCGTGTGTTGACAAAAAAAAACTACTTTTTAAGGCATAATGATCAAAAAATACTATAATTAGATGATATTATAAACAATTTAGTTAGTAACCTTTTGGCTTGGTCCTGCTGTATTAGACAAACAAATATTACTAATCATTACGAATGTATCATCTTAAGGCTTAGAACAGGAATGTCCCATACGGCACCTAGTTTCCTTTAGAAATATACTACTTATGGCATAGTTGCATTTAGCATTTATTGGTGTTTAAATTATAATACATACCTAACTTCTATAGAATTTTCAAGTCATATATTTTTACTTTCTCCCTCTGATGCATAGTAGCCTATATGGAGAAGGTTTAGTTTTCGTCACCATTTTCAGATTTGAGTTATTAGTGGAAATATCCTTAATAAAGGTCCCTGACTCTAAAAAAAGGTTTTCGGAGTGATGTCTTTGTGTCTGTCTGAATGTGTTCAGATCTGGAAACCGCACCCGTGTGGTCCGATATTGATGAGATTTGGTATATAGGGACTAATCCGATTCCAATGTTTTAATTTTTAATTTTAAAGCAAAATTATCCCCCTAAAAACGTTAAAAAAACATGAAAAATCAAAATTTCACGAAAACGGCTTCCCTAATTATTTGGATTAAAATTTTGTAGTTTGTAGAACTTTAGGTTTCCAACAAAATGAAACCACCTGCATTTCTGTAAAAAGTCGGGTTCAGAAATTACAGGACTTAATACATCCAAAATTATTTTTTTTTTATTTTTCATAAAAAACCATAAATGTTTAAAAAGATTACTTATCGCCATTAAGAAGAGCTCAAAACTAAATAAATTAGTATTTTTAATATTATTCTATGATTGCTGCGGTTGGGGAATACAACAATTACACTTTCTCTCTTGTTTACTGATCAATTTCGTTAAAACTTGATGCTGTATGCAGGTCAGGTTAGCATTGACCAACAGAGTATACTCGAAATATGTTGCTACTTAACCCTGGGGGGGATGAGGGGGGCCTTTCCCGGCCTTCCCCCCTCTTAAAACCACTGTGTGTAGCAAAGGTTTCTGCAGTGCCTTAAAAAAAGGATTTGGGTTAATATATTTGAGAACAACTTGTTCCAAACATTTTCTGTACATTCGACCGTACTTTATATTCTAAATTTAATAAATAAAAAGTACTGTAATTTATTCATTAAAGTTGGGCTAAAAGGAAGATAGTATGTGCATTGACTATATACATGAGTCTCATGTATATAGTCAATGGTATGTGTCAGTTTTCTGATACCGTTTATTTTATTAGCTGTAAAAATCGACTCGTACACTTTTTTTGTTCCGTACTAGCATTTGGTTTATATCTACTAGAGGGGACACGCAATGCAAATTAATGTGAGAGATTTGTCGACGTAGTTCCACCATTCGCCGCCAGGGATCGTCGCTGTTTTGTTTCATCATATTTTTGATAGGAATGTGTTCGTAGGGATTTTAATATGCTTAAATAAATCTTTTTTGTGATGGTCATCAAAGTGATATTTTGTTTACACGGGTCGGGTACGGCGCCGGCGGACGAGTTAACTCGGCCTAACGACGCCGCAGATCACGTAGTTATCTTAATATGGCTCTAGATCGCAGCACTGCTTTTAATAACTCTGGCTCCCATAAGGTTTCCCCTCTAGTAGATATAAACCCAATGGTACGGGACACCAAGTTAAAATAAACATAATTACTTTGACGTTATTTGTCATTTATTGTGGAATGGCGGCGCAATGGTTTGCTACAGCGCACGCGTGAGTGCCACCGTGGGAGAGCCGGCCAGTCCCGCGGGAGGTGTTGAGGCGAGCGCCTAGTTGCGTCATTCTCTTTCTGTGTTGCAAGCTCCAAGAGCAATAGCGGTGAAACACTTATATCAAATCCCCTCTCTCAAAAACCTTTATTTTATCACGAATTTGTTCTTATTTAACATAAGAGTGTCTCTTAACAGTGGTATTCAAGGCGTCAGTCGTTAAATCTATCGGGCCGTTTTAACAATTTTAAGAGGGGGCCCCAGTTAAGAAAAATGTGACGTTTCTACCGTCTTCCCCTATAACGGGTGTAGTGTGACATGCAATGGAGCATATCATTAGTGGCGGTTGATTGGTTTTCTAGTTTTATGATACCCCTAACCGAGGGCAACATGTCATAGCTGCGGAGGAGGTGACTTACTGATGGGGAGGCAAGGGAGAGAGGTGGGGTGAGAGAGCAGAGCGAGCTGTCATATGGTAGTATAATACACGTGTCAAGTTTCAAGTTAGAACCTCAAGCGGTTTCTAAGGTTTGCTGTACCGTATTGATTAAAAAACACAAACATACACACAATTGGGTAACGGAGCGAGTTAGGCCCTATGTTTATACCGGTATTCAATGTGTTGTTTGTGTTGCCCCAGGAATTAAGTCCCAGAAGTTTTCGCAGAACGTTTTGGGACACTCTCTATATTAATTAGGGCTGTGCGAGCAGTGATTTTTTTTTTAAATCGAGTCGAGTCGAGTCGAGTAGTGCCAATTATTTTTCGAGTTTCGAGTATTTTCGAGCGAGTATTTGCATCAGTTGGTAATTTAAAACAGTGTAATGGGATTTGGCTACCACCTTAGATTTGATAATCTAAACATGGTTTCTAACTAAAACATAAGTAGCAATACAAAGTTTTGGCCAGTACAATCAAACTGGATTACGTATTGACAAACAAAACACGGTTTGACATTCGTTTCCGGCCGATGAAACAGAGCCCGGTTGTCATTTGGCCAATATCACCTGGTCCAGACATCGCTTATAATCAATATTAAATGACGAAATCGTTAGTCACGGCCGAAATTACGCGGTCTGATCGTCATTTTCGGCCGAGTTTACGTGATGCGATCGCCTATTGCGGCCGTTATTATGCGTTTTGGCCGGTCGAAATCGTTCGTAGTCGTCATTTTCGGCCGATTTTACGTGATACGATTGCCTTTTGCGGCCGTTACTACGCAATTTGGCCGGTCGCAATCGTTCGCGGTCGTCATTTTCGGCCGATTTTACGTGATGCGATCGTCTTTTGAGGCCATTACTACGCGTTTTGGCCGGTCGCAATCGTTAGCGATCGTCCGGAAATCAGCGGGAAATATTCGCTCGAACTTTCGAGTAGTTTTCAAAACTTTGAGTCGAGTTCGATTATTAAAATACTCGGCCGAAAACTCGAAGTTTCGAGTACTCGCACACCCCTAATATTAAATAAATGC